>BSBK01007247.1:0-739398 GCA_027943335.1 Chamaecyparis obtusa | reverse complement strand
TATATATATATATAATATATATATATATATATATAATATATATATATATATATATATAAATATATATATATATATATATATATGTATATATATATTATGTATATATATGTATGTATATATATATGTATAGTATATATATATGTATATTATATATATGTATATATATATATATATGTATATATATATATATGTATATATATATATATATATATATATGTATATATATATATATGTAATTATATATATGTATATATGTATATATATATATATGTATATATATATATATATATGTGTATATATATATATATATATATATATATATATATCTATACATACATATATATATATAGATACATATATATACATATATATATAAATATATACATATATATATATATACATATATATATACATATATAATTTATGTACTTCTTAGTTTATGTGCAATTTGGGGTTTTTTTTTTCTTTTGTTGTTTTTCTTTTGTAGAAAATTTCTAGATTGGATTGAGGGTAGTAATTGGGTTTTATGAATGATATGGATGTGGTTTTAAAGGACCTCAAATGGTTCTACTTTAAAAACCCTTCCGAGGACGCACATCATGCCTAGTTTTGGCTATAATTCAATCTGGAAATGAAATTTTGAACTTCTAGCTAGAAATTTGTACCAGTTAGGATGACATACCCTGAATACACATACTAATATGTGGTGATACTCATATGGCTCTATGGGAATTTTTGTATGGGCTTCAAGACCTTTGGTTTCAGTTTTAGGCATGTTATTTTAGGTGTTTTGGGTTGCTCTTTTATACTAGTAATCTGGTCCTTGATTGCACCTATTTTTCTCTTTGATCTAACTCTATTATTGCATATGTTATTTCCATTTATGAAATCATGTGTTTATTGGAAGATATGCTTAGTTTTTATGCTATTTTGATTTATATATGGTTAAGGGTATGACTTGTTTTGAGGATGTGGGTTCACATGAGAAAGTTCCTAACTTTACGATGTGGGTGTCTTGAGTAGATCAACCCCTTTGATGTTATGTGTGGGGTAGGGATACTAGGTACCCTAGGTGAGTGGCTCCCATAGGTGCCAGGACCCAAAGTGGTTTCTAGGGGATCCTATGGGTGAGTTCTTAATCTAGTGAAAACCATAAAATGAACTTGTGGGGGGAGGGGGGTTTTTGAAAAGATAATAAAAGATAAGCAATGCTATAGTCCACATAGACATGTTTGAGTACCGAGACCATGAGTAACTGCTAGGGTGGATCCTTAATGTGAAAAAAGGGGACCAGGGTTACATGGTTGCCAGGGTGGATCCTAATACACAGGTTGTATGATGACTCTCACATAGATGGTATCTTGGAACCCTTACCTTTGTGTTGTAGTGAAGTGGTATTTTATTATGTTTTTACATTTGTTATTTTGGTGTTTTGGGTGAATGGTTTCATTAGCCTTAGATTGCCTTAGACCTTGTGAGTATCTTGGTTCTATCTCCTAGCACGGGGGTGGAACTTCACAGTTCCACATGGTTGGGTGGAAAATCTTTTTCGAGGTGTTGTTCATGGTCCTTGGTTTGTTTGGATTCAAGTTCAGATGTCGATGAAGACTTTTTTGTATGGTGTACTTCTATCTATTGTAATTCAAAATGTAATTATCTATTGTAAGCCTTTTTGGCAATTTGATGCAATTGTAATGGGAATTGAAGAAAGAAAGCTCTGTAATTGGGAAGGGTAGTTTTAGAAATATCAAAAGGGAATGTTTATTTGTAACTTGGAATATTGTAATAAAGGATTATAGTTGTGTAATTTCTACCCTATCTCTCTTATGAGTCTTGAAATGTAATTGAGAAGTAAATATTTCTAAATTGCAAATTTTTATTATTTTTGATAAGCACAAATGAATTATGTGTAGGACATGGGTAATTAAGAAATAAAATAAAAGATGAAGTGATAAATGTACTTAAGCTTATGAAAAAATTAATAATGGTATTCCTCTATCTATTTCTAAAAGCTAAGCGTTAAGTAAAGTAGGGAAGAAAATGAGTTCATAAGTTGACTAATTGAATCAGTAGTTTAATATTAGTAACGAACATTAAGGGAACATTTAAGGACATGTTCATATTAATGATTATTAAACTAGTTATTAGTATTGATATTTAAAAATAAAAATAGTTTCTTTTCTTTATACTTTAGACCTTTTTCCTTGTGGGTTCCTTGGCGGGGGTGTTACATTATAGATACATTGTATTGTATTTCATGATAATTGAATGTTGATCTTGCATAACCCTCTCTTGTTTCTTATTTCTTCTATTTTGAAACTCGTGCTACAAGGATTAGAATGACTTCTTTGAAGGTCCCTCTTTTACTTGGCTACATTAGTATGTCACATCTAGGATGTTGCCCTCATTAGAGTAATCTTTGGGAATATCCTTCCGGAGGCCAAAAGACCTCATCTGGGATGTTCTCATCCTACAAAATCTCTACCGCCTCCTATCAAAACCATCCTATATCCCTACCTGAGAATCTTCTTTATGGTTAGGGGAAAAGCTCAAGAGTAGCTTCTTTATTATCTTTTGTGGATCATAGGGATCCTGCGCGCAATTGTACTTTTGTAGGTTCAAACTTTGTAATTTAAAAATGACATACTTAGCGATGATTGGTGTTACACATTTTAATGACCTAGAGAAAAAAATGAATCCTAAATCAAGCTTATGCTTGGCCTTTGTTAGGGCTTGGGGATCCAATACCTATCTACCAAAATCTAACAAAATTATCTTATCATTGTAATACAAGGAAATGAGGGAGGACTTCCATATAAATCCACTCAATATTATGCATGTACATAATTTGAACTAGATGAAACCAGTTCCCCCACCTCTATACAAGCCTCGTTACATCTTGGGAGAGCTAGTATCCAATGTCTCCATCAACCAGTTTATTCTATAAAAAATAAATGCATCGTTGACGTGGTGAAAATTGGTTGTTGCATTCTTAATCCATGGTTGTGTATAAAAAATTCCATGGCAGAGCATTTCTAGGTTGCTTTCCCATTGAAGCATGCATGTCTAGGCCATGGGGGTGGATCTTCAACCTTGCTAGTAGCCATATGACAACATAAGTCATATGGAACTTGTTGGTGTTCCTGACCTCGAGGAGTTGGACATGAATATCATCAGATATAATGTGAGCCTATTCAAATAAATTTTTACCCTCAACAATGGTGGTAATATTGTAGTACATCCAAATTTGATAGTTCTTAGAGTCTTCATTCCAAAGATACAACTTAATAGAGTGAGTATGTCCTAGATGGCATAGTGGAACCCATACAAAGAATGATGTATGTCATCTTGGCCTTATCTTTTCTTGGTTGAATAAGCCAATTCTCATTTAGGTATTATTTGTGTGCAACATTTCCACCTATGTACTATGCAACTACTTCATCCTCATTAATTACAAGGTAGTTGGTTCATTCTGGAAACTCGAGGATCACATGGCTTGCGTCCAGGGTGAAGTCTACAATGTTCTTTCCTTCCACATTTATGCACTGTCTAATGGCCTATGAGTAGTGGTTGGCCAATGTGAGAACCAAATCTGGTGATAGGACTAACTACAAGAAGAAATTATCCGAAGAAAAGTGGACCCTCGAAGTTCTTTGCAGTAGCAGGTCCCCGTGGGTAGATTCTACGCCATAGTCCTGATAGCTTCAAGATCCATGTTCCCAACATCTGTGTTAGTTATGTTTTGGATAGTGCTCTCCAACATGGATGGTTGAAGATACTATTGGTACATGTGTTTCATTGTGATGGACATTTTATCCTATGCCAATTTCACCTTGGACTTCTTTGCAACAGGGGTCGCAAGTGCTTGTGTCTCCATCTTGATTTAATATATCATGTAATAGAACAAGGAAAAGTTTAGTATCATATATATATTCCTAAAAAGTAATTACTTGCTTGTTGTATTTATTTGGGACCATTTTTATCCCACTATAGTGTGTTTCTTATATTAGGACCTCATATTGTACTTAATTACATGCATTATTTAAATCAAGGTCCTCTTTCTCCTTTAATCTTGCTCAAAACTCTAAGTTGGCTCTAATTTCTATGCACAATTTCCCATCCATTCACATAGTTCATTTCCCTCTTGGCCCCATTTCAACATTTATGCTTGATTTTCTTGCTTATCCTTCCATTTGTCCTTGAAACTTTTAACACTTCTTGGATCCTGCTACCTTTACCTTGAAATTGATACTCTCCATCTATACCTTGGGGGTTTAATTTTGATGGGTTTCGGGGCCTGATGCAAATTTTTTTCATCTCCCACCTTGTGAAGTCGACCTTCATGAATTGGGACCCCAAAAACACTATAAAAGGATACCTCTTCCTCTTATTTTATCATCCATGACATTCAATCTCAAGCGATCAAGCAAGTTATTGTGTATTCAATAAGTTCAGAAAACAAGCATTAATTGAAGGAAATCAACCATCATCCATCAAATGTTTCATACATTTCCTCCTATAGATCTATATTCCTTCTTCATTAGAGACAAAGGAGTTGGCCATCAAGGGAGGAAATCCACTTTTGTCCATTCAAATCTCCCTCTTCTTCTTTTTCAATACAACATTGAGGTTAATTACAAGCATCTACTACATGAGGGTTTGTCTTACATGATTTCTTTTTGGTTTTTGTGTTTAGTCAAAGGTATTACACTAACATATTTGATCACATACTAAATACAAATGCATTTACATGGTACGATATACTTCATTGTTACTTAATCTATACTTCATGATAGCATTTCCTTTATTTATATACAAGGTTAATTCCTATAAAGGGGATTGAACAAGGCAATCCCATTCCCTCAATGATTTCCCATTCTCTTTGGTGTACAAGTGAAGATTTACAGAGTTTCAGATCCAAAATTATAAATCTGGAAGTGCAGTTTCAGTCGCGGTCCTGAGACCTTCAAATTCAACCCTCCAGGGTATATGTCAAATGACCTTCTACCTATAATGGTATAGGATGTACCATTTTCAACCTATTCCTACATTAGAGAAATTTTCATGACATAATGTTCCCATCTTCAGGTTTCTGGATCCTGATCTATTCCTAGTTTCAATACTGTTTCATAGGGTTTTTATAGATATAAAGTTGCATCCTCTAATAACCCTCAAGGTGAGTAATTATTCATCCTTCTTCTTTCATAGCACTTAATTTGATACTCTAAATCATATATATTATTATTTATCATTACATAAGTGTCTTCTTTACTTTACTTCACTTGCATATACATATTCACTTCTATCTATTATATACACTCATACATTAAACAAAAAGGAACCTAGAATTAACACTTCCTTTTGGTCATAGATCATGCATTAGCACCCTTACATCCACTTGGGTTGTGCTAATTAGATTCTTATCCATATAAGGGGTAAAATTTTAGGGCCTCTTCCAATGTATGATGGTGAATTAGGAGTCTATCATTGATAACCATTTCCCACTATACATTTTGGTGAAACCGCCACTTTCATGCTTTATACTTTTTGATTTGGTAGTTAGTTATTGTGTTAGATTTTTATTTATTGATCCTCTTTTTCCATTGATATGTCTTTCCTCTTTGCATTGTGTTGTTACATTCCTATTTTGGGATCTAGTTTGGTGTTTGTTAACATGGAACTTTCTAAAATGGAGTGGTGTGTAATCACTTATGTCATCACGTTTCTTCTTACTTCTTTCCACCAAATCCATGACATATATGGTATTTTCTTCCATTTAATTATGTTTGATTTACTTCATGATATTCTTTCATATGGCATGATGAGGACAAATAATACAATGCTTCCCTGCAAGGTATATCCCAAGATGAAGCACTTTCTCCCTCTACATTAAAAGCTACTTATAGTATGAGATATGATATCACCACTCAATAGGGCTACAAAGGTTTAGGACTTGGTATTAATGAATAAGGCATTAAGGTTCCTATTAATCCTCCTCAACAAGATCATAAAGGTGGTTTAGGTTTAATTCCTACTCCTAATCCTTCTCAAGACCACCTTTCTAAATCTATGTGATAGAATCTCCTCAACCTACTACCACTCTCAAAGAAGTTGTTAATTCCTTTGATGAGTATCAATGTCTTGACTTTCCTCATCCAAAAATAGATGATGTGCCTTTATCTTCATTCAATGGTCCTAAGGAACATCATTTTCCTCATGTAGATGGTTGTTATCCATCTTCATCTCAACTAGAACCTCCTCATGACATTCATTTTCCCACTCCCTCTCTTGATATATACCATTTTGATGACCACTTAGTATTGGCAAAAATCATCCATTGGAGTATCAAGTACAATCCTAAGATAGTCTTACATTACATAAAATTCTCTAGAGGACATAAGCCTATTAAAGGTGAATTCTTGTGTTTTTATAATCATAGAACAACCATTTACTTTGTGATTGTACTGAGTTTAGACAAATTATTCAAGATTGTATTGATATAAGTCTTATTCATTCAACACTAGATATAATACGTTTTCTTCAAACTAGAGTTTACAATTTTCATTTATTTCTCCTATTGTGTTGTTGTCCAGTATCCTTTCTATAATGAGCATGAGGGAAACACAATAGGTCATTCCCCTTGGCTCTCTTAACTAGGGGGAAAGTTTCATCATTATTGTCTTCCTTCAGGGATCTATTTTCTCCCTTTATTGTCATGTTTCTCTATACAAGGATATCCTTCCTCACATATGTTTTTTGTCTAGGAAGTTCATATATTGCATGCGTGAGAAATCATTTAGGGAGCCTAAATATGTCATCCCTTCTCTTCTCCTTTTCTTATCCACTATCATTTATGGGTTTATATCTTTTACAATGTATCATCCTTTCCTTGCATAGATTTGTTGTTTTACAGAAGGATATTTATATCCTAGACTGTAACCTTATCCTTTCATGGAGAGTGCATGTTTCCTTTTAAAATATATATCCCTTAGGATTCATCTTGTATTTTCATCCTTCTTTTCCTTTATGAGAATCCATTATCCCTTTGAGATCATCTCTTTTGTACTATGATGTTCTCCCATGTATGGACTTGTTGTTTAGGATTTTTCTCCTTGCTAAGATTAGTATCCTTTTTATGGTTATTCCTTGCTTGGAATTTCATAGCTTGTATACTTGGGTTGGTCACTAAGTGGATATAATGTGGCATCCTTCCTTTTCCTTTCATTTCTCTATGGTTTGCATTATTTTATGATACATTCCCTTTGGCATGAGATACTTTGTTACACACAAGATCTTAATGTCTTTGCTTATCAATCATTTTTATGTCTTGAAAGAGAATGAATATCATTCAATAATTATCTATAGTCTCATTATTTCTTTTCTTTCCTTGATGATTTTTTTACTTTAAATGTGATGTCTTTTCTAGCATATTTATCTACTTTACAACTTATTTTACTTGGAATTGTATATCTATTTTGAGGTAGCTATTGATCAAGGCATATTATATATTTTATCTTGCATTTTGCACTTGGAGGGAAGGCTTGTGTGTACATTCTTTTTGTCTAAGGATCTAATTTCCTTAGTATAGTGGCATTTTTTTACTATGTGATATTATTTTTCCTATAAATAATTATTTGTTTTGATTGGGATTCTCTCTTATACAAGAGGTGTGATAAGGATCATCACCTCTTCTTTATTTGTAAAACCATGTTCATAATAAATGACTTCCCTTACTATACAATTCAAAGTTTGTAATCCTTCATCAAGAATCCCTATTTCACCTAGTGATAGGGGGCCAAATGGGTGCATTCTTATTATCCTCACCTGTGTGTCTTGAAGATGTTATCTTTGTTCAAGAACTCCTCTTGAAAGCATACGTCTTGGAAGAAATATCTCTTCCTTTCAAGGGTCTCTTCTCACAAGCAGAATATCCTTTCACAGTTATTTATTTTCTTAGATCATAAGAGTTAATGCTCTTAGCTAATTTTTTGATATACATTGTTGATTTAAGGATATCCCATTATTTATGGAAGTAGGTGTCCTTGATTCTCTTCCTTATAATGTCTACTATGTAGCCATCATAAGGAGGGGGGACACATATGACCTCCCTTGTACATTATCTTGCACATTTTATTTTTACACACAACTAATCCTCATGGGTATAAGTGATCTGTATCCATACCTAGGGTGCACATTAATCAACCAATCTCCATGATATAAGTGATTCGTATTCATTCATGGGGTGCACACATATAAAACAATCTTCATGGTTATAAGTGATCCATATACATCCATGAAGTGCACATATACAAACCAATCTTCATGAATATAGCAGATCTATATCCATTCATGAGGTGCACATAGGAAATTCACTAGTAGGCATGTGAATTTTGATGGAATTGACTAGCATAGCATACAACCTACTAGAACTTTCAATTCCATCTTTTGTGTGGTTCACAATAAGACATACAATCTTACTAGGTGGGGGTAATCACACTCCCCTCTCTTTCTCTACTACCATGCTAGTTATATTAGATCACAGAGTTGGTATCATCATTGGTGATTCTCTTGTTCTTCCTATGTGATCACATGTGGTCTTGAAATAACTTTCTAAACATGATATTAGTGGGCGAGGCATTTCTAGCCAAGGCCTCCTTCACTAGTTGATTTGGAGTTTTGTTTTAGTACTAACCCTTTTTGTGTCTTTTGTCTTTGCTTTTTCTTTTCCTTTTTGATTTTTTTTTATGCCTTTGTGCATGGATGTGGAGTTAGGATCCTTAGTTTGGGGGCTTATGTCCTTATACTTAGTGTTGTCTTAAAATTTGCCACTCTCTCTCTCTCTCTCTCTCTCTCTCTCTCTCTCTCTCTCTCTCTCTCTCTCTCTCTCTCTCTCTCTCTCTCTCCTCTCTCTCTCTCTCTCTCTCTCTCTCTCTCTACCTCCTCTCTCTCTCTCTCTCTCTCTCTCTCCCTCCCTCCCTCCCTCCCTTTATCGTGAGCATGAGCTTATCTCAAACTCTCGCTAAAGTGGGGGCTAAATCTATGGTCCTAAAAAGTAATAACTTTCTTTTCCTATTTATTTGGGACCATTTTAATCCCACTTTAGTGTGTTTCTTATACCAGTACCTCACATTTCACTTAATTGCATACATTATTTAAATCAAGGTCCTCTTTCTCCTTCAATATTGCTCTTAACTCTAAGTTGGCTCTAATTTCTATGCACAAATCCACTCACACAATTCATCTCCCTCTTGGCCCCATTTCAACATTTACACTTGTTTTACTACTTATCCTTCCATTTTCCCTAAAACTTTGAACACTTCTCAGATCATGCAATCTCTACCTTGAAATTGATACCTTTTGAGTATAAGTCAAACTTGGTTTAACCTGTACCGATATAGGTCAAACCTAGTTCGACCTATACTAGAATAGGTCAAACCAAGTTTGACCTATATCTTGGGGGTTTAATTTTAATGGGTTTCAGGGCCCGATGCAAAGTGTTTTCATTTTCCCACCTTGTGAAGTCGGCCTTTGTGAATTTGGACCCTGAAATCACTATAAAAGGAGAGATCTTCCTCTCATTTTATCATTCATGAAATTCACTCTCAAGCAATCAAGCAAGTTATTGTACATTCAAGAAGTTCAAGCAAGAAAACATTCATTTAAGGCATTCAACCATCATCCATCAAATGTTCATGCATTTCCTTCTATAGATCTAGCTTCCTTCTTCATTTGAGACAAAGGAGTTCACCATCAAGGGAGAAGATTCACTTTCATCCATTCAAATCTCCCTCTTCTTCTTCTTCTTAAATACAACATTGAGGTGAATTACAAGCATATATCACATGAGGTTTTTTCTTACGCGATTTCCTTTTAGTTTTTTTGTTGAGTCAAATCTATTGCACTAACATATTTGATCACATATTAAGTACAAATACATTTACATGGTATGATATACTTCATTTTTACTTAATCTATACTTCATGACAATATTTCTTTTATTTCAATTCAATTTTAATTCCTATACAAGGGCTTGACCAGGGGAATCCCCTTCTCTCAACAATTTCCCCTTCCCTTTGGTGTGTAGGTACAGATTTGTGGAGTTTAGGATTTTGAATTGCAAATCTGGAAGTGCAGTTTCAGTCACAGTCCCAAGACCTTCCTATTCATCTCTCCATGGTATATGTTGAACTACTTTTGACCTATACTAGTATATGTCATACCATTTTCAACCTATTCCTATAACACTCAAATTTTCACGACAGAAAGTTCATGCCTTCAAGTTTCTGGATCCTATTTTGTTCCCAATTTTAATACAGTTTGATATGGTTTTTATAGATCTGAATTTGCATCCTCTACTAACCCTAAACGTGATTAATTCTTCATCCTTCTTCTTTCATAGCACTTAATTTGATACTCTAGATTAGATATCTTGTTGTTTTTCATTGCATAAGTGTCTTATTTACTTGACTTCACTTGCATATACACTTCTATCTATTCTATACACTCATACATTCAATGTAAAGGACCATGTAATCAACACTTCCTTTTGGGCCTAGATCATGCATTAGCACCCTTACATCCACTTGTGTTTTGGTAATCAAATTCTTAGCCTTAAAATGGGTCACATTTTAGGGCCCCTTCCAATGTATGTCGGTGAAGCAGGAGTCTATCATTGATAGCCATTCCCCCCCCCCCCCCCCCCACACACACACATATTTTTCCCTTCCATAGGGAAATTTTGGGGCCAAAGTTTGGAACAAAGGGTTTAGACATCCTGATGTGTGGATATCTAAAGAAGGGGATGGTAAGGGACAAATTCTAGAACACCCAAGTTCAAAAATGTTTCTTTTGACTTAAACTTTGAGTTTTGGGAATGAGAGACTAGACATATAGGTTTGAGAATCTAGCGAATGTTTTACCCAATAATAAGGTAGGCTAAAGATAGGAATCCCGACCCAAAGCCCAAAATTTCTTTGATTCAATTTGCCTTACCATAACTATTGATTAATAAGTCACACGCCATTAGAACTAAAGAGATCTTGGGAAAGAGGGTTCAAAGATACACGTTCAAGAATCCACAAACAATTGGGTGACTAATTCTTGGATGGATGAGATTATATTCTTAGACCCAAAGCCTTGAAGGTCCTGTAAACACTAATAATTTTAACACTTTGAGTATTGAGAAAGGCTTGGGAATGCATCACCTGGAGCAATATGATTATCAAGGCAATCTATGATGTTAAAGTTTGCCTAAGGCTGAAAGGCCTTATGCATTTAAATGTTATTCCTATGAAGTCACATAAGGGTACTCTAATTCACCCTCGTGCGACCTAGGGCATGTGGGTAGGGCATCAAAAATCCCTAATTGATGGAATTCCTAAGCCAAATCTTATTGCATTGGGCTTTAGGGTGCACAAGATAAACTAACTAGTAAGATCAATGAACCCTAAGGCACCCATGCCAAATTTTTTTATGATAAAATCCCTTATTTCTAACCTATAAGTGAAAACCCTAAGCTACGAAAGCAAAAACTATAAGAAAAAAAAAACACAAAAAAGAACAGACAAAAACTTCGAGAAGGAAGAACACAACTCTTACATTCTCAAATGAATAGGCACAAATTTACCAAAAACCAATGAATAATTCAACACTAGCTCATATAATCATAGTAAATTGGTCATCAGGTAAGGTAGGTTTCAAAGAAGCTTGTTTCTTGCTTGAATAATTGGTTAGTGAAAATGAGCTTCATTCTAGGCTTTTATAGCCCACCGGGCTAGGTGCATTGAATGCACTTATACTATGCTACTAACAAGGAGAACTTGGGCATTATAGAGATTAGAACTCTAGGATACCAAACACTCCAAAGAGTCTAAACAACTTGCTTAAGTATGAAAAAACCCTAAGGTTTCATTAATCTAGCTAAGGGACTAAAGACAAAAAGGGAAGACTTCAGGATCTTAGACTGTAGAGGACAAAACAAGGAACAAAACAAAAACAAAAAAGGAAGAAAGAACAAAGGTGGACCCAACATTTACCTAGCAAAAATATTGGGATGATTATGTAGGGCATAACAATTTCCTTTTTATTCCATGATAAGACATCTTATTTTGTCTTCTTGATATTCAACCATGTTAAATTCCCCTCCAATGACCCAAGTGATGCAATCTAATTAACTTAGCCACTTCCAAAGGTTGATTTAATCCTTGTAATCATTATGGGGAAAATTTAAGGATATGCAAAACTTTAGCCCATCTATATCTAAAGTGATCCATACAACCCTATTATAGGGAGATGAGTCATTGATTATAACATGTCTAGTCCGTTTGTTATAGATAAGTATAGGTTACCCACCCTTTCCCTCTTTCATTATTGGTAGTGAAGTTTACATATTCAATCCATATATATTTAAAATTAAAATAAATAGTAAAATTAGTTTCCTTTACTTCTTGCAGCATAACAAAATCTTTATCTTTTATTCATATTCATAAATCTCCTTACAACAAACTACTTGGTCATGATTTCCAAGCCTTTGACATTCCACATTGCACACTTGAAGCTCACCTTGAACTTTATTAAGTGTCCAAGGGCTTCCTAAATCTTTTAAAGCACTTAGGAAGATAATATTCAATATCTTTCCTTTTGGAAAAAGGAATTAGGGAGTCTCTTGTTATGTTCTTCCTCTTTGATTAGGGAGCTTGTTTTCTTCCAAAACCAATTGGGATGAATTTTCCTTCACCTTTCCTTGCAAGGATGAGGGAAATACTATACCTACTAGTTTTCTCTCTTTTAATGACATCTATGCATGGTACCTTCCAAACAATTTCACCAATCGATTCATGGCCTTTGGGTTCATCCAAGGAACATTTAAGAAAATCACTATCAAATTTTAATAACTTTTCTTATTTAACAATATCAAGTACATTGTCCTAGAGTCAAGGAGGTCAATTTTATTTGGTTGTGGCATTCCCATTGAGATTAAATCATTTGTTTCATCGTGATTCACACAAGCCTTAGCAGGAGGGGTAGCTCTAAACCTTGAGATTATCCAAGTTGCATCTTGTAAGGAACAATAAAAGGAGAAAGGATAAGAAATAATAATCCAAGAGAGAGATAATGAAGAATGTATTACCATGAGATAACCAAGAACTAGGAGAAAGCACCCATAAGCCAAAGAATGGAGACAACAATATTTTTGGAAGGGGAAAAGGAAAGAAAAACCCCTTTGTGATATTATGAAAATTTCAAAGCCAAAAGAGAGAGAGAGAGAGAGAGAGAGAGAGAGAGAGAGAGAGAGAGAGAGAGAGAGAGAGAGCAATAGCCCATTTACAGTAACTTCATGGAGAGCATCTCTTTTATAGAGATTAGGATAGGAGTTACTAAGTAAATTACCAATATAAGAATGAAATCATCCAGAATGGGTGTGTGCAAAGAGTCAAGATCCTCTTAAGGAGGATAAACTGTTAGAGTAAATTATTAATTTTATTAATATTTTACTCCCTTCTTAAGATATCAACTCTTTGCTTTAGTCAACTCATGCACTAGTTATGCATCAGTTTGCTTTAGTTGACTCATGCACTAGTTATGAATCAATTGTTTTTTGCATGCATTAGTCTTGTAATAGTTTAACTGATTATTACATGCACTTCTACTTTTTAAGTTTTCCTTTTAAGGCTTTCGATCTCCTTTATAAGGATGATCCATTGTACATTATTATTCATTCACTTATTGGATCATAATATGAGGCCTCTGGCTTTTTGGCCTCCATAGATTTTTCTTGCCTTCTGTGCTTTGCTTCTTCCATGTGACAGGGTTATGCATGCAGGTGTTCTTAGGAGATTAGCTTTTTACCTAATCTAACATGGTATCAGAGCTTCCCTGCTGCTGCCTGTTCTGGTATTTTTGAAGCAAGTTTTCAGTTCTGGTATTCTCTGCAGGATGTTATTTTTTGTTTCTTTTTTGCCTGCAAAAAATAAAATAAATAAATTTTGGAGCATTTTGAGCAAAAACGGACCTCACAGTTGCGTCCGGAAGGCCCAAGATAGTCAAAATCCATATAAAATTTGTCAATTTTGGACAAGTTGGCTTCTGAAGCAATTTTTTTTTGCATACCAGGGCTGTACGACCCTAACACACACTCCGAGGTAGGGTACAGTCAGCGATTTTTTTAAAAATAATAATAATAAAAAATTTTTGGGGCTGAGTGGCCACCCGGGCGCCGCCCAGCCACCGCCTAGCTCTCTGCGGCCTTCGTAGTCACTGTTGGAACCCGCGCCGCTCTCACCGCCGTTTGCGCCTCTGCCTGTCGGTTGCTCCACCCTTTGCCGGCACACCGCTGCTCCGCCGGCCCCCAAGCGCTAGCCCCCTGGTCACCCACATGACTAGGGGCCCACCTTTTTAGCCACCAGGCCCACACTGACATCAGCATGATGTCATGCGCATGCAAAAATTTTATTTGCATGATTTTTTTTTAAAAAGGGTTCTATTTTAGGGGTAATTGGGCTTTTTTTGTGATATCTTGAGCATATGATATCGTAATTGGGCGTGCGATATATCATCAGAAAGATGGTTTCGAGCCCAATCTAAATTTTCTAGTATGGTTTTGTGATTTTGCCATTTTGATGCTATTTTTTGCTGTCAAAGTTAGATGTTTTTTGTGATAGTGGCATTTTTAGACCTCCTGCATTCCGAGATCGTTTCTCTTGCATCCGGGCTCCATTTTTGGCAAACAAGATATTGTCAAAAAGCTCTTTCTGAGATTTTATCAAATTTGATGGTTTCATGTGATTTTTTATCCTTTTTTTGACATCATCCATCCTCAGATCCTTGCAGACACCTTCTTTGGGCCCTCCAGCGCAGCTGTTGGTTTTTTGCTCATATCTTGATCATACGGTGTCAAAATTTGGCAAACGAGAAATCATCAGAAAGTTGATTCCAAGCTCTTTCTAGATCTGAAGGTTATTTTATCTGGTATTATTTTTTCTAATGGTGTTTTTCTCTGCCAAAGCCAGATCTTCAGTTATGCACTCCGAGAGCTCTATCTTGCACATCCGGACTCCATTTTTGGAAAGTGATATATCATTGGAAAGCTTGTTCAGAGATATTTTTAGTGCTATGAGTCATTTTTCCAGATTCTACTCCAAATTCATTTTATTTAGATTCTTGCTTTTTTGCAGTCTGGTGAATATCTTGGTTGTTTCAGGTCCTGGGATCTCTTCCCTTTGAGGGATGGCTCATCTTAGGTTGTTCTTTTGGTTTAGACTCCTTTGATGTTCTTCTAAGCATTGTATCCTTCTCTTCTGTAGCATTTTTTATTCTATAAATGCACTAAGATAAAGTTCCTGCTTCTACATATCTGGGATTTTGAGCACCTTGTGTTTGTTTGTACTCGCACTCAGTTATAAAGTGCCATGGGGGGTTATGATGTTTTGCCTTTTGTGCTCATCCACCTTTGTCAAGTGAATGTTTCTTCCATGACATTAGCCCATGCTGTGTGTCTGTGACACCGCCCTTTATCCCGTGCTTGTACTTCTGTTGCACTGTTGGTGTTCCCAATTCTTCTTCTTGCAAATGTTTCTGGCATTGCATTTAAGTGTTCTTGTCACCCCTCTCCCTATTCAGCATTATGGGGGGGGTTCACCTATTGGCTCTATTGCTTCCTTGGTTTGGTTGAGTGATCTACGTATTTAGTTTTTGTTCCTATGTACTAGGCAGATGCAGTGGCTAGGCACCTATGCATTTCGGTGAGATGGTTCATCTACTATATAGACACTCATTCATTCCTACTTTTGGAGGTCACCTCTTTGATTGATCAGCTCTTCAGACTTTGTCTTCTCTACCTAGTCATGCACTATTTCAGTGGGGGTTCCAGTAGTTACTTCTAACAGTGTTTGCAGCTTCAGGCTTCGGAGATGCTTCATGCTCTTTCTTTGTTCCTATTTTTTGGAACATTCTTGGTCTCCTTTTGGAGTAGAGTTTTTCCCATGTGGTTTTCTCTATTTCTCTACTTTTCAGAGACTCTCTTTTGTGTTGGGTACCTCATCAGGCCATGTTGTCGGGACCCATTTCTACTTTCAGCATTGTAGTTTCCTTTGCTTTCTTCTTGCATTGTTTGTAGCTGCATCGTTGCTCATCTTAAGGGGGGGTGTTAGAGTAAATTATTAATTTTATTAATATTTTACTCCCTTCTTAAGATATCAACTCTTTGCTTTAGTCAACTCATGCACTAGTTATGCATCAGTTTGCTTTAGTTGACTCATGCACTAGTTATGCATCAATTGTTTTTTGCATGCATTAGTCTTGTAATAGTTTAACTGATTATTACATGCACTTCTGGTTTTTAGGTTTGCCTTTCAAGGCTTTTGATCTCCTTTATAAGGATGATCCATTGTACATTATTATTCATTCACTTATTGGATCATAATATGAGGCCTCTGGCTTTTTGGCCTCCATAGATTTTTCTTGCCTTCTATGCTTTGCTTCTTCCATGTGACAGGGTTATGCATGCAGGTGTTCTTGGGAGATTAGCTTTTTACCTAATCTAACATAAACTATTTTCCTTATTAAAGGAATAACAAAATGACATGTCCTCCCACTTGGACTAGAGGAAAAAATACAAGTAGGGATTTCAAAGGAATCTCTTAATTTAATAAAAGGATACCTTCGTTCATCCTTAATTAAATAGATAATTAATTCTAAGGAGAGATTACCAATTCTAACACCCCCCTTAATCTTTACTTGGGGAGTTTACATCAATGGGAATTAAACCCAATTTTTTTCAAAAATCTTCAACTTGATCTTCAATACAAGGAAGAGATGTGATTGTCTTCAATTTGAGCTTGATCCAAGTCTTCATGTAGTCTTCTTGAAGTGATAGGACATGATAAGAAGAATTGATTCCTTAAGTGGGCCTTGAAGATTCACCTGAAACAAAAAACCACATAAACACGAACCAAAGAAACTATCCACAAGAAGAATGTCATCTAACATTCAAGTTAGAGTAACTTTGAAACTTTTGCATGAGTTTTCATAAAAAAATAAAAGGAGCTAACATGAAACCAAGATAAACCAAATGGTCAAGGTACCATAAACATAATTCAACCTCTCATCTCAAAATAAATATACTAAAGTAAAAATGACCACAAAAAAGGTCAACTAACAAAATCTGCACCAATCACATGGATATAGACAATCCACTAATGATTCATTCCACTGCAAGTAAATGGGTGATCAAGTGACAACCTGCATGACACACGATCTAAGAAATGAAGAATGAAAACTTATCATCACATTAGTAATTTACAAGGAGATATGAGAGAGAGAAAAAAACATAATGCAAGAAGAACATCAATTATCATAATCAAGGAATCATTCAGGATAAAATAATCTAAACCAACATTAACCAATCAAATATTGACATATGCTAAATAATAATCTGAACTAAGGATTATGAGTGAGAAAATGATATTGCCTTCCAAATATATGAAAAATCCAACAAAATTCCAAGAAGGATTTCAAGAAAAGCATCCTCACCATGTGAGGAAAAATAATCAATGGAACAAGTTGATAAACATCAACTGAAGTAAGCGCATACCAAACATTGGATGGAGGGAAACTCCATGGGTCCCTCCGAAGGATAAGGCGACTGAGTTAACCTTGAAAATTGGGCTCCCAATGCAACTTACAAATAAAATATAATAAAATGCATACCAATCATTGGTATACAACCGTAAAATGCTACCATGAGCACAAAGAGATGCTATAAAAGCATAAAATTGCAACTAAGTGCAAATCAATAGATCATATGGAACCCATAAAAATGCAACTAAATGCAAAAAAAACATCATAAGAAAGTGATAGCAATTAATGCTAAATAATGAAATCAATAATTATCCATAAGAAGGCAATGTTGTTAGATAACTCACAATACTAGAACAGATTAAAATTAAGCAATACATTGAATTAAACATATGGCACATATCAAAAAGGGTTAGGGATATTATAATGAAATGTAAAAGCATGCCAAGATTGATTACCATTACTTTTATGAGAGTTGTGATTATTTTGATTCATAGGTTTCTTATCTTTTTGTTTTTTAAAGCAATTGTTGGTCACATGACTATCTTTCCCACAATAGGTGCAATGAGGTCTTTTATGAGGACCATTGTTTTGATGGTTATTATTATGATTATTACTATGCTTATTGTTATAGTTATGATTATTAGATCTCTAAAGTTAGGATTTTGTTTTTTAGAAACAAAAGCATGTTTATTAGATTTAAGAGTACCAAATTGACTCAACTTAGCTTCCTCTTGACACAACAAAATTTGAAAACTAATGTAAGTTAATTGAGTTGCTAAACTAGGAATAGCTAATTGAGAATTAACGTTAGTGCTAAATTACTGAAACTACATAGGAAGACATATCTTTAAAATAATATGAATTAATCTAATATCATCAATAGTGACTCCTAAACCATTTAATTGAATTTTAATTGAATCAAACTTTAGTAAAAAATAATCCATCGTTTTAAAATATGTATACCTAAGATCCTCCAATTGATCTTGGAGTTGAATAATTTTTGGATTCATTCAAACTGTCATAAGTATTTTTCAAAATGTCCCGTGCTACATGGGCTGCAGTGCAATTTGCAATAAGAACATATAAATCATGACTAATAGATATGCCAATGAGGCTGAGTGCCTCTTCATTTTTGGCATTCGAAGCATCAATATCAGCTTGAGTTGCAGTGGTGGCAAGAGTTGAAGTTATTATTATGATTTAGAACAACAGAGAGGGGGGGTGAATCAGTTGTTCTCGGGTCCTGATGTATAAGACAAACTTAAAAACTTTACTTTAAATCAGATCAAGCAACCAAAACAAACTCGGTCATCACTGATTCATCAATAGAAACATATAACGATGCAGTCCACTACCCAATTGTATCTAACTTGTCAACCATAGAAATGTTCACACCAAAACATTCACACACAAGTATGACACCAAGATTTATAGTGGAAACCCAATATGGGAAAAACCACTTTGTAACATGCTACTATTATTTTCACTCTTCTGCAGTGAGCTCGGTTAAAAGCCAACCCTGTCAAAGGTTACAATGCACACTGTCAAGTGTGACCCGATTAAAGGATTTAATCACCCTGTTAAAAGTGAGCCTGGTTAAAGGACTTACATACACTCCATTAGAATGCAACCTTGTTCAAAGGATTTAACTTATGACTGTTAGATCAACCTCTGTTAAAAGGATTTTGACTATTACAATGGTTAGAAAGTAGCAACAGTGTTGATTTGAAAAACATACAACTTACTTTGCAAATATTAGATCCAATTTCGTACACAAATACTGGTTTACTGACTTTGAAACTTTTCCATCTCCATCTTTGATCTGCTCAAAACTTTTCTTCAAGCGATCACCACACTTCACCTTCAGCCTTTTTGCTTATACAGTCAATAAAACTTATCTTCCAGTATTTCGGTTTCACCCCAATACATCAACCTTTTTCTCCACTCTCATACATCTAATCCAATGTTCAGGTTCCCTTAATACTTTCCTCAATTAGGTTAACTCATCTTTTGCCGCTTAATCTCATTCATAGATCTTAGGGTTAGGTTAGATTCATTGAATCTACCCACATTTTGTTCTTCACCTTCTTTTCTAGAAATATCTCAAATCTCATAAAGATTTACAATAAAATGTTTTACAGTGCATTAAATGCTTCCATACAATCAATAAATAAAGTCAACACATTTTACATAATCCAAGAATTCAAACAATGTCGTCCCCAAAAAGAATTCTCTTCAAATATAAAATTGCTAATGCTCGGTCAATACTGTGATCATCCACTCGGTCTTCATGTAGAACGCTTGGTCGTTACTAAAACTATTTCCTCGGTAATTTACTGATACTCGGTCGACATAGGATTTTGCTCAGCATCCACTAACTCAGTCGACACTAACATAACTTGACTTAAACATGATTTTATCCATTTTGCTCGGTTAAGCCTACCAGTTTAGTCTTCAATCTCACTAAGATAAACAATACATTATCTCATCATTGTGCAACATAGTCAAGTACACTTTGTAGCATCAAGATAACTCAACCTTTCCCTAGGTGTTGTTGTTACCAACCTTGCTTCACTCATTCACAACACTTCAATAGATATAGTACTTTCCTAAGTAGCAACAGTCTTACCAGTTAAGGTTTTGACATCAATGACAATACAACAATTATTTCAATTACAGTTTCCAACAATCTCCCTCTTTGGCGTTGATGGCAACACCATATGATATCACCTGAATAACACATGGATTACCAACCAATCCAAAACTTATCTGTCCATCAAAGAAATTTATAATATCCTTAGCTTCATTCTGATTCAATATCTATGAATCATACTTCTATGACCATCAGCAGTAATCAGATCTCCCTCTATCCTGATCTTTCATTTCAGTTCATCTTCCTCTTATCTTTCAGTATCTTCTCCCTCAGTTTCTTCTTTGTTCTCAGTATCATGTGTTATCATTATCAGTATCTTCTCCCTCTTTGACAAAAATGCCAAAGCAACAACATAACATACATCCAACAGATGTAGATAATGTCTTTACAGTTCAGTGTTTCTCCCTCTGTCATCTTGCTTATGACTGATTCAGTGTTTGTGCTCTTTCTTCACAACTCTAGGGCAGTCCTAAAGTGTGACATTCTTCTGCATCAATGTGTTAGATATTTTGTTGTAGCATATTTCATGCAGTGCTCCTAGCTTGACTAGGCAGCCTCAGTTAGGGGAAGGACCCCTAATTTGCTTCTCAGGTACTCATGAGCTTCTTTAGGTAAAGCTTTAGTGAATATATCTGCTATTTGTTCTTTTGTATTCACATACTCCAGTCGGACTTCTTTATCTTGTACCAATTCTCTCAAGTAGTGATATTTGATTGCTATGTGTTTGGTCTTTGTATGCATCACTGGATTCTTAGAAATATTAATAGCACTTGTGTTGTCACAGAAAATAACAATAGGTTCAGTGATTTCTTCCTTCATTCCTACCAACAATTATTTTATCCAGACCAGATTTGAACAGTTTACTACAGCAGCAACATACTCGACCTCGATAGTAGATTGGGAAATGCAATTTTGTTTCTTACTTGTCCAGGAAACTAATCTTTGTCCAAGAAATAAAGCTTCACCACTTGTACTCTTCCTTTCATCTACATTTCCTGCCTAATCAACATTAGTATAAACTTTCAGTTCAAATCTGTCATTCTTCTTATAATATAGCCCATAGTCAGTAGTTCCTTTCAAATATCTTATAATTCTCTTCACAGCCATCATGTGTGTTTCCTTAGGATTGGTAGAAAATCTTGCCACAATCCCAATAGCTAATGCAATATCTGGTCTACTATGTACAACATACTACAACTTTCCAATCATGGATCTATACAAAGTCTGATTCACTTTAGCAGCATCATCATTTTTAGATAACTTTTGTCCAGTAACCATAGGAGTTCCTACTGGTCTAGCATCTTCCATCCCAAAAGTTTTCAGTATTTCATTCACATACTTAGACTGTGTAATGAAAATTCCTTTCTTCATCTGATATATTTGTAAACCAACAAAGAATTTGATTTCTCCAAACATACTCATTTCAAATTCAGTTTGCATTTCATTTGAGAATATCTTACACAAATCATCTTGTCCACCAAAAATAATGTCATCAACAAAAATTTTTGCTAACAAAATACCTTTTCCTTCTTCATCTTTCATATACAGATTGCTTGTGTCATTTGTCCTTGAAAATCCAATCTGCATCAGATAGTTATGCAACCTCTCATACCATGCTCTGGGAGCTTGTTTCAATTCATATAATGCTTTGTTCAGTTTGCATACCACGTGTCTTTTGTTTGGATCAATAAAACCTTCTGGTTGTTCTATGTAAACTTCTTCTTCCAATATACCATTTAGAAATGCAGACTTGACATCCATTTGATAAACCTTGAAATTTTTACAAGCAGCATATGCAAGTAGAGTTCTTACTCCTTCCAGTCTAGCTACAGGGGCAAATGTCTCCCCATAATCTATTCCTTCTTCTTGTGCGTAGCCTTTGCATACTAGTTTAGCTTTGTTCCTAGTGATTTCACCATTTTCATTCATCTCATTTCGAAATACCCATTTTGTTCCTATAACATTCTTATTTTCAGGTCTCGGCACTAGTGTCCAAGTATCATTTTTTTTGATCTGGTCAATCTCTTCATTCATTGCTTGTATGCAATCTTCATTCTCCAATGCTTATCTTGTTGTTTTAGGTTCAAATTCACATAGTAGGCATGTTGGATCCTTGATCTTACTTTTGGTCTGAATTCCAACATCTTTATCTCCAATTATCTATTCAGGCTTGTGATGTCTTCTTACATATTTTTCAAAAATAGGTTCAACATTTTTCTCTTCTATTTCATCAGGTTCCCCAACAAGATTGTCAGATTCAACTTCTGAATGCTCGGTAACCTCTTCCTAATAGTTGGCAGTACCATTATGTTGCTCAACATGTTCTTGTTCTTTCTCGGCACTATTTTCCTAATGCTCGGCATTACCTATCTGTCGCTCGACATTACCTGTCTGTCACTCAGCATTGCTTACCTGAGACTTGGCATCAGGTGTAAGTCAGTTACTTACCTCTTCTTCCTGTTCAATGTACACAAAAGATTTGTAATCTTCTGGTTCTCTTTTACTGTCAGCTTCGTTTCTTTTTGCATACTCATCAATTCTTACATTCACACTTTCCACTATTTTGTCAGTGTTAGAGTTCAAACACTTATAAGCTTGACTTTTCATGGAATACCCTAGGAATATGCCTTCTTCACTTTTATCATCAAACTTTCCATTCCTAGTATCTTTTAATATATATCATTTGCTTCCAAAGATTCTAAAGTATTTAACATTCGATGCATGTCCATACCATAATTCATAAGGTGTCATATGTGTACCTTTTCTGATTTGTACCCAGTTAAGAGTGTAAACAACAATGCTTATAGCTTCTTTCCAGTATTTATGAGGCACATTCTTTTCAATCATCAATGTCCTTGCACAGTCCAAGATAGATCTATTTTTTCTTTCTGCTATACCATTATGTGGAGGAGTTCTAGGTACAGACATCTGCTTTCATTAAAAAATAGATTAAATTCATTTGATGTAAATTCTCCACCTCGGTCAGATCTAAGACATTTCAGGTTCCTACCTATCTCCTTCTCAACTTTAGCCAAGTACCACTTAAAGAATTGAAAAGCATCAGATTTCTCTCTTAAAAACATTACATGCATCATCCTGGTATGATCATTGACAAACAAGATAAAGTATTTAGCACCACAATAACTTTATATACCCATAGGTCCACAAAGGTTAGTATGAACCAAATCTAAAATGTTTTCAGAAGTAAAGGATTTGCTCTTGAAACTTGACTTTGTCATTTTTCCTAACTGACATTCCTTGCACATTATATTCTCAGGTTTCTTCAGTCTAGGTAGACCTCTTACTTTCTTCTTCTTACTTATCTCTACCAAATTGTCAAAATTCACATGACACAGCCTCTTATGCCATAACCAAATATCATCAAGTTGTGCAATTAAACATGTTTCTTTAGATAGGTCAAGATAGAACAAATTACCTCTAGTCTGCTCTCCACTTCCAATCAGTTCACCAGTGGCATCAAATATTTTAGCTTTCTTGTGATGAAATTCTACTCGGTAACCAATTTTGTTCAGCTGAGCAACACTTAACAAGTTATAATTAAGACCATCAACCCAATAAGCATTTTCACAAGATATCTTATCAGTCAGTTTAATCAAACCTTTTCCTCTAACATGACATGGTGCATCATTACCAAATGTTACACTTTTACCTTTGTAATGATATAAAGTTTCAAACTTATCCTTATCACCAGTCATGTGATGTGAACAACCACTATCAATAATCCATTTATCATTCTTGTTCGCATAGGAAATCAATGCATTTTTCTCATCCTCATCAGATTCATATTTCATTGCAACATAGACAACTTTAATTTCAACATCATCACCATCAGTGTCAGTTCCTTCTTCAGCAATATAACAAGATTTCTTACCTTTTCCCTTGTAGTCTTTGTTCCTTTGGTAGCTTCTGTCATCTCTTATGTCTTTGTGTTTGCTTTTCCTTTCATCATCTTTATCCTTCCTGTCAGGACATCTAGCAGCTATATGACCGACCTTATTACATGCAAAACATATGATAGGGAGTTTACCTTTATACTTTCCTTTTCCTCTTCTTAGTCTTCTAGCCATAAGAGCTTCTAGATCTTCAAGTTCTTCATCAAAAGTGTCACTGTCACTTTCACTTTCACTTTCATTTTCAATTTCACTTGTGCATCTTTCTTTTTCCTTCTTAGGTTTGTTCAAAACTAATTGTGACTTAAAAGAAGATTCAACATTTCCAGTACTTCCAACAGTGAAATTATCATAATTAGAGAGTTCAAAAGCAGTCAGCTTACCAATCAAACCTTCCAAAGTGAGTCCATTTGCAGAGTTACATCTAGATTCCTGAATAGCTGAGATCTTGATAGCATATATAGGACGTAGAGTTCTTAGTACTTTTCCAATAATGGTTTCCTCGTCAATAGTTCCATTGGCTCCCCTAATAGCATTTACAACTTTTATTCTACCACAATATTGTGCAATGTTTTCACCTTCTTGCATTCTCATTTCATCAAACTTACCTCTGAGACTCTCGACTTTTGCTTTCAGTACAAATAAGTCACCACCGTAGATATTTTCAAGAGTGTCCCACATCTCCTTAGCAGTTGTACAGTCCTTAATGTCTTCAAATTCTAGATAGCTTAGGGTAGATGCAATTTCCAGCATTGCCTAATTATGTTCTTGCTTAGCTCTCATTTCTTCGGCAGTCATAGGTGTAGTAGGTGAGACATAGTCATTCTCAATATAGTACTTTGTAGAATCACCAATACCAACCAGGTGCAGCTTCATCAAGCTTTGTCATGCAGGGAAGTTCTCCTTATTCAGCTTCGGTACCTCCTTCTTATACATCTTGATCATTTGCTTCAAGTCCCTTTAAAATTGATTTTTGTATACACCAATAAGCAACACAGCTCTGATACCAATTGTTAATATGATTTAGAACAACAGAGAGGGGGGGTGAATCAATTGTTCTCAGGTCTTGATGTATAAGACAAACTTAAAAACTTTACTTTAAATTAGATTAAGCAACCAAAACAAACTCGGTCATCATTGATTCATCAATAGAAACATATAACAATGCAGTCCACTACCCAGCTATATCTAACTTGTAAACCATAGAAATGTTCACACCAAAACATTCACACACAAGTATGACACTATGATTTATAGTGGAAACCCAATATGGGAAAAACCACTTTGTAACATGCTACTATTATTTTCATTCTTCTGAAGTGAGCTCGGTTAAAAGCCAACCCTGTCAAAGGTTACAATGCACATTGTCAAGTGTGACCTTGTTAAAGGATTTAATCACCCTGTTAAAAGTGAGCTTGGTTAAAGGACTTACATACACTCCATTAGAATGCAACCTTGTTCAAAGGATTTAACTTATGATTGTTAGATCAACCTCTGTTAAAAGGATTTTGACTGTTACAATGGTTAGAAAGTAGCAGCAGTGTTGATCTGAAAAACATACAACTTACTTTGCACATATCAGATCCAATTCCGTACATAAATATTGGTTTACTGACTTTGAAACTTTGCCATCTCCATCTCTAATCTGCTCAGAACTTTTCTTCAAGCGATCACCACACTTCACCTTCAACCTTTTTGCTTATACAGTCAATAAAACTTATCTTCCAGTATTTCGGTTTCACCCCAATACATCAACCTTTTTCTCCACTCTCATACATCTAATCCAATGTTCAGGTTCCCTTAATACTTTGCTCAATTAGGTTAACTCATCTTTTTCCGCTTAATCTCATTCGTAGATCTTAGGGTTAGGTTAGATTCATTGAATCTACCCACATTTTGTTCTTCGCCTTCTTTTCTAGAAACATCTCAAATCTCATAAAGATTTACAATAAAATGTTTTACAGTGCATTAAATGCTTCCATACAATCAATAAATAAAGTCAACACATTTTACATAATCCAAGAATTTAAACAATGTCGTCCCCAAAAAGAATTCTCTTCAAATATAAAATTGCTGATGCTCGGTCAATACTGTGATCATCCACTCGGTCTTCATGTAGAACATTCAGTCATTACTAAAACTGTTTCCTTAGCATGCACTATCTTCCTCGACAATTTACTGATACTCGGTCGACATAGGATTTTGCTCGGCATCCACTAACTCAGTCGACACCAACATAACTCGGCTTAAACATGATTTTATCCATTTTGCTCGGTTAAGCCTACCAGTTTAGTCTTCAATCTCACTAAGATAAACAATACATTATCTCATCATTGTGCAACATAGTCAAGTACACTTTGTAGTATCAAGATAACTCAACCTTTCCCTAGGTGCTATTGTTACCAACCTTGCTTCACTCATTCACAACACTTCAATAGATATATTACTTTCCTAAGTAGCAACAGTCTTACCAGTTAAGGTTTTGACATCAATGACAATACAACAATTGTTTCAATTATAGTTTCCAATAGAAGTCACCCCAATGGCAATATCTAACACATGTTTAAAGTGAAATATAAATGAAATATGTGTTTTCCACGCATGGTAATTTGTACTATTTAACTTAATTTCAGGGATTATTGTAGACATGAAGAAATAAACAATAAAGGAATTAAATTATTAAAATGATTAAGTACACAAAAGGAGGTCAGAAACTACAATAATAGACGCCTAATGAATGAAAAAATGTAATTTAACTTAATGTTAACAAAGATCTAAATAGTGAAAATTAACAATTAAATATTTGTTAAATTTATTAATTAAAAAAATAATTAAATGCGTTTAAATTTTTAAAACTAAATTAAAGTAAATGATGAAATGATAATAATTAGTGAATTTAAATGACAAAATACAAAAATTAGATGAAAATGTGAGGTTGAAATGTAATTTTAAATTATTAATGTAAATTTAAATGAATTTACAATAGAATGAAATGAATAATTGTTATTATTTTGCTTGTAAACTAACAATATAAAAAATCAAGTTTATACACAATGAAATGATAAACAATGGAATAAACACGAATAAATTGGAACGAACATGAAGTGATTGAAACCTTACACTTAATCTTGAAATGTTATTAAAACAACAAAAAGTTTAAATGTTTTTTTTTTAAATTTAAATTAATGAAACAATGTTGTAACAAAATTAACAAACTAATCGATAAAGTAATTATATGGATTGATTACAATAATAAACAAATTGATTATGATAAAATAAATAATTTGAATTAAATTAATATCAAACAAACTTTTAAATTTAAACAAACAAATTTAAAATTAGTCAAACAGGTTTAAAACAGTCAACTAAAATTTAAATTCAAGCTAAACTAAGCTAGCACTATTGAAGCTAAACATAGAATGAAGTCTGATTGGTGAGATTGCTTACCAAAGGTAAGAGCTAGTTGCACATGCAAGGGGAGTAACCAAAAATATGCAGAAGGGTTCGCAAGTGTTAAAATATTATTGGGAGAGCTTGCACAAGGGCATGAAAGATTGGTGAAGGAGCATAAATAAACTATTCTTCCTCCAAATACAATCAAACTTCCTCAAACTTTTCCCAAAATCTCAGCATCCTAAAACAAGAATGAAATAATGGAGAACTTTACTTAAGCCACGCAAGGAATAGAAGAAAAAACATGATTGGTAAAAGATCATGAAATGTTGGTCAAGACTCATGCAACAAACCCCACACAAGGAAGAGAGAAAGGATGTCTTACGTAGGCAACCAACAAATGAGGTAGAAATGGCTCATGCAAGGAGCTTGAAGGAGCTAGTTCACACACAAAGGTGGGAGCAACAAGAGTTACACATTAAAAAACTTGTGCAGAAAAATCAGTTTAACTATCTGGTTTATTTTATTTTTTGCCTACTTACAAAAAATAGAGATTAAAACATGATTAAAATAATAGAATAAGAGATTTTGAATCAAGCAATGATCAGAGATATAAGTTAGAAAAAATAGAGATAAACGAAAGGAAACTAGAGCTAAGAAAGATAAATGAAATAATACGCCTTCAAGATCAGAGATTAAAATAACAAGAGAAGAGATTGGAAATATGCCTGCAACAACAAACAATAGCCTGCATGCAAAGGGTTAAAAAAAACAAAAATAAAGAGTGATTGAAACTTGCAATATAGATTAGTTTTTTTTTTAAAAGAAAACTGATTAGAAATTACACTAGGGTGATGGAGAGAAGAACCTTTCTATTTCTTCAGAAGCAAAAAAGTGTCAGATTTCAACTCTAGGGTGATGGAGAGAAGAACCTTAGCATCAAGGTGGGGCAAAGTCACTTTGGACTCATCAACCAGGGTAGAAGCACTTTGCTCTAAGGTGAAAGGATTTAAGGAATAACCACCCATAAAAATGATGAAATTTTCTTAATAGTATCCCACCCAGGTCACAAAAGTGCCAAAATCTCATCTCTCATGGCTTCCAAGGACCATTTCATAACACTAAAATTTCACTTATCAATGCTCCAGTATTGTTTTTGATTACATAAAACAAGTTTTGACGAGTACCTGAAACCCAAAACAAGATTAAGACTTTACATTAAAGCTCCACAACAAAAAGAGCATGCAACCAGCCAAAAAGGCCAACAACAAGGCCAACGATCAAAAGACAACAAAAAAGGACAGGGAGAGGAACAAGACTAGAAATTGCACAAGCAAAAAACAACAGAGGAACAACTCAAGACATCTTCTTGAGAAGATTGTTCGTTTGCACCTCTAGATGGTCGATTTTGTCGGCCACTTCCTTGATTTGGGTGAGATCTTTAGGGGAAGTCGTGGCAACCCTTTTCCTTGTGTTAGACCTAGTACGCATTCCCGATCCTAGATCCAGGGTGACCTCTAGCTCATCAGTAGTCTGCTCCTCAGCTTTGTCACATGGGGTAGCTTCCATTTTGGCGATAAGAATCTTAATATGCTCATTGGAAGCTTTGAGGATATTAAAACTCTGCTCAACAATGCCCTTGGGGTACACTCAATACCCAACACCCTGTTCTCCATTTCTAGCATGCGGGCCTCTAGCTTGTAGAAATCGGCCATGTTGAGGAGGGGGTCAGGGGTAGGCCTATCCCTGTTAGCAATCTCTTCTTTTTTCTTGTCCACTTCTCCCATCCTGAATTTTAAATCTTCCACTTCAAAGAAAAGCCATTTGATAGATATGTAGTTATTAAGCATACTGTTTCTGACATTATTGAGCAAGTTAAAATCAAATTCACTAGTGGAATCACTTAGGATAACCAACAAGGGATCAATGAGTTCGGAGGTCTCAGTTTTGCCTCCTTCCCCATCAGGCACCATGGAGTTAATCAACTCTCTGGTAATGCTTAATTTGGCAGTGCGACAGTTGAAAAGTTTCCATGCAGTGTTTTTACCTTTGGTATCCAGGTGGGGTTCCGGTAGGAGCACAAGGGGGAGTGTCTTGAGAGGCAATATCACCCTCAAAAATATTCTTCTTTGCATCATCTGAGAAGCTAACAAGAGTGGTCTCATGGGGAACAAGGGGGAGTACATATCCTTACCATCCTCTTTAGAGTCTGTTGAGAACTGGTCCAAGCTCATCTCCCTGCTCTTGTTTAATTTGATGTGCTTGGAGTGCTTAGGAGTTTTTTTCACAATTTTCTTCTTCCCCTTCTCCCTCGACTCCTCCTCCTCATCCTTATTGTAATCCTTGTTTGAGGATATGGAAATTATTATCTATTTTTTGAGGGAAGGACCATTGGCCTTTTTCTTAACCTTTTATAGATTACATTTTCTTTTCTTAGAGGAAGAGCTAGAAGCCCCTTTCTTAATATCCTCTTCCTCCTAGTCTTCAAAATGTAGCCCAGTGCTATCCTCAGTATCAAAGGGCTCATAATCAGAGCTCGACTCATCCTCCTTGACCCCCTTATCCTTAACAGACTTGCTCACCATTTTCAATTTAAAGTATTCATAAATAAGCAGCAATAGACCCTCATGAAAAGTAGGGTTAGCATTAGCTTTTCCCCTAAAATTGTAGATATTTTCATTAATGGATGAGTAAAGGTAGAAGGGAATGGACACCATCTTACCATATCTGAAATGGTTGAGCAGGACAAAGTGGTAAGTGCAAATTCCAAAAAATCTTGAATCTAGTGTGATGTAGTAGATAATGGCTCGAAGCACGAACCTCCAAATTTTCTTGATGCCCTCAGGATGGTAGTAGGTACCCGTATTTGTAAGAGTCTCTTTCTCCTCCGAATCCTTGGGGAAATCATCCACCGTAGGGTTTGAGATCTTTCAATCACTGTAGAACTTTTTTCCAATAATGGGGATACCAGTAATCGTGGAGATGATTTCTTTCGTCACGGTAAACTGACACCCATTAATTTCAACACTTCTCTCATTCCAATTCTTAAGGAACAAATTTGTGATTTCTTGGTTGCCTCCATGTAGTCTCTCCATGAAAGGAGTAATACCATCCTTCTGCAGAATATCCCAAACAATGCTTCTTTTCTTCTATTTTTTACAATCTGTGGGTTCCCTCCTGATTCTCTGGCCACCCATGGTGAGATTTTGCCTAACACAAGTGTTGCTCTTCAGAAAGCTTCAGAGCCAAAAGAAAATAGGGGCGCTGATATTACTCTTGGAGTTTCTTCGGAGCTTAGAGTGAAACTAAAAACCAAAGCATAAGTCTTTGGCTCTCTCAAAAACCCAGAAAGCGTGCAGAATGAACGCTTCATAATTGTAGGTAATAAAATCACCGTACTTCCTGCGCTTGAAAAAAATCATTGGAAAATGTGGATTAAATGTCATTATTATCGCATATGGCTCCTTCCTTTCCACAGATGCAATCCCATGTGATTAGAGCCTTCGCCTCCTGGGGGATGTTCTTTCCATTATGCCACCTCACAATATCTTTTTGCCTAACAACCATGTTGGACAAGGCATCGACCACTTGGTTCGACTCTCTAAACATGTGAGAAATTTGGACCTTCTCACAGGTGTTGAGAATGCTCTGAGTCTCCATAATTATGTTGTCAATAGTCCACGAAGGGGAGGAGCCATTCAGACACCTAATAATATTATTGGAGTCACCTTTGAGCCATAGGTAGTTAATCCCCAAATCACGAGCCAACTTGGTGACGTGGAGGGCAGCCATGACTTTAGCATAATGATTTGTTTGGGTGCCAAGGGGAAGAGAACAAAAAAAATACAAGCACCATGGTGGTTTCTAATCACACCTCCACTGCCAGCTGGGCCGGGATTTCCCTGGGCCGCCCCATCGAAGTTAGCCTTATACCACTCCATGGGAGGAAAGAGCCAAGTGCAATTATCCCTTCTACGGTCAACTTGGTTTGAAAGGAGGTCCACGTAGTTACCTGAAAAAGCGTTAGTACCACTGCAAATAGAGAAGTTTTCAAAAAGAGCATGAATAATTTTAGAGGAAACCACTTTGGAAGGAGCATGTAAATCTCTAGAAATTCTATTGTTGTGCTCCTTCCAAATGCCCCAACAAAGGTGGGGAAAGGCCTAGGACTAGAGTTTTCTAAAATCAGGAGAGGAAGGTAATGGTGGGGCCCATTGGGAAAAATAATCATGGATCTTTAGAGGGAAAACTCACCTGGCCGAAAGAGGAGAGGAGGGCGAACCAGACATCCACCACAAAGGGACAGTGGATGAAGAGATGCTGCACAGTCGCATAATTAAATTTACAAAGGACACACACATATTGAGAATAGGAATGCCCCGCTTGACAAGGTTGTCGACAATGAGAATACGATTTTGCAGCAGCAACCAAAAGAAGATGTTGATCTTGGGGATTAAACACAACATGTTAATATTGTTTGTTAACCACAAATTCTTGCATTTTAGTATCTTTGAAAAAATGATAAATTAACTATATTGATTCATTCTACAAAAAGAGATTTGAAGCTCCTTAATCATTCATTGAAATATTTCTAATCCACTCACCCATAAATTTACTAGTTGGGATCTCATCATTTGTCCATTGCAACCAAGAAAATGACAATGTTTTTTAACTCGGCCTTTTCTTCAACTAAAATCCTGGCCATATTTATATTGGGAGAAATGGAAAGTTTCGAAGGATCATAGGGTGGGGGTTTAACTTGACCTCCTCCCAAGTCTCCATCCTTCCTTTAGGGCACTAAAATGACATGTCAAAGACAATTGTATTAGGAATAAGCACACCATTGTCCACCACCACATCTCTGAAGGATTTAACATTCCCATTAAAACTAAGTGTCCCTCTTGGGCTATTAGGTAGGTTACCATCCATTTGCAATGATAATCTAAAGGACAAGTTATGATATCAATGAAGCACATTGTTGTTAGGAGTAAATGTAGAAGGCCGAGCACAAAGATACAAGCCAAACAAATATCTAAGAACATTTACATAATGACAGAGACAAAAATAATAACAAGAAAACAAATTATCATAAAGAAGTCACTTAAACACAACAATAGCACACTCAAAACCTTGTCATATCCTTTGTCATTCCTTTCATAAAACCACTCCATATCCAAAACTCCACAAAAAATACAAATATATGAATAGAAAAATAACTTCTAAAATAATAACATAAAATTGATACTTACAATAAGACAAGTGGTTTAATGTTAAATTCCATGACACCGTTGCCTATGCATATTTGGAAAAATAACATTAATTTTTAAAAAAAATTCTCATTTATTCTATAATATTTTTTCCATAACTATAATTCAACAACAAAAAAAAAAAACATAAAATTGCGTGGCCCGAATTATCTGGAAATCATAAATTCTTTGCAGTTTGAATCCGCGTAACGGACATACCGATTTGAAAACATCACCGATAATTTATCTGGTCAGGTCCTTTTCCAAAATAATAGAAAAGCAGACGGAAAAAATTCAAATGGATGCATTAGCCGGAAAATAATACAAGGGTTCGCTTTGTCACAGGCGCACCACAGATTTTTTTTCTTTTCTTTATTCTCTATTTTGGTTCGCTTGATCTGATCTGCACACCGGCAAGCCACACTAGTTCGCTGCTTCTGCTTCCTCTTCATCATCATCATCTTATTCTTCTTTTTTGGTAGCTTGGTCAGAGTTGAATCCGCTGTTGGCGGTTTAAATTTAATGTAAAATGGAGGCCAAAATGGTGGAGTGCGTAAACTCCAGCCTTTCTCTTTACATGTATCGCAACGCTACTTTTCTTTGCGAGCGTCTCTGTGCGGAATACCCTTCAGAGGTAATATTTTTCTTCACACTACAACTAGGGCATTTAATAAAATGTTATTGATTTGAGCTTGTGTGGAAATCTTGAAATGATTGTTAGGGTTTGAACCGGAAACGTTGTCATAGGACAGAGTATTGTTCACTGTTCGAGATGTTTCTGTTTTTTCCCCTGAGATGTTTTGTTGGCTATCTCGATTATGTTACGGGGACTTGAACTTTGCGTGGAAGTAAACATAGCATTTTAATAGTAGTGGACAACAAAACTGCTCTGTGAAGACCATCTGTGGAAAAGAAGTGTTGTGAATGTTCCTCCAGCTTGTTTTTTGACCGTGTCAAACATCAAAATACAACTGCCTACTGCATCATGACTATGAATAAAGCCTTTGAATGATACAGAGGGCTTATTCTTAGCGAATTACTATATTACTATTGCAATGGAGTAACTACCCATGAATCATTGGTAAACTCCAGAGTACTTTTTCAAAAGATTTAAACGAAAGTTGCAGGCATACAATTTCTAATTCTTTTTTACAAGTCAAGGTATTTTGATTTTTTTGATTGTTTAAGACTTGGTTTATGTTTCATTCTGCATTCTTGTTTCAGGCTTTTCTTCCCATAATGTAGTCATCAAATATGACAAAATTTTATGGAGTAATTGCAGGTGCTTCTTTATGGGAAACATTAAAAATGAATCTACATAAATGTCAGTCATTTTAGGCTCACACTGTTTTTACTGTTCTGTTCATAGAAGGAATAGTTGGAAGGATTCCAATCACATGTATAGGCTTAATGATGTTATTTCAAACATTGTTATACTCAATATAATAATAAAGTGCTGTGGTAAATAATCATTCATGTCACCATGATTATGATGGCTCTATGGACTAGAAAATCTCAAGATTCGACAAGTGAGCCAGTTTTGGTTTTTTAACATCATTGTTATTTGTATTTATTTTGACAGAGTAACAGTTACATAAACAGTCAAATGTTCAACTAGTTCGAAACTTGAATTTGCAATTTCTTGTTTTCAGATTTCTAATATTTTAAATGTTATTGGTTGTGGACAGAGCAATTTTCAATTATTGGCATGCTGTTACTTGCGTAGCAATCAAGCTTATCGGGCATACCACATCTTAAAAGGTTCAGATTGGAAGCCATCCATTTATTTGCATGATGACTAGAATTCCATGATTATTATGATTCTCTCACTCGAGTTTTTGAAGAAATCTGACGCTTTTTTGCTTCTTAATTTCATGGGTTTGGTGACTAAAGGGACACAATTGCCACAATCCCGATATTTATTTGCAATTTCATGCTTTGAGATGGGACTTCATCGTGAAGCAGAAGCAGCATTATGCCCTATCAATGAGCCTAACACAGAGGTTGTAAGAGAGAACATGTGCATAATTTTTTTCAAATCTTAACATAACTTTGTTGGTTTTGTTTATCTTCATTTTGGTAAATGTTATTCTCTTTTTTTATTCCATCTGTATATTTAAGATGATGGCATGTTTTATATTAAATATTTGGCAAACACTAAAAACATTTATTACCGACTATTAAGGGATGAAAGTATAGGCTATAGAGAACCACAGAAGAAACTCATTCTTCAGCAATCAGGAACCAATATAAAAATCTTTTTCTTCTGTTGATTCCTTTTCATTTGTGCTTCTAGGAGATAAGGGGTATAAAACCTTTGTTTTTCTTTGTGTAGATTCCAAATGGTGCTGCTGGTCATTACCTCCTTGGACTGATATACAGGTCAGTAACATTATATCCAATTACAAAATTTAGAATTTGATGGATTTGTTCGGAATCTCCCAAAAACACTGTATGTTAAGTGATATTGGCACACTCAAGGGTATGATTGGTTTTGGCTTTGGAAACAAGGGTGTTGGCATAATTGCATATGCAGATACATGTAGTGATGTGGAGGTGGATATGTATATGAGTTCATGAGGATCAAGTAATGCACAATTCACTGCATCATGGGTTTAATTTATATTATAAAATTTATAACATTTTAATTGAAAAACATTAAAAAAGCATATATTGCTGTATGATGGTTACTTTTGTTCATTATTGAGGATCAAGTAATGCACAATTCACTGCACACTCAAGGGTATGATTGGTTTTGGCTTTGGAAACAAGGGTGTTGGCATAATTGCATATGCAGATACATGTAGTGATGTGGAGGTGGATATGTATATGAGTTCATGAGGATCAAGTAATGCACAATTCACTGCACCATTGGTTTAATTTATATTATAAAATTTTATAACATTTTAATTGAAACAAGGGTGTTGGCATAATTGCATATGCAGATACATGTAGTGATGTGGAGGTGGACATGTATATGAGTTCATGAGGATCAAGTAATGCACAATTCACTGCACCTTTGGTTTAATTTACATTATAAATTTTTATAACATTTTAATTGAAAAACATTGAAAAAACATTTATTGCCATATGATGGTTACTTTTGTTCATTATTGAGGATCAAGTAATGCACAATTCACTGCACCATTGGTTTAATTTACGTTATAAAATTTTATAACATTTTAATTGAAAAACATTAAAGAAGCATATATTGCCATATGATGGTTACTTTTGTTCATTATAATGTTATTGATAAATGTTCATTATAATTTACACAGTAATGTTCATTATAATGTACATAGTATGCTATTTTTCGTTTTGATGACTATGATCTATATTTGGCTTGAAATGAAAATAACCATTGGCTTGTGGAATTTAACATTTCTGTAATCTTTGATTTCTTCAGTTTTTCATGAACAAGGAAACCACTTTTTGTAGCAATAAACATAACTTTCTGGAGAGCAGGGCTTAAGATTTACCAACACAATCTATAATCTTAAGTTGATTCTGCCTTGCTAAACTTATTGTTTTCTCTAAAAATTAATAGCTGATTTTCCAAATTATTCTTCCCTAAGAGCCATACTCCTGGTAGTGGTAAACCTAGATTACTGTAGAGTGTTGGTTAAAGTTTGTCCACACTCTCTCTAATCGAAGTTGACACTATGTTGCTGAACTTGTTATTTTTTCTAATATGTAATAACTAATTTTCTCCATTTTTTCCTGACTATAAGTAATACTCCCAGTGCTGGTACACCTAGGAATTTGTAGAGTGCCAGTTAAGGTTTATCCACACTCTTTTTAATTGAAGTTAACTGTATATCAAACTATTCTATATAATGTCTACATGTTTTTCCATTTTTCTTTTGCTTGAATATATTTCACAATTTTGAAGATGGGTGCTTTTTACTCATTGATCATTTTGTGTTGATGTTGAGTTAGGCTACTATGACTGACTTCAGCTCTTTTCGACATCAGCACCTCCAAATTGGTTACTAAATACAAATTTTCTGTAGATGTTTCTGTATAATTGTTTTAAAATGTGTATTATTGGTTGTTTTTTCCACAGGTATACTGATCGAAGGAAAATTGCGATTGAGCATTTTATACAAGCTGTGTCGCTAGACCCATTTCTTTGGTCTGCATATGAGGAGTTGTGCATCCTAGGTAATCACCAACATTGCAGTAAATAATAATTTTCTTTATTCGAATTGCTCTTTTTTCTCTTACTCAGAAGCTTACATTTTTACAATAGGATCATATAATTTTGTATGGCTGCTGTCTATCCTGACATTATATTCAGTGCATGGTTTTTACTTGAAATGTCATCTATTAACAGTTTGGAGTTCAATTATTCTTTTCGGAATGCATAATGCAGTCATAGAATTTAACATTAGCATTTTTCTTTATCTTTTTCTTAACACATTTGTTTTTTGCTTTGTTTAAGGCAAGGAGGTCAAGTTCATATGTATAGTTGAAGGGCGTGTTTTACAAATTTCTAATGCCTATGTATTTGAGTTTGTCAAGCTATGTCCATGGCTATTTAATCATCCAACACATATTATAGTGGATTTGCAATCAGCTAAGATACAATAATTGTTTTGCTTTGAATTAAGACTTGCCGTAGAGGAAATAATGAATTGATACAATGTGGCTTTGATCATCCTCACATCCTCTATTTTTTCTTTTCAATAGAGGACAACACCATTTGTGAATTGGTGATGTGTTATTAAGGGCATACCTCTAACTATTTGCACACCATTTCATAAACCTTGTTATGCTTTTTCTTTGATAACTCACTCGAATGTCTACATCATTAACACAAAGAGGAAAGGGGATATAGGGTCTCCTTGACTCAAGCCTCTTAATGCCTCAAAGAAGCCCCATGGGTTCTTATTTACAAAGATGGAGATACAATTGAATATCCATTCTAGCCATGCTTGTGTGAAGCCAAATTTCAATAATATACTCATAAAAAAATGCTTGATTCTATCATATGCCTTGTTGATATCAAGCTTGTTGATCATGAATTTTTGAGTTTAGCTAACAATCAAGTGCATGGCTTTGTGAGAAATAATCATGCCCTTGGTATATAGTCCCTCTTGGGTTGAAAGTGCTTTAATTAGATTTGGGAGCACAAATTTGGGCCTACTTGCTATTAGCTTTGATATGATATTGTATAAAATGTTGGACAAAGATAGGGGGCAGAAGTTGACAAAAGAATCAATTGAGAGTTTCTTTGGAATGTGAAATGTGCCGTAATTGAATATTTCTTGATTTTTCATTTTTACTATGAGCAAGCATGAAACCTTAACACCTTTTGTTCACCAAGATCTCAATCTGGGCAAGGTGAGAGGATGTCGTGAATTTTAGAATGATATTATAGCAAAATGTTTGTTAGCAACAAGTGACACAACTCAATATTGCAACTATTACAAAATTTATATTTATTTTGGTAGCAAGCCTTCCAATCTACCAATTGATAATTGAAATAATTGAGGCTAGTTATGGTGGAAAGCCATCAAGAACAACTACAATGAAATCTTAGTCTCATGGAGAATTTCAAGGATTAACACTATAAAGCTAAAAATGAAGTCATTCATTGATTGTGTGACTACCCTTAGCATAGTATCTCAAAATTTTAAATGCTCCAAAATATATCATTAACTCCTCATAATTTGAAACAACATTGCTCGTGAATTGTACTATAACCTATAGATCAACACTATTATGTACATAGACTTAGGTTACCATATCAATCCTTATAAGAGTCGTTGAAGTTGATGCTTGGTTGTTGGCACTTGATTGGGCACTTGCTTTGTTGGTGATGTAGGAGCATCCTAGGATTCTTGGCAATCCTATATCAACCAAAATATGTTTGTTTTGAAAGGCAAATTAGTAGTTTTGATCTTAGTTGGTGAAGTATTGTTTTGTCCTGGAGTTTGGTTGCTCAGTTACAATGTTGACCGGGGTGCTCGGTCTCTAAAGAACGCTCGGTAACCGAAGGCGTCGGTTTTCTTGGCGCTCGACGATAACTGCGTTGCTCAGTGATGCTTGGCGTGGTCGGTTCACTAGTGCTTGGTTATTTCTCTGTTGCTCGGTAAATGGTCTTATCGACTAGTGTTCTTGAAGATTTGCTTGGCCGACTTGGTGCATTTATTATTGGTAGCTGATGTCAGATTCACCTATGTGGATCTGGAGGCCGACATGTTGGATTTAATAATTGTAAGGCTATTTGAGAGCTGACTTGTATTGCATTTAATATTTGTTAGGAAGAGTTAATAGTTTCATCCAGTCGACTTGTGGTTGATGATTAGTATTTAAAGGGTGTTGATGTAGTTGTTTAGGACAGAAGTTTGGGAAGGGAGATAGAGGTGAAGTTGTGAAAAAATTCCTGCGGGATCTTGAGGATCAGATTGTTATTTGATAGTTTGTGATAGCAGAGGTAGTAGCTTGCGAGCTTAGGAACAAGGAGATTGCTTGGTGGCTTGTGAAGCACAAGTTTAGATCTTTCTTGGAGTGCCTACCAGTGTCCTATTGTGTTGCAGACCTGGGCTAGCTAAGAGAGGTGTTGGATCTTGCGTGATCTTGTAGAACTGTTTCTTGCATTGTAATTGGCCGTAACCGGGAAGGCCTTATAGCCCGACACATTGTAATCAGTGAATTTATGAATGAAGATCTCTTCTCTTTACAAAGCTAGTGTTATTGTTGTGTAATTCCGCTGTGTTGTGGTTTGGCTGCAAGTTTGGATAGTCCTTAATTGGATCCTCCATATTTGATTGCATCAAGTGGTATCAGAGCAAGTTGATCTTGAATGTGTGGATAGATCACCGAAGGAGAGGCAGTTTGCACCAGGATCTTGGATTGAAGATGCCTCCGAGGAGAGCTCGTGAGATCGCAGAGGAGGAAGTTGTTGGAGAATTCAATCTTGATGATTTTAGAGCTTTGCAAAAACAAGTGCAAGATCTACAAGAGGAATTGAGAAAGAAGACTACATCGAAAGAAGACAGTGATGATGAATCTGAGGAAGAAGATCATTTTGAAGAAGCTGTAGAAGAAGCTAGGGATCCAGAAGAAAATAGAATCTTGAAAGCTATGTCTAAAATTGGGAAAATACCTAAGATCAAAGTTTCTGCATTTGCTGGAAGCCTTAGGCCAGAAGAGTTGATTGATTGGATTAATGAGATAGATGAGTACTTTGAGTATGAAGAAATAGAAGATCCTGATAGAGTTCGATTTGCAAAGACTAAGTTGAAGGGTCATGCAAATATTTGGTGGAGAGAAGTTCAGTTGGAAAGAAGTAGGAGAGGAAAGGAAAAGATCACTAGATGGAACCGAGTGGTTGACAAGTTGAAGAAGCAATTCATTCCGGCGGATTATGAATTAGACATGTTTAAGAAGATGCAAGCCTTGAAGCAGACCAACAAATCAGTGAAGGAGTATACAGAGGAGTTTTACAAAATCTTGATTAGGACTGGTCATTTTGAAGCTGATAAAGAGAAGGTTGCTAGGTATGTTTATGATTTGAGACCTAGTATTCAAGAAGAGTTACTGTTCGGATGACAACAATAGGAGATGCTTATCAAATGGCATTAAAGATTGAAGAGAAGCTGAATAAGAAGTTTGAAGGAAGACAAAATAATAGGAACCGAGGTGGTAAGATTGGTGAAACAGTTGATGAAAGTAATGTGGTAGAGAATTCTAAGAAGACTGATGTAGGATTTGGCAGTGGTCATGTCACTAAGAATTTCAATATTGGACAGAGAGGAAGGTGGAAGAATGAGTTCACTGGTACTTGTTATCAATGTGGTGAAGCGTGTCATAGAAGTTTTCAATGTCCTAAGAAAAGGGTTGCACTAACTACTAAGGAAGACATTGAAAAAGGTGAATTTCTTATCACTAGGAGGTTGGCTACATGTGTTCAGGAACCAGTGCAAAGATGAAATTTGTTCAGAACCAGATGTAAGTGCAAGAATAAGGTATGTAATGTTATAGTTGATGGTGGCAGTTCTGAGAACTTTGTTTCAGAAGAGATGGTTAGTAAGTTGAATTTGGAAAGAAAGAAACATCCTAATCCTTATCAGATTAGTGGGATACAAGATGTGTCTAAGGTTAGGATTGAAGAACAATGCTGGGTTAATTTTCAGATTGAATCTTATCATGATGAAATATTGTGTGATGTATTGCCTATGGATGCTTGTCATCTGTTGCTCGGAAGGCCTTGGCAATTTGATAGAAATGTTTTGTTTGATGGCCGTGCAAACACTTATGTGGTTAGGCATGAAGGATCTAGGCATAAGCTGTTACCTTTACAGGAGACAGGGACTAAGGAATGTGGAGTTGTCAGGTGTTGTCCTCATGACAAACCTCAGGAGAAGAGGGTTGATGAACCTATTCCTACAAAGTCTAGTTTGAAGGAGAAAGAGAAGGATATATTTGAAGAATTTGTTGAGATTAAGAGACAAATGGTCTTTCTTACAGAAATAGTACAACAAATAATGACAGTGATGACACAGAGAGATGAAGATGATGTCGAGTTGATTGAGGAGTTCATAGAGGATGGAGTTTACCGAGGTACTAATGTGATCAGTAGTGGAAGGGATGGTCAGAGTCGGTTGTTATCAGTTGCAGACAGGAAAGATAAGAAGTAGGAAAACTTGCTGCAAGGGACAGTGGATGAAGTGAAGACAACTTGGGATGAAGGACAAGAGGAGATATGGGTTAAGAACAGATATGGCGTACCTGTCCTGATTCCCTTAAGACGTTCCTAATTTCCTTATGAGAAAATCTTCTTTACCTAGGGTGTCTGATGCAGGAGCATCCTAGGATTCTTGGCAATCCTGTATCAACCAAAATATGTTTGTTTTGAAAGTCAGATTAGTAGTTTTGATCTTAGTTGGTGAAGTATTGTTCGGTCTTGGAGTTTGGTTGCTCGGTTACAGTGTTGACCGGGGTGCTCAGTCTCTAAAGAATGCTCGGTAACCGAAGGCGTCGGTTTTCCTGGCGCTCGACGATAACTGCATGGCTCAGTGATGCTTGGCGTGGTCGGTTCACTGGTGCTTAGTTATTTCTTTGTTGCTCAATAAATGGTCTTATTGACTAGTGTTCTTGAAGATTTGCTTGGCCGACTTGGTGCATTTATTATTCGTAGCTGATGTCACATTCTCCTATGTGGATCTGGAGGCCGACATGTTGGACTTAATAATTGTAAGGCTATTTGAGAGCTGACTTGTATTGCATTTAATATTTGTTAGGAAGAGTTAATAGTTTCATCCAGCCGACTTGTGGCTGATGATTAGTATTTAAAGGGTGTTGAGGTAGTTGTTTAGGACAGAAGTTTGGGAAGGGAGATAGAGGCGAAGTTGTGAAAAAATTCCTGCGGGATCTTGCAGATCAGATTGTTATTTGATAGTTTGTGATAGCAGAGTTAGTAGCTTGCGAGCTTAGGAACAAGGAGATTCCTTGGTGGCTTGCGAAGCACAAGTTTAGATCTTTCTTGGAGTGCCTACCAGTGTCCTGTTGTGTTGCAGACCTGGGCTAGCTGAGAGAGGTGTTGGATCTTGCGTGATCTTGTAGAACTGTTTCTTGCATTGTAATTGGCGGTAACCGGGAAGGCCTTACAGCCCCGCACATTGCATGTAATAAGTGAATTTATGAATGAAGATCTCTTCTCTTTATAGATATAGTGTTATTGTTGTGTAATTCCGCTGTGTTGTGGTTTGGCTGCAAGTTTGGATAGTCCTTAATTGGATCCTCCACATTTGAATGTATCAGTTGGTATGTTAAATGAGGTAACTTTTGGCCTAGAGACGTGGTTTGGCAACTCCAAATTTGCACTGCAGAGAAGCCTTCATGGCCTAAAAGTTTAGTGTAAGGCCAATAGGTGATATCTTAGTCCAATGTATGAATCTAGCTCATGTAGGGGTTGTGTGCTATTGGGAGATATCCCAAATTGATGTTCTTGCCCAAGTTGAGAGTGCTCTGCGATTGCAAAGAATTATTGGATTACATGTCATAAGGACATGTAATCGAATTTACATGTAATTGCATTGCATGCAATTTATCTTCTCCAATCTACAAAGCATGAAAACTAAAACAGAAAGATGAAGAAAGGAGAATTAATCCTTGAAATTATCAAGGAAAGCCTTATATTTGGCAATACAATCATGAATAAGAGAGATCTGAAATCTTCATAGTCTCTGAAATGGCTTCAATTCTGATTGCACCTGTACTTGCTGATTTCACAACCTTGTAATCATCCACAAGAGAATCCCTCAAGATCATTAACTTCTGGAGAGAAGTCAGATCTGTGTATTGTCTTTGGCCATTTGGAGAAATTTGATCTCTTACTAACCAGCCATTGGTCATTCATGTATCTCTAATAATTTGACTTATTCTGCTTCCATAGTTGTATGGATATATCCTTGGACAAGTCTGCACATTCAGGGTTTGTAGGAATCCTGAAAAATTTGTTCAATGACATTTGGATCCAGACTGAAAATCACTTTTCCATCTGCATCTTTGATTGTCTTGCCCTTGGGATTGAAATGACATGCTTACGCAAAGACAAATTCAGGTTCCAGATCAGCTATGGGGAAAGTAGAAATCAAGTGAATATTACTCCTCTTAATGCACTGTAGTTCCCTGTTGGCAGGATCTTCAAGCCTTTGCAAGAAATTGGTCATGTCAACAAACCCAATTCTTGTATCTGTAATTTGGTCCAAAGATGATGAAATGAGTGAGGCTGTAGAATGAGCCAGCTCTTTATCATATTGATATTTCATTTTTCCTTTAGCTTTGGTCGGTGTTGACATATCTTGTGCTGCAACATGGAAATTTCGAAGAGTAAATACATCATCTGAAGAGATTGGATCCATGAGAGGATTAAGCTTTGGCTTGCAATGATGGATCTATGAAGAACAAGGTATTCGAAGTATTGATTAGATACTCATAGAACACACATGTTGTCTGGAAATGAATTGAAAGGTACATGTATATGGACAAATAAGAACAAAACCGGACTTGTGAAGATGGATTGCATGTGGGGCTTTGTTTGTGTGACCAAGAATGCAAGTTAGAAAGACATGGAAATGTGTAATGATAATTTTGGTATTTAAAGAGTGACCTTTTACCAAAAACAGACTCTTGAAGGGTGATTACATGTAATGGAGAAAGACATGTTTTCACATGTAATGAACTTGGGAAATGCAATTACATGCATTGGAGAATGTAAGGGGAATTAGCATGGATGGATGCACTTGCATTCTTGAGGAAATGATTTCATCTTTCTTCAAAAACAAACAACAAACAAGCAAGCAAAAAAGAAAGAAAAACACAAAACATACCTCTTGCTATTCACTCAAACATGTCAAAAACTTGAAACTAATCTCCACATGCAATTTCGTTTTTGAGTGTAGGATGATTTTATGCATTGACAAAGTGAAGATTTTAACTCATTTAAGCACAAAAATGCAAAATACATGAGCTGCATTTGAACAAATGGAAACAAATGAGCCATAAAATGCAACATTGTAGGAAAAATAAGAGAAAAACCAAAAGAAAATCAAATACATATACTTACTTGGAGCCAAAACAAAATCAAATACATATACTTACTTGGAGCTCAATGAGCCAAAAATGGGAGAAAGAGAAGTTGAAATGTCTTTGTCTTCTCCAAAAACGGATTCTAGAGATGTATTTGCATCCAACTCAAAAATCTTTGACCATTTCCAAGTTACCAAGAATGCTCTCAACACGCAACAACAAACTTTGCATTTGATCAAAAACAAGTTTACAAACCCTTCCAATCAATCTTGCTGGGCGTTTTTAATGGAAATGCATTCAAATGTTGCCCTTGCACAAACCATTTTGGGCTGAGAATGCAAAAAATCTGCTCTTGGATGAAGAACACATTCATTTGGAAGTAAAACAGACTCTTGGGATGCAAATGCATGAGTTATTTTGCATATAAATGTCTCTTGAGCAAAAACGCAGCCTCTAGATGCATTTACAAGTAAAGTTTGTGAATGTTTTGAGCATGAATGGAGACCTCCAGCCAAAACGCACTCTAAAGATGCAATAACATATGTTATTTTGGCATGTAAATGACGTATATAACCTTTCCAAGCAAAAATGGGTTCTACACATGCTATTACATGTCACGTTTTTGGCATGAGATGATGCCCTAAGTCCAAAACGCACTCTTCAAGTGCAAACACACATGTGATGTTGGTTGCATTGGATTTGCTTTTGCAAAAATGGACCCTTGGGATGCACATATGTTAGCTTTCATGTTTTTGACTTGAATAGACATTCCCAGCCAAAACGCACTCTAGAAGTGCATGCACATGTGACATTTTGGATGTTTTTGACTTCCTTAATGTACTCCCAGCCAAAATGCATTCTAGAAGTGCATATGCATGAGTTATTTTGGCATAAAAAACACTTCTCAAGCGAAAACGGGTTCTAGAAGTGCTATTGCATGTCATGTTTTTGATATAAAATGAAAAGCTCACTCTCAAGATGCAATGACATGTTTTATTTTTGACTTTGAAAACTTTTAAAAACAACTCAAGTGTAAAACACACTCTAGAGAGGCATTTACATGTAAAGCAAAAGACACGTGACAGTCATTTACATGTAAAGTGGACTCTTGGAGAGGCATTACATATATGCAAAGGCATATTTTAAACAAGTTTTACCCTTTTTGCATGTAAAGTGGATTCTCTAGATGTAAATACATGTTTTATTTTTACTTTACTTGGAAAGTGGATTCTCTAGATGCAAATGCATGTTTTATTTTTTACTTTACATGGAAAGTGGACTTTCTAGATGCAAATGCATGTAATGTAGGAGATTGTTGACATGTTGCTATACAGAACTTAAGTGAATAATTAAACACATGTCTATTTAAAATGTTGAATGTAATATTACTTAAATAGTCCAAAATAAATATTAACACAAAATATATAAATACATAATGTGCAAATACTATTTTATAAAGTGATATTAACTTGTGTTATTTAAAACATAAAGTAAATCTCAACATTTAAATAAAACAATAAAATAATATAGTCACTTTAAGTGAAAAATTAAAAAGCAACTCAACATAAAAATATATCATAAAGTGCACTTTAATCACTTAAGTTATAAATTTAAGTGATAAAGTAACTTAAAAACATAACATAAATTGATTTTATGTCAAATTTTTCAAAAAGTGCAACTCAACTATAGAAAATAACATCTATTTTTTTAAATATGCAGTTGAGCTTGGAGAGTCCACTTTTTGGGCACTTAAATGACCATATCTTTTGATTGACAAGTCCAATTAAGCCCTATGATAGATCAAATCGTAAGGAAAACCGAAAGCAAGAGATTGGACGAAACAAAAAGACCAAAAACAATTAAAAATGCACTCGAAAACACACCAAAGGATGCCAAAGAATTCAAAAATCAAGTATAGGAAGACACTGAAAAAATGGAAAAGATTTGATGAAAACCTTCAGCATAAGGATTCACTAATCAAATTGAGATCAACTGATCGATTAATATTGGCTAATTAAATAGTGAATCATCATAGAACACGAAACTAAGACCAAAAGTTTCGTACTGTTACCTATATTTTGTGGTGACAAAATGCAGGACAACAAACACAAAAGAAACAAGTTGAGTCTAGGTATACTTAAGGGCAAAGTGAGTACAAAATCACATTCTCATCAGGAATTTTGATGGCTGGAAGCAAAATAGTAAATAGTTTTTGTAAAACTAAAAGTAAATACATCATTACAATTACATCTTCCTCTTCCCATCTTTACTAAAAAATAAGGGAGAGGTAGAAGTAGAACTAGAGGTTCTAGTTCTAGAAGCCTGCGGTGGGTGTGATTGTGCCTCCTCTCTTGGTATCTCTGATGATGCAATGACTCCTCAATCATCTCATCCTCATCCTCAAAGTCATCCAATGTGAAACCAAATCCACCCCCCTCCTCCATAGCCTGCCTCATCAAATTAGTGATGTCATCCTTTGTAAACAATGGAGGCTGCTCCTGTGATGTCCAATCACTGTAAGGATCTATATCGTCTAAATCAATTGGACCAAGTGCTGCTTCCTGTGACTTCCTTATGCACAATTGAATATTATATTGCACAAATACAAGGTCATTGAGGCGTTTTTAGGCTAACTTGTTCCTTTTCTTTGTCTGGATGGCCTCAAACAACTTCCAATTGCACTCACAATTGGATGAACTACAAGGCTGGCATAAGATTCTACAGACAAGTTTTTTGAGATGTCGGGTATTTCCACCCCAACTTTGCTACCAAGCATCTGCAAAATAAAATATTGAAAAGTTAGAAAGCTAAGAGAAAAGTAAAAACATAATTTATCAATTACTTTAGACCTCAAAATCCAAATGGCAAATGTTATATCAGGGGTTTGAGTTGCTCTTCCTCTCTTTGCCAACTTTGAATAGAATAAATTAGCCTTTGCTTCCACATAGTTTTATAGTTCGACCACAATGAGGTCTCTCTCCCCAATCTCAGGTATCATCCTTTGAATGCATGCAATGAGATCCTCCATGACCTCTCCGTTAGGATCTAAATAAGAATCATCGAACCTATAAAACAGGGGTTGAGGAAGTATCTTGTTCCATGAATGGGTTGGTGGATCTGATTGTTCCACCTCCTATCAATAATTTTCCAAATGGGATCAAATTTGAGTATATTCCTCTTTGTAGTAGTTTTTTATGGACTCCTTGGCCCTATCCATGTCCTCATAAAGATACCCCTTTGGGGTTTGATCCCCATCTGCCAAGCGCAAAACTCTAACCAAAGACTCATACACCTATAATTGAAAAATGAAAATTACAAAAAGATTAATTAATGAAGTTAGTAAGTTACAAATTAATACTAAGAGACTTGAATCAAGAATAATTAAAAATTCAAGTTTTGAAGTTACCTTCACAATGTGTAGTCTTTTGTGCAAAATGGTTGTCAAAGATTATGCATACAACAACCTCTCCTTCAGTCTTCTTTGAATGAGGTGAATCTAGCCATGTTTGACTCACAAACATTTGTTTCAAAGAAGCCAATGCACCAATAACGCTTTGCAACGTCAAGAAAATTGTTGCAAACCTTGTGACACTAGATCTCACCAAATCTCTCCCATGAGTGTGCTCTCTCATCAAATGTAGAACCCAAGGGTGATTGTAGATATATTTTGTGATCCGCCTTACATCTTCCACAACTAGAATCACTCAATCAAGTTTTCCTATGTCCTCCAAAAGAAGGTCAACGACATGTGTTGCACAAGGTGTCCAAAAAAGAATGGGGTGCCTTTCTTGGAGGATTCTACTTGCTGCCACATATGCTGTTATAGTATTTGTGATGATTTGCACCACATTCTGTACTCCCACCTCCATGACAATGTTCTCCAACATTAATGCCGCTGTTTGTGCATTTTTCACCTTATTGGAGGCATCAACTGATTGTAAGAACACCACATTGTCCTTGGAAGCAACCAAAAAATTAATAGAAAGTCTCAAAACATAAAAATGAACAAAGTTGGGCCATTTTTTTGCTTCATGTGGTGACTGTCCAGCCGCGTGTGAGTACTTGGCACCGACTCGCCAAGTTTTTGTGGAAAACTTGACGAGTAATTGGTGAGTTTTCCACAAAAACTCAGTGAGTCACAATTTGCGAGTAGAAGTGGTAACAACTTGCCATTTTGAAAAACCTTGCAAGTTTCTAACACACCAAGTATTCGATAAGTGTGCCATCTATGAGTAATATTATTATTTTTTGATTAGTGAACGCATTTGATTGGAGCTATGAACCATAGGGTTACATTTGGAGGACCTCATCCCCATGGTGATTTTTGTTGCCGAGGCATTAAAACCTTCTAGATTTGTCTTGTGGTGTTTTTTTGTTGTTTGCTTAGGCATTAACTCCTTATCACTCCATATTGTCCTTATTTCTCCTCTCCTTATCTCTTTGACTCCTTATCACTTCATACATCTTCATATATCTTCCCTCCTTTTTGCTCTGTTTCCTTATCATTCCATACTCTCCTTATATTTCCCTAGCTATCCTCCTTATCTCTCCATGTTTGAGCGCCTACTTACCCCTTCGAAACTCCTTATCTCTACAACAATTTGAACACCCTTATCCCTCCATTACAGCTTCATTTCTCCTCGAGACAATCTCCTCATTTGGCTTGCACATGGGTGGAGTGGGTCACCTTGGCGCCAACTTGAAACTCTATTTGCAGTCGCTATGTCCTTGGCCAATGTCTGATGGGACATTCCAAGTCCTCTGTGTATGCACTACCTCCGTTAACAATAGTGAACACATGTACCAACCTTTGTTTCTCATTTTGTGCAATTGCCTCATACGTGCAGGGTGTGCAATATGGTGGGTTTGGAACCATAGAAATGAGGCCTGACTCATCAAGACTCGACAAGGTTGACCTGACTTGGGACTTGGCAAAAAATTGGCAAGACTCGAACAAGACTTTGAAAAAACTCGACAAAAAACCAATTTCGAGTGAGTCTTGCCTAGAGCAAGATCTTGGAGATCTCGAGCCCTTTGTACTCGACTAGGGTCAGTTGGCTCAAGACTTGCCAGGACTCAGAGAGTCTTGGATTTATGTTTTGAAGTCTTGACCACCCTATCAGCAAGGCTCGTGACTATTGTTGCATTGTGGGGTCATCCCCAATATTAGTATATTATTTTATTATTAGATTTAATATCTTCAAGGAGCTGTCCATTGGGGACATGCCATTTGCCATTGGGTTTTCTAAGGGTATAATTTAGAAAAGATGAACATAACTCAAACTCAAGAGAAATGAATTTGATAATCCTTTATACTTCTCAACACCTTATATAAGCTTTTCCTTTTTTGAGGAAAACAAATATTATGCTCTTTTTCTTTCTCCTTTTTCCTCCAAAACTTTATTTTTGGAAAGTTTCTAGAAAGTCCTTTTAACTAATATTGCTTTTGGACCTCATTCTTATCAACACTTTGTCCCTCTTTAGAACACCATTTTTAATAATAAAACATAAGTTGCCTTTTTATGAATTAATCTTAAACCTACTTCTTGGACATGATTTTCTTTGCTCCAACTCTTTATTTAGCTTGCTAAAAATTGAATAATAGGATAGGGGTTTTTTTATGACATGTTTGGAAAGAGGACATGGCAAAATGAGAGTGGTATTGGCTCTATTGATATCTTTGAGCATCTTTTTGGAATTCCTTGAATACCTGACCATTGTCCACACATCATGATTAATAATCCCCGAACATTTTTGATAGAAGCATGTTGTAAATCCATTTGGATTGGGAGCCTTGTCTATGTTTTGTTGGAAAGCCACAAGTTTGACCTCTTTTTTTGAGATTGGCAAGTGTGAGTCGAGTTCTTTTTAGAAATATAGGCTGGACCGTGTTAAACATATTCATCACACAACCCCATTTGTTTCTGATAGGTCGTTGAAAAAAGAGGTCACTTTGTCTTGAATGTCTTTCATCTTTATTAATAAGTATTTTTCAATCAATCTAATGGAGAGGTTTTTATTGGTGACTTTTAAACTATATATGCATCATGGAAAAAAATTGTGTTCAAGGTTCCCCACCTCTAATCAAGTTTGTCTTGATTTAGATTTCTAATAGATTTCTTTTTAGCCAAGTCTTGAGCTTGTTTCATTAGATGTTTCTCTCTGATGTTTCAAAATTCTCCATGTTTCCAATTTGTGCTTGTGTAGAAGGTATCTAGTTTGATGGTATGTGTAGGAACGAAGATGGGTTATTCTAATACTTTGGATTATATTTTTTAATTAAACATGTCGATAATATTGCTCAATATTGCAATACATTTGGCAATGGTAGCGTAGGGTGTGTAAATATGGTGTTATAATAATGTTCTCTAGCTATGGGAACTTGATTGTAGATTGAGAAGGCATTCATGATCATACAATGTAGAGACCAAAACATCTTTAAAGAGACATAATCTGCATCAGAATTAGTAAGATATTGCAAGTATTGTGTTATATTGACGATTTTATTGTAAAGCAAGGACATGTTGTCATAAATAATATGGATTTGAAGAAAGGTTGACACCTTACATCCAAAATGTATTAGATAGTTGGTTTGGTTGACATGCCATTTATTGTATGAAGGTGATGTAAAATTCGAAGTTGCATGGTTATGAATATGGTATTTGAGACAAATATGACTAATTTTCAAGGCTCCAAAATATGCATATGGTTGGGGGTTATGGCACAAGGCTCGAGTTTGAACTTGGTAATAATGAAATTTAGATGAAATTTGACAAGGAGAAAAAAATTGGAAAAATATTGCCGTTAAATTCGCCTTATTTGAATGTCATTTTAAAAATGTAAGTAATATATTCACAAAATTATCAAAATAGTTTTGACATTGGTAAATAATATAATATGAATATGTAATTTTATAATAATATATTCTATTTATTCTTAAATTTATTCATATATTTTGGTTAATAAAATAAATAATATTAATATACAAAAATAAAAATAATATATTATACAAAACAATGCTAAGAATATGTAAAAGCATTAAATAATAAATATTATATATATCAAAAATATATAAATATGATAATGTAATAGATTTTCTAAATTATAAGTATGTAATTTTCTATCTATATTTATATTAATAAGATAATAACTAATAAATATAGGAAAATTAATATGTTATGTATATAATAATTTTAACAATACATTATATAAATGAAAACTATATAAAACATATAAAAACATAACAAAATAAATGATATTCACAACATATTAATAAAAACAATACATTGGATGCAAGGAGTGACACAGGTTGGGGATACAAAGATCATACAAGAGTACACGTGTTAAAAGACATCGGTGAATATGTTCCTAACACAAATTTAAGATATGAGGAGATTTTTATCACTAGAGAAGTAATATAAATCATTGTTTTTATATCCCAAAATGTTTACAAATGTATTTTATCATGAAAACAATATAACTATATTGTATTGATTTATCAGGATGAAATTGAATAGTTTTTGAGCCCAACTCATTGACCCATATTTGACAATTTGATAGTAGATTTAGAAGTTTTCATGCCTTTTGGATGTGATAAGGTCATATTTGACCTAAAGTCATCCAAAATATCAGTTGCACAATTTGCTAGGCAAGTCACACATGATATTTTTCACAAATTTTGCCTCCTATGTGCTTTTTGGATGTAATAGAAGGCAAAAATTATTGTTTTGGACATTTTGGAGTCAATGGAGAGCTTTTTTTATTCTTCGGCTCATAATTTTATGCAAGACAATATACCTAATCCTACATCTAGAAAGACTAGCCTTAGACACATGATGCAAGTGCAAGCTACCTAAGCAAAAGCACTGTATTTTAGAGCATCTTCATGTAATGTTTTGGGTACCTACGTGAGATATCATTCATTTGTGTTGATAATTCTCTGATATCTTCTATCATGAACTGCTTCTCTTCTCTGCACAGCGACTCCGTCTGGTTTTAATATCTGTTCGTGTCTACTGAAGGTGAAGATGCGTCTTTCATTTGTGACTTTGCTCAAGTGGTTGGAATTTATGTGCCAAAGTCTTTTCGGGTTGCTTATGCCTATCGTTATTTTGACATTTGTCTTCAGTTATTGCCGACATTCTTCTTGTATTCCCTTCTTCTCTCCAACATCATTTGTTATAGCTTCCGACATTTTATTTATTACCATTGATATGTTTTGGTGGTGGTTTTGTATTAAGTGGATATTGATTATTATATGTTGTATAACATTTGGCATCTTAACTGTCGATGCTTCAGCTTGCGTAACATTGATGTCACTTGGTACTTAGCAGAAGAACCATTTACGAACCATTTACTCTATTTTCGGTTAGATAGAGTGGCATTATGGAAGTATCGTTGTGGTTCATATTCTCAGTTTTCGAGGAAACCTCAGTGTTGAGAGTTCTGATATTTATTCTTGTCTGATAGAGGATTCATATGTAAGAAGTGTGAACAATTCTACAACATCAGTCTACATAATCTGTAAGCTATAGATTTTTGTGTATGAGCTCTTCTCATTATTGTTTGTATCCGTGGGATACTCAAAGAGCTCTTATATTCTGTATCAGAACAGTTAAAGTGATTGAACGTCATATTATTCTGATTGATTGATTACTTGGAATCAATAATCAATAAAAGTTCTATTTTTTGGGGCTGGGTTTTCACCCTCAGGTGGAGGGTTTTCCCAGGATATTTTATGGTGTCAGCTATTATTGTGTTTTTGCTTATTGCATTCTTGTATTCTGGTTCGAAAACATTAACATGGTATCAGAGTTAGGTTTAAGTAAAAATCCAGAACTGGAATAGAGATGCAATTGGACAAGGCCTCTCTGGAAGATCTTGTACCCAACTACACCTATGCAATGGAAACTCTGTATGATTTTGATTGTATTCATTGGATTCTAGATTATTTTCTTGTGTTGGATCAAGCATCTGGAAATGCATCACCCTGTTCAGTTGATGATAGGCAATTCATTGACTCTCCATCTCTTACCCCGATTACTATGTTGCAAAGTTGATGGATGATTATCTCGCTAGAGGTTGCACCTGATGTTAATTTGAAGCTTCCTAATTCCAGTCATTGGCAACAACACTTCTTGACTATGCTTTCGTGACTATGCTAGACCTTTGGATGATGGTCTATTCATGCTATTGATATATATTTAAATTGGTGGCCGGGACAGATCGAACTCTAATGTTATTCAGATGCTCATCGAGCTGGAAGGCCACAATATGATTTCCTTGACAAAGACAAAATTGGTGTCTTAAAGAGATACATTTCTCATATTCTTGAATAATATTCATGATTTTTTTGTATTTACTAATTCTTTCATTAGAAGAGTAAATCATGACGGATCGAGAAGCTACAGAATGATGAGAGATTACATGCAAAGTCATGCAGGTTGTAGAAATGAACATAGGGACACTGCTTGCAGCCATGAGACTGAATTGGTGTCACATAATATCGTTAAAGAGGAAGATATTATTCAGTTTATCATTGTGATTCGTTTCTTTGAAGAGAAAGAAATGCCATTCAGAGGGAGACATTCAGCTGTAGAAATCTGATTCAGAGGGAGAGTGTCAAATCCTTTTGCTGAGGATCAACAAGCTTGTGTAGCAGCGTGAGTGCTAAAGCTCCTTGTTTGGTTATTCATTGGAATCAAGTCTATTTTGTTGTGATAATCAAAGCACTGAGAATGCTGCCCCTGCTGAGAGGGAATCTTTGTTGAAAGAGAGTCTCAGTTTCCGTGATTCTTATACATGTTAATGAGTTCTTTTTTGTGAGGGAGAAGTTCGAGGTGCAATCCCTTGTTAATGAGTTCTTCTCTGTGAGGGAGAAATTCGAGGTGCAATCCCTTGGTAATGAGTTCTTCTTTGTGAGGGAGAAGTTTGAGGTGCAATCCCTTGTTAATGCATTCTTCTTTGCAAGAGAAGTTTGAGATGAAAGCCCTTGTTAATGCATTGTTATCTGCGAGAGAAGTTTGAGGTGAAAGCCCTTGTTCCACCCTCTAGGAGTAGCCATGGTGGATGTCATTCGTGAGGTTCCATGAATCAGCTCGTGTTTATTCACCCTCTGGGAGTAGCCATTGTGAACGTCATGCTGAGATGAAGATATCACATTGAGAGAATCCGTGATAAAGTTTTGCTGTTGACTCATATTGGTGTAGCCATTGTGCTTGTCAAGTTGAGACACACTATGACACATGAATGATCTCTCTCTAGCTAAGAGGGAGTGTTAATGTTTTGGGTAGCTGCGTGAGATATCATTCATTTGTGTTGATAATTCTTTGATATCTTCTATCGTGAGCTGCTTCTCTTCATTGCACAGAGACTCCGTCTTGTCTTAATATCTGTTTGTGTCTATTGAAGGTGAAGATGCATCTTTCATATGTGATTCTGCTCAACCAGTTGGAATTCGTGTGCCAAAGTCTTTTTGGGTTGCTTATGCCTATCGTTATTTTGACATTTGTCTTCAGTTATCGCCAACATTCTTCTTGTATTCCCTTCTTCTCTCCAACATCATTTGTTATAGCTTTCAACATTTTATTTATTACTGCTGATATGTTTTGGTGGTGGTTTTGTATTAAATGAATATTGATTATTATATGCTGTATACAATCTGGCATCTTAACTGCTGACGCTTCAGCTTGCGTAACATTGATGTCTCTTGGTACCCAGCAAAAGAACCATTTACTCTACCTTCGGTTAGATAGAGTGGCATTATGGAAGTATCATTGTGGTTCATCTTCTCAGTTTTTGCGGAGACCTAAGTGTTGAGAGTTCTGATATTTATTCTTATCTGATAGAGGATTCATATGTAAGAAGTGTGAAAGATTCTACAGCATCAGTCTAAATAATCTGTAAGCTATAGATTTGTGTATGAGCTCTTCTCATTATTGTTTTTATCTGTGAGATACTCGAAGAGCTCTTATATTCTGTATCTACACAGTCAAAGTGATTGAACATCATATAAGTCTGATTGATTGATTACTTGGAATCAATAATCAGACGTTAGAGAAGTTTGTATTTGTTTTAAATATACAATAAAGGATCTATTTTTTGAGGCTGGATTTTTCACCCTCAGGTGGAGGGTTTTCCCAGGATATTTTATGGTGTCATCTGTTTTTTTTTGTTTCTGTTTATTGCATTCTTGTATTCTGGTTCGAAAACATTAACACTTCATTTGTCTATTTGGAATTTGTTTGATCTTCAGGATCGCCCCTTAGGAGGGGATTACTAGATCACTTGTTTAAGTTGCTTGTAAGAAGCCCAAGCCAATACTATGGGGGAATGTTCGAGATTGGAATCTTGACATGCACCTCTTTCCTATGGGTCGCATAGAGTTACCAGCATGTGGTACATCCTTTGGCCACTTTTTGTCTTATTTTGTTTCCTTGTATAGTGAGGTTCGCGTGTTAGTAAGACCACTTTTAGTAAGTGATGTAGAGACGTGTTTTGGGTTTTTACCACATTGTATTGAGACAAGTGTCTTGACCAAGCGGGCCTATCCTCTTTCTTTGTAGCCTGTAGGAATGGTGTGTAAATAGAGGGGCATTTGCCTAATCAGTTTTTCCAATCCATCTTTGTGCCTAAACACATCAAAGTTTCAATTCTCTCCATTATTTTTGTACCAACAAAAAGCTCTGGCCGAAGGGCATAACCATATCTATTCATGTTCTTTTCTTCATCCTAGTGTATTTCATTTCTGTATCTCGAGTTGAGCCACATTGCCTTGTTCCAGTTACATATGGTTATGAAAGTCTTCATACGGAACATATCCACAAGTTGTCGAGCATCTCCAAAACTAAAAACTGACCAGATATATTTTTTCTTTAAAAGCAGCCAACAAATTTGAAAATATCTCTTATAAATTTCAAATATTTAATATATATGACACATCCATCCATCCATATCCAAATTTCTTTTAAATAAAGATGTACTTGTATCTTTCTATGTGTACTTTAGCTACCATGTTCATCCATTATGATAAAGAAAATAGAATTTTTTTTTGAGATTTCAATTTTCAAGGACTCCAGCAAGATGTCATCAATCGCTGCTATTCTAAGCACAATTTAAATAGATAAGAATGTCAGGTTTTTTCTAGCTTGTTTGTTCAATATTTTCTATTATTTGACACACTGAAGTCATAAGTTAAAGAGAATGTATGGTGGTATAGGTGCCACTGAAGAAGCAGCTGAGCTTTTAGGTGATTCAGCAGTTTTCCGACTGCAACAGCAGCAAATGCAGTTAGAACTTAGTTCTCAATACTTGGCATCATCAGGTGATGAGCGTGTTTTTCTATCCAACCGCTCTTCCCACTCTGGTGAGCCAAGCCCAAGACAGGCAAAACAATTAGCTGGAGCTAATGTGGGAGAAATACCAGCTGGACATGCTTCTGGTCCAGTTCCAGGAAATGTTGCTCTTCATAATACATCATTTTCAGTGAACATGACAGCATACAGTACTCCTTCTCCTGTTGCATCACAAGTAAGCATTGCAATCCTAGCTGTTTCTGAAAAATTGTGTGATCGCAGATTTTGGAATCGGTATTATAATTTTCATATGTGGTCTGGTTCTGAAGTTTTTACATTGGTAGAAAGCTTCTTGAGAATACCCTGGTTTCTCTTTAGTCATTTGATCTAGTATTTATCTCCTTTGTAGGCAGTATTGCTTTGTGAATTCCAATCAATAAAATTTGCTTATTATTGGAGTTTTATTAGTAGAGTTGTCTTAGATAACTTGTTCTGATGTACAATGTTTTTAATATCCTGCAATTTAAACAGGTTATTCCAGCAGGTCCACCACCTCTAAATAGGAACATTCAGTACCAGCAAAATCCTAATACAACTGCTGCAGATATATCTCCAAGGTCAGGTGTCAATGCTCCAGGTCAACCACCAAGAAGGAAATTTATGGATGAAGGCAAATTAAGAAAGGTTATCACTCATTCTTTTCTATGCTTTGATACATGATTTTTATACATATTACTTTGTTGTATCTGCATTTTTATATTTCACAGGATACTATTCAGCATGTGTAGTAAGCATTCTTGAAAGCTTGCATGTTTTTAATCTATTTTCATAATGAGTTTGGCTTCTACTTTTATACATTTGATTGTTTTTTTCATTCTTCACCCTGGGATAGTCAGCCTATTTTGGTTTTTAAATGTTTTCTGTTGTCTGTAGTCTACATGAGTAACTTAACTGTCATTTATTGCAGTTAATGATGCTTAAATTACTTTTATATAGCCTGCATAGTTATTGTGCCTTATTATATGTTAAGATGGTAAACTGGGAGTAAGGTTGTTTACTTCCTTCACTGCCTGTTGCCTCATAACTCTTAGTTGTTGGGCTTGATTTATTTATTACGTTTTTCTGATTTTATGTCTTTCTACCAGTGGTTTTCTTTTTCTTTAAAATGGCATGGAGTATTTCATCTTCTAGAGCATATGACTGGTTTAATGCTAAACTGTTTTTTCTGTATGAAGCTGAGTAATGTTTTGTTCCATTTTTCAAATCGTGCATACCTTACTTTTTCTTTTGCCAAGCCATTTGCAGTTTATTTAGGAAGCTTGAATCTAGTTCTGTTGCTCTGGAAGCTGTAGTACATTCATTGGATGCCCCAATCCTCTTTTTCCTGTATTTTTGCAATACCAGATATTACTGTTCAAATGTGGCCTGACGTCCCCAAACCATTTTCAGTTTTGTTTAGCCAAATGCATCACAGATCTTGTATTTTACCTTCTCATTCGTTCCTTTTGATTGGGTTTGAGTGCAGAGCATTCGATCATCTTCCACACGTGCTGCATACTCCCAGGTGCATGCTCATGCCTCTCTCACATTTGAGGACTTGTTCAGTCACCGTGATCACATGATGTAGATTGTGGAGCCTTTGTATGGTCATTACTGGATTTATTGTATCACTTTTATGTGGAATTCTATCCCTATAGAATGGTTGAATTGTTGCTTGTGTGCATCTCAATGTAAAATGTTTATGAGAATTGCAATGGTGTTTTCATATTTGTTCTTACAGCATTTTTAGGTTTATTTTCTTTTGTATCATTAAAATTTCACATTTATTATTATCATGGGTATTTTCTCTGATTCATCTCATTAGCTATATGACATCTAATTGCAGGTATCAGGAAGGTTATTTTCTGAAACAGCGCCCCGCCGCAGTACGAGGCTTTCTGGTGATGCAACGGGACAAGTTAGCTCATCTGTTTTGTCAGTAGGGGGGAATGGAACTGGGAATTCCTCTTCTAAACTTGGGGGAGGCTTTTTGCCGACAAACAAGATTAATGCACCAAGCACGCTTCGCACATCTACTACTCGTAAAGGGAACTCATTGACTATAGAAAGCAGTTTGGATACTGGTACACTAATACAACCTAATTTAACTTTGTGCGTTGAAAAATCAAAGATAGGTATTTTTTAATTTGTAATGTAGATTTTTTTCTCATAATATACAAGTGAAAAGAACTGCATGGAAACATCTTATGCCATGGTCTATAAGCCCACATTTCTTTGTTTGCATAATCCCAATTATACTCGATTAATCCTGAATCCTAGATTCAGCCAATTTTTTCGGTCAAAAATTCTGATTCATTAAAAAATCGATGACCCAATTTTCAATGACTTTTTTGCATTTAAAGCGCATTAAAATCCCTAAAAAAAGGCAAAAAAAACGTAAAAAATCATTGCAAAACCTATGGAACCCTACAAAAAACTCACAAAATTGACAAATCACTTAGAAATAGGGTTGATTCCAAAACAGAAGTGAAGTCAATGCGGAATCAGCGTGGAAACAATTTTTTACTTTGTCCATTTGGTTTTCTTTCCGACCTCTAGAAAACCCTAAACAGAGGAGCAGCAGGAGTAATGTGGGTCAACTGAATTTGAAAGGGCCTCAATCATTCTAATTTGTTGGGGACATGTGAGATAGTGTTGAAGTAGGTAATGAATTTTCTCTAAATTGCGGTTTCAATATGACCCAAGCTCTTTGCACACCTCACCCCATAGATTTTGATGCGATCAAATGTATATACTATAATCACTATTATACACTAATTTTAAAATTATAACTATTGTGCACTATTATAGATGGCCATTTAGCAGGAAGCAGTGAACCCCTATAGTTTATAATTATTATTATAAAGTACTTTCCAAATTTAAATTATTATTGACTATTAATATATGTTAATAGTAATATAATAAATTTAAATGAAAAATAATGTAAAATTTATAATCTATATATTTATTTTAATATATGATTAATTTATTCAAATATATATATATATATATATATATATATGTGATTTTTAAATTATAATTAATATATTTAATCTTATCATTAACATTGGTCTCTACTTAAAACAGTAGTTGCCGAAATCAGTGGCTTGCTAATCTTTAACAAACAAATGTCTTTTGTCGAATTATACCCCATATAAAGGACTTACGAATTGCCATTATGGAATATAAAGCATTGCAATTGGGGAATATGATTTGATAAGCTTTCTCAAATATTGAACTACCCCTATGAAACTCCTTTCCTCAATCATAATGAAAGTCTTGGATCACTTCAAAATGTTTTTCACTTTTAATAAATTCCACTTTTGATAAATTCCTAACAGTAGTTAGATCACTGTCTGATAAATTTTGATCTCAGTTGCTTTGTAGACTTAGCTAATATTTGATCTGACTTAGACAATTATTAGGTGACTGCCCTCTTTAAAAGTCTCATAAGTTTTGATCTCTGTTACTTCATAGACTTAGCTAATATTTGATCTCAGACTTAGACAGCTATTTGGTGATTGCCCTCTTAAAAAGTTTAACTGAATATTTGCCTATGTAATTAGCAATATGAATATAAACAAAAAATCAATTTTCTACAATTCATTTTGATCTCAGGTACTTCATAGACTTGGATAATATTTATTATTTGATCTCACACTTAGGGAACTTTTTGGTGACTGCCCTCTCAAACCTCTTAAAAAGTTAACTGAATTTTTGCCTATGCAATCAACAAAATGAATATAAACGGCAAAATCTATTTTCTACAATTTATGAGTTAAATTCTATTTCGCTCTCTATATCTTTATGCTGTGGAAATGCCCTAAGTTTTTAAAAAAGTTTCTGTTTTTCTACAAATTTTTACATCTTTTTTGAAAATCCGATTTTTTCAAAATATCTTATACTTTTGGTTTGCTGATCAATTCCCCAAACGATATTTGCTCCAATGATCCTGAGTGGTAATCATAATACATGATCAATAATTTTTATAACTGGCTGAACTTCTGATCTATGAATTTGTCTATTTTTTTCTAACATATTTATTTAAAGTCTAAGATGGTAATAATCTCATTTAAACTAAAGACAAGGACAGTTTATAATATTTTCCTTAATAGATGGTTTTTAACATCATTCATTAGTACCAACTACCAAACTATATGTGCATTGCATGAATGATGCAAGATATTAAAACAATTTTTCTTGAATTAAGTTGACAGTTATGATAGGTTAAATGTGAGATTACTGTCTTTACTCTACTGGAAGGAAAATATTTCAAGGCTGGTAAGTAACTGTAAGGTTTTGCCCGAAGTCTACTTGTTCTCAAGTTATCTGAATTACAGTTTTCTGGTCAGGTATCTGAAGCATTGGGTTTTATAGTATCAGTGATTGCATGAACAATGCATGCTGCAAATGAATGGTATGTTTATTTCAATTATGGGAGTTGAACGTGTTCAGTTGATGCATGAGTATCTTGGTTGTATTAGTATCTCTTTATTACATTTAAAAAAAGAGGATCTAAGTACGAAGACAGTCAAGTGGATAAAGAACCTTTGGATTCAAAGACACGTGGCCTGGCTTCAGAAACTGTATGGAAAGATGAAGAAGAAGGTTGTTGTTGTCCCAAGAAGTGTCTTAAAAATTTGCTAGCTTTAACTGCAATTGCAATGTGATGATATTAACTGACCTAGAGAAGGACTCTTACTTTTTCTGTAAACATATAACATGTTTCTGGAGATTTAAAAATGACAACTTTTGATCTAGATTGCTAGGCAACAAAGGACAAAATCTAGTGTTTTCATTTGTAATATACTTTGTTGTTCTTGATAAGGAAAATGATAATACCAAGTGTTTACATTCTTTTTATTGTTGCGAGGCAAGAATGATTTCTCATCAAAATGTTCTGTGTCCTCCAATGTTTACGTGATATCTTAATAAGAAATAACCAACCAAACTTTTTAGTTAGAGATTTCATGTGTTTTCAAGCATTTACAAAACTTTTAAGATACTTGATTGTTGAGAGTTAGGTTCGCCTTGTTATTATATTGATATTTTTCAATTTCCTTGAGCATGTTCGTTAGATCCTTTCAATTTAGAAGACTGTTAGAGATGAATGCACCTTTTATGACTTTTGTCTAATGCACTGTACTTCTGACTTTATTGATCTCTTTTGGCCACCATTATAATATAACCCTTTTGAATTTTCTAAAGCTCACAAGCATTTTTTTGTGTCTTCAGAGTAACAAGTCAAGGGTTTCCAAGTGATGACTTGGGTTTCACAAATTAGGACATAACATGTAGTAGGGAAAGTAGTGTCTGTATCAGAAGGAGATGACACATACTTTGACCATTTATAAATGTGACTTGAAATATTGTGACAAAATACCTATAAAAGATCCATAATTTTATAACCTACTAACTATTTTTTTTGGTGGGTAAAAATATGTTTTTTTACTAATAGTAATATTAAGTTCATTACATAGATCATAATAATAAGATGTAAACCCTTGCAACAACAACCTACCACCATCTGTGTGCATGCAAACAAAAAGGGTCAACAAAAATCTATAAACATCCCACATCAAACCTTAGATATATACGATCCTGCTAGAAGCCAAAATGGTGTGCTATCCGCCCTACCCAAACCAGTACAAGACAAGACACAATATCCACAACATGATGGAAAAACCCTAAGCAAATACCAAATTTGTAGGATCATCGATCATAGATACAAAAAACTTGGAAATCATGTGAAAAAAGACCAGTAACTGGGTGCTGAACCACCCCTATTCAGCTCCAATGATCGTACCCTGGACCAGAACCACACCATGCTCACACCCACAATATCCTCAGCCTCTACAAGCCCTCTCAGTTTGCATTTCACTCCAACATCCAACTAGTTTGAACTTGAACTGCTCTTGTCCATCTGTTCCTTAGGCATACTCGCAACTGCCACTAACTCCCAATCATGGACATACTCCACAATGTAACCCCAATACTTTTGGCTTCTGCCCTGTGTTCAATTTTATTGTCCAGCGCCCTCCATAGAAGAAATGGATGCTCATGAAACCCCTGGCATTCCAATCCAATCCCCTCTAGCTGCAATGAGGCCATGTCCAGGTTCTGCTTAAGCCAAAAGTTCATCCAAACCAACCCTCCACTCTGCCTAGACACAACGCTACAAAACTCTTGTCACTTTGGCTCTTGACACAAATTCCAATCGCCATGTGTAGATCATTGATATGTTTGTATTGGTTTGGTGTTTGAATTTGAACATAATAAATTCGATGCCAAGCAAAGCTCTCACCAGTATGAGGAAGAAGGGATCATTGGTTGCAAATACAATCTTTTGTTAATGTTTTCGAACCAGAATAACAAATGACAAAGAACAGATAATACTAAAACACGGAACACCAGAGATACCCTGTGAAAACCCTCCTACTTGAGGGAAAAACCCAGCCACACACAAAAGAATCCTTTATTTTGATCTCAAATCAATACAATAATCTCTTGCTTATAATTAACGTCTTCAATTAGACAATCAATATGTTACAAAAAGTAATTGGTAGAATACTTTATGATCTATTAACAGAGATCAAAACGATCTATATATACAAGAGAATGATCGTCTAGAATAGAAAAATTCTATTCTAGCTATAGCTAACTAAATATTAGAAACATTCTAATATTTACAATAAGATAAAATATTGAGCATTAATAAAATATGATTCTAAATTATTTTAATACCCCCCCTTAATGCTCAATCTATCAACTACACCAATAGACCCCTTGAATTTTACAAATTTGTCAGGACCAAGGGGTTTGGTAAAAATATTTGCCGGCTGCTCTGAGGTAGGAACATATAGCAACTGGACAGATCCGTCTTCTACCAATCGTCGAATGTAATGGCAATGAAGTTCTATGTGTTTGGTGCGTTCATGGAAGACTGGATTCTTGGCAAGTTTGAGTACACCCTGATTGTCTGAAAACAAAGGAGTCAGTCCTGCTTGAGGTAGTTGCATATTTGCAAGCATCTGACGAAGCCAAACTGCCTTACAAGTTGCCTTGATAGCTCCTCTATATTTTGCTTCTGTCGAAGAGAGAGCCCTTGCCTGTTGCTTCTTACTGGTCTAGGTGACCACACCAGATCCTAAACTGAACACATATCCAGAGGTAGATTTTCTGTCATCAATGGAGCCAACCCAATCAGGATTTGTGAACCCACTGAGTTGAGGAGTAGCACTCCTAGTGTACAAAAGTCCATAATCCGAGGTACCTTGTACATAACCCAAAACACACTTCGCTGCAACCTAATGGTCAACCTTGGGATTTGTCATGAATCGGGAGATGTAGCTGACTGCAAAGCTGAGATCAGGTCTAGTAGCAGTAATATATAGATGAGACTACCCACTAGTTGCCGGAAGAGTGTTTCATCTACAGCAGGCGAATTAGATTGTGTAGACAATTTCGGACTAGTCTCTATAGGAGTGGAGGCTGGTTTGCAATCTTGCATTCGAAACCTGTCAAGCAAGCTTCTGGCATACTTAGACTGAGAAAGAAAAATGTTGCTGTTAGTCTGCCAAACCTCAATACCCAAACAATAATGAAGTAGTCCGAGATCTATCATATCAAAAGTGCTGCACAAATCATGTTTGATTTTGGAAATCACATGTTCTGAACTCCTAGTAATGATTAAGTCGTCCACATAGACAACAAGAAAGAGAATATCATTACCAGAGTGTTTGATATACAGATTACTGTCTGAAGGACTACGCAGAAAACCACGAGCAACCAAGTACTGATCAATTTTTATGTACCATGCCCGAGGTGCCTGTTTAAGACCATAGAGGGCTTTCCGGAGTCTACATACTTTGGGTTATGAACCAGCAACCTTGAAACCAGGAGGCTGCGTTATGTAGACTTCTTCTTGTAATTCACCATTTAGAAAGGCACTTTTCACATCCATTTGGTGAACTTTCCATCTATGCTGAGTTGCAATGGCAAGGAGAAGTCAAATAGTACTCATCTTGGCTGTAGGAGCAAAAGTCTCCTCATAGTCAATGCCTTCTTGATGAGTGAATCCTCGAGCAACTAATCTGGCTTTATATTTGTCTAAGGTACCGTCTGCATGATACTTTACCTTATAGACCCATTTACAGCTAATGGGTTTCTTCCCTGAAAGAAGATTTGAAAGAACCTAGGTGTGATTCTTTTGAAGACTTTGGAACTCAGCCTCCATTGCTTGGTCCCATTTTGGAATTCCTTTAGCCTCTGCATATGTCTGAGGCTCATATATACTGTGGATGTTAGCCATAAGAGCAACATTAACTGTGTTATGCTGAATGCTCTTATTTTTGGAGGTTCTACCCTCGATGAGTTCATCAGGACGAAGATCACTGATTTTCTTAGTTCACCATTTAGGCTGAAGAGTAGAGGGGCCAATATAAGATGCAGGAGGAATAGCTGGATGAGGAAGCAGATCAGGATCAAGAACATGAGCAAGAGTTGCATTGTTCGAATGGGGCGCAGGCGGTTTATTAGCATCATCTCGCTCATCAGATGGATCACATGAAATAGGAAGACCCAAGTCAGGAGTCTCTAAAGACTGAGTCTTAGAATGCTCCGTGGAGGAAGAGAGCTGAAATGGTCCTAGTTCCTCATCAAACACAACATCAGGACTAAAGATTAAATGATCAGTGTTTACATCAATCAGTCTGTATGCCATATGAGTGTCACTGTACCTTGTAAACATGAGCTTCTGACTCTTGGAGTCCAATTTAGTGCGCTTGGCATCAGGAATCCATACATATGCTAAAGACCCAAAAACTTTCAAATGGTTGATCCGAGGTTTTCGACTAGACCATGCTTCCTCAGGAGTCTTATGTTTAACTGCATGAGTGGGTGACCGATTAAGAAGATAGACTGCTGCGAATACTGCTTCTGCCCAATATTTTTTAGGAACGTTTCTATGTTCCATCATAGCCCTAGCCATTTCTGTAATGGTACGATTTCAACGCTCTACAACACCGTTTTGGCGAGGGGTGTGTGATGTGGTAAATTGACGTTTGATGCCATAAGTAGTACAGAAGGTAGAAAAAGCAGAAGAACAAAATTCCCCCCCCATTATCAGACCTAAGAGTAAGAATAGAAGAACCAAACTCTTTTTCTACTAAGGCCTTAAATTTTTGAAATACAGGAAATGCATCTGATTTTTTTCTTAAGAAAATATACCCACATTTTGCGATTGAAATCATCAACAAAAAGTAAGAAATACTTGTTCCCAGTAACAAAAGTAGTATTCATAGGACCACATGTATCGGTGTGAACCAACTGGAGTGCCTTAGAGGCTCGCCATGAGGCACCATCTTTGAATGGTGTCCAGTGTTGCTTCCCTGTCTGGCAAGCTCCGCAAACTTGATGATTTTGGGTTTGAATATTAGGGAGACCATGTACTAAATCATCCTGGGCAAGCTGTGCAAGATAATGAATATTCAGGTGACCATATCACTGATGTGAGAGATTGCTGATAGCACAAGATTTTGCTATGAAGGCATGCGCAAGAGAATCGCCTAAGTCCACAAGGCTAAAAAAACCATTATCCTCAATGCCAACAGCAATAGGAGTGCGAGAAGCATGATCAACAATCCAGCTGAGGAGAGTGCCTCATAATCTAACTAATTGAGAGAAGATTATGTTTCATGCCAGGAACATAGCACACGTTGAGGAACATGAGATTTCGCCCTCTAGACTGTATCTAAACATTGCCCTTGCCGATAACATTGTGCTCTTCACCTCCAAAAATAACTAAGTCAGTGTAGGGAGAGAATTTAACAAACCAGTCACGCCTGTGAGTGAAACGCCAAGAAGCACCGAAATCTATGTACCATGCAGAAGATTGCACATCATCTGTAGGGCTTTTAGCCATAAAGGCATGAAAGGCAGATTCTTTATGCTCTGAGTGCTTAGCAATATGCTTTGCGTTGTTCGCTTTGGGTTGCGAACCAGATTGATTTCCCTCGAGCAGTAGGTTTATCACTGATGCCATTGCATGTTTTCCAAAAAACATGAATATTTGAGATGACATGTACTTCGAGGCAAAAAATTGGAAGACCCAAAAAAATGGAGAACCACCCAAAAGAGAGCTCAAAAAGCCCAAAAAGAATATGTTGTTCAAATTTGGATCCGTTGGCTCAAAAATCGAGGCACCCAAAAAATTTTGACAACCCATTTGAGATCTCGAAAAACCCACCAAGAATATGTAATTAGAAATTTTTTTCGAGCCCAAAAATTAGGGTTTCGAAAAAAATGGCCTGCTGCAAAAACCTCCAAAAAATAATGGCAGATTTGCAGAAAAAACCGCAGAATTTGAAGGAAAAACGGCACAAAGAAGGGCGTGAGTGCAAAAACATTGTTGGAGACGAAGGTTAGACACCAAAAATTGGTGTGTTTTGCAGAAAAAATGGTGGTCGCGTTTACAAAACAGCGGCAAACAGATGCGCGCGTATGTAGAAAAATGTCTGCAACGAACAACTCTAGGTCGTGATGCGGATGCCAACATCCTAGGTGTGAATGACGAACTTCTCAAAAACGGAAACCCTAAACGGGTTGTAGAGAAATTGTAGAAATAATTTCGAAAAAAATTATAATTTTTTTTTCGAAGAAATCTAAAATATTGGCTTTGATACCATGTTACGAAAAGTAATTGGTAGAATACTTTATGATCTATTAACAAAGATCAAAATGATCTATATATACAAGAGAATGATCGTCTAGAATAGAAACATTCTATTCTAGCTATAACTAACTAAATATTAGAAACATTCTAATATTTACACTAAGATACAATATTGAGCATTAATAAAATATGATTCTAAATTATTCTAATACAATAAGTCTGCCCTCTTTTTGTTCTAACAAATGTTTCATAGTCCTCTTATAAAATTGATTACAAACACAATATACTCAATATAATGATTCACATAATTAGTTCACTGAATCGATAATACAAGATAATATATCTCTGCACATGTATGAGACTACACACAATACTCTCAAATGCGACTCGCATAGAACTTCAAGAAAACACAGTCATTATAAAAACAATATTGAAAAGCTCAAGACTTTTTGTCTGAATTACTAAAGAAAATGAAATGACGCCACCACATAGAGAAGTCCCGCTAGAATGTCAAGAGACTGCCGTTATGAATCATCCACGACACATAAATGAAGAAACCGACGATATTATTATAAATCACCAATGTAAATGAAGGAAGCTTTGCATGATGTCAAGAACTTGCATGATGCCAAGGAAAACAGTAACGGTGGTGAGTCACCCAAAGACTAGTGCCAAGTAATACAAAACGGTGCCATGACATTATTCTCTCAGTGGACAGTAGGAAATTAATAAAATATGGAACCGAACACATAAGCAATTCCTAACTGAACTAAAATGATAACTTGAGTAGAACAACACTTCAACACAGGTAAGAATGAACTCTATCGCAACTACTCAACTTTAACACTCCCTCTTAGCAAGAGAGAGTTCATTCATATGTCATAGAGTATCTTCAACCTAATAAACACAATGGAGCTGCAACCAAAAGTTGTCAATAACAAAATCTCTTCACAAATCTTCTCAAAATAATATTGTCATCCCAACATAACAATTTTCAACATAGCTACTCCTAGAGGGTGAAACAAAGAGCAACAATAAAAGTCATGGAATCACACACATGACTTACACCATGCCTACTCGTAGAGGGTGGATCCACCATACCTACTTGCGGAGGATGGAACAAGGGCTTTCACCTCAAACTTCTCCCAGAGAAGAATGTATTACAACCTTGCCTACTCGCGGAGGGTGGCTTCACCTTGCCTACTTGTAGAGGGTGGTATGAGGGCTTTCACTTCAAACTTCTCCTAGAGAAAAATCCATAGAGGGTGGTTCCACCATGCCTACTCGTAGAGGATGGTACAAGGGATTTCACTTCGAACTTCTCTCACATAAAACTCATTATCAAGGGATTGCACCTCGAACTTCTCTTGCAGAGAAGAACTCATTAACAAGGGATTGCACCTTGAACTTCTTCCTCACGGAGAAGAACTCATTAACAAGCCTTCATGATGATAAGGCTCTCTCTGAGACAGTTATCAACCTTCTGGCTTATCAAATCAGACTCCCTCTAAATCTGATATCAACCTTCTAACCTCCTCGTCCAAGGTTGCTTGAGATGAATAGACAGACTCCCTCTGAATGAAGACTCCCTCTCAACTGGGGCAGCATATTGCATTGATTATCATAACAAAATAGATTTGAATACAAAGAGTCCCTCTCAACCGAGACTCCCTCTCAACAGGGACAATATACTCAAGCTTTGATAATCACAATACCAAACATTGACTCCAATATTTGTCCAACAATGAGCTGCAGCAGTCACATTGCTGCATGAGCTTGCTGATCCTCTATAGAAGGTCTTGGCACTCTTCCTCTGCCACACAAGCTTCTCTAAATCTTGTGTCCTCTTAGAATAAACTGATCACAAGATAATCTGAATAGGTACTTCAAGAACCACCAAACTCAGCTCAGGCTGCAATCTCTCATCATCGTTGTTCTCCTCAATCCATCTTGGAAGCATTTTAGAGAGATTAGTAATAGAATCAAACAGACTAATGCTAGAAGCATAAATGATTCACCAATATCAATGTTATTGCATGAATTAAATATATAAAATTCATGATCAATATTCAAACATAAAATACTTATCTCTTTATTGCCTGGATTCCCTCACAATCCACCGATAGATCTTATGCCATCACACAGTGCAGGCAGAGAATAAAAATTTGAAAACTAGCACATCTGCGGATGCCAATCATGTAAGCATAAACGAGCATCCTTCCCGATGATGTCAGAAAGAAAGCTTTGGAAGCTTTGGACATCATAATCTCTTAAAGTCCCATTAGCAAGAATTTCTTAGAATTCAATAATTCACCGTGCAACATATTCAACACCCTGATTCTTGTAGAATCCAATTGTCCTATTCTAGTTCAAGATCTTTTCTTAGACTTGCTTTGATACCATGTTAATGAGTTCTTCTTTGCAAGAGAAGTTCGAGGTGCAATCCCTTGATAATGAGTTTTTCTCTGCGAGAGAATTCGAGGTGAAATCCCTTGTACCACCCTCTACGAGTAGGCATGGTGGAGCCACCCTCTGCGAGTAGGCAAGGTGGTCATGCATTCTTCTCTGGGAGAAGTTTGAGGTGAAAGCCTTTGTAAAATATGGAACTGGACACATAAGCAATTCCTAGATGAGCGGAAATGATAACTCTAGCAGAAGGACACTTCAACACAGGTAAGAATGAACTCTATTGCAGCTACTCAACTTTAACATCTTCAACCTCTCCTCAGATATTGGTTCCTAGGACTTTTGTTGCTTCAAGGCTTTGAAACTGAAATTGCTTCCATACTATCGTAACCACGATACACTGCCCAAACCACACTTCACAAATGGAAACCTCTACTATGAAAATAACAAGAACTGTCTTGAAATTCAAATGAAAACATCCTTGCAATAAATTCTCTACCAAAAACAATCAATACAATGCATTGGTTTGTGTGCAATGTCAGCCCAACACAACTTTAGTACGCCAACATACTAAGTCATCATTACCGCCTTATATTGGCTACACCAAAATTTCCTCCGAGTTTGATCTAAATTTGTCTCCAAAGGACATTACTAATTTAGACAAGGAGTCTGCTAGGCAATTACCCTCCCTATAAATGTGGGAAACCTTGTAATTTTTGAAAGATGCAAGCTTTTTACGAATAATATTGATCACTTAATCAAGGCACCATACATGTATCTGCTCATTCACAATCACATTTACAATCACCTGTGAATCCCCTTCCAAATGGACTTGCTCCACTTGAAGCTTGGCCGCAAGGTTAACTGCCAATAATGTTGCTTGAACTTCAACTTCATTATTTTTTCCCTCTGCAAGTTTCTTCGTTTCTATGGAAAGAATTTTACCATTTGAGTCTCGTGCTACACATCCAACACCTGAAGGCCCTAGATTGCCCTTGGACGCCCCATCAAAATTAACTTTTACACATCCATTATCTAGTTTACTCCATTGCACCTCATTTCTACTCGTAGGCACAAGATGAACCCCCAAAAGCCCATTAATAGGCACAACCTACCAACCTATTTAATCAATAATTATTAGGTAATATTTCTAAGTTGCCGGTTTAGGTTCAGGGATTTGGTTCACTGGTTCGGCTAATTTTTTTTGGAAGTTGTGTAATATGTATAGAAGCATGAATTAAGATTAGAATACCACATAGCATCATATACACAACAAAACAACCATAAACTTGAATGTTGTTTAAATTTTAAAACATGCATGATAAATATTCTTTGTTGAAACTTTAAGTTCAATATCAATATAATAATATCAAGTTCAAGTTTCTTCAAACTTATAACTTTTATGTTTTAATCATCAAATGGATTCTTATTATCATCATCATCATTGACATTAGATAATTTAGTAACTTTAGAGGACCATCAAGCAGTGCTGGTGCCACTTGCACTGATACTCTGCTTTCTTTTCAAGTCCTCAAACACAATATGCAGAGAAGTGGGAGCATCCAAATCAGTATGCTCTGGCTCCATATCCCAATCATTATCTCCCCTTGCTTGTAGGCACATTTTCTGTGTGAAAGGAGACACAAGTTGGAATGCACATATACTATGTTTTTGTTATGTCAAAATTGATGCAACCCTACGTAATTTTTTCTCATGAATTCATAGGTGTTACCTCTGAGTTTCGATGTTCAAAATGATGCGTTATGAAGGCAATTCACAATCCCTTGAATTGGTCCGAGTTTCATGTCTTTTGAACATTATTTTGGAAAGTTTCTATCAAGACTTGATCACCTTATTGCTTGTCAGAATGCGTTTTTCTTCTCCTACTGCAAACACTTGATTTTTGGCAACCTTCAAGTCCTTTCTTGTTTTTTCTTGTTTTGTGTTTTGTTTTAAGTCCTATTTTTGCCCTAGGATTATAGCTCTTGAAATTCTGCTCGTTTTGAGCTATCGTAGGCCTCAAATGGAGTTGTCTAGCTCAAGTTATTAAGGAGTTAAGCATGTTGCAGGTGGGGTTTTTCAGCCTTATATGTAAAGGTGGGTTTTTCCAGTCCTTTTGCATATTATATCACTAAAACTATAGCTACATATAGATATATTATCATGAGACACTTTTTAATGCAATGAAGTGGGGTTTTTATTTAACATCGTATGTCATCATAATGCAAATCACTTTTAAAACCGCACTATCAATATATTCTAAGTCCCAAATGCATAAATGTGGGCTTTTTAAATGCAAATGCATATATTAAGTTAAAAATATATGCAATAACATATAACTTAACTTGTGTAAGTGGGGTTTTGAGATGTGAATGCATATAAGAAGCCCGTTATTATAAACTTTATAATTTAAAGGCTTTATGGTGGTGATTTTTAGACTAAATACACATGTTTGGTCTCAAAAAGCCCGTCATTATTGACTTAAAGGCATGATGATGATTTATATGCAATTGCATGTGTTGTTGATATGCAAAACTCTCCAAAAAGCATGTCTTTACTTCTCCTAAGGCAGCATTTGCCCTGTAAAGAGATGGATGGCAATTTTATAAGCATTTACATGCTCTCAAACACATGCATTTTACCAAAAACAGCCCGTCTAGGGCATTTCTTGGCCAAAAAACGATTCAAGTGTGGAGATTCTTGCTCCTAATAGCTTCGTTTTGGATCAGGGAGGGCATCTAGGGGTAAATACGGTGATTCCAACTTGTTTCTCTTGATTTACAAGTTGCATTTGACCCTCTAGGCGCCATTTTTTGTTGTCATTGCATGTGGAAATCTCCTTAATCATTTTCAGGTTTGAATGGTTCAATCTTGTTGCTAGATTTGTGCAATTTATTTCTCTATTATCGAACACTTGTCAAGCAACTAATCTCGACTCAAACGAGCATTGATTTCAAAAGGATTGAGTCAAGATTCATGGTCTTTATAACTCCATTCTTGCAATCTTTTTCTAAATCCGAAAATCTCTTGGATTTGATTCAGATTTTGCTCAAGATTTGAAGAAGACTTCTTGTCTTAATTTTTGCAAAAGGAGGTAAGTTTTCTGTGCTTATTTTAGGGCCTTTCATGTATATATGTTTGTTGTTGTTTATAAATGCAAGTCTTTCATTTCATTTTCAGATTTGCATGTGTTTTTGTTTATATGTTGATCCTTCTTTCTTCTGTATTAATTTCTCCAAGTTGCATATGCAAGTCCTTCATTTTGCTTGCATATGCAATCGGGATTAAAAACCCCGTTCTAAGAATTATTCAAAAGAAGCAAGATATTTGTCCCATTATGTAATGCAAGCTAAAAAACCCACTTTTTAAGTGTTTTGAATACACTTTTCCTCTCTTTGCCAAGGCTGTAAATAGACTTAAAAACCCCATTTATACGCATTATGAGCTTTCCGATTGACTTGTAATGAGACATAAAAACTCCACTTATGAGTAAATAACCTTCCCATTTGTATATATATGCATATGCACCTCATTTCCTTAGTCAAAGCTTGCTGCCCCTTCATATGCAGTGCTCCTAGAAAATCCCGTTTTTGAGTTTTTCCCTCATTTGAAGAGCTGGTTTTGCATAAAATCCTATACCCTTTGTTGCTCAAAGCCCTTCCACTCATATCCTATATGCATACTCTTCTAGGTTCGTGCTTGAAAGACCACGTTATGGCTTTTTCTGGTAACTAAAGAATGACAACATACAAAGAAAGGGATGGGAGATTCAATTTCAATGATTGCGAGCATAGAATGCTTTCAAGATTGAAGTGGTCATGAAAATATGCTTTTCCAGTAACCATCACTATGATGCAGAACAATCAAAGATGCAGATTCATATTTCGGTTTGAGATGCTTTCATTAAACCAAAACACATCAATCATCTGGCATCCTGTAGCAGCATGGGGACCAATAAGGATGATGTAATAGATGTCGTGTCTTGTAAGGCACTTACAAATTTTTTAGCATGTATTTGTACTTTGTATTTGACAGATTACATGTAATGTAAAAAGAAGATGTAATTGCATGTGATAGTATCACGCGCAAAGTTGTTTCATGTAATCATGTTGCAAGTGCTTTAAGACTTGTAGCATTGAATAAGGAAGAGTTAGTTAGTTAGAGAATAAGTCAAGGTGGTTAAGGGTTTTTCCCCTTCTTTCTCCACCTTTTTTTACACTTTTTTCCTATATAAAGGAGGGAGGTCATTGTAAATAAGGATCTTTTGGCAATGCAAGAAAATTCTACCAGTTTGTATTTGCACTCTAAGAGTTTGAGTTTAGATGTAATTTGAATTGCTTTCAATAAAAAGGGTAACTTGCTTTCAAACTTTGTGTTGATTCAAGGTGTTATGTGACGACATTTTCCAGATATTGATTGTGAGTTTTGGAGTTTTGCTCAAAAGGGATTTGAATTCAATTGTGCAGACTTTGAGCTGCCTATTGCATTCAAAGCCAATTTGAACTTTTGAAGACTTTGTGGTGCAAGAGGACAAATTGATATAGTTTGTAGTGGCTGCAATTACTTAGAATTGAAGACTTTGGGCTTTAGTTGTAGGTATTTTTATTAAGTTTGAGAGTTTCCAGTTAGAGACTTTGTGCCTTATTGGTTATTCCAGTTAGTGAATCCTCATTTGAGACAAGCGCAAGAGACTTTGGGTTCCTGTTTTTGTTTCACAAAATATATAAGTAGTCTGTTGTCTCGGGTATTGTTCTTATGTCAACCCCTGAGCCATCGGTATTATCGTACTAATAGGACCTTTTTGTTAAGTTGAAAGTTGCTGTTTGTAAAATCATTCTTGATAAAAGAGGAATTGATTAAGAGATCCGCCCTTTTTTGTAATTTCAGTTAAGTTCTTATTGAAGCCACCTACGATAAGAAGGGAGCCTCCCCTATTGCTGAGAGGAGAGAGAAATCCACAATTTTGTAAGTTGTGGTTTCAGTGACTTACAAAATTTTTAGCCAATAGTTTTCAACTCTTTTTGATTGCAATTTATTGCACTTTATCGTTTGGATTGAAAGAATATGTGGTCCAATTCCTTTGTTGTAGATGAACTAAAAAAATAAAAAAATACAAATGAAACTTTAAATGCTAAAAATTATATATTCATTAATTGTTAAACTTGTGATTAAATTTTAATTGTGAGGGGTTGCTGGTGTTGAAAGTATTGGCCATGGAAGTCCCACCAATAATGAGCATCCTTTTTAAATCTATCATGAAGAGCCTCAACACTTCGACCATTTGAGTTCACAAAATCTATGAACTCATTCATAATTCTCTCAATGCATCTTTAGAGAGGAATCTAAGGAATGCTGCCTTGTACTATTCTTAAAATTGTCTTGCTTTCTTTGCAGATATGTATCAAAACGCTGGAACATTGTGGTGAGGGCTTTTTAGATGATTTTTTTAAAACAAAAATTGTGGGTTTTTCTATTGAAGATCGAGGGTTTTTACCAACAAAGTTTTTGAACAATTTTTTGGATAAAAATCATGGAAAGATTCAAGGGCTTTTTGTGAATTGTTTTTTCTTCTGGACAGTGAATTGAATTTTTGCATGAATTTTAAAAAGTATTTGGGTGTTGTTTTTCGCTAAAGCACTAGAGGGTTTTTTTGATTTTTTTGACTTTTTGTGTGAAATCTTAAATTTTCAGAATTGTGAAGGTTTTAAGCAATTTTTTTTCTAGAAAACTATGGGTATTCAAAAATTTTGCATGATTTTTTAAAACAAATTGTGGGTTATAGTTTTTTGCCCATTTTTTATCAACAAAAATTGAAGTTATTTGAGAAGTTGCATTTTATCTTGTTTTTTCATGTTTGTTATCCAACATTATGTTGGAAGACAATCATCACATTCTCAACATTTTTGCATCTCAAGATCTTGCATTGGTTGCAAAGAGGTCATCTATCACTACTCTTTGCAACACATTTGTAAAATTTTGGGACAAATTCAGTGTAGTTGGTAGAATGACCATTATAGAGGGGTATTTATAGTAAAATTGTAATTTTTAGCTTATAATAATCATTTAAGTTATAATAATCATTTAAGTCGTTTAGTTAGTCTATAGTAACTTCTGTTTATGTATTTAGTTCTCAATTGATTTGGTCATGGAAAAATGCCTATGTTGCAGGGTTAGTACCCACAGGGCTTGTACTCGGTGTGGGTGTGTACCCAATTTTGGTGCGTTTGTGGGTATGTGTTGGGTGCACAGAGGGTGTGTGCCAACACTCACTGTGGGTGCGCACACTTGTGCATTCGTGCACACCCACAGTGTTGGGTGCACATCCTGTGCGCATGCAGCCTGAACTCGGGCACCTTGTGTGAGACTACTTTATAAAAGTGGGCCCAAAACTTAATAAAAAAGCATTTTTATATATATCTTTTGGTTATTGGCTAGAGCAGAATTAGAAATAAAGCGTTCAACGGATGTTATTTTCTTGGCAAGATAAGGAAGTAGTCTTAATAAATATCGGTGGTGGCAAATTTAATAATGCTTTGTCCGGTTCTTTTTAGTTACATATTTGTTATATCTTTCAATATTTTAATGATTATAATATATGATGGAAATGATTTGACACTATTCGTTTAGGAGTTACAAACTTATTTGTAACTTCTTTATAAACATGCAATAGGAGAAACTTCTATAAAAGGAGGCTCGATAAACTTGAAAAAGAGAGAAGTGTGTGTGGGTTAATAATATTTTTGGAGAAAAAGAATAATCTATACCTACATTATGAGAGTGAAATTATCAGAAGATTGATATGTGCAATTAATTTCTTAGAAAATTGTGGGTGGCATGAAGATTGAAAGTTCTGATTGGAATGCATTAAAGATACATAGCATTTTTATTTAGATACATATATGCCGAACGAAAAGTTTATCTTGGATACATAAACCAATAGATTTAGTTTTACAATTCGATATATTTCTCTTTTTTTTGTACATATAATACACACACACACGTACCTATATGCACCCGAACCCCTAAACAAAATTTTCATGCACCTGCATACCAGGTTTATGTACTTGAAGTCGATCCCGCACTCGAACTAGTAACTTAGAAAAGATCCTCTATAATTGCTTATATCCCGAGTATTCCTCTCTTGTGTTTAATACAATAATCAATTATCATTTTAAAGCTTTCAATGCGAAGCCAAGAAGATGATTGGTGATCCACAAATTGCTGGTTTCATTATTAAATTGTTTTTAATAGCATCCATTCTATCATTTGAGTTTTAAATTCTTAATTTTTTTAAATTTTAATTTTTAAAACTTGTTTGCACTTAGATATGTTTGCTCTTTGCTTGGGTCACTATTGCAATTCATTAGATATGTTGATATCAGACTTCCTAGACTCCTACTCGACTCAGACTCGACAAGGTCGACTCGACTTGTGACTCGGCAACGACTCAACAAAATGAAAAAATCCTTGAAATTTAGAGATTTTTAACAATTTAAAACTTGTTTCATGCACCCATTATTGAATAAAGCTTAAAGACACTATAACATTGTCAAATAAAAACTAATTTGATCACATACATAAGCATGCATCCATCGTATGAGTACAAACGTAAATTGGAGATGAAGGAAATAGAAAACATAGATATGCAGAATTATAAATATTGTCAAATGTATATAAAATCCATGAAATCCATGACATCAAATGTTCCCAAACATATGTGTATGTCTGCCTCCTACAAAGGCGTCTAAGGTAGCTCCTAGATGATTGTGAAGCCATAGTCTCTGTCCTGTGAGGTGCCACTCTGATCAACATCACTTGTGCGGGTGCTTGATTGTGCTCCATCCTCCTCTGCCATAGCTATAGCCACAACCTCAGTCTCTCTGTCTGCTTGGCCAACCCACTCATGGTCCTCCTCAGTGAAGATAGGATCGTTAGACTCAATGAGCCACTTGGACTCTGGATCAATCTCCTTCGCTAGAGTGATCGGAGAGGAGCGAGTGTCCAAAATCTGCTTGGTTCTAAGGCTGAGGTTGTAATGAACAAAGACAAGATCATTCAACCTCTCCACAAACAATCTATTACGCCTTTTCGAGTGGATGTGCTCGAACATGGACCAATTGTGCCCACATCCGGAAGCCCTGCATGGCTTACTCAAAATACAAATGACAAGTTTTTGAAGGTTTGGGGTTGTAGGCCCAAACATTTGCCACCATTTATCTGAAATAAGAAAAAGAAAAAAAATCTGTCAAATTTCCAACTTTAAGGCTAGATTATAAAATCAAAATGTATAAGCCATAAACTTAAGAATCTTAAGTTTAACATATATTTGTACCTGGCTGCAATGTTGTCCAAGAGTCTTTGCACATCTTGCTTGCAAAAATCACGCCTTGTTCATTATTATATTCATCTATCTCGTGCACTTTAGTTGTCCCATCACTAGACATCTTTTGTAGCATTGTATATAGGCCACTTGTTAGGAATATAGGATGAATAGGTAAGTGAATAATTTGCTCTTGTTGATAGACTGAGGAATGCAATGGCCTTTGTGATTGATTGATTCCTCATTCCAATCAAGCATATATATTATACAAAGGGTTAGCAACTTGGAGGATCATGGCTCTTCATGATGTCCGTTAATTACTAACTGATATGATTAGGTTACTTAACATCTCTTAACTGATATGATTAGTTTACTTAACATCTCTTACTATATTTCAACACTCCCTCTTTTTTTTTTTTTTGATTGGTAAAAGGCCGAAGCCTTGTAAAATTTTAATATTATATTAAAATTTTTAATACATGTGACCCCGCTCGCTGCGGGCGCTGGTAGGAAAGAGCGGGGTGGACAAACTCTCCCTCTTAGTAAAAGATGATTTAAGTCAAACTCTCAGTCATGACAATTTAAAACCAACAACTCAATGTTGTCTAGCCATGAACATAATATTTGATACAATCTGGAACACATCATGACAATTTGAAACCAACAACCTAATGTTGTCTAGCCATGAACATAATACAGTCCAGAACACATCATGACAATTTGAAACCAACAACTTAATGTTGTCTAGCCATGAACATAATACAGTCCGGAACACATCATGACAATTTGAAACCAACAACTTAATGTTGTCTAGCCATGAACATAATACAGTCCGGAACACATCATGACAATTTGAAACCAACAACTTAATGTTGTCTAGCGATGATATGGTTATTACACAACAAGTAATAACATAGTGTTCAAGATATCCAGTGCAATCCGGATCATTTACTTTGATAAAGTCATTAGTGACACTTGGTTAACTATTGTCAATATCATGATATCCGACACAATTCAGGACAACCTTGTTAGGGTGTCAATCATGATATAGTAGTTATTACACAATCCAGTAATAACATACGCATCAAGATATCCGGCACAATCTAGGACAAACCTGTTCGGGTGTCAATCTTGAAGCTTGGTTAACTATTGTCAAGATCTTCACCTTGAAATAGTAACCCCAATTATTTATACAGAAGATCGTCATCTTCTATGAACACAAACTGAATGGACCCATAAAGTCACCTTGACTCTTCTCAAAGGGTAGATCCACTATGGCTCATCCCAGAGAGTGGAAACCAAGACTTCCACCTTAGACTTGTCTATCAAAGACAAGAATCATTTAAGATACAAAATGATGGATCACTGAAGCTGAAACCTTTTTTTCAGTTAAGGCATTACTCCTCAACATACCAAGGTTAATTGAAAGTACACAATCTTCTTTGTAGCAAGGTGTATGTTAAGAATATCGGTCATTAGTTCTCTATTGAATTGCATTTGTTTGTACTGTCTCATAGTCTTGGTGAATTCTGAGCTTACAAAGTATACACCATCTTGACATGGTATACTCCCTCTGAATTTGTATGACCAAGATCCTGGGGTGCCATCTTTAATTTGATCTTCTAGCTTCTCCCTCTGACATATAGCCTTCTCACATAATAATAATCATAATTTTATGCTATAATTTCTTGATTAATAGAGAACCAACAAAACATGGTCTACTCCCTCTGAATCAAGATCCTCGAATGTCCATTTATGCAGATCCTTTAGCTTCTCCCTCTATCATGAAGGCATACCGTGTTTACATACTCAACTCAGTGTTACTGCAGGATGTCACTTCATACCTTCCTTCCTAAGAGAACCAATACGAATAATCTGAATAGTCACAAGGTTACATCGGCTAGCATAAGATGCATTTTGATCTTTTCCAAGGCCACAACATTAACACTCCCTCTTGGACTTGAGGGAAGATAATAAAGACCTCTAGTATGATGTTTATCTCAATGAGTTGTAGTCTCAAGATGTATGGAATTCCTTAATCAGGGATTCTATCCACATGCATCTCATAGGCGACTCTATCCACGAGTTCCCACTACTATAATCTCAGAATTGTTTTACCTTCAATAGTGAACTCCCTCTCAATATGATCGAGTTTGTCCAAGTTGACTGAATCATCTGTTTCCTTAGAGGCTAAATTTCGCCAACTTCTCAACCTTTCTGAAGATGTCAGACTCCCTCTGAATTTGGATTTCATATGCTTTCATCCTAAAATTTTAAATATTTTCAAGTATTTCCTTTCGTAAGGTGAGTCCATTAATCTGATCCGTATGTTAATTTTCTTCTTTACTAATAACATCTCAGAACTAAGGGACAATCATCTTGAACAGTGTGTCAATGGCCATCGAAGCATATCAAATCATTATGAAAAAACTGCTATGAAAACAGTAACTGAGAAGATTACAGGTTCGAAACTACAGGAGATGTTGACATTTTAGGAATTTAAAATCCAGTGCTCAAGGGTTGTCAGTTAGAATCCTTAACACAATAGCTACATAATCATATCTAATTCATGCCTCTTCACAATACATCGACATGTGCACATTTGTTATAATCACACTACACATTCTATTTGCTGTCAACTTGAGGCATAACAACATTGATTATACTTGTGTTGCTACTAATCATCGATATAATTAAGAGATTCCCTGCTGCTTTACTGATTTCTTCAGCTTATCATTAAACCATCGATTAGTTAATTCATCCCATTTGTATTGATAATCTTTCTTTCCATCGATACTTATCAAGGTGCTTAGTCGATATTGTTCTATTCCTTATATGCCTTAATCATTCTTTTGTGATCGACATATTAATTATTCAAATCGCAATTCCTCTCAATGATAGGTAGAAATGTTCTCCATACTAATATATGCGTCTTCATCTAATACGTAGCTCCAAACACTGTTATTAATGGCGGAATTCATAGAATATTCATTGGCTATGCACTATATTGATACATACAGCTTTGGTTACTTCCATCACATGTCTTCATGTTCCCTTCATTGTTGATTGGATTGTCCCCTTTAACTGTTGACCGGATTATATTTATGCTGACCAGACCATTATTTTTTTCTTTTTTTTCTTTTCTATTCTCCGCTGACTGCTCTATTTGACTGAATAGATATGGTCCTTTCTGACTATGATTAATGGATCTTAATTTATGAATCAGTAGAATACGTTGAATAGTCTGATCTGAATAAGCCAAAAGACTAATTATGTGTTTACTGATGTGAGTAGGGCCTGATATTTAAAGACTTTCAAGGATTATATCTAACTAGACTCTGAAATATTTTATGTTCCTTTCCCACCTCTTAAGAGAGAAGAGCCCCCTTCTTATACTCATTGATGAATGTGATAAGATACGATGTCAAAAGACACGTCCCTTAAACACCTTTCTTTTCTCAGTGCTAATACCTTTCTTGTTATTGCTTCTACTAATAATCGCAACTATTATAGATTATATTAAATAGAAACCATTTGTCTTAATTAACATTGATAACTAATTATGTTTTTGCCACGTCGACTGTTATTATGTCTAGTCATTGCATGGATATTCACCAACTGTTGATCCTTCTCAATTACCTCTGCGACCAATGATATAGATTAGTGTAATTAATTGAATGATGTGTTAAGTCGGTCTTGTATTGGAGACATTTCCGTAATTGATTAGTTTGCTGTTGTCATTCATAAAATCGCAATTATTGACCATTGCTGATAATCTTCTCAAAACAACGGTGGCTAGATATTATTTGTCCATAGTAATCATTTATTACTCTTGGCAATGGTTCGATGAGAAGTCCCCGACAGCTTCAGGAAGTCTCGTATTCTTCAAATAACCGTTTTCCAATTGTTCAATGATCTCAAACTTAATTTGCTACCACTCCTCCGTACATAATGTTCGATTATTCTTTAATATGTATTCCGCTGTCAATTCCTTCATTGCCGCCTATGGCTACTGCTTCCATGGACATTCATTCCTTTTTTTTTCATGACCGTAATGAAAGTGTATTTTATATCTTTTTCCTATTTCACGCTCATCCTCTATTTGATATAGTATCTTGATTATAATTGTCGACTTCTATCTTGTCTGATAACTGCAGACGTTGTTCATATTTATTTTCAACGAGTTGCTGACAGAGATAACTCTAATATTCCCCTCGTTTAATAGATTAATTACGGTGAATTTCAATGCTCTGTGATTATCTTATCCAGTTCTGTATAAACAATGTCTTCACGGTACCGTGTTGATATTCCAATCGATTACAAGTCAGAGATATGACTTCTGATTTAGACTTTGCTTGATAATGAACATATGTGATTATCTATTCAAACACTGAACAGAAAATGCAAAGCAATTGGAGATGTCGAATCACATCTGTATGTGTTGGCATTTAGTAATTTTCCAATCCCATGACTAAGTGGGTCTGATATATGCTTCTTATATCAGATTTAAACCCTCATCCATCTGTCCGATAAAAAGTCTTTCATTCCCGTATATTGAAATTCTATGTTCCTCAAAATGCAGACATATTCAATTGTATTTCCATATGAATTTACTTGACTGTCTACCTAAGGCTGATTCCCTTCCGAACTGCTCGTTGGATGAGAGGTTCCTGATTGATGTCGACCTCATATCTCCGATGATACCCATTGCTTATCGGATGGCCTACCTTCAAGCTGTTAGGCTTTATAGAAGGAACTTGGCTCTGATACCATGTTAGGAATATAGGATGAATAGGTAAGTGAATAATTTGCTCTTGTTGATAGACTGAGGAATGCAATGGCCTTTGTGATTGATTGATTCCTCATTCCAATCAAGCATATATATTAGACAAAGGGTTAGCAACTTGGAGGATCATGACTCTTCATGATGTCCGTTAATTACTAACTAATATGATTAGTTTACTTAACATCTCTTAACTGATATGATTAGTTTACTTAACATCTCTTACTATATTTCAACACCACTAAGAACCTCCTCACGAAGAAAACTATCCACAAAAAAACTATAGTTTTTTTTTCTCCTTCTTGCTCTCTTGCATCCTGATGATGGATCATGTAGTGTGATTCGAAATGTTGATGATAAAAAAACTTACACAATCAAATCCAGAAATTATCTAACAAAATCATTTACATGTCAAAATAATCATTACTTGAAGCTAGTATTCAATTAGTACTAGAGTATTTATAATTGTAAATTATACTTTTGACATTGTGCTCTATTTGAATATTTTATGCATTTCACACTCCAAAATATATATTTTATATATTTGAATATCCTATCTATCTATCTATATATAAATGACATGTTGAAATATTAAATATTAATAATATGAATCTATTATAATATAATAGAATAACTAATACTTACATAATATGGAAAATAATCTCTCTTGGCATGTCTTAGATAATGTACTTAGATAACACATTCGGAAAAGATATTTAGTATTGTCTTCTACACATGGTTTACTTTAATCTGCATACACAATTGTAACATGAAAAGATGTAAACTTTTCAAACACGGCCTTGTTGTTCTCATAGGTGCAAATGTATGGATGAGATGAAATGCCAGTGGACATGAGAGTAGATGGTGGATCATTAATGCAAGTTTTGGCTTGATTGAAAACCATCTATAGGCCTCTAAGACAAAAAAAATCTCTAAGTTTTTGAGATAAATGCAGTTGGTTTTATGTGCAATTGTATATAGCCTATTTTTCATAGTTGCAGGGAGATGCGTCTCCGACACCCATGGGACACGTGTCAGGGACTGGGATGTGTCTCTGGTACTATAGATGTCTTGCAATCTTGGATATTAACAACATATATGATTCTGTTTTGTTAAACTAATATGTTCAGTTTTACTGTTACAAAATTGATAAATTATATTAAAAAAAGTTGTGTCTCCAAGTACACCTCTTTCTTAGTTTTCAAAAATAGATGTACCAGTACCTATACCACTCTCCAGTACCAATACCGGTCTCCTGACAACCTTACTATTTTTGAATTCATTGTTCCCATCATTGTTGTTTGGATTTTTACCTTTAAAGCTATACGGGTCTCATATTCTCATCAATATATGATTGTTAGTGTTGTGAATTTCACTCTCCAAATACTGTTATTGTTTGGTTGATACCAGTTGATAAGTAGATATTTGGTTCATTCTATTTGTCAAGGTAGATGTTGGTTTTGTAAGTCATCTATAGTGTGTTATGCAGTCCAAGATTGGGTACCTGCAAGGCTAGCTTGTCTAGGCAGCCTAGCTCACCAGGATTGACAAAATAGTAAACATAAATTGCTCCCTACCATTCTCTAAAAAAAAGTTGTAAACACAGAAACTTGCAACATGCATGCCTTTTTAGTTTTATTTTATGACAATTTTCCTTACAACAAAAAACATCAGTACCTTATTGGCGTTTTGTCCTGCAACAGGAAAATAGCTACCATCTACTGACTGAAACAAACCAAGTTCCTCAAAAACTGCAAAACAAAATTGTATATCAGGTGTTCCTGGCTGCTCCAGGTATATTATTACCCTCATTCTCTGCATCACTGAACCCATTGGATTTCCGATCAATGTCTTTTTCTCTGCCTTCACATCTAAAAATTGTCACCAAAATATAGAGTAACATAAAGTATTACTAAGACCTGGGGTTCATGGTCAACAAAACAAGACTAACATCCCAAATTGGGCCCTCTTTTATATTTTATAACTCCCTATAACTGCAACCTGACACTGCCATTCCAATTTATGGTCATAAATTGACTGCCAAAGCCATTACAAAAGAAAATCATGTCCAATAAATTATCCGTTGGCTGATAAGTAGCTGCCATGTGCCAAAGAAAAGCCTTAGCGGTGTTATTACTCTATGGATCTTCCAAGTTTACTGTTCCCTGCATAGAAGGTGAATGAAGGTTTCCAACAAATAATAGAAACAGGTAGAAAATCACATCCCATGCTCACAGAAAGGACATGCAATAAAAGTACGATCTCCTGCATCTGTATGTGGCTATGTTCTGGGGTGTAGATATCTGTATTGTATTGCAACAATTTCAGAGTGCAAACACTGGTTTTACAATTTTAATTGCTTCTATAGCTACTGAATCTCAAATGAAAGTGTTTTTTTTGGCAATATTTTCTTGATGTAATTGTTTTGTTCTTCTAATTTATTATGAAGGGCTTTAAAACGGTATCATTTCTTGTAGATAAATTCTCCACTGAAATCGGGTGTTGGGTAACATATGTTTGTGGAGGAGCACTTTGGACTTGAGAAGCCAATCACATATTTGTTATAGAGAACAATTGTAAGAATGTTAGATTTTTTCAACTCTCCTTTGTTGCAATGTATAGTGACAGTTTAGTTTGTTGTAATTGCCTATAATTTTTTTCATATGTAGTATAATGTAGATTTTTTGACAATGAGATTTTCTCAAAATGAATGAAGAATATCAGGAATGGAAAGGAAACCTGCTTTAGGAAGATGTCTCTGTTGACCAGTTTTCATGTTCTCTTAATTTTAAGGAATCTCAAAGGTTGTTGCTGAGCAGCCAAGGGGACTCTGTGGGATAATTGTATTGGGGAGATACAGACATGAAATGTCGAATATGTTGTTATTGATGTCAAAGGTTGATGATCAAGGTCGTATAAATCTCAGACGGTTACTCAACATAATAGAGAATTGGAATGAGCTGCCTGGTTGTCTGCTTGAGCTGCTTGGTTGTGTGGTTGAGCTACCTAGTTAATTGCTTGAGCTACTTGGTTACTTGGTTGAGCTGCTTGAGCTACTTGGTTGCGTTCTTGAGTTGCTTGGCTGTCTGGTTGAACTACTTGGGTGTTTGCATGAGCTGGTCGACTGTATGGTTAAGTTGCCTACTTGTCTATTTCACCTTTCCTTGTGACATGTTAGAGTGACACGTCGTTGGTTGAATTTTCAACCAGCTCGGTCTTCTATGGAATCGAATCAATCAAGTTTGGTTTGCGGTTTCATTTGAATTTAATTCATTTATTCCTTCTATTTATGTGCGTTGGCTTCAGTTATTGGATGCAGCTTATTTTATGGCAATGTCGGCTTCAGAATTTCATTAGAGTTTGGCATTTTTTTGTTTGTAGCACATTTATTCAGGTTGACGTTTTTTCCTCTGTCAGTGGATATTATTGGAGTCAAATATAGTATTTGATGTGCATTTTTCTTTGGAGAGGAAGAGGTGTTTGAGACACAAATTTTTATTGAGACATGTTAAAAAGAGTGTTAATGCGATGACTATTTTTGGACTGAAATTTCTGAGTCGATGCATTTGTTTTTAAGATGGACAATATTATTGGATATTTTTCTGAATATCATCATTGTGTTTTTGATTTAACATTTGCGTTGGGTGCTAATTATCTGGAATATATAATATTTATTGGGGAGAATAAAACACGGGTATTGGGTATTGTAAAAGAGGTATTTTTTTCGTGATTTCCAGTTAATACTTTCTTTGCTAGAGACTATGGGAGCAAAAAGATTACTCATTGTTCCTGGGGGTTTTTGTTTGAGATGTTGTGGTTTTCTGTTTGCGATAGCCTTGTAGAGGATTTATGAAGAGAATCATGTATGATGAATGAGTTGGTTCGAATGTATGGGCAGCTTTAATTTCTCTGGGCGGTGTGATCATTCTATGAGATTCCAAGGAAACTATATAAGTAGTGTAATGTATTCTATAAAATAAAATTAATGTGACTATAGATGTGATTCCTCTGGCATCATACTGGGCGGTGTTTTTTCTTGAATTTTCTGTCTGATGGTGTGTATGAAATATAACAGCAGTAAGACATTGCATGTTGAGACTGGATGAGTTGTTCTGTTCTAAGAAGGTAGGAGAAAATACTCAGTGTGTGACTTCCCGAGTAAATATTGTATTTTGAAGAAGCCTGGGGCGATAGGGTGATACTTATACAGTATACTTGTTGTGCTTGAACTTTGTGTTGCTGTGAAGTTTATTTTGTTGGTGGGGATTGCCAGTTGGTCTCAGCCTTGAAGGGTAGAGAGTTACTTCATAAGAAATTCTGAAACAAAATGTAATATTTTGGGTTGACATTATTATCAGTGATTTTGAGTTGAGTAGAATATGTACTTTGGAAGCCAAGCATCTTATTGAAGGACAACATATTATTTGTGCATGGGACGTTATTGAGATATGATGATATAGAGTGTATGGTGAAAGGAGTTGTTTCAGATTCAGTGATTTTGAGTTGGTGCTCATTTGAGGTTGGTGTGTCAGCTGATTGGAGATGGTGCTTCATTTGTTTGGAGTTGGTGCTCCACAAGAAATATGGTGTTTGCATTTTTATGGTTGCTCTATTTATGTTTTATGTGGTTTTGTGCATTTAAAAGTTTAAAAATCTAAAATATTGATTCACCCCCCTCTTAGTATTTCCTATGTGCTATTCATGAAATACAATCACTTCCACTTCCATGAGCTTTCTAGAAGTGTTTTTTGTTTGGACAATGATTCAATGAATGTAATTGAGTAGGCTTATTGGCTTTTGCAAGCCAATAAGGTATTTCTTTATGATGCAGAATGTGAGAGACTTAGAATTCTCATTCTATAAACATCAGTAATTTACTTAGAATTATGCTTGTTTAATTCAAATTTCAAGCCTTAGAATATAATATTATGAAAAAACATTGCTTCTATATTACAGTCAGTATTCATGAAACATTGTAAAACTATAACATTTCTTTATCTCATGCTCCATGCAAATGAAACATGTACCTATACATGGTTATTTCTCTTATGTATCTTACTATCAGGAGACTTATTAGCTATCTTACAAGTAATGATTGCTACTATGTTTAGTAGTGTTCTATTCCTGAGGGAACTGGGCATGAATTCTGGTTGTGTTGGGATTCTATTCGCAGGTAAAAAGTATGAAGCTTTTGAAGATTCTGGAACAGAAGATATGATTGTTAATACTGTTAGGCGTCCTGGATCTGTTCCAGTGGAAGATGAACCTCGAATTCATAGCAGGTTGAATGTAACTCGCAATTCAAGGTTTGCAGAAGGGTCGTTGGAGCTTCTAGGGCTGATACGGATTCTAGGGGAAGCTTTTGGTCATTCTTGTATGCATCGATGCAAGGTACCATATTATATAATGTAGGAATATGTGAAATTGATTGACTCTATGTCTGACATAAGTTTGAAATATCACTGTGAGAAGTTGTGTATACTCTTTGATTTGTTATGACCCATGGGTGATGCAGGAGGCTTTACAAGCATATTGTAAATTACCGGAACAACAATATGCTACAGGATGGGTCCTTTGCCAGGTTAGCTGATTTTCTGTGTTGCTCTTGTTGTTGTCAAATTTGTAAATCCATACAATTACAATGAATGTTACTTTCTTCCGAACCATGAATTCACAATCTTACAGACAGCATGAAAAGAAGAAAAAGCTTTAAAACGTCAATCATAACATGATAAAAGAAGTTCTAGCTATGTGTAGGTGATAGGGAGGTTTGATCTTATTAGTTGGGGATATGTTAAATCATATGATCTGAAAAATAACGTTCTTTATATAATCCTTCTCTCTATGTCAAATAGCAGTTATGGTTCCCCTCATGCAGGTCACCTACCTCTAAGAATTTTGTACATTAAAGATTATTTTGGACAGTTACATTTTGTCCAATTAAATGCATCAGTCATGGATGGAGTTGACTCCATCAAGTGCTATGTTCATGTTTATATACAAGTATATTGTCTTGTCTTTGCCATACTTTCATTTGATAACGGACCTTCCTTTTACAGTATCAGTTTTTAGTTTATGAATTTTGTAAATCTTGACGTTTCTAGGGTTTATGCATTTGAGTATAACCCACTCTTATTTGGTTTTGTCACTTCACATATTTAGCATTAGTCTTTACTTGGATTAGTTACTTATTAGAGTTCTTTCAGCACTTTGGTTACCTACTATTTTTTCTCTGTGAAGAATAAAATAGTATGTTTTTAGTTTCTTATAGGTATATTATTTTGTGTTCAAAATGAGGTTATCCATAGTCTAAAACTCTTTAAATGCACCAATTTGTTATCTATTTGAACCTTCGTGGGCTTATCCATAGTCCAAAACTCTGAGAGTAGTGAATAGTCATTCAACATGGGAGACAGATCTGCTTGGCAAATGACTCATCAGAGCCACAGCAGGTGAGTGTCACCATGTTTTATTGGGTTTCTTTTGAGTACTACCAAGATAGTTGATTTTTTTCCCAAAATTTTGGGTTGCTGTGGATTTGAATGATTTTGTTACGATTTTCCTAGGAATGGATTAAACTCATTTCTTATATCTTTTAACAATATTTTGTCTCATTTAAATTAATTTTATGAATTTATATATTTTGGGCTGCAAAGTTTTACCAGCTCATAGCTTTAAAACTATGGGTTTATTGACTGCGTTTGTAGTTTATTTTGGATCTAAGGCATCTTATTCAGATCCCCTGCAACCAGGGCTGTCTAACGAAAACCAACAGGTAGAAAATACAATGAACTCCATATAGGAAATATATAATTTTTATTTTATAGCTATGTACTAATGTGAAATACATATATAAATGATAAATCTATGCACATGATAGTAGGAATCTGGCATAAAAGATATAATTTATTTTCTAAATGATAATGGTAGAGCAAAAACATTACCAGACATCATGACTGAATTATCATAGCTTCGCAGGTCTTTGCTAAATAAGTACAGGTTGGGATGTTTTATGACTCATCTTCTGGCTCCACTTGCTAGGGGAATGCTCGTGTGACCAATGCCATTGTCCTTGTTTTATCAATATAAAAAAAATATCAAACTAATAGACCGCTGTTCAAAAGTGTGGATATCTGTAAGTAGACCTTTTCCCTTGTGTGGCAAATTAATCTGCAATCCACAACATGAAGTGACTTGTAACTTTGGTCCCTCTTCTATTTTTGTTGTGGAATTGAAGATGAGTGCTATCTGGAAATAAATAGACTTCAGCTTATTATTCTCTATGGCAAATAGGTTGGCAATCCACAATAGAAGTCAATAATAAGTTTTAGTTGGTTTAATGTTTTAGTCTCTAAATTTGACTTACTGTGTTTCCGCGGCACTAGATTCCATCAGTGAGGGATATCTCTTCTGTCAAATTCATTGAGTACTTGCGCCTGGCCTCACTATATTCCATCAGTGCGGGATATCTCTTCTGTCAAATTCATTAAGTACTTGCACCTGGCTTCACATGTTGGATTGTGCCACACCCAGAATGGGATGCACTAGTTTACCTGACTCTACTTTTACATTTGTACCATTCAAGCATGTATATGTATCCTGGCTATTATAGCATGGGCCTCTTATACAAAAGCTCCAATAATTATCATTTGAGCTCATCCAATCTGACAATGTGTAATTTGAAAATTGACCTGCATGCATTTTTATCTACTCAAAAGGTTTTTTTTCCAAGCAATGCTGAATCGATGTTCTCTTGACCATCTGTGTGGAAATGGTCACTCATTTTGTTCTTATCAGTAGTGTGTACATTATAAAAATGAATTAGGACACCCTTTATGTTTCTATCATGAGGAGGCACAGACTTGGGCCTCTCCACCTTACCATTTTTTATAATGTGTTAGTTATGAGCAACAGTTTTTTGTGCTAATTACAAGTACTCATTTTCTCCTTTGTCCATAATTTACAATTTTTATAGAGAATTAAATGATAGAACCATGGTGTAACTCTATCCCCTATGGTACCTAGTTTAGTGATATTATTTCCGATCTCTTTTTCTTTCCTACCATTTTTGTATCTCCATCTAAATGTTATCCTGTCTAGGTTGGTAAGGCATGCTTTACAGATGAAAAATATTCATGGTGTTATTGGAGCTATTCAGTATATTTATTATGGAGTGATATGAACTTGATTCTCTCCACTCTTTATATTATACAAATTTTTAGAGAACTAAACAACAAAAACATGGCATCACGGCCTAAATCTATCTGCCATATCTTCATTAGAATTTTCTCCCCTTTTGTATCTTGGTATTTTGGATATTGTTTCAAATGTTGTCTGTCCCTACAAAAGGTTTCTATAATTTAAAATAAATTTGAGATGTGTAGGTTGGCAAGCTATATTTTGAAATGGTGAATTATTTTGAGGCTGAGCGTGCATTTAGTTGGGCTCGGCGTGTTTCTCCCTACAATCTAGAAGGAATGGATGTATATTCTACAGTTCTTTTTGTACGTCTTCTAATCCTTCTCTCTGCATCAAGATATTGTCCAATGTATATCCATTTTAGTGTTGTTATGCTAGATCAGTCAATATGTATGAAATATTACATTTTTTTGTTTGTATTTTCACTATGGTTACATGATATGTGCTCAGAAACATGTTACATTTAAATTTAGCAAGTGCCTGCAACATCAATATGATGCTGAGGCATAAGTGTTTAATAGATTTATGGATCTTTCCTGTTTGAGGGTTCCCTCACTGCATATCTTGTGTTTCTTATCATTACTACGTTGTGTTTGTGATGTTTTCAGATCAAGGAGAAAATATGATTCTGAAAGATCCCCAATAGGAATCCAAGGCGAAATTCTGATTTTTGTTTACTTTTTGTGTCTTTGACCAGCATAGGATGAATGAAGTCTAATTTCTTTTGGTTTTTGCAATATATGATTTTTTTTTTGTCTTTTTTCAATATTTCTGATTTTTAATTTTTTTTGTGATTTTTGAAAATATGAAATGCAAGATACTCGAAAGGACATGAAACTGAAATAAAATAAATGCAACTAACTTCACACCAATGAACTACTGATTTTATTGCAACCAAATTAATGTCAACAAGTCCATATCAGGGCCTGTACAGTCAGACATATCATGTAACCAGCAAATGAAAGAATGATAAATGTGATACTAATCCGATCTGAAGATCTCTCAGCTGAATAATATCTGCTATAGAGCCCAAATTCGCTGAAGAATGATGAAATTCACTGCTTTCTAACCCCCACGTCTAAATGAGATCAGTAATGGGCTGCCTGGTAACTGTACAGCTGAGATATGTGACAGCTGTTGACTGATTTGCTGGATCTGAACGGCAACCATATATTATGAATATTGCCCAAAAATGCCTTGACAAACCCTAACACCCCTCTGAAACCTAGGTGTGGTACAGCTGAAAATAGATGACTTGTAATTCTCCAATTCTGCTGCCACTGATCTGATCTGTATATCTGAAATGTAATTTTTTGCTTCTCCAATCAATTGTCAAAATAAATCCTTCAATAACTCTTTCCAGCTGATTAATCTCTATGAATACATGCTATGCTCAAGCCAAGTGGATGTCCAACTTGAATGCTTGGAGAGTTTTCGTCCTTGAAGCTAAATCTGCTGCAACCCTGTCAATATGAGCTCCAACCACAATTTGGGATAAAATAATATAACCTTTTTAACATTTCTTCCTCTTCCCAATTGGTTCAAACCCTTTTACTCTTTCTATGCATTATTAATAACTTTTATTTTATTAACAACTTACCAACTAAATTGCCTAGGGAAATGATCCAAGGCTTTATTATATTTTACTTAGTTACTGATGCGTAGGTATATGCCCGGGATGCGGAGGCGGATGCAAATTCTGATCCCGGTGCCCTGTGGATGCCATCTGAAAGCGCATCCCGGGCCCCCGGATGCATTGTGAGCGCATCACAATGCATCCGGGGCCCTAGAATGCACTTCCGGGTGGCATCCATAGGCCACCTGGGTGCATCCATGGGCATCCGTGAGAACATTAATATTTTTGTGGGCATTCTTTCTCGTACTAGAGACACCGTGACAGAGAGGAATATGTGTTTGGAGCCGTGACAAATATTCAATCGGTCAAAAGACTTGTTCCAGTGGGCAAAGGAATTAATCATGGTAATTACAATGTTAGATAGAAAAGTTCCCATTTGCGTAATACAGAAAAGTCCCAGTAATAACAGTGCTCCTCATATTCAAATCAAATCTGTTGGCATCATAATTAGGATTATTGGTTGTTGACTACCAATTCGAACTATATTATGAGAAATTAATAATATCAATATGAGGTTTCTTTTTATTTTTCATTTGTTTTTATCGTTTGTTCTTTTATTTTTATTATTGTTTCTTTTTAAAATTAAAATTGATATATTAAAATATTAATAACATTTAAGAAATTATTTATTATTGATATATGATATTATTTTTTGCACTTCTTTGCATATATCATATATGATATATATTATATATGATTACATATAATATATATTTTAAAATACACACACACACACACACACACACACGCATCCAAACGCATCCGCATCCAAGTTCATTTTGAAGGATCCAAATGCATGAAGACTTCATCACTTCAAGAGGATCAAGGTCAAGGCATCATTAGAGACATCAAGTTTACAAGTACAAACAAGTTCAAATTATGTCAATGAGAATTTCCAAGAATGAAAGAGGAAGAAAATTTGAGGTGGAGCAAGTTGGGAATATGCCATCACAATTGAAGGTTTGATAATGTTGATTATCAAGAGATATTATCTCATCAGAAGAAATTGATCAAGTCTATGAGATAAGGATGCTGAGGTGGCACCCGCTTGTCTTCAACCAATCAGAAAAATCCTGTCACGTGTTCAAGCACATCTAATCATACTAGGCGAAGTGCGCAATTTTCTCATTGGCTCTCAAAAGTATTGTAATTTTCTTATTGGCCCACAAGGTGGTGCCTTCATTGTAATTGAATGATAGCGTGGCAACCCTAATTAGGGTTTGTAATGGGTAAATCTTGGCTCTTGGTCTTGAATTGATCTTGGCCCTTCATTGTAATTGAACAACTATAAAAGGCCAAGGCCTTCTCATTTGTAACTCATTAGATTAAGATTAGGAGTAGAGTAGGATGAGACTTGTTGAAATTGTTGCCATAATGCTATCAAAGTAATTGTTGATTTATTGTTGGTCTTCATGGTGTATTGCTTGTGTTGCTTTGGAGTATTGCATGGTTTCTTCAATTCCTCACTTAGAGTAGATTAGAAAAGTAGTGTTTAGTTGGATGGAAGGTATTTTAGATGTTTCTTTGATGAGCTCACTTAGACCAAATCACTAGCTACTTGCTAATTGTATGTTTTCCTTGTGTGGTCGAATGACATTTATATGAACTTAAATTCTTTGGTGAACTCACTTAGACCAAACCACTAGCTACTTGCTGATTGTAAGGTTGCCTTGCGTAGTTTGAATTCACTTCGATTATTGCTTGCACATTGATATGCATTGATGGATGGTGTTAATGGAATGGTTGTAGTTTGTACATCTTACATTTACCTTAGGAGATTGCACTACCTTGGTTGATGTCGATGGCTAAACTAAGTCTAGTAGAGTCACAAAAACATCCATAATTTCTTCCATTCTAGGAATATATTAGATTCTCTAAATCCTTTCCTTGAAGTTGTTTGATTGAAAGAAGGTAAAGTCAAGTTGATGCCCATTGATTGAACAATGTAAGTCCCTTTGTGATAACCAACATATCACATGTTTAAAATTGAGTGAAAGTCAACAATAAAGAAGGGACCTTGAGGTTGTCTCGTTTGATCACACAATTCAGATACATTATTGAGCATATGAGCATCCTTCTTCAAGAGAGAGTTGGGTATTTGGTGTGTCACAGATCATTCTGAGGAGGAGGCAACTTTCTATGTATTTATGGCCAAATGACCTGCAAATTATGTCAAGTCTTCTATAGGGTAGTTAGAAGGATGACCAATAAGGGAGGGTATTAAAATAATATTGTAATATTGATTTAATGGTCATCTTAGTTTGTATTAAGAAACTTCGTTTCATGTCTTTTGTCTTTAGTTAGTTTTAGGAAGTTTCTATTCTCAACCGTTTCCGTTATGGAAAGATCATCTCGTGTTCTCTATTTAAGGAGAATTTGTCATCTTTGTTAATATCGAACTATCAATTATCATTTCATAATACACACAATCTCAAAACTTGGGCCGTTGTGCCATTTTGGAACCTCATTAATTGATTTCAACATTTTTTGTCAAATATGGTGAGTGAACAACATTGAATGCTAGTCCATTCGCATAGACAAATTTTTCTATGTCTTGACTTATTCTATGTCTTGACAGGCAATCTCTCTAGACTTATTCTAAAATGCTGTTTCCAATGGTCCCTTTTATCTTTTATGTGTAGAGGCTACATGTTATTCCAATATGGACAAAATTGATGGCTCTTTGTAGGTTAAAAATAAGAAGGCAGTGGGTGGGGCATTATGCTTGGAGATACTTCAATTACCAAAGGATGACTTGATTTAGGGTTTCATGCTTGGTCTGGTTTTTCATGCCTGGCCTTCTGGAAGGCCCTTATTGTCTTCAACTAGACAAAATTGGATGCCTAGTTTAGGGATCTTGCACTTGGCTTTTGACCACCACTGGGAAGTTGTACCATTTCAACATATTTCCGAAGGGGAGAGTTTGGATAATGGCAAGCAAGAAAATAAGCTCAATGTTGGAGGACAATGTTTTTATTTTTCATTTGCAATATGAAAAATGAGTTTGTTTCTTCCTTTTGGATGTGCTTGGAAAATCTCTTCGAATCCACTTCAAATCCAAACGAATTGCTCTAAAATACTGCAAATCATGTTTTTTCTCCTTCAAACCCTTTTTTCCTCTCCCAAACACCAATTTGCAAACACGAAAATGTGAAATGAGTGCTTCTTGGGCCGTCAGTTCCTATCAGTGGACTGCGGTCGATATTCTGGCTAAATATCACTCATATTTTGGCAATAAGTTCGTTTTTCTTTCAGCATTAAGTTTGCAAAATCTTGGCAACCATGGATCGACATGTTTGGAGGTGAAATTCAGCCCAGGTTCAGTATGCTTTGTCTGGGCTAAATCCACATGTTGTGGGCAAGGCCTTGGCAGAATCCACAAGTGATTGGACCTGAATCTTGAACCTGGTTTGGTCCAGATCCAGACCTGGGGTCACCTAGGGAAGAATTGGTAACATAATTTAGCAGACGGGCAAGAACTTCTGTTCTTCTGGGAAATAAAATTCTAAACAAGGGTATCCCTCTCAATGAGCAGCTTCGCCTTTAATAAGTTCTCTCCATGGCTTTTGTAGTTTTTCCTTTTGCTTTAGTTTAAATTTTTTTGAACTTGATAATAAAATATCAACTTGCTGAGATTTTGAATCTAATAATAAATTATTAGTTGCACTTTATTTATAAAATAAAGTTATTTCAAGCAACTTAGTATTAAATTATTTTGTTTACACAAAAAGGGGACATGACACCTTTAGTTTTTGATTATATGCATTCTCAGATTTTTAGGATTTTTAAGTATCACCTCAGTTATTTGTGGAATTGATCTTTTTAAGAAAACAAATTGTTATAGTAAATAAGCCTTGGGATGCATGTTGGTGCAATGTTGTTACTAGTAAGAATGTTGGTGCATGCGTTATAATGGTTTTTCTACTTTCTAATTAAATTGTTAGGTGTGTGTTCTTTTCTGATATAGACAGAATTAAAGTAACTGTTCATTGTTCAGGAAAGTGAAGTCTTGAGAATGCTTTCATTCTTTTGTACAGATGTGAATTACTGTTTTTAAAAAAATTTAGACGTTCATTATCCAGAACTTTCTACTTCATTCATATTTATGTTATCCTTTCCGATCAAAGCTGCAGTGTGGAAAATCATTAGTAAATGTGTCTTACATTTTCCTTTTTCTCAAGCATAGTAATCTGTTTGTATTTGCAGCATATGAAGGAGGAAATGAAATTGAGTTACCTAGCTCAGGAATTAAATGCAATCGATCGTTTATCTCCTCAGGCTTGGTAGGCTTTATTATATTCATTCAGATAATTGTTTTATATTCTAGGAACTGAGTTTATTTTGATTTCTCTTATAATGTTAGAATAGTCATACATATTAAGTGCTTGTGGAAAATGGCTCTTGTTTATGTTGTGAAATTGTAGAGTTCCCTTTAAAAATATTATACAATTAAAGAGTTGATTTGGACTTTTAGTTGCTGATGTGAATAATATGTTGCAGGTGTGCCTTAGGCAATTGCTATAGTTTACAAAAAGATCACGAGACTGCCTTGAAAACATTTCAACGGGCCATCCAGATTGATTCTCGTTTTACTTATGCTCATACTCTTTGTGGCCATGAGTACGTGGAACAGATTACCTGTTTATATGAATATTTTATGACTAAGTATTTATCATATGTAGAATAATATTTATTGGTTGCTTTCTTATTTTTCAGATATGTTGCTATGGAGGAGTTTGAAAATGGTATCAACTGTTATCGAAGTGCATTGCGAATTGACCCTCGACATTATAATGCCTGGTGATTTTTCTGTCCAGATTGCTTTTATGTCAATCTGAATGATGTGGAGTCACCATTTGATTTGTATTTGTTTTATCTTTATACTGTGACTAGATAGGAACTTAAATCACAAATTTTGAATAGCTTTTTGCTCGCTGGCAGGTATGGCCTGGGAATGATATATCTTCGGCAGGAAAAGTACAATTTTGCAGAGCATCATTTTCGAACAGCTCATCTTATAAATCCCCGATCCTCTGTTCTTATGTGCTACCTTGGAATGGCTCTGCATACCCTAAAGGTTGACATCTGTATTACTATTGATTTCTCTTTTCCGCTTGTCTTTCCATCTTAGTTAGTCTTGTAAAATAAGGACCATATAGGGTCTACAAAAGAAATTTGTATTAAAATAGTATTGATCATACTTAATATTGATGTATCCAAAAACGAAAGGTGCATTTGTTCTGTATTGTTGGTAATATAGTCATTATTTACATATACAAGGAAGACTACTGGTGTTTGGTAAGTATTATGTCTGAGATGTATATGTGCACCAGTCATCTTTAAGTGTCTGTAAAGGAAAAGAAGTGGAAAAATGTGTTAGAGTGCATCACATTTTTCTGGTGCTTCTTCCATTGTGCATTTTTAATCATATGTCTGCCTTTTTGAGAAGGCATTCTGTCATCATAATTAACATAGATATGAGTTTGAGCCTTTGTTTATCAATACTAGAGGCCTCTTATCTTTTTGTCTTCACAGAGATATGAGGAAGCACTTAAGATGTTAGAGCAAGCAATCTCTGCTGATCCAAAGAATCCTCTACCCACCTTCCAGAAAGCAAATGTTTTAGTAAGCGAAGAAAGATACAAAGATGCCCTTAAGGAGCTGGAGCTATTAAAGGAGGTCGCACCCCGGGAAAGCAGTGTTTATTCATTGATTGGTAAAATATACAAGCGGATAAATGTGCCCGAACAAGCAATGTACTATTTTGGTCTTGCTTTGGATTTGAAGCCATCAACTGCAGATGTTGCTATAATAAAGGTTGCAATCATTATGCTATTCTGATCTCATAATACTACATTATGTAATATATTAGAATTACTTTACTGAAAACATTACTAACTTAATGGAATTTGTGTTACAGTCTGCTATTGAAAAGTTACATGTACCTGATGGTATTGAGGATCAACTTTAGTTATCCTGTGATAATGAAGTTTATAATGCAGGGCTATGCAGAACATTAGTCAATCCTTTCTCTGAGGTAGTACCTTTTGGATATGTATGTTTGCTATCATTTTATTGTCTTTTGTATTCCCGTGACCTTGTATTCAAGCATTTGACATGCTTTATTTTTGTGATGTAGATTGCAAACTGCAAGGCTTTTACTTTCTTTTGCATCTGTAAATTATTTGGTGAGTCCAGGGCCAGGCTACAATTTTGAAAGTTATCTTGATATCAATGTTGATTTGGATGTGATGTGGTCTAATTTCAGGAATTTGTTATTCTGACTTACTTTCTGGCTTAGCTGAAAATTCATAATGTGACCAATAACAGTTATATAATTCAACTGTACTGTGCAGGAATTTCAGCCTGTATAACTAGCAATCTCAATTGCAGTTCAATCACGCCGAGCTGTATGTTTTTCCATATTTGGGGCTTAAGTGAAATTTGTCGTATCCAGAGCCCAATCATGCTGGCTTTGGCTTTTCACTATCCCAGAGTACTGAAACTGTGTACTGTGTGAAAGATGAAGGCCACACTAGCTTTTGTTGACACATTATCTGTCTGAGCAATCTAGGTAACTCCCATGATATGCTTGAGGTCAGAAACGGACTGTACAATACGGATCACTGTAGAGAATTAACATGGTAAGCTGGGAACTTATGATTATAATGCAAAATGGCAAGCATCAGATATTTTATGATGTTTTCCAATTGTAATTTAACTACTTTTTGTTACTAATTCAATTATTTATAATCACTGTTCTTCTGATTTAAATCTTGCAAAATATATTTAGTTGGTGGTGGAGACCATGGACAAATCTGAGAATATCACTTCTGGTAATAAGGATCCTTGAATATTAAAAAGTGGTGGCTGAAACATCTGGTTGGTCACTGTTTTGATTTTTTGTTTGAGCTTGTAAATGTTTTGTTCATTTAAATTTTTAACCGGAGCAGAAGGGATTATTACATCACAGCCATCGATATTGTAGATATACACTTAAGTATATATGTACACAACATGAATATCTTCAACACTCACAACTTCAGCACCATATACCAGAGCATAAACAAATGGCAGGCTAAAAACAGACTTGCAATGCAAATGGCAAATCTTACATTTATAACAAATAATTTGGAGCAATTGATTTTGATAACTATTTATGTCAAGACCAATGTACTTCTTGTTAACATAAACCACCTTTTTAAATCTACAAAGTCCGCTGTGAAAATAAACACAATTTTGGTTTTATGATAAGGTATGGCTGGAATTCACTCGTGATATTTTTTTGTGGTTCGCACAAAATGAGATGACCGATACAATTATAAGAATTTTGAATTCCACAACGTTGTGCATTGTTTCGTTAATCGTTTTATCAACTTCGGAGGGCAGATTGCTCCTCAAGGAAATTGTAAATTTTCTTGGGAATAGGGAGTGGAAATTATGTATCAATTTCCACAATTCAGGCCTCACTAAATGACGTGGTCAAATACCTTCTCAATAATATGCTTTGTAGTTAGAGTGTGCTTTTAACAAGTCAGAATATGGTTCAACATGTATGATATTTGTAGCAAGTACATCATTTCATGCAAGACTTAATGCGTATGTCTGTTTTCCTGTAGCAACACGGGAGTGTATAATTGAGAGAAGATTTTGAATGCAGTTTTGAACCATGTTGACAAGAACCTATGACTTAGCCCGTGGACTTGGCTTCGCTGAAGAGATTTGAACCTGGCTTCTCCTTTTGTCAATACAACAGCCCTCGCCACCCCCAACAAACCTCTTTCCAGACTAACTAGATACCACATATAAATGTGTATGAACAGTTGATTTTAGCATATAGCAGTCTTGAACATTGCATAATATTATCAATGTCCTATTATATCTTAATTACTGTTAGTTGTCATGTCCCCTTTTTGAAATAGGATTAAGTAATAAACAATAATAATTAAATTAAAAATATAAATACATCCTCTTGTTGAAATAGGATTAAGTAATAAACAATTGTAATTCAATTAAAATATAAATATAAAATTAAAAATTAATTAAAATTAAGTAAAGTTAAACAAATGGTCAAAAGGCATGAATGGGAAAGTTGTATCCCTCAAACACAAGGTATAAAAGGGAGAGGAGAAATTTATTTGAGGGAGAAGTAGAAAAGAAGAAAGAAGAGAGTATGGGAATTAAGGAAGGATTAATGGAAGAATATTGGATTGGGAAGAATGGAAGGGTTGTGACTCTTTCAAAGGGTGGTAATTAAGAAAGGTCGTGACACTTTCACAGGACATGAATGATGAAGGGTTGTGACTCTTTCAAAAGGTGGTAGTAATGAAAGGTTGCGACTCTTGCAAAGTGCAGATGTGGTGAAGAGTTGGCGACCTTTTCATTAGGAAAGTATAAAGGAGAACTCATTCCAAGCATTAAAGGATCACCTATCAATCATCACACATGAATCCTTTAAGACAAATCAGCAATCATTACTCCCTCATGATATCAATCAATCAACAAGGTCAAGCAAACAATCATCAAGTCTGTATCAATGGTCACTTCACCTTGAGATAAATGAAGCAAACAATTCAGCAATCAAGCATTAATCTATTAAATCAACAATATCTCAAATCATCAAATCAAAGGAAGTGTAATGTCCCCACTTTAGCAGTCGACCAAGCGTGTGTGCGTTAGCCTTGTTCTACATGGTCCCGAGGGCTAACGAAGGGTTTAAGGGGATCTTGGAGTGTTTTGGCCTAGTCATTTCTAGTTTGGGCCAAAATGAAGTTGATTTACTCAGTTTCAGGCATACTTACTATTTTTAGTAAGTCAACAGGACACAGTGGAGGCCAGTTTTGGTGATTGGATTTGATACTCTTCGGTGAGAGCTTTCCGACGAGCTATCACTTGCATTATTCGGAGTCCAATTGCTAATACATTTTAATGCCTGAAGTTTTATTAAAGTAACATTTAATTTAATTGTGAAGTATTAAAGTGTTACTTTAATATTTATTTTATAGGGATGTGTACCCAAGGGAGACATAAGGGGATATTTTAATATATGTTTTATATTGCTCATCTTTTATCCCACATTGCCCATGAGAGTTGAACCGACCCTTGGAAATAGAATAAAAGGAAGCGTTTGTGGCTTCATTAGAGAAGTGGAATAGGAGAAGAAATTGGTGTGTGAGTTGCAGATCCGTTCTTGGCATTTGAGGGCGTTTATCCTCTCTTGTGACATTCTAGACGTCATTCCCTTGGGGTTTGGCCTTTGGAATCCATTGTTATCAGTTTCATTATCAGGCAGTTTAGTTGCATTTCCAGCTACAGGCAGATTTGGTATTTTACTCATATCTTCTTCACTACTTGTCCAATGCTTATGCCGCTTTGAAGGAATGATTTTATGAAGGTAGTGGAATGATTGAAGGACAAAGTACTGTAGCGGCACTGTTCATGCGGCACTATTCACGTGGCACTATTCATGCAGCACTATTCACGCGACACTATTCACGTGGTACTATTCACGTCACTGTAGCAACAAGTTCGAAAGCATGGGCTGGAGTATTATTTCATTAATGCTGGAGTAATTAGTGAGTTGATAAATCTGCCATGTATTTGGTTTTATTAATTCTGAAAATAACATTTTATCAGCAGCAGTTCATTGTCCACTTTGCATATTATTGTAGTTTATTTCTTGGTTATGTTGTATGATTCCTATTCCATGCACAAAACACAACAAACAAATAAATGTTTGATTTCCAGTGTTATAAGGGGTTTAAAACATTAAATGGAGAAATAAGAAGTTGCATGCAAACTGTTTGACATAATTCCTTTCAGCAGTGGGTTTAGTTTTTTGGGGCATTCAGGGGTGTCCATTACAGTGGTATCAGAGCTATAAGTCCTGCCATCCTGTGGAGGTCTTATAGGGAATTTGGAACAGCCGGATAGAGGGAAAAGTGTTTGACGAAATGTCAAAACCCTAAAAAAAAACAAAAAAAAAAAAAAACAAAAAAAAAAAACAGGCTAAGCATTTATGTTTGAGCATGCGACAGGGGCCTTATAATTTTCGCAATACTAGAGCAAGACAAAACAGGATTTTAGACTTGCAGAGCGAACAATCTAGTTCATCCGTGCAGGTGGAAATAGAATCCAGTCGTACAGACACAGAGGAGATATTCTTTGATCAAGACAGCAATATGGGTGACCGAGATGACATGAATACAGGATTAGGCGGAGGCAGGAACACTGGTCCAGATCAGGGGGATGTAATGTTTAGACAGTTACTGGATACATTAGAGCAGGGGCAGCGTATGCAGCAGGAGCAGAATAGGCGAATGGACATGATGTTGCAGCTCATGGCTAGACAGATGGGTGTCAATATTAATCCAGGTGATGCCAACAACAGAAACAATAACAATGGGGGCAATGATAATAATGGAGGCCAAGGTAACAACAATGGTCCTGAGAATAACATAAATGGTAATAATGGACACGGCAACAATGGGAATGAGGCTGATAACTTTAGACACGTTGCACGCCCAGCTCGGACAGCGAGCTCGAGACCTCTTCTACCCACCTTCCCACCCAGAGATCCGGTTCAACCAGTAAACGAACCGCAGATTACCGAGTTACAGGATCAATTCAGGAGGGACTGGGAGGCTAGTGGACCGGAGTTTCAGGCGGATATTTCCCTCAGAGATTATATGGACTTGAGGATGAGACACATGCCTAGAGCAGGAGGGAGGAATCAAAACTTTGAGCTGAGAAAGAAAGTTGGAAAACTTTCTTTACCTTATTATGATGCTTCAGGGAAGATGACTGCACGAGCTTGGGTGCAGAAGGTAGATACATACTTGCAGCTAAATCCTATGCCTGAGGAGGAGGCTATCAAGTATGCGGCTATGCACTTGGATGGCGTTGCACATGAATGGTGGCATCATGGCATGGTGACTCTGGGGCATTCAGGGGTGTCCATTACAGTGGTATCAGATTACATCCTATGAGGAATTCACCGACAGATTGATTGAGAGATTTGACACTAGGGATCCTGAGTTACATTTCAAGGAGCTAGCACAGTTAAAACAGTCAGGTTCTGTAGATGCTTACATCGCTGAGTTTCAGCGCTTGTCTGTACTTGTTACTGATATCTCTCCTAGGAGATTGGTGGTGTTATTTTGTGATGGGCTTGCTGATCCATTACGAGGTTGGGTGAAGGGACATGATCCACTCACCTTAGCTGAAGCAACTAAAAAGGCACGAGATTTAGCCCCTTCGGTATACAAAGGAAAATACCATTCAACAGATTCTTCCTACCGCAAGGACAAAGACAAAAAACCATTTCAGAAAGAGTATAACAAACCCAAAGAAGGATCAAAAGGACTAGACAATGAAACCATGAATGAACTTCGAAGGAAGAAGCTGTGCTTCCACTGTAGAGAGCCTTGGGACTTATCTCATAAATGCCCTCTCAAGGCTAAGGCAAATCAAATGGAGTATTTTTCAGCAGAAGAGTCAGAGTCAGAGGGGGAGGATCAGCACTCCGATTCAGATGAAGGTAACACTATAGAGGAGAGCAGCATTCCTAAGGATGATAGATCGTTGGCACGCTTGACAGGGGCCCAAAGGGCAATCACATTTAAGGTCAGGGGTACTATCCAGGGGCAGAAAGTGATATCTCTCATTGACACTGGGGCTACACATAACTTCATAGATGCACAGTTGGTAGCTAGGAGAGGGTTACAGACCGAGGAGCATGATGGGTTTAGAGTCATGGTGGCGAACGGTGACAAATTATTGTGCACTCGGAAGATATCTAATCTTCACATTAGGTTTGGAGATGGCTATGAGTTGGAGGATGAGTTCTATGTTGTGGACATGGGAGATTATGATGTCATCCTCGGCATGACATGGATGGCTTCGCTAGTTGAGTTCACACTCAACCTAGCGAAATTGGAGATGAGATTCCAGCATGAGGGTAGAACTGTGGTACTTAGAGGACTTTCGGATGGAGGTTGCAGACTAGTGTCCTTGAGGAGAATGCAGAGACTTTTTCGTCATGATGACATAGAGTGGGCGACAGAGTGCTACATTATGCCAGCTTCACCAGAGCCACAGGAAAAGAGTCATCCACCAGATATCCAGAAGATACTTGATAGACACGCTAAAGTATTTGGCGATATTCCTCATGGGGTTCCTCCTGACCGAGGGATAGAGCATGTTATCGAGCTCGAGGAGGGAGCCAAACCAGTTATGATTACTCCATATTGTCATCCTAAGAAACACAAGGATGAGATAGAGAAGGCGATTAAGGATTTGTTGGAGATGGGGCATATCAGGCCTAGTAAGAGCCCCTTTGCTTCAGCAGTAGTTTTGGTAAAGAAGAAGGATGGGACGATGCGCATGTGCATCGATTACAGGGCACTGAATAAGAAAACAATTAAAAACAGGTATCCCATTCCTCGGATTGATGAGCTGATTGATGAGTTGCATGGGGCATGCTTCTTCACCAAAATTGATTTGCGGTCCGGATACCATCAAATCAGGATGAGAGCAGAGGACATTGAGAAAACAGCCTTCCGATGTCACTTTGGCCACTTTGAGTTTATGGTGATGCCATTTGGACTAACCAATGCACCCGCTACATTTCAGAGTTGTATGAACCAGGTATTCAGGAAGCAGTTGAGGAGGTTTGTCTTGATCTTCTTTGATGACATCTTGGTCTTCAGTATGACCTGGGAGGAGCACTTACATCATTTGGAGGAGGTGTTAGCTATTCTGGAGAGAGAGTCATTGTATGCCAAGGAATCTAAATGCGAGTTTGGCATGACCGAGCTCCTTTACCTTGGGCATATCATTAGTGCAGATGGTGTTCGGGTTGATCCCGAAAAGATTAGAGCTATTGTAGATTGGCCTACTCCCACAAACCTTACACAGCTTAAGGGGTTCTTTGGTTTATGTGGTTTTTATAGGAGGTTTGTTAAGGGATTCTCACAGACTGCTGCACCCTTGACAGATCTTACCAGGAAAGGGGCCTTCGTGTGGACAGGGGCAGCACAGAGGTGTTTTGAGCATTTCAAGCAGGTAATGTCTTCATGTCCAGTTCTAGCTCTACCGGATTTCACGAAGCCTTTTGAGCTTCATTGTGATGCATCGGGTGATGGGATTGGAGCAGTATTGATGCAGGAGAAGCATCCCATTGCATTCGAGAGTAGGAAGCTCCGGGGAGTTGAGAAGAGTTATTCTATCTATGACCGAGAGATGTTGGCCATAATGCATGCATTGGCCAAATTTCGATCATATTTGGTAGGTGGGCGTTTTGTGATCAAGACTGATCACAACAGTATTAAATACTTCATGAGCCAGCGTGATCTTAACGACCGGCAACAGAAATGGGTTACTAAATTGCAGGCTTATGACTTTGACATAGAGTTTGTCAAAGGTAAGAAAAACGTGGTGGCTGATGCCTTATCTCGGAGACCTCACTTATGTGCTCTGGCAGAGATTTCAGGAGATTGGAGAGATCGGATTATAGCAGAGTATGTCGGAGATGCTTGGGCTTCTGGATTGATTTCAGGTACCATACAGGATGATCGCTATGAGGTGATAGATGGATTGATCAGAGTTCAGAACAGGGTTTATTTGATTCCATCGTCACACTTGAGAGAGGCGATACTGAAGGCATTTCATGATGCACCCACAGCTGGGCATCCAGGGGTCTTCAAGACCTACAGGCAGATCCGAGAGCGGTTCTCATGGAGAGGGCTCAAGGATGATGTTCAGAGGTATGTCAGGGAGTGTGCAGTTTGTCAACAGAATAAGGGAGAGCACACATTTCCTGCAGGGTTATTACAGCCCTTGCCCATTCCTGATAGGAAATGGGAAAGTATTTCGATGGACTTCATCACTGGTTTACCACGAGTGCAGGGAAGGGATTGCATCTATGTGGTGGTGGACCGCTTGACGAAGTTCGCTCACTTCTTTGCTATTCCGTCCACTTACACAGCAGCACAGGTGGCAGATCTTTTCTTTAGAGAGATATTCAGGTTACATGGGCTGCCCAGATTCATTGTTAGTGACCGGGATAGTAAGTTTATGAGTGTTTTTTGGCAAGAGTTGTTTAGGATGTGTGGTACAGATCTTACACCTAGCACTAGTTATCATCCACAGACAGATGGGCAAACAGAGATTGTAAATAAATGGGTGGAGGGATATTTGAGGAACTATGTAACTGCACAACAAAAGGCTTGGATCAGATGGTTGCATATGGGAGAGTATTGTTATAACACCACTTATCATATGTCCATCAGGATGACTCCTTTCATGGCACTCTATGGTTATGAAGCACCTAGCTTCATGGATTTAGTTTTGGGGGACAACAGAGTGCCCAAAGCCAAAAACTTATTGCAGGATAGTCAGGACATCCTGAAAGTGCTCAAGGAGAATATACAACAGGCCCAGAATCAACAGAAATTGTACGCTGATCAGCACCGAATAGAGCGCAGTTTTGAGGTAGGGGATATGGTTTACTTGAGGCTACAACCATATAGACAGTCATCGCTCAAGAAGAGTGGAGCTGAAAAGTTGAAACCTAGATTTTATGGTCCCTACAGGGTAATACGCAAAGTGGGCGAAGTGGCCTATGAGCTTGAGCTTCCAGAGGGCAGTCGGGTGCACAATGTGTTTCACGTGTCTAGGCTTAAGAAAGCCATTGGTCAGAGTGTAGTGCCTTCTGCAGATTTACCCCCTTTGGATGAGGAGGGGAAGCTTGTGTTAGTACCCGAGGCTATTTTGGACACCAGAGAAAGGAAGCTTAGAAATAGGGTAGTGAAGGAGTATTTGGTCAGATGGAGAGACCTGCCGGAGGAGGATTCTACATGGGAGAGTGAGCAGGTTATTCAGCAAGCTGGACTGAGATTGCTTGAGGACAAGCAATTTCAAGGGGGGCGGACTGTAATGTCCCCACTTTAGCAGTTGACCAAGCGTGTGTGCGTTAGCCTTGTTCTACATGGTCCCGAGGGCTAACGAAGGGTTTAAGGGGATCTTGGAGTGTTTTGGCCTAGTCATTTCCAGTTTGGGCCAAAATGAAGTTGATTTACTCAGTTTCAGGCATACTTACTATTTTTAGTAAGTCAACAGGACACAGTGGAGGCCAGTTTTGGTGATTGGATTTGATACTCTTCGGTGAGAGCTTTCCGACGAGCTATCACTTGCATTATTCGGAGTCCAATTGCTAATACATTTTAATGCCTGAAGTTTTATTAAAGTAACATTTAATTTAATTGTGAAGTATTAAAGTGTTACTTTAATATTTATTTTATAGGGATGTGTACCCAAGGGAGACATAAGGGGATATTTTAATATATGTTTTATATTGCTCATCTTTTATCCCACATTGCCCATGAGAGTTGAACCGACCCTTGGAAATAGAATAAAAGGAAGCGTTTGTGGCTTCATTAGAGAAGTGGAATAGGAGAAGAAATTGGTGTGTGAGTTGCAGATCCGTTCTTGGCATTTGAGGGCGTTTATCCTCTCTTGTGACATTCTAGACGTCATTCCCTTAGGGTTTGGCCTTTGGAATCCATTGTTATCAGTTTCATTATCAGGCAGTTTAGTTGCATTTCCAGCTACAGGCAGATTTGGTATTTTACTCATATCTTCTTCACTACTTGTCCAATGCTTATGCCGCTTTGAGGGAATGATTTTATGAAGGTAGTGGAATGATTGAAGGACAAAGTACTGTAGCGGCACTGTTCATGCGGCACTATTCACGTGGCACTATTCATGCAGCACTATTCACGCGACACTATTCACGTGGTACTATTCACGTCACTGTAGCAACAAGTTCGAAAGCATGGGCTGGAGTATTATTTCATTAATGCTGGAGTAATTAGTGAGTTGATAAATCTGCCATGTATTTGGTTTTATTAATTCTGAAAATAACATTTTATCAGCAGCAGTTCATTGTCCACTTTGCATATTATTGTAGTTTATTTCTTGGTTATGTTGTATGATTCCTATTCCATGCACAAAACACAACAAACAAATAAATGTTTGATTTCCAGTGTTATAAGGGGTTTAAAACATTAAATGGAGAAATAAGAAGTTGCATGCAAACTGTTTGACATAATTCCTTTCAGCAGTGGGTTTAGTTTTTTGGGGCATTCAGGGGTGTCCATTACAGGAAGTCATTCAATCAATCAATCAATCATCAAATTGGAATATGATAGTACTATATAATCTTTCATATTTTCAATGATGCAACCCTTGCCAAATTTTGATAAGTAATTATCTCACAATAGTGAGACTTCACAATTTCTGATATAATGAAATATGACTTTACATCCCTGTCAATAATCTGAAAACCATTAAGTTAAAACAAACAATAATAAAATAGCAATTGATCTTAAGGAGTTAAAAATTAATTAAGGGCAATTATTAAATGAGTTAAGGGGCATGTGGAAGAGACATTGTTTGAAGAGAAGGGTAAGGACACAACCCTTCAACACTATTGAAAGATATTTAGAAGGGAAGAAGGTATTGTCCAAAATCATTGGTGTCTGCCAGTTTAAATGAAACAAGTCAAATATCAAACTAAACAAAACATTATGAAACATTAATTCAAATGAATCTATTCTACTTTAATAACAAATAATAAAATTCAAATGAGAGCGTCTCATGTTTCTCTATCTCCAAGGATCCAACTTTTTGATCTTTAATTATGGCTCTCAGATAGCAAAAATCGATCAAGATGTGAATGACAACTTGAAGAATGAGGGATGATCTAAAAATGTACAAAATATGCTAAATAAGATGCAATGATGCCAAAGATGGAGGACTCCAAAGATAATGGAACCCAAAACATGAAATATGCTATGAAGTGATTATGAAAATGATATGCAATAGTAAAAGTGGTAAAGTGGTCAAGTGGTGACTTTTCTTTTCAAAATGCTTTGTATTTATAGATTTTTTTATGAGATGTGAGGTGTTTTTGTTTGAGCCACATAGGCAACAAGTGTTGCAAGGCTTTGGCCAAGTGTGTGTAAGGTTTGGAACAAGTGTTGCAAGAATAGATGACTAGACCTGACTTTGTTGGAGGCAATGGGAGATAAGAGGAATTGGTTGGAATGTGAGGGTAAAGATAGGGGGAATGTTCCTCCTATGATGACAAGGAGAGGGATGAGGGAAGACTACTTTTTTCATAAGACTCTTTTGTACAAGTGTCTCTATGACTCACCTTTGACCAAATGAGATGGCCAAACAAATCCCTTGATTATAGCCATCAAGTTTGAAAGAAAACAACTATTTAATAATTAATATCAATTAATTATTTTAGCCAAGGGTGAGGTGTTATGTGATGAGGTGGATGGGGTGAAATGAATTAGGAGATGAGATTTTAATTAAATGAATTAATGGGATGTGTGGAATTAATTAAGAGAGATGAACTATATAGTTAAATAATTAAATTAAACTATATAGTAGATGAAATTTATTAATTAAATGTGGAATTTTATGTCTTGATTCAATGTGTCAAATTTACGTGTATACAATTGGAAGATGAGAAAATACATTAATAAGAACAAATAATAATAATCGACAATTCTTTGGTATGAGCATCACATGATATATGTATTGCATAGTAAGTACTTTGATGACTATTCTCTATTTTAATTCTATATGCATTTCAAAGATATAATATTAGCATATGATTGCTTATATTACAACTTGCCATGGTAGTTGAAATGAGGGGACCACAAGGAGGAAAACGGTGACGAGATCACCTTCTAAGCACACCACCTCCTGTTATGTGACTAGGGAGTCCCATGGGGCCAAAGGGGGACAAGGAGATTGTCTTTGGGCTTAGGAAGGAGGGACTTTCCGGGCACCTTGTTGTGAATGTTCCTCATATTCTCTATCATGGTAAATGGATGTTCAATCATTGAAAACAAACAGGGGTGGTAAGATGGAGGCAAGCAATGATAGGACACCACACTAGGTATACCACCTCATATGTATGACACAACCCACATGAGGCTAAGAGCAATGGTATATCTGCTCTTAGAGTTAAGGTAGGGGGTCTTTGGAGGACCTCATGATATCATACTATCTTGTCACTTCTCTAATTGAGTCATCTTAAAATTTTCTAGCAATCTATTGATTTGACCTACGATATATATATATATATATATTAAAAAAATCTAACTATAAATTATGATTATAAATAATCCTTAACTGTATTGCAGGCCTCAATCAAAATGAAATGTATCTCTAAACTCTACCAGTTTGGATAAAATTTGGATACTTAAAACATTACATTAGTGTAGTGATCAAGATTAGTTTCACTTGTTAAGTGATATTTTGTGAATAGGGCCGGTACCTTTCACTAAAAATTGTTTACAACCCTTTTTTGTGTTTTCAGTCTTTTTAAATGGTTGTGGAATTGGGAATTGTTGCCTTTTAAACACCATGTCGACATGTCAACTCTTAGACTTGTACACAAAATCCATTTAGATCTATAGGTTTCCTTGCGTTGGATCTTGATATGTTTCTGGTGGGCTCAAATACGGAAAATCGCGTCTGTACTGTGGAACTTATGAACACTCCATGATCATATTATAGTTGTAATAAAGTATTTCTGTGTTTGTGGAGAAAAAGGGGTCAAAAACATAGATTCAGCCTAGGTATGTGGGTAGGAGAGATGAAGACTTGTTTGTAGACGAAATATATTATATATTGTTGAAGGTGTACATTCATCATATTCTAAATTAGAGTTTATAGGAACAGGTGGTTCGATTGATGCTTTACTTTCAAGCAATGCTTGAGATAAAACATAAGAAATTTCAAACATTTCTCAGATTTCTTTGCCAGCCACTGGGATAACTGACTACAACTTCCATGTCAATTGTCATGAATAGTGTCTTGCCAATGCTGGTAGAAAACAACAGACGTATATTTTAGCGTCTCTCTTTATTTTAAGGCCTTTGCTACATTTACAAACATGTAAATTTCTGTTTCAAGTTGATCTACACTTTTTTCCCCAGTTCCTCAATATGGGGCCTTCCTTTAGACGTGTTAGTGAAGAAAGGCATTGTTATGAGTAGCAAGTCCATTTGCTTGCAGATTGGATTGTTGTGGAGACATAAATTTAAGAATTTCAATCTTCTTTCTCCTGAAGCTCTCAACCATGAGGACAAATCTTGGATTTATTTGCTAGGCGAGGCAGCATTGGGCAGTGGTTAATGTCAACTTTTGTTCTTAAATACTAGTATTATCCTTAATTTGAAGCAAGGCTATTTGCAATTAGTTCAACCCGATAGACAGGTTTTTTACAATCAAGTAGTTCGTTTGAATAATTGATACAATGGAAGGTGCAGAGAGAGCTCTGTCCAACCGTGCCATTAAGAGTTAAGACTGTGGAAATATTTAAAGACTCCATTTAATATACAACTCTAACCAATGCACCGACTCTCAATGAATGCAAGAGGTGTTAATATATATCAATTCCAAAGTTTAGGAATGATCCGCGTAGGCCGGCCTAAATTTGATGTGGTCCAATAGAAGGCTTTCGTGGTCCAATATTACCTCCGAATATGTTGGGTTTCATGGCACAAGGCACTAAAACATTTGCACACTTCACTTAATGAATTGTGTGCTGATTGTTTTGGACAGTGAACTTTTGGTGATAGTAACTTTTGGTAAACTGATCCAACGACACTGAGATTTGGATAGGTTATGGATGAAGTGTTAAGTTGAATCCTTGTTCTTTATTGCAAGCCAAATTGAGGTTATGCGGTGAAAAGCAGTAAGGTTTGTTGTTATGCTCTTGTATCACCTACAACGTTGCTATACATTGATGGGATACTTGAGTGACCATAGGGTTAAAAGGAGCATGAAAAGTGATTGGGTGGCTTGTACTTGATTAGAGTCTAATGTCATGCTTAGATCTATGGAATGATTTTTTTGAGGGTGGCTTGTATTTAATTAAAGTACTTTTGTCATCCTTAAGTCTATGATAGGAGTTTTGGAGCTTCATTGAATTAGTTAGCTTAGGGCATATGGGTGGTTATGACCCAACAATGAGATCGCCTAATAAGGATGGTCTAGATCTATTGAGGAATGGAGTTGAGATTTACCTCATTTTTAGGTGAATGCCACTTGACATGGATATTCACCATTTGAATATGAATACTTGACTATTATATTAGAGAGAAGTGAATGATACTCTTTTACCTCTATATATTTTTTCCATTTTGGCTTGCACATTAACCATCGTAAGTATGAATGTCTTTACAAGCAAGCAACATGAAAGTAAATGGAAAACACATGTACAAAGAATATGAATATGAATTACATTTTATATACTCTTCATGTAATGATAGCTCTACCCTTAGACTTAGATGCATAAAAAAATTGAAATAAACTTGATCCATTAATGGTGTAGGATCCATTAATGGATGACTTAACGAACAAGGTAGGTGTAAGTTCCCTAAGTGGACCATTGTGACCATCCTTCTAAATGACCCTATATGTTATAAGACTACTGAGAAACCATTGTACATACAAGCTCATTGTAGGATCCTTGGTGAGCTAGGGTAACAATGGGTATATGGTTTAGGATCCTTAGAGAGATAGTTTAATAAACATGAAATAGCATTAGTGATATAATATGCCCCATAAATTTGTTGCATACAAAATGGTGCAAGGAAATGGACAAAGTGTTTCAAACATGTTATCGTGTTATAGATATAATTGTGTGACAAGTATGAAATAATTTATCAAGAGATCATCAAAAAATATGTGCCCTTTCCATAGTAGAATTTAATAAGAATTGAATATAAGATTAAATAATTAAAAATAAATATAATTATAATTAAATCATAATAATAAATTATAATATATAATTAATTAAATTATTATAATAATAGAAAAATATATTATTAATAAATAAATAATATTATAAATTCTAAATAATAATTAACCATAATAATCAAAATTATAATATATTAAATGCTAATCAAATATTATATAAAACTAAAATATATTATAATATGAATTAGTTAAAAAATATATATTATCATATGATAAACAATATACCAAATACAAAATAATGAATTATATAACTTCATCTAAGCGACTTTTATTAACGGAGCAAATAAAGATATCTGAGTCACAGATGAAGTGGGTATTACGCAAGGATACAAGCGGTTGCAAAGACTCTACAATACCTCAACGTTATCGACAGATTAATGTTTATGATTATAAATAAAAAATTGGAAGGTGGATTGAGTTAACACGAGCCATCAGATGGAGTAACATTCATATCGTAGCCAAACTAATCACCGATTGGTTAGTCAATAGGATGTAATTACCTTAGAGTAGGCCATTACTAAAAAGTGCCATTAAGAAAGCTTTACTAATCATTATTAAGTGGTGCAATGAAGAGTTACCAATTCGGCTGCGATGAAGAGACACTTCTCATCCAAATCCTGGATACTTTTCCAAGGAAATCATCGATTAGCTTCATTTTATGATATATCCGTATTGAATCGCTCTATTGAGTAATTATTCTTGTGTTAACCCAGTTGCATATATGTTAAGTCTGAAATTAGGAAGAGCGCCATTGTTGCGAGTTCATAAAGGACAAATCAGACACGACACTGTACCGCTATGAGAATCATCGTATATATTCGCATATTCATCAACATAAATCAGGAGCAGAAAATTAATCATCGCTGTAAGCGATTGGGAAGATAATTGCTTATATTTAAGGAACAAGATCATACATAGCAATAGAATCGTCCTTTGAGATATTGAGAACACTTGCAAAGTTATATAGTCAGATCCAGAGTAGCATTTATCTCTATCAGCAATTTGAGGATAATATAGCACACTTTCCATTTTCAAATCAGCTACATCTGACAATTACAGTTCCGATTACACAATTAGCATAAGCAAGAGATCATCCTTGCACAATTGTCATCAGTTATATCAGGAACAACAGAGTTAACCTTAACATTGTTTGCATTGCACTAAGTGCAGATATATAGACCCAAAATCGTCTTGCATAAATCTAAGTGTTGAATTAGAGATAGAAGTAATATTGTTCTTATATATCATATCAATTGTATAACATAAGAACTATCTTTAGAAGTGATATCATAGACTTATTCTTATTTCAATCATTATCATTTTTAAGGAAAAAAGTCTCTTGCAATTGATTGTTGAATGTTAATTGTTCCTATTTTATAAGATTTAACAAAAGGGGACATTACAGTGGTATCAAAGCATAATCCTACCATCCTATGGAGGATACTATGGAGGATAGTTCATGCAAACATATAAACGAAAGAAAGACACAAAAGCTATGGTTGAGCAGTTGGCAAGTGAACTAAGAAGCTTCATGGAACAAACCAATGAGGGATTTGAGAAAACTAACCAATTAATTCTTTAAGCCATTCAAAATATGAACAATAGCCATCATAATGAAAGACACATCCCTAATACAGGAAGAGATACTCATAACAATCATTCGAAAACTGATTATCCGACTCAAAGCTCTACACTCAGGCCTACCATTCTGCCTTTCCTTCCAAGAGAAGAACCCAATTTTGAATAGGAGGAACCAACCAAAAATAGTGTGGAAGAATTGGCCCAAATGTATGTAAGGTTAGAACCAACAATCCAACAACTTATTCCCTTTAAGGAATATTATGAGACCAAAACCATGGCAAATAGAAATGGAAGGAAGAATCATTCCCTATTGTGTTTTGAGGGATCAGGGAAGGAAACTGCTCAATCATGGGTCCAAAAACTAGATACATATCTATCCCTCAACCCCATGACCAAAGAAAATGCCATTAAATTCTCCATACTCCATTTAACCAGGTCAGCCCACAATTTGTGGCACCATGGTCTCACTACTCTAGGCCATAAAAATATCACGACCTATAGTAAATTTACTCAAAGAATCATGAGTAGATTCAATCAAAGAGATCCTGAATGGTATTTCAAGGGTTAACCTGACTTAAACAAACTAGGACCATAGAGGAATTTTCCTATCATTTCCAAAATCTATCCGTTATGGTTACAGAGCTACCCCAAAGGAGACTCACTTATATGTTTATTGAGGGGCTTAAAGACTCCATCAAAACTATAGTAAATCCTCTAGAGCCTCAAACGCTAGAAGAAGCAATACAAAAGGTCAAGAAGGTTGAATCAATTTCTTTGAAGGAAAGAACTAAGAATGTTTCGAGTAAGACACAACATACATATGAGGAATCAAGGAAGGATGAGAGGGGAAGAAAATGTTAGTTTTGCAAAGAACAACAGGATACAAGACATTGATGCAAAGGGAGAGATGAAATAATAAAGAAAGGCATATGTTTTAGGTGCAAAGAGCCATGGGAACGAGGGCATAAGTGCAGAAAAAAGAGCCAAGTCCATATATAATTGAAGCAAGACAAGATGAAGAAGCACCACATAAGAGAACAAAGTATGATCAAGGAGATTTCAATAACATCCAAGCAGAAAACCAATGGAGTTTTGAGGAGGTTCAACCCTAGCTATGACAACAAACTAGGAAGTTTGTGTTAGCTAGTAATGCAAAAATAGTAATTAATATATTTATGTAAACCTAATTTGTTGTTAATAAACATTTAATGATACAAAATACGACATTCTTGGCAGAGTGTGTTCTTGGTGAGCGCCTCCATTCTTGGCAGAGGACGTTCTTAGTGAGCGTCGCCATTCCTAGCAGAGGGCGCTCTTGGTGAACGCTGCCATTCTTGGCAGATGGCATTCTTGGTGAGTGCCAAAACTTGATCAAGAGACATTCTAGTGAGTGTCGAAACTTGATTCATATGTTCTTGGTGAGTGTCACCATTCTTGTGAGAGCTAAAACTTGATCAAGAGACATTCTTGGTGAGTGTTGAAACTTGATTCAAACATTCTTCGTGAGCGTTGCCATTCTTGACAGAGGGTGTAGTTGTGCGCGCCATGTAGGTTCAAATCTTGCCACTACGGTTCGGATAGCACATAGAACCATGCCATTCAGACGAGTTGTGATACACATAAATGGTGTAGAAGTTCTCTCTGTGTGGTTCTGAATCCCATGCCTGAGCCAGTTTACTCAGGATCAATTTTGGCCGGTTCAATAGCCATAGCTATATCCCACCTGACCCACCATGCAATAATCATTATAAAATGCACTTGAGCGCCACCATCCTTGGTAGAGGGCACTCTTGGTGAGTGCCGAAACTTGATCAAGAGACATTCTTGGTGAGTGTCAAAACTTGATCAAGAGACATTCTTGGTGAGTGTCGAAACTTGATCAAGAGACATTCTTGGTGAGTGTCAAAACTTGATTTGACATTCTTGGTGAGCGTCACCATTCTGGGCAGAGGATGTTCTTAGTGAGTGTCAAAACTTGATTACGACATTCTTGGAGCAAAGAAATACTTAACAGAGGAGAACATAAATACTACAACAGATCAAGATAAGTTTTTCTTTTCAATTATTTCTTAAGAATTCAAATTACATATTATGACATATCTTTAGATTATTTAAGTATACATTCATAATAATATTATTCTAGTTCTCACCTCAAGTTGAAATTGTTTTTCAAGCTCATTCAATCCAAATGTGTAAGGTAAGATGATATCAGAGGAGTGCAGAAGAAACCACTCACATTGAAGTGGTAATTTCTTGGGGACAAGCAATTTTGGGAAGGGCAGACTATAATGTCCCCTTTCTAGAGTTGAATTTAATAAGAATTGAATATAAGATTAAATAATTAAATAATAAAAAATAAATATAATTATAATTAAATCATAATAATAAATTATAATATATAATTAATGAGATGGACAAGCACGTGTATAAGGAAGATGAGGACTTCAAGGATGCTTTTGATATTTGTTCTCAATTTCCAGATGGACTTCATAGTGAGTATGTTGATTATATTTTGAAAGATGGTCTATTGTTTAAAGGGGCTCAATTGTGCATAGCTAAGTGCTCTATGGGGTAGAATTTAATCAAAGAAAAACATTGTGGGAGTCTTGGAGGACACTTTGGGGTGGATAAAATATTACAGCAGGTAAGAATATTTTATTTTTAGCCTTGGATGCATGTGGATATTAGAAAATTTATGGAGTCTTTCACTATTTGTTAAAGGGAAAAAGGATCCTCATCTAAAGCGGGTTGGTATCAGCCCTTACCTATTCTAAATAGGCCTTGGGAGAGTTTGAGCATGGAATTTGTACTAGGTCTTCTAAGACACAAAGGGGATATGATAGTGTGCTTGTAATAGTGGACAAATTTAGCAATATTACCCATTTCATCCCTGGTAAGTCTACAAATGATGCATCTAACATTGCAAGTCTATTTTTTAAAGAGGTTGTAAGGATACATGGCCTTCCTTTGAGCATAGTATCTGATAGGGATTCAAAGTTTATAGGTCACTTCTAGAGGACCTTGTGGAAGAAACTTGGTACAAATATGTCCTATAGTTCTTCATACCATCCACAAAAAGATGGACAAATAGAGGTTTTTAATAGGTCATTGAGGAACTGACTAAGGTTCCTTAATAAGGAGCATGACCAATCTTGGTATTTGATACTACTCGAAGAAGAATATGCCTATAATGACTCCATAAATAGAAGTATACAAAGAAGTCTTTGAAGTTGTTTATGGTATGAAACCAAGGGGTGCTTATTAGTTGAGATATCTGAAAGGAATGGAGAGAATGAGTGCTCAAGGAGAATACTTTTCCACTATCATGAGAGACTCACCAACAAGTAAAGGAGATCCTTCAAAAGACTGTGGAAAAGTACAAGGAGAGGGAAGATTTGAAGAAGAAGGATGTTTAGTTCAAATTTGGTGACTTAGTACTTGCATATCTGAGAAAAGAAAGGATTCCTAAGGGAAAGTATACAAAGTTAATGATGAATAAAATAGGGCCTTGCAGGGTGGTCCATAAATTTGGACAAAATGCATATGAGATTGAGGTGCCTCCCGGGGTAGCCATATCACCAATCTTTCATGTATATGATTTATACATTTTTAAAATTTATGTGGTTTTAGGTGAAGACACGGGTACAAAAAAGATTGAAAAAGAAGATTGGATCAAAGAGTTACCCCCTAGTCAACCCATGAAACTAGAGAGCATCCTATATACAAAGGAGGTGAAAAGAATATGGAAGGTGTACAAAGAGTATCTGATCAAATGGAAGGGGCTACGTGATGAAGATGCAACATGGATGACTGGAGATGATATAAGGAAGCATGGGACACTAGTTCAAGAACTCATCTCAAATGGGACTTGAGATTTTCCTCTCCTAGGGGTATGGTGCAGGAGCTCATTTTTCTCACACGAATCCAATTGATGCTTTGGAAAGGATTTTGAATTAGATCTATGTTTTTATGTTATTTTAGGTTGTAATAAGGTTCTAAGGACCATTTCCAATCTTTTCAAGTCATATTGTAAGACTTTTATGCCAATTGTCTCTCATAGACCTATAAGGTTTTGAATTGGTGAAATTGGTCAAACCCTCCAAATGTATCTAGATGGAGTGGAAATGATTTAATTTGAGCCTTGAAGTGATTCTTAGTATGTTTGAAAGGTTTTAGGAGAATTTGGAGTCATTGGCACACATTTGGCAAATGTAAAAAAAATGTAAAAGTTGCTTGACAACTTTTACAAGTTGTCAAGCAACATTAGCAACTTTTGCTCTCCAACTTCCAACTGATTCAAATTTTGGCTGAGCTAGTTAGGAAAGGTGGAAACATGAATAAAATGCCTCTTTGGGTTGAGGCATGTGGTAGTTGAACAATTTTTGGAGAGAAATCAATACTTTTTGTTTTTATATTATGATTTCTAATTGATTTATGTGAGTTCTTTTTGCTGTGTATAAATATGTACAATGCATTAAACCTTTGCAACCTACTTAGATGGAAAGAACTGTGAATATAGTTTAATTTAAACTTGGTTTGGGAAAATTTCATTGGAGATTGAAGGAGATATTGTAAATTCTTCTTGGTTGGGTATAAAACCCTCATTGTTTAGGGATTTGACATAAAAATGCATATAAATCCATTTTCGAATGTCAGAAAACTCCAATTCTTGGATAAATGCTAGTTCTGAGAGTCCTTTCAAATATTAATTTGGTTTCAGAGAAAAATATGTTAATGGATGGGAGAAAAATGATGCCTTATGCTTCACATCTCTACGTGATAGGCTTAGGAGTTGTGATTATGAACACAAATTGAAGTGTTGGAGTAAAATTTGGAGTTTTGGGCACCCGAAACCAGAAAAATCCTTTGTTTGGTGATGAATGGAAAGTGATCTTGTTGTTGGTTGTGTTGGAAAGTGCCATTTGGAGGTAGTCACTTTGTAAAAGTGACCTAATTGCCCCTTAAAACCTGTTACCAATCAATTTTAAACCCTACTATTCCAAAACACCTCATACTCATTTTGACATAAGTGTTAGAAATCCTTAATGGGTATTTGTAAATGGTCTCATTTTGCGTCTATGGTTAAGGGTTACAAAATATAGTAAGCAAACCCTATGGATAGGGCTAGTAGACCTAATTGGGCTCATAGAAGGAAGTAACATGGAAGGTGTGTTGGGTAGGTTTCTATGGTTGTTTCAAGTTGTTTGTAGTCCTATGAAGTTGTAAGTACTCTGAGACAAATGTTCCCAATTCTTGATGGGGTATTGCACTATGTTAACCTTCATAACTTCAAAGGTATAGCCTCATGCCACCTTGTTCAAACCTTGGGATTCCACCACATGCTCCATATGTTTGGTCATTGAAAGCTTAGTCTAATTTGTCCTAATTCACCCTGGCCCTTTGCATCAAGTAGAAAGGATAGATACCTGGAAACAAATTGAACAATGATAATATAGAAAGAATAGAAAAGTGAAAGTGAATTGAATGTCAAATAATTGAAACAAATTGCAAATATGTGAAACAACCAATAAGGGTTTCGAAAACTGAAAATTAAATGAACATGGAGGATATAGAAATGATAGATATGTGGAAATGAATTGAACAAGAAGGAAAATATAGAAAGAGTAGAAAAGTTGAAGTGAATTTGTTGATGTTTTGTAGCTTCAATTGAATAACCACTATGAGTCAATACTAGTGAAGATATCTATATATATATTTAGAATATATGAGATGTATATATATATATATATATATATATATATATATATATATATATATATATATATATATATATATATATATATATATATATATATATATAATGTAAATATTAGAGAAATTAATATAATACTCAAGAGATATTATATATATATGTAAGTATATATATAATAATAATAATTGTCATTATATTAATTACATATTAATGAATAGACATGTCTCATGAAGGGACATGTCTCTCCTTGGCTCATTCTCAATATAAATGCAAGAGATTGTTGCATTTGGAAAACACATACAATCAGATAGTGCTATGATCCTAAAACCTTAACATGGTATCAGAGCCAAGTTGCAAATGTAAGAGAGTAGTTTGTTAATGGTGAATGTGTGACTGTCTTAGATATGTTTTTGATTAAGGAAAATAGGTTTTAATGGGGCCCTGAAACCCTTACAGAGTTAAAAGTTTAATAGAGATATAGCATTGAAAGTTACAACAAAAAAGTAGCCATAGCAAAAAAAAAAATAGTCACAGTCCACCAGCAAGCAAACGATAAAACCAAAAAATAGAACCAGGGACATAAATAGAAAACTAGGACGGGCACAAAGCCAGGAGAGAGGCTCAGGCAAACTCTGTGAGGATCTCCACCGCATGAATCTCAAGCTCATACGCCTTATTCGACACCTCCTTAATGTCAGATAGATCTTTATCAGGTTCCTGGGTGTCCTTCTTCATAGTGTTGGATCTGGTTCTCTTCCTCGGACCATCCTCCAGAGATTTATCTTTACCGCTATTGGGAGACTCCTCCTTGCTACCCCTGTGTTCCTCTATTTTACTGATCAACACCTTTATGTTGTCGTTTGAAGCTTTGAGAATGCTGTAGCTTTGTTCAGTGATTTTATGCAAGGTTCCCTCCACGCTTTGAACTCTTTTCTTCACTTCATCCATTTTATTTTCCATATCATTCTTCTCCTTAGTAAGCCTAATCTTGCTACTGCTATCCTCCCTCTCCAGTCTGCCCACCTTGAATTTTAACTCCTAGATTTCGTGGTAGGTCCATTTAGTAGTTCTATAGCTATCAATAACACTATTTTTAGCATTGTTGAGCACATCCATCTAAGGGTTTTCTTTTGTGATGTCGCTCAAAATAACCAGGGCAGGGTCAATAAGGTCCTCCATTTGAATTTTTCCCTCCTTATTCTCCTTAACCAAAGTTTTCATCATTTCCCTCTTTAGACCCATCCTGACAGAAACATTATGAAAATTTCTCCAGACCACACTCTTCTCTTTATCTGTGATCTTGCAGGTGTACTAGATATGTTGGTGATAAACAAATTTACAAGAATCTCACCGGAGCGATTGAAGAGAAAATGCAAGGTTAAAAAGTTATGGTCGACTATGTACGGGTCTATGAAAAATCTATAAAAGAGTGAGGTTCCTTCTTTAAAATCCTAACTGCTTGAAGGGAGATCCAATAATATTGAAGGTGGTCATAGTGTATAGAAACCTTTAGATATTCATGCTAGGTCATGTGAAGAATTATGAAGCACAAGATAATTACATTCAAGGGAGAAATAACTTGATGCCTGTAAATGAATTGATGATTGAGAATAGATGCAAAGGGAGTCTGACATTTCAAAAGAGGTCAAGAAGTTGATAAACTTGAGCTTCAGAGGGAGCAGATGGTTTAGTCAACTTGTGACAATCTTGATCATGTTGATTGAGAGGGAGTTCACTATTGAAGGTGAAACACTTCTGAGGTAATCTTGATATAATTGATTATTATACTAATGAATCATGAATATTTTTAATGGGCCTGCCCCCTGTGTAAATCATGAGGAAGTGACAACTTCCAAATGATTATCACTTGTATTTGTTAAAGTTATTGGAAGGTGATGATCTTGCAATAACTTTCTATTGTGATACATATTTTTGTGATCTTAATTGTGGATAGAATCACCGATGGAGGCAATCCACACCAAAGCTCGTGAGTTTGTGAATAGAATCACCGATGGAGGCAATTCACACAAGAGCTTGTGGATAGAATCGTCGATGGAGGCAATCCACACCAAAGCTCGTGAGTTTGTGAATATAATTGGCAATGGAGGCAATTCACACGAGAGCTTGTGGATAGAATCACCGATGGAGGCAATCCACACCAAAGCTTGTGAGTTTGTGAATAAAATAGCCGATGGAGGCAATTCACACGAGATCTTGTGGATAGAATCACCGATGGAGGCAATCCACACCAAAGCTCGTGAGTTTGTGAATAGAATTGCCGATGGAGGCAATTCACACAAGAGCTTGTGGATAGAATCGCCGATGGAGGTAATCCACACCAAAGATTGTGAGTTTGTGAATAGAATCATAGATGGAGGCAATTCACACAAGAGCTTGTGGATAGAATCGCCGATGGAGACAATCCACACCAAAGCTCGTGAGTTTGTGAATAGAATCACCGATGGAGGCAGTTCACACGAGAGCTTGTGGATAGAATCATCAATGGAGGAAATCCACACCAAAGCTCATGAGTTTGTGACTAGAATCGCCAATGGAGGTAATTCACATGGGAGCTTGTGGATAGAATCGCCGATGGAGGCAATCCACATATTGAGACTATGTTTCTATTGATTACATCATGAGGATGATGATAAACATATTGTCATTGATGTCAAAATCAGAGGTCGACATACAGAGATATATATGTATATGAACAACGGGTTTGTGGAATTGGAATTAATATTGACTGATTTGAAAAGAGATATGGAATTCGGTCTTAAAGAGTTCGATATACAATACCGGTTTATGTGAATGAATAAAAATGAGTGAAGTGTAATTGTGCATTATATATACATCGAAGATCGTATGCACCAAAATGGAAGGTGCATAATGAGTGTGCGGTGATCGATCATATATACAAGAAGATATATGAATATGACTATGATTTGAAAGAGGATATTATACAAAACAAATCAACTCACAAATGGTCCACAGGATTATGCGCCCATAGCCAAGGACATGGAGGATAATATTAATATCTCTTTCGTAGACACAAAAATTTTGCTGAGCCTGTGTTGAGGTGTGCGAGTAAGATGAGGAGGCCGAGCGTCGAAGTTGCAGGAGTCGCCCAGAACAATATGATAAAAATACAATCAAAGTCTCCAGTCAATACAATACACTCAGCGCCAACTGAGACATACAAACAACAGCAAATAAGATCGCATCAATATCAGGGAATGATACGATAAGAGAAAGGAACAATATACGATAGAAAGATATAGAGAAACAAGACGGCATAGCACAACAGACAAGACCGAGAATAGAAAATATCAAGTGTTGAAGATTTATATTGAAGAAAGTTGGAGCGGAATTAGCATGGAAGAGAACGGGTGTGTAGATTGGAGGATCTTTAATATAAACATTTACACATTTATATGAAGAAAATATAGATCGCGGAAGGAAAGATGAGTGATAGATACACAGATAAATATACACTGTGAAAGCAACAAGCCGATACTCCAAATGTCCCAGTATTAAAAGAATACAGATAAACTTACATTGAAACATTACCATTCTATTTTGCAAACGTCAGAAGTCATAGACAATGTACATATACAAGGTCGACCCTCCCATATCGACAAAGTTTACTAGGAAAGCAGCAAGCAAAAACAATAGGCGGATTGAGATAGTTGGAGTCAATATTCTCAAATAAGTTCACTCTATCGCAGAGGGAAAGGATGCCATTACAAAAGTTTGATAATATGAACAAAGAACATACGCAGATGTTATGCAGATACGGTACATACTATGAACGACATTCATATATCTTATGACATGCAGCGTCTCATAGATTGAGACATACAGGGCAGATATTATTATGCAGACATTTTGCTATCGCAGGGAATCAAAGGAAATGTAAGTGCAAATGTCGGAGGTAATACCAAAGGTTTTTAGCCGATAATCTCCATAGGTTATTAAAACTATTTTCAAACAGCAGACTTTATCGAAGAATACCATAAAATATTAAAGCAGTATTAACTTAAGTTAATATTAAAAAGGGAGATTAAAATGTTTAAAGAAAATATTGTTATTTATTTATTTAAGAAGATTAATTAAATGAGAAGACACCTTTTCATATGAAAAGGCACAATATCAAGAGATGCAAAGCTTTATACATATATAAATAATAAGTCTATCATTTTGGAAAAGGTGTGAAAAAGTCAGCATGTGAAAAAGAGAAAAGAAGAGCAGTGGAGAATAAAAAGAAAGAGAAATTACATGCTTATATATTCAGATTTTTATCTGACATATATATATTGAGTATACAGTGGTAAAAGCATATTTTTGAGAGTAAGAGGAAAGCTATTGGCTAACTTAGAGAGAGCAGATTGCATCCATCATTAGTTGAAGAAAGCAACAGGATAAAGATGGAAGAAAGTTATTATAATCAGTGAGTTGGTGCTCAGAATCCGGACAAGGGGAGTTGGTGCTTCCAGTAGGTCGGTGCCTGCGAAGTGTGGGAGTTGGTGCTTCCAGTGAGTTGGTGCTCATAAACATAGAGGTTGGAGCCTCTAGTAGGTTGGTGCCTACAAAACATTGTAAAAGAAAAATATTATATATAAAAGGAAATTATTTAGTGGTTTTCTCCCATATTGGGTTTCCACGTAAAATTTGTGTTCATGTGCATAATGGTTTGTTTGTGAATTTGAAGTTATCTTTGAATAAAGTTTTAAAAGTTAAAAACTATTAATATACTGATTCACCCCCCCTCTCAGTATATTCGTGTGCTCTTCAATTGGTATCAGAGCGGGTTCCTTCTATATAGCCTAACCGCTTGAAGGTAGATCTAAAAGAGCACAAATGGCTGAAAGTTTCCAAAACAAGGCACCAAATTTTGATGGGACAAATTATGCATTTTGGAGTATAAAGATGGAAGCTTATTTAAATGCTATTGGATTCGATGTTTGGCAATCAGTACTAGATGGTTATACACCACCAGCAACCCCACCAACAGATGTAGCCGGAAAGAAGAGAAGTGAAAATAATGCCAAAGCAAAACATGCTATTTTATGTAATCTAGCCGACTCGGAATTCACAAAAGTCATGCATTGTAAATCTGCAAAAGAGATATGGGACAAATTGAAAAATATTTATGAAGGTACCGATAATGTAAAGAAGGCTAAACTCCAGTCTCACCGAAGCACATTTGAAAGTTTAAAAATGAAGGAAGATGAAGACATAGCCTCATTTCTCTCCCGTGTTGATGAAGTAGTCAATGCAATAAAAGCCCTTGGTGTAGACATAGAAGAGCAGCCTGTGGTTGAAAAAATCTTGAGATCTCTACCTATGAGATTTGACTCTAAGGTGTCGGCAATCGAAGAAAGAAAAGATCTAGATAGTCTTACCAAAGATGAGCTACATGGAATCCTTACCGCTTATGAAATGAGGATTGGAGGCAAGGAACCTAAGATGGAAATATCATTCAAAGCATCTAAAAAGGGTAAGAACAAAAAACAAATTTCAAGTGAAAGTTCAAGCAGTGAAAATGATGAAGCCGAAGCCCATTTCTTAAGAAAATTAAAAAGGGGAAGTGGAAAATATAAAGGAAAGTTTCCTTTCAAATGCTTTAATTGTGGAGAGATAGGACACTATGCCTCAAAATGTCCTCAAAATGATGATAACTCAAGCGAAGACGAAAATCAAGCACACACAAAGAAGAAATGGAGAAATAATAACAAGTATAATAAGAAGAAAAGATATGAAAGCAAAAATAAAAAGAGTTTTTATTCAAAAAAGGACAGCTCTTCAGATGAAAGCAGTTGGGAATGCCCAAGTAATGATGAGGATGAGATTCTATTTATGGCCGAAGCAGTTTCCGATGATAGCTATGAGGAAGAGGAAAATGAATCAGGTAATGAAGAAGAAGATGTTGATCTCCAAGAAGAACTTCATTATGCATATAAACAAAATGAAAGACTAAAAAGAAAACTTGTAAAATTCAAAGAGGAAGCTACGAAAGCAACAAAAGAATCGGAACAAACAATTGAAGATTTGAAGAATCAATTAGAAGAAGCTAAACAAACTGAAGCTAATTTAAAACTAGAAATTGAAAAATTAGAAAGAGAATTGAAGGAATGCACCATTAACAATCTCAAGTTTAAAAAGGGCTCAGAAATACTAAATGATATCATTGATAATCAAAGACCTTCTTTTAGCAAAACAGGTATTGGTTATGAAGGAAACTCAAACATTAACAATGCGTTCAAAGGCTTCATAAAAGAAGGAAACAAGACAGTCACAAATGAACTATCAAAAGAAGACAAGAAGAACTACAAGAAGAATGAAGAAAATGTTCATAAACCTAGTCGTAAATTTAATGGATATTGCTACTCTTGCAATTGTTTTGGTCATAAAGCACTTGAATGTAGAGTACCTAGACAAAATATGAATGAATGGAAAAGGCCATATTATAGACAACATTTTTCTTACCAATTCAATGGATATTGCTACTCTTGTAACAAATTTGGTCATAAAGCTCTAAACTGCAGAAGCAAAGTGAAGAATGTTCAAAATTTCAGCATACAAAATCCTTTTGCTCCATTGGTTAAGTATGATATTTTATGTTCTAAATGTGACAATTTTGGACATGCTGCCCACAAATGTAGAACAATCTTTCCTACAGAACAAGCAAAGAAAGAAGATCTTCCTAAAAAGATGGTTTGGAGAAAGAAAGAAAAGTCACTATAGCTTTACATGCTCAAAAAGTAGATGTGTGGAGTGGACTAAGAGAAAACTTAATCAGCATTGTGATCAAGGGCATAATATATCACTACTAAAGATTGTAAAATTAAAGAGGATGAAAATGTTTTGCATGAAGACGAAAATCAGCACAAAGGATTGAGGTACTTACATTGTCAAAATCAGAGTAGCGCAGCGGAAGCATGCGTTCAGGGGGAGCTAGTCTCTAGCCTTGGAGACCCTTTGCCATTGATGTCAAAGGGGGAGAGATTGAAGATGAAGGGAACAACAAACAAAGGGGGAGCCTTGCACAATTTTATATTTGAGAAGTTGCCATCAATGACAAAGGGGGAGATTGATAAACATATTGTCATTGATGTCAAAATCAGAGGTCGACATACAGAGATATATATGTATATGAACAACGGGTTTGTGGAATTGGAATTAATATTGACTGATTTGAAAAGAGATATGGAATTCGGTCTTAAAGAGTTCGATATACAATACCGGTTTATGTGAATGAATAAAAATGAGTGAAGTGTAATTGTGCATTATATATACATCGAAGATCGTATGCACCAAAATGGAAGGTGCATAATGAGTGTGCGGTGATCGATCATATATACAAGAAGATATATGAATATGACTATGATTTGAAAGAGGATATTATACAAAACAAATCAACTCACAAATGGTCCACAGGATTATGCGCCCATAGCCAAGGACATGGAGGATAATATTAATATCTCTTTCGTAGACACAAAAATTTTGCTGAGCCTGTGTTGAGGTGTGCGAGTAAGATGAGGAGGCCGAGCGTCGAAGTTGCAGGAGTCGCCCAGAACAATATGATAAAAATACAATCAAAGTCTCCAGTCAATACAATACACTCAGCGCCAACTGAGACATACAAACAACAGCAAATAAGATCGCATCAATATCAGGGAATGATACGATAAGAGAAAGGAACAATATACGATAGAAAGATATAGAGAAACAAGACGGCATAGCACAACAGACAAGACCGAGAATAGAAAATATCAAGTGTTGAAGATTTATATTGAAGAAAGTTGGAGCGGAATTAGCATGGAAGAGAACGGGTGTGTAGATTGGAGGATCTTTAATATAAACATTTACACATTTATATGAAGAAAATATAGATCGCGGAAGGAAAGATGAGTGATAGATACACAGATAAATATACACTGTGAAAGCAACAAGCCGATACTCCAAATGTCCCAGTATTAAAAGAATACAGATAAACTTACATTGAAACATTACCATTCTATTTTGCAAACGTCAGAAGTCATAGACAATGTACATATACAAGGTCGACCCTCCCATATCGACAAAGTTTACTAGGAAAGCAGCAAGCAAAAACAACAGGCGGATTGAGATAGTTGGAGTCAATATTCTCAAATAAGTTCACTCTATCGCAGAGGGAAAGGATGCCATTACAAAAGTTTGATAATATGAACAAAGAACATACGCAGATGTTATGCAGATACGGTACATACTATGAACGACATTCATATATCTTATGACATGCAGCGTCTCATAGATTGAGACATACAGGGCAGATATTATTATGCAGACATTTTGCTATCGCAGGGAATCAAAGGAAATGTAAGTGCAAATGTCGGAGGTAATACCAAAGGTTTTTAGCCGATAATCTCCATAGGTTATTAAAACTATTTTCAAACAGCAGACTTTATCGAAGAATACCATAAAATATTAAAGCAGTATTAACTTAAGTTAATATTAAAAAGGGAGATTAAAATGTTTAAAGAAAATATTGTTATTTATTTATTTAAGAAGATTAATTAAATGAGAAGACACCTTTTCATATGAAAAGGCACAATATCAAGAGATGCAAAGCTTTATACATATATAAATAATAAGTCTATCATTTTGGAAAAGGTGTGAAAAAGTCAGCATGTGAAAAAGAGAAAAGAAGAGCAGTGGAGAATAAAAAGAAAGAGAAATTACATGCTTATATATTCAGATTTTTATCTGACATATATATATTGAGTATACAGTGGTAAAAGCATATTTTTGAGAGTAAGAGGAAAGCTATTGGCTAACTTAGAGAGAGCAGATTGCATCCATCATTAGTTGAAGAAAGCAACAGGATAAAGATGGAAGAAAGTTATTATAATCAGTGAGTTGGTGCTCAGAATCCGGACAAGGGGAGTTGGTGCTTCCAGTAGGTCGGTGCCTGCGAAGTGTGGGAGTTGGTGCTTCCAGTGAGTTGGTGCTCATAAACATAGAGGTTGGAGCCTCTAGTAGGTTGGTGCCTACAAAACATTGTAAAAGAAAAATATTATATATAAAAGGAAATTATTTAGTGGTTTTCTCCCATATTGGGTTTCCACGTAAAATTTGTGTTCATGTGCATAATGGTTTGTTTGTGAATTTGAAGTTATCTTTGAATAAAGTTTTAAAAGTTAAAAACTATTAATATACTGATTCACCCCCCCTCTCAGTATATTCGTGTGCTCTTCAGATGATGCCTTTATTTCTTACAACATATGATTGATGTTGTCAAATGTCTTAAGTGTTGACATTGGATTGATTTATCCTCTCTAGCTAAGAGGGAGTGTTGATGTTTTGTAGCTTCAATCGAATAAACACTGAGTCAAAACTAGTGAAGATATGTTTATATATATATATTTAGAATATATGAGATGTATATATATATATATATATATATATATATATATATATATATATATATATATATATATATATATATATATTAGAGAAATTAATATAATACTCAAGAGATATTATATATATATGTATATATTATAATAATAATAATAATAATTGTCATTATATTAATTACATATTAATGAATAGAAATGTCTCATGAAGGGACATGTCTCTTCTTGGCTCATTCTCAATATAAATGCAAGAGATTGTTGCATTTGGAAAACACATACAATCAGATAGTGCTATTCCATTTGCAATGATCCTAAAACCTTCACAGAATTGAATGTCAAGAATCCAAACAAATCGTAAGGATGTGAAACAACTATTAAGGGTATCGAAAACTAAAACTAAAATGAAAATGAAGGAAACAATAGAAATGATAGATACTTGGAAATGAATTGAACAACAAGGATAATATAGAAAGAATAGAAAAGTGAAAGTGAATTGAATGTCGAGGAATCCAAACAAACCTTGAGGATGTGAAACAACTAGTAAGGGTATAGAAAGCTGAAATTAACATGAAAATGAAGGAAACAATAGAAATGATAGATACCTGGAAATGAATTGAACAACAATGATAATATAGAAAGAATAGAAAGTAGTATTAAATGTTTACATACTTGGAAAATTCACTTGAATTCTTTCTACTTTCTTTTTGCTCTTCAATGTTTGTTGAATGGCTTGAATGTGATGAATGAGTTAGTTTGAAGTCTACTTATATGTTATAAGCTTGTTGTGTTGCTATGGTGTCTTTAATTTCTGCACTCTTATCAAATAAAATTTTGAAATTGAAAATTTACTTGCAATAATTCATTTGATTGCTTCTTTAAATTCAGATTTGATTGCCCTTGAATGTTTATTGGTGGACTTACACAATTTTTTTTGTCAATGCAGGTGGTTAAATGTTGAAGTGACCAGAAGAGGTGTGCTTTAGGTGAAATGAAAAAATAGGGTGGTTGGAACGATGGGACATGGTCATATCTAATAGTTTAGTGTGGTCACGTCTACGTATGCACTAGTGGTGTTAGTACGTGCATTGCAATGACAATTGTGAACTTGTTTTGGGTTGATGGACTTCCACGTGGCGATGGTTTGTTATTACTGTGGCTTGTGGTTGAGGTGGTGAACCTCATGCGAGTATAAACATATGACATGTATCTGATTTGACATGTTTTCAGTTTGATTCAATAAGATTTTCCTTTTTGTACTAAACGACCTATTAAAGGGCGCATCATAACCAATCAATGAGATGGACAAGCAGATTGATTCTTTGACAAGAAAGAAACTGAATATTTTTTTTCATGCACATATAAAAAACTATTATTCACCTAAAGTGATTCATTTTATGATCTTATATTAATTGAAATTTATTTCTTTTATTTTTCAAATACTCTTTGACACATATTGAAGGCCAGGTGATCAGCTATAGACCCCTCTCACATTCACTAACATCATACCTATTGAACTCCACACACGAACATCCCTCCCCTATGGGTTGCCCATATTGATATAATTTAGATGATAACCATTAAAGCAGTCAATATTAAATTAAATATACAAAAAGCTAACCACCATGGGACTGCGGCTTTGCATCTATGACAGCTACGTTCCACCTCAAAGTTTTTTAACATCTACGGATGTGTAATGAAAATTGTATTTAATAATTTCCTACTTTCATGGAGCATGATATTTCAGTCTTTTATGCTATTAATGGTTTTGTTTCATCCAAGCGTCTGCAAGATGTGCCTGACAAGGACTCTCTTACAAAGGAACCTGCAGGGCAGTTTCTTGGAAGCTCTCTCTTTATGGCTTTTCTCCTAAATTAGTTCCAACTGCTGGTACTTCACGAGGATCTTCTGTTGTGAGGTAACTTCCATGAAACTTCTCGAAATTATGTAGATTCTCACGTTTGGAGAGCCCAATTTGCCTTCCAACTCCCTTATTTAAGATCTCAATGGGGAAGAGCAGAGCATGGTCATTCAATTTCTGAGAAAACTTTCTGAATCTGAAATTGGGTAATGGCTAAAGCGACTGAAAGAGTGAAAGAGATAATTGGGTTTGGTGATTATTTGCCAATGATGGCAGATATGTTAGGAGAAGAGGAGTTTATGGGTGAGCTCTGCAATGGCTTCCGTCTTTTGGCAGATGCAGAGAAAGGGGTAATAACTTTGGAGAGTTTGAAGAGAAATGCGGTTGTTTTGGGGATTGAGGCGATGAGTGAAGATCAACTGCAGGCGATGATTGCAGCTGCTGATCTCAATGGCGATGGAGTTGTGGATGAAAATGAGTTCTGTGTTATGATGATCAGACTCAGCCCCTCATTCATCACAGAGGCTCAACAATGGCTGGAAAAAGCTCTCATTCATGAACTCCACAGCTATGAGCAGTAGTTTCAAAATGATTCTTTGGTCTGTCTCATTCTTCTTCTTGTATCCTGATCTGGGTTTTATTATGCACCATAGCCTATTTAGATAATTTCTGTTATCAGATCCAAATCTGCAGAATAAAATCTCTGAGTTGTATTTGATGCAATTTAAAATGTTACTGGCTGTAATTGAAACCCCTAATTGTTTTCTCTTCATTTAGGTTTTTCTGATGTTTTGGGCATTCTTGTTCATAGGTCCTTATGTAGCATGATTGGAAATATGAATAATGAACTGATTATGTAAACGTTGAATCTAAAAATTGACAACTAAATTTAAAATGTATAAACAGTTCTGTCTCAAATTCGAATTCATTTATATAGATTGTTTCTATATTTTATATATGTCTTTTTAATTGTATAAAAAGTTATTTTAACATAAAGATAAATTATTATTAGCAATAAGAATTGTTTACAAATATTAAGTCTATATAATGTATTATAATTAGATGTTAATGTGTGAATATATGTATTTTTATGTCTTTTGTTTTACTATTCTTATAAATTTCAGAAGAAAAATAGATTTCAGAAGGTAGTGATAAAATAAAGAGTATGTGTAGTATATGATTAATGCTATATGAATTGAATTAATGTTAGATTCTAATATGTAGAAATATTAATCTATATGTCTTTTATCTTCTTGTTCTTTAAATTTTAAAAGAAAAATACCATTGAAAAGGATAGTGATAAAATAAAGAACATGTGTAGTATCTGTCATATAGCTAATGCATCTTTGCTTATTGCAAATATGGTTATTCTTCCTCTTTTTGTCCATTAGAATGTATTTTGTAATGACATCATACATGGAATTGTATGGATTTGAAGCATATAGTATATGATCTAATTGATATATTAAACATGCAAAATGTGTTAACAATGAAATAAATAATTATGTATCTCCAAATCATAATTTACAAGTTTATACAAATCCTTTTCCATCACAAAGTCACCCTAACAAATTAGACTTCCAACAACCACGCATGCATCTAGATAGTAATATGACACATGTGGATAGAGATGACATGGGTGTGTATCAATTTGATTTTCAATTACATGCAGCTATGAATTCTTTTGTAAGTATGATTTATGGGAAAAAAAAAAAGTTAATCATCTTCTCTTTCATTGTTTTTTTTTTTATAAATTAGATTCTATATTATAATTATTATGAGTCATTGAGAGTATATAGATGGGTGCCATGTAATGTTATAGATTTAACATGTTATTGTAATGTTTGCATAGAGGAATTTTCACTTCAACTATTTCATTTAGCAATATGCCTATTTACATAGAGGAGTATATATATGATGCCAATGTAATATTGATTGAAACTTTTACATGTTGATCCAAAGAAGTGGAAACTTTATATCTTAATATTCTTTCTTCAAATATTCAACATTTAAAATGGTAGATCATAGATAGCATTCCAAAACAATATCTTCTATGTTTTTGTTGATGCGTTAAAAATGTTCATGAGGTAAAGTAATAAAAATTGATAGAGATGCCCATAAGACTCTATGGGAATCATGTGATTTTACTTTGGCCACTTTTGTTAAGACAATAAAAAAATGCTTTTTTAATATCAAAATAAATTATTTTTTTAAAGATATGTAAATGTTTAAGGGATAAAAATGTCATGACAATGAAAAGAAAAAAATCAGCAATTTATAAGACATTAATACCATTCCTAAATGATAAAATCAAATTTGTTCATGCCCCTTCATATTTCAAAGAAACCAATGAAGATAAAATGCTTAAGGTACCTTGAGTTGCTCATATATTGTTCAAGTACATAAATGATTCAATATGTGAATGCCTTCAAGAGATCTTTATGAGTTACCTATTACTTATGTGCCACAAAAGAATGAAAAAAAAGGAAAAGGAATAGAGGCTAATGCATAGAGTTTACCTTCGTATGCAAATGGAACTTCTACTCCACCGATATCTAAGAAAGAAACATATGCTAGAAATTTAAGAGTACGTATCTAGAGCCATCTTCAAGGAAACACACATTATACGATATGAAATAAAAACTAGCAATAACACCTATTCCCATTATCAAATAATTTTAAAGAATATGCAACCATTTAAAATCTTTAAAAATTACTCTTTGGTCTAGGTCATAGCATTGATAACACTTGAGAAGATGCATAACATTGATACAACTTGAGAGAATCCACAAAGAAAATAATTACAATAGAATCACAATAATATAATATATAACCATTTGAAATCTTCCAAAATTATTCTTTGGTCTAAATCATAGCATTGATACCACCTAAGAAGATGCATAACATTGATATAACCTAAGAATATCCACAAAGAAAATAATTACAATAGAATTACAATAATATAATATGCAACCATTTGAAATCTTCAAAAAACATTCTTTGGTCTAAGTCATAACATTGATACTATCTATGAAGGTGCATTGATACAACTTGAAAAGATCCATAGAGAAAATAATTATAATAGAATCAATTAGAGATTTTATGGCTTCAATAGTGTGTTCATTTTTGCATCAATGTTTTGGATCATACTCTATGATCCATCATCAAGATGAAAGCATGATAGAGAGTGAAAATGGTATAATAGAATTATAATAATATAATATGCAACCATTTGAAATCTTCAAAAAATGTTCTTTGGTTCAAGTTATACAATCGATACCACCTAAGAAGATACATAACATTGATACAACTTGAGAAGATCCATAGAGAAAATGATACAATTGAGAAAACACAGAAAAACTAAGAGATGTTTGATTAATAATATTCTAGGATACACAGAAATGAAATGGGGCCTGGACATAGGATAACATTGTGCAATATCCTTAACATTCAATTGAAGTCCACATGAGTAAGTGTTATGAGTATTAATAAAAAAAAATACATTTAGCAAAACTGAGAAGATGACATGATCTTCACCATTAAATATTAGTTGTACACCTTGTCACAATAATTTTTTATTTTTTATTTTTATATTTATGTGCCCATACATCAATGTGTTGTAATGTCCCTTCCCAAAATTTTAATGGGAAACAAAAAATTTATAATATAAACACAATCTTCACCAATCATATCCAAACAACAACAATTAACTGTACTTAATGACACTCATAATTAACTTTACAATCATAAATTTTTAGAAAATGAATTAAATACTTACAACACTTATATTGATATAGTTTGGATTTATACAACCAATAGGACTATTATGATAGTTATTACATCATAACCAACAAGCTCAAATGAAACTACTAAACTTCCATGCCACTCCTTAAAGCCCCAACACACTTCTTGATTGAGAATTCCCATAAGAACCGAATAGTCTTCATCATTTGGTTCCAACAACCAATGAGTTTTCAACATTGGTCATAATATCCTAAAGAGATTCATCCATAAAAAGACTTGAACATAAAGTTTCTAGTAGATAGAAAAACATAACATAACATGAATATCCACAATTGAAATAGTTTCCTACTTTTATATGTTCTTCGCACAAAAGACCAAACTAGTTTGCCTAGACCCAAAATGGGGCCAAGGATCAAATTTGAATCTTATAGATCACATGACAGGCCAACCTTACAAGCCTTATAGGATTTCTTTGTTGAAGTCTTAGACTTTTCGTTCCCTTCTAAATTAGCAATCATTAGAATGCGACCCCAATCCTTGTCATTTGATTTCTCTTAAGCATGTGTTGGGAAATACCCCCAATCCTCAACACTCAACGGTTTCTCACTGTGAGAAAACTGGTATGCTTGATCCTAAATCTCAAACAAATCTTGGCACATTTAAGGAAGAACCTTTGATGCTTGGCCATTGGTGACTCTTAGTATGTTCCAAGTAGAAACTATGATCCCTACTTTTTTTACTAGTCTTTGGAATGTGTCAAGAAACACCCTAATTCATTAAACTCCAATATCACCCTAAGAGAGAAATCATTTATCTCCTAACTTGTTGCATGTCAAGAAATAACTTGCATGTCAAGAAATAACTTCAACCCCTAACCCACTATGTTTCACTAAGTTCTTCCATTCACTTGTCCTAGGCATAATTAAGGACATATCCATGATGCCTAACAAATTTTCAACATAAGTCAAACAAAATTCTCAATCTTTGAACTCTAACATCTCCTTGGCACACGTCATACATAAACTCCAATCTCTAAAAATTCTCAAGCATTAACCAAGATGCAAGATCGATATTCAATCTCCAATATCTTCCTAGCATGAGTCAGTTAGCAATCTTGACCCCAAATCTTTGATGTCTCCTTGAGAAAGAAGTATTTCCTTTTATTTTTTAAAAGGGGACTTGATAAATCCCCCCTCCCTCCAAGATCTCTTTCCCTCAAGTAATACAAATTAGGATGCTTAAATATCTTTGTATTAATGAGTGAGATCATTATTTACTATTCATAGAGCCCAAAGTCTATATTTGTTAGATGATGCATCTTTTGTAAAAGAGTCCTATTAAAACTCAAGAATCTTCAATTCTCTCCATACCAGTATCATGAATCCTACAAAAATGGTCATATAATTTGGTTTTTGTACCTTCTTATCTTCAACTTGGATCAAGTAGTGAAGATAACCAACCATTCATATGTTGGTGGTCCACAAAATCTCATAAGATCAAGTGTTGCTCTATGCATTTACCACCATATTTTTGTTGTGCCACTTTGGCCTCCAAATGAGTATGATGATAACTCCCTTGATTTCTAGTGGAGTGGATCTTATCCTTATACTAGATAGGATATAACCCTTATGATTTTGGACCACTCAACTTATATTCAAGAGGAAATGAAGTGAAATCAATAAATTTTAACTAAAATGTTAGTATAGTAGCTGGAATGATTTTTTCTTTGGAAACCAACAATATTATAATGATATATACAAGAGTTGCAATTATAATCCCTTGCGAAAATCAGCAATATAGAAGTTGGGAACAACCACACAATGCCAAAAAATATTCCAACAATAGGATCCAATTTAAGATCACTTAATCATGTGGTTGAACACACCTCTATGGACCACTTTCCCTTGAACTTTACCTCTACATTATAATTTTCAAAGACATGTGACCAATGCATATCAATAGATAATTCAATTCTTTCAAATTGGTGTTATAAGGCTTATCACTTCTCAATGAATGTACAACTAGTAGTCGGATAATATCATAGTTGTGACACATTTCTTTTATATGAGTAAAAAATATAATGGGTTTTAATATCCTCCATCACATGACTAAAAGCTTTTCTTTGGTTGCAAGGGAGGTACATGCAATGCTTGAATCGTTGAGGGAATCAGAACCAAAATCTAGAATCATACTCAATGTTATCCTTGGATAATGTCTATGTAATGAAGAATCCTTGTTGTTATGTCAAGTGGGTGGCTCTCAACATGAGGGTTCCATCTAAACATTACTTAATTTTGATGGCCACCCTAGGAGTGTAAAGCTAATCTCATACACATTAGAACAAGCATATCATCTTTGGAAGAAGTTATGCTTGTCACCCAATAATCTTTTATCATGGTCACATTACAATCTTCTCCTTCAATACATAGGATTTTGACCTCCTCTTCATTGGGTTTCAACTCCATAGTGGACTCTGGCATTGGATGTATCCTTGGCATGCACCATATTATGTTGAACTTTCCTATGATGTATAGGTTTTTACATTCAAGGTATTCATCTACTATGTTGGCATGCTTTTGTGTGCACCTTTTCTTCTTATGTGATGAAGGATCTCAAACATATAGATAAGATTCATGACAATTCAGTCAACATCTTATCCACATTAGAACTAGGATGGCTAGAGTGATTACCCCATAACAAAACCTTCACACTAACATTACCATGCAAGGAGATCCTCTCAAACTATATCAATTCAACATTGTCTATAATTTGAAACATAACAAAAAATACTATTAAAATAATGTAGCAATTGCAAGTGTGATGGACATGCAAAAAATTTGGCCATTTAATTATGGTAAGAGTGGTAAATAATCGTACATAAATTGATAACTCTCTACTAGAAGCTATTGGTAGTAAATAAGTATTCACCATAGTTGGAAATCCTTGTAAAACCACTTGTGAGAATGTCACTAAAGTAATTGATTGGTTGTTAACAATTATGAAAACAATATTAGGAGTGGAAATTAGATCCATTGTTGTCTTGGTAATGTAGACAATATTATATAAGTATGTCATCTTATCATAATCCAATTTCCTCATGCTTTGTTGGAGATCAATCATCTCATCCTACACACATTGTGTTATCCTATCATACAACAACTTGTATCTTTGGAATCTTTCAATGTAAACACTATGCCTCCTCAACTCATGATGATATTCTCTACTCAATGGTAGCCTTGAAAAATCAAGAATCATGCATTGTTGGTCCAACGTAAAATAGGTACAATCTCCTAGATGGCTCACCTTTGAATAAGGCTATAGTTGCTCCCAATTGAAACTTTGCATAGAAGTCTTTGTACATCACGTGCTCGCACAATGTGGTGATCAATTACTTTTCTACCTTGATGCTTACAATTGTTGGCATAAATGATGCTAATTGATGCAGCTATGGTAAGTGATTACTGGTGTTATAATGAGATAGATTTAATTACATGATGATCAATTATTGAGTTGTCATTGATGTCAAGTATTGACCTAGTGTTTCTAGAATGTTGTTGGATATAATAATGATGATCAAGGTGTTTCAGTAAATTTTAGTTGTAGTGATTGATATGAGAGACTTGGGGATGTCTCAGAAAGTTAAATGCATGAACACTACTATTGATATTGACCGGTAAGTAAGATATTATTAGAGGAAGGTTAGCAGTGTAACTGTTGGTACAATTAGACAAGCAATAGGTGATTTGAGTGGTTTGTCAAATCTTTGTTATGTCTTGTAATGTGGTTATATGATATGGTTGCTAATAGTGTTTAGATGCTATAGTTGCAATCACAACTGATTTGGATGACCGTAGTGGAAGTTAGAAGACCGGATAACAGAGTCAAAATTGTTAACATGTTGAAGTGTTAAAGTTCTTGAGTGACAATGATTAAATCTTTGATCAATGATCGGTGAAGGTGTTGCAGTGAATTCAGTTAATTGAGTTATGATCTGATGACATGTATTAAATATTGGAGGTGATGATCTAGCAACAAATTGTTCGGTGCTAGAATGTGGTGAAGATTTAAGAAGCAAGTGTATGGTCAAAATGTGTTTAACTCCTGAACTCAAATTTCTATGAAAATCATTGTGTGAGCCGATGCGGTATAGGAAATTTATTGTATACATTTAATATTGTTATGTGATGTGCTAGATCCAAAGCACAAAGATTGAAAGTTGAATTGTAAGTCGTTTAGGGAAATTGTAAGGTGGTGGAAAACTTAAAGGCTTGATGAACAATATATATTGGATGAACTTAAAATTTTTTAGTGTTGATCGTGTGTTGGGCAAGTGCAGTGTAAAGTGTATGTTGCGATCAAGCCAGAGAAGAGATAAGTTTGTTGAGAAGACATTGTGTACTTCAGAGGATATGATCAAGTAGAGGTAGTGCTATATTATAGATCATTATTCATGTTGTTCCCTAATAGTTACAACAGTTGAAATCCCTTAACATGGTAGATCCTAACAATTCCCTATTGTAAATAGTCTAACAAGGTGGCACATTAGTTTGTGTTTGAAGTCCTCTAACCAGGCTACTCTTAACAAAGGATATGTCAACATGTTAGTACCAAAAGATAAGTCTCCATATACCTCACAATTTCTCATGATCGAGCTTAACCACTATTTTATTGGCATGTATGGGATGACAATTATACAACTAGTGATGAGAGTAGTGCCATCAAAGATATTCTCTCAAATATCACACTGATTCTTGTGATTGTACTTGATCTTGTACAAAACCTATTCCACAACCTAAATAGTATAACCTCCATCTTTTCAATATCGCCAGGGTTCTCATGATCAATTTGCAATTGCTCTTCACGGGTATCAATCAAAGTCAAATCATTTACCACAATAGCATAACTCTATCTTGAAAATCATTGTCACATGTTCGAGTCATTCCCATACATCACAATTCATCATTACATGGTGCAAATACTCCCAAACATGAAAATTGGTAGATGTTTCTTAGACACCATTTGTAATTATTGAGACATCTTCAACTCACAGTACCAACTCTTTATTAGTGATGATGTTGTTCTAATATTGGACTTCACTACCTTTTGTCATCAAGATGTCCATTTTTTTATTCTTCTATGACATCTTGTGCTTTTGGTTTTCCTTCTTTCTCTAATATCACAACTTCTTTGTTGACCTCCTCTTGTTATTCTATCTTTGGTGTACACTTTACTATTTCAAGTTCCACCATCTTGAGCTCTCCCTCTTTCAAGAATGATTCTTTTGGCTCTTTCTCTTTGATCTCTTCCATAATAAAATTTGAATTTTCGTCTTTTCTCCCTCTTCTAATGTAGTGGTAAAATCTTCCTTTATTTAGATATTGTTGATCTTAGATCCCATTGTTCCACTCTAAAACCTTCTTTATAGGGCTCCCCTATCCATTTATTTGAAACTCTGAATACTGAGTTAAAGTCACATCCTAATGAATTGATGGGTCCTAAGCACTGTATTTGGCATGATATCTTGCCACTTCATTCTCTTGTTGGGAATGTATGATTTGTTCTCCCTCTATAGTTTTTGCATCTCATCTTTCTAGATATTTGGTTTTGAATATCTTTTGAGGTGAGTTTATTAAAACCTTGTCATTCTTTTAATTACTTCCTTCTATACTATTATTTTGTGTAGATTTGGTGTGACTGACTAACTTGGTCATGTCCTACATAATTTGCACAAGTGTTTGATTGGTTTGTTGATTGATTGATTGGGAAAGAATTTTGATTAGCCATTTTCTTCTTACCCTTGACACCAATTCCACTAATATATTATTTTTTGGGTTCCTCTAACACTTTCCCTTCTCTTCTAGAGCTCTTAGGTCTCTTTCACTCAACAAAAAAACAATAGGGTAACCTAGTAGATTAGAAAGACTATTACTTTGATACCATTAATGATGTTTTTTCCAACAACAAAAAATAGAAAAAAATTACATACAAATACAATCTTCACCAATCATATCCAAAACATCAACAATTAATTATACTTAACACTCAAAGCTATTGTTTAGCCTGAGGATGAAAGGAAAAGAAAAGAGAAAACAAACCCTAGGAAAGTGTCAGTTCTTGTAGATTATGAGGATTTAGTTAACCATGACATGTTGATATCCCCTTCTAAGTCACTGAATTCAGATGTTGGTACAAAACATGAGCCACATGAGGAGGAGGATAAAGGTGTTAAGTAGGATTTTGTTCAACTAAATCAAGAGGATTTTAATGATAGAATGGAATATACCAAAGGTGTGCTACATGCCGCCAAAGATAGGTTTGTATGCTCTTTCTGTATGGACAAATGGACTTTCCATGAGATTAAAAGTCTTATTCTCAAATATTGGGCCCTCTCAACTAAATTTGAGCTTCTTCAATAGAGCATTGCTAATATAAAGATAATGTTAAGCCTACGGGTGACAACACATGAACTGCTGAGGAAAAGAGAATGGTGCTGGATTGTGTCGATGCTGAAAATAAAATGAAGACTATGCTGGAAGATAAGATGAATGAGCTGAATTCCAAAGTTGATAGTACTTATTCTAATTTAAAGAAAATCATTTAGCACAACCATGATAGCATGAAGGTGTCTGTGGATAATATCAAAGCCTTGTATGCCATGCTGGAAGGTTCCTATTAGGAGAAGGCTATCATCAATGTTGAGCGGGAGGTTGAGGATGTTGCTGGTTAGAGTGTTGGACTTGGGAAACGTACTAGAGCGAGCCTTAAGAAGAAAGTGAACATTGTGCCTAACGAACTCATGGACTTGAAAGCTTTTGTCTAGAAGACGTCTTCTTTAGAAGAAGAAATTGTTGAGTCCCTTAAAAATCTTGCTTAGTTGCTGGTGGTGTTGCTATGTTTTGTCTTGTTTCTGTTGGTTTTTCATGTTGTGCTTTGCTGGTAGTTGGTTTTTCTACTAGTTGGTCAACAATTTTTGTTATGATGGACTGTAATTGCTACATCTTATGTTTGGGATGGTTTTATAGTTCCCCAACAATGCTTTACATTTTGGTCTTTTTATGCTTTATCTTTCCTCTAGATTGTAAAGGGGTTCAGGGTGCATTAATTGAAAACAACACTCACGATTAACTAGAAAATCACACAAATTTACATAAAATGAACCAAAAAATACCAATAATTTATATGGATATAGTTTAAAATTTTAGATTTAATGGGACTATTATGATAGTCATTGTACAACATTCAACAAGCTTAAATGAAACTACTAAACTTTCATGTCACTCCTTAAAGCTTCAATGCACTCCTTGAGTGAGAATGTCATAAATAGTCAAAGGGTCTTCATCCTCGAATTCTAGTAACCAATGATTTTTCATTCATTGAATGTAACCTCCTATGGGTTTTTTTCATACAATACTTGGACAAAAAGTTTCTAGTAGATAGAATAACATAACATGGGTCTTCACAATTGAAATACTTTCCTAGTTTTATAAGTTCTCTGCAAAAAAGACCATATTAGTTGGCCTATACACAAATGGAGCCAAGGACCAAATTTCAATCCTACACATCAGATTACAAGTCAAACTATAGGCCTTATAGGATTTTCTTATCAAAGTTTCAAACTTTTCCTTCCCTTTTGACTTGGAATTCATTGGGCCACAACCCCAATCCTTGTCATTTAATTTCTCCTTGGCATTTGTTAGGGATTACACTCAATCGATGACACCTGAAAAATTCCCAATGTGAGGCAAAAAAGATGTCTGGTCACACATGTTGGAATTCATCTATGATGCTTGGCCTCTAACAAATATTTGATATGCATTGAGTGGAAAATTTAATTCCTGCTCTTTAACAACCCTCTGGCATGTGTCAAGTCACACCCTTGATCCCTAAACTCCAACATCATGTTGGGTTAAAATTCCTTTATCTCTTAACTTACTATAAGTAAGACACTAGATTTAACCTTTAACCCTTGACCCGTGATGTGTCACTGAGTTCTTCCATTCTCTTTCTCTAGCACAAGTAGGATGTATCCTTAAACCCCAATGCTTGAAAACTTTCAAGCATGAATCAAGTGACATGCCTAATGTCCAAACTCCACCATCTTCCTAGTGTGCATTGGGCATATACTCTAATTCTTGATCTCTCAAAAATTTCAAGCATGAATCAAGACACAAGTCCAATCTTTGATCTCTGATGTCTTCTTGGCATGAGTCAATCAATGGTCTTGACCCCCAATCTTTGATGTCACCTAGAATAAGAATTTTTTCATTTGATTTTTAGAAAGGGGACATGACAAAATTTATGTGGCCCAAAATTCATGAAGTTCAAAAAATTGCAAGAGTCAAAGGCATCCAAGCTAACAATATGTAACAATCAAAGCACACATCCAAGAGATTGTCAATAATGGGGATGTCATAGCTAAATAATGTACTTCCACCTTGTCCACACAAAAATTAAAGCTATCAATAACTCATTCCAAAGCATGATCAACCTTGTTCACTCTCACGCCAAGGTCATAATCATCAAGCTAACTTCATTCATCCTATGGGAAAATTAGAAGATCAAAAACTCCAAATTGATCCTCCCACAATTCTATCATCTCATGAGTAGATTATAAGCCCCATAAAACACACACAAGAAAACTAGTCATGATGAGCATATTGGGAATCAAGTTATCAATCATGTTGATCATACCATTAATCTACATATCGCAATCCTCAACAAGGAAGCACAAATATCCAATCAACTTGGCCCAACCACCTTCATTTTGTTTGCCCTTCTTGTAAAGGAGAAAATAAACATCTCTAATGAGCCTTGGTTTAGCTAAAGATGGATTCACATCTAATTTCAAAAGAAAAAAATGTTCAAAGCATGGGCTGCTACACCATAATGGATAGGGCCTTCATGAACAAAGTATTCTAGAGCTAACATCAATATATTCAAATCATTGATATCAAGGCCTTGACTACACACCTTCTATTAAGAAATTTAATGATGCCAAGAATACATCAATGATAACAAGGGTAACTTCATCCAATGCAAATAGAAATGTAGAAGCCATTTATATCTCCTATAATCTTATTACTGGGTAAGAGTTTGGAGTTGGGGAACAATTCCATGAAAGTCTTTTAGAAATGAGAGATGTCGCTCGAAACGGGCACCCGTTTTCAAAAAACGGGCGCTCGTTTTAGGTTCGGGCACCCAATCCTAAATTCAAAAAATGGGTGCCTGTTTCTAAATTTTTTTATTTATTTTTAATAGATTTAAAAATGCATTTTAACACATTGAATTTTTTTTTAAAAAAATGGGCACCCATTTCTTAAGACATGAGTGGGAAGCACACATTCGCCTCGAATTTCATTTCAAATTTGGTTTGGTTTAGGCTTGGTAGAACCAAGCCTATGCCTTGACCTCCAAAAATTTGGTTAAGGCACTGGAATGCCAAATTTCTGCCTTGCCATAATTTTTTGAGGGCCTTCCTGATCCTATCATTTTACAAAAAAAAAACTCATTAGAGTTCTCACTCTCTTGATTTCAAAAATGTAAATTTCATAGTGATGTGATTATTTTTACTATTTTTGCATTATTTATTAGTTAAAAGTGGTACCTAAATGTAAAATAGCGAGGTTCACTAAAACATTAATAACTTTTTTGTTTTTAGGTTTCTTGGAAAATAAATTATATGAGACCAATCTAGATACAATTCTTTTGAAGATTAAAAAAAGAATTTTAAAAAAATATGAAATTCTCATCAAATTATGGTGTCCGTACACCAAAGGTTTTGAAAATGTATTTTATAGTCAATTAAAAATTAATAAAAAAAATATATATTCAATAAAAAAATAAGGAAAAATATGCTGACCAGTATTTGGTGTCTTAGGAATATTTCCCCAGAAGGATTTACAAAAATTTATTTATTTACGTCAAAATATGGTGTCTATGGTATGGTCTTGAAACAGGCATTTTGAAAGCATGGTTTTTAAACATTCCTACTAAAAAACAATTTATACCATGTGAGTATTTAAATAAATTACATATTTGAAAAGTAGACTCTAAGAGCTACATTTTCTATTATTAAATTATTTTGAGATTCAATCTCTAAGTGTCTCAAATTTAGACATCAATTGACATGAAATTTAAAAAAAAAGGGAAAACACTTCCACTTTTTGCCCAAAAGTGGGACTCAACTTCTTGCAGCCATCCTACTACCAATTCTTTTCTTACCTCCTCCCTTTACACTAGAAACTTTCATCTTGAACATCATAAACCCCTTCATTGGCACCACAAATATTATACACTGTATATGACAAAGAATCAAAATAAAGCACCAAATCAAAATCAAATACCAAATCCAACTCAAGCAAGACATCAAAAGAAAATACCAAAAGCAAAATTTATCCTAAAGTAAACCAAAGAAATAAATTTACTAAAATCAAAACTCCAAAAAGAAAGTAATTAATTCAAAGTGATGAATTATGCATAATGGCCACCTTCATAATCATCATCAATCATGACAAAAATCTCCACGATGCAATGAGATTGTTGGACTCAATCCAATCCCAAATCCAAATACGCGTCTCTCACTACCAACTCTACTTTCCAATCACAAGATCCCCCTCCCAATCAATATGCTCAAAGACCAAAACCAAATCCTAATCACAAATCCTTAATTGCGAAAACCCCAATTCAATATCCAAGTCTGAATCATGAAATCCAAAATATGAATCTACACAACCTCATCCTAAACATAACATCCCAAAATCTTGAATCTACTACATCCTCGAAGATGTGCTTTACCACAAGGGTTTCAATGGTACTCTATCACAATGTGCACATTATGATAAGGTCAACTCAACTATTAAAGAGCTCTACCATACTTGCGATTTGTACACTAGAGAATTATAATATATATTTTTTGTATTTCATATTTCCATCTTTAATCTTTGAATTGTCTAGTAACTAAAAGGTTATGTGAAAACCATAACCATTAACTTTCAAATTTGATCCATGATTTAAAGCTTTCCACAAGTTTGTATGTATATATGTATGTATGTGTGTACATATGTATGTATGTAAGTATAAAATTATAATCTTGATAGATAACCTAAACACAAATCATACTATCATTCTTATCAATTGAATTAATCAATTAAACTACAATATTTTAATTAATTTTATTAAAATCTAGATAATGGACCATCATATGCATACAATTGTACATAATTCAATTGTGCACAAGTCTTATAAATATTTATATCCCAATTTTTTAAGGAGAAAATATATATCCACAATATCTATAATCATCAATGTAGTATATTTCCATGATTCATGAGAATCTATGGTTGCTTCTAGATTTGATTGTGTGAATGTTTTTTCATCAATGTTTCAAATCACACTACATGATCCATCATGACGATGCTTCTTTTAATCGTGATGATGGGTCATATAATGTGAATTGAAACATTGATGAAAAAACATTCACAGTGTCGAATCCACAAGTAACAATAAATATATAATCAATTAATAAATTGTATAATACGATTTAAGTTTAAAATAACATCTTATGGTCGTTAACACTATCAGATTTCTACAATTCATGCAATTATCTTTGCTATTTCTGAATTTATTTTTGTACACATTTTTATCATTGTCTTTTCTCTGATCCTTTAACTCTTTTTCATTCTGATAATAGATCATGAAAAGATTGATGATAAAATAAATTGTCATAGAAAGGTGGTGAAATTGAAACCCTATGTTGCCCTACAGAAAGAGTTCAGGGAAAACCAGAAACAAAATACAGAACTCTGAAAATATAAATTTATATAGCAACAATGTCAAACAAAATCCAGTATATTTGAAGACTGTGACTACAATTCCAATCTCACAACAGGAAAAACATAAATCCAGAGACAAATGCTTATCTATTTCCTTGTGTCTGCAATTCATTGACAAGAGCTTTCCCTAGCCATTTGTGAGCCTCTGCCATCAAGGAAGGGCTGAGCGTGAGCATAAGAACACAAAACTCATTTTGATCGAGAACTCCGTCACCGTTCAGATCAGCCGCTTCAATCATCGCTCTTAATTGATCTTCATTCATCGCCTCCACTCCCAAAAGAGCAGCATTTTTCTTCAGACTCTGCATAGTTATCACGCCTTTCTCTGCATCGGCCAGCAGACGGAAGCCATTGCAAAGCTCCGCCATAAACTCCTCCTCCCCTAATTTCTCCGCCATCACTGGCAAATAATCCTCAAATCCCTCAATCTCTTCCACGCTCTTTGAGATTTTCGCCATTCTTCAAAATTCCGCAAAGAATCTTCTTTGCCCTGCCAAGAAACCTAAGTTTCCAGTCCTTTTGCTTTAAACATTTGTGCAGAAACATTGGAGACATTAAATAGGGCTTTAAATCTGGTTTGGTAAACGCTATTGATAAGGAGGGAATTTCACAGAAAGTTCCGCAGGATAGCGGCCAGCGAAGAAGTAAATGAAATTTGGGAAATTAATATAAAAAGAGAGCTTCGGAGAAGCTGCAGATCTTGTCAATGTCTCCATGAAAAGAATGTTCTGGACACGGTAATATCTGATTTCTTTGTCAAATTTTAACTACCTGTTTTTTTTATGGGATTGCGAAATTGAGAGGAAATTGGCTCGGCGTCTCTTCCTAAATCAGTGACATAACAATAAATTTATAAATTATTTTTAAATAAATAAATAAATAGTTCTCTAACAAATTCAAAAGTTGACATTTATTATTTGGGTTTACTGGAATTAAATAATGTTGGAATTGTCAAATTTCAGTATTTGACAATTTTCGAAGTTTGAGGAAAATGGTTTTTTGAATATGGTTGGAATTGTTTACTTCACCTGGAATTCATAATGAGAAGATGGAAAATGTTGTTTGCATATGGATTTCAAAATATTATAAATTTTGCTTTACCCCCAATTTTCATTTAAGTGGAATTGGAATTGATTTTCCAATTCCACTTATTTAGTTGGAATATTCAAATTCTGGTTTTGGGGGTAAATGGGAATTAACAAATCCCTATTCCAGTTTCATGTTTTGAACACAAACATCGAAAATGTCAATTCCAGGATTTGACAATCCCAATTCCAGCAAACAAACGGGCCCTCAAAGTTTGAGGAATTGGAAAAATAGGGTGAGGGGAGAAGATCTATTAGTTGATCATTTTCAATAGTATCCTTGATTTAATGTTCTATAGTTTTAATAGCATTATATTAGTAATTGCAACTTTGAAGTTGTTATTATTTACATGAGTACTTATAATTGAATGAAATTTAGTATTTAGATCTAAAAAGTAAAAAATTATGCAATGTCACATCAACACACTAGTAAAACATGACTTAATGTACAATTATTAGGCTATCATTTTGGGGTGTCTTTTTGGACACCTTGATGAAAAGAATACTAGTTGTTGTGACTTTAAAGTTGTCGGTGTTGATTATGAGTACTCATAATTGAATGAAATGTATTTTGTAGATCTCAAAGGCAACAAATTATGTGATGTCACATTGACAAACCAATAAAACATGACTTATGCACAATTATCAATCTATAATTTTTGGGGTGTCTTTTTGGACACCTCAATGAAAAGAGTACTAGTCATGACTTTAAAGTTACTTGTGTTGGTCATGAGTACTCATAATTGAATGAAATGTATTTTGTAGATTTAAAAAACAAAAACTTATGTGATGTCACATCAACACAACAATGGAACATGACTTAAAGCACAATTTTTAGTCTATCATTTTTGGGGTGTCTTTTGGACGTCTCAATGAAAAATATGTTGATGTGGCATCATGTTTGATGATATGGACCTAAAAACCTTCGTTATATGTAGGGGCATTGTCAAGTAAGTTGCTATAAAAATTGGGAGTGGATTGAAATTGTCACTTTATGATTTTGAGAGACATGAAGTTGGGGTGCTCAACCACTAGGTCCTCTTCCCCATTACTTCCTCTTCAACACAACTTTGAGTCATCCTCAAAAGGAACAATAAGAGACATAATATTCTAGATATTATCTCACATATTGGTGAAAGATGTTAAAGCTTAATTGAAGTAAGATATTTAAACTAATATTATAGTATTATTTATATTCACATAGTTGTTATGCAAGCATTAAAGGCAATTTGTAGAATAATGATAAAAGATGGATTAATTAAATAGATAATATGATATTGTATGAACATGTTGTTGAACATCCAATATATTGAGAGGGGAGGGGTGAATCAGTATACCCTTGAAAAAGTTAAAGCACTTAACTAATTGCCCACATTTCCTATTTTGATTATGTGAAAAACTAAACAATTGGAAGCATAAACACAACAACTCATAACACCATAATTTTTTTTGTGGAAACTCAAAATGGGAAAAATAATGTGAGAGGGTTAGCTCTCAAGTATTATGTAACCAGCTAATAATGCATAGTGTGGCTCACTATCGATGTGCTCACTATGTTTAGCCTCACTGCCCTTATACAAAAATAGCAAGGATTTGCTAAAATACAAAAATTGAATTGGAGGTCATACATCCACAAAATGCACAGATACAATTCTCAGTGTGATACAAGAACCATTATGGATGGCCAGGGCCTATGAGGTACAAGTCCTCATAGTTTCAGATGGTTTCCCATATGATCTTAAAGATGTAGGGAGAGAGAACAATGATTCCAATTTGTATTCACCCATTCTGTTATCATTGATTTTAAGCTTCAAATCTTGCATTGAACTTTTGGATTTTTAGTCTGTTGCACTTTAGAAACTTCCCTATTGTGAGGAAAAAAAGTATCTGTAGATTGTCTCAAGGCATTGTAGGAATAATTGGAATCTGTTGGAATGGTAACCTTGACTGCATTGTAGGGGAACTTAACACACTAGTGATACGTAGAAGGGACGACTTGCATGTCGTGTATCTAGGGAAGACCCAACAAAATATTATAGGCCAGAGGTAATTCAAGGACTTCGCATGTTACATTTCTTTAAATGGGTCCTACCCTGATTGGCAACACCACTAGTCCTTTGGAGGACCGTTCTTCTTCGTCATATGCCTTGATGGTTATCTTTTTCCATGGGTCTATGGCATGTTCAAAGAAACCCAACTATTTGATCGGATTGTATGTACAACTGTTTAAACCAACACCTCCATCTATCAAAATGCACTTGACACGGTGTTTGTAAATAATAACCTCTATGTGTAAGGGTTAATTGTGAGGATGATTCAAATATTTCTTGTCTTCCTCAGAGAAAAACAAATAGTGTGGGGAGGTCAGATGATTTACGATAGACTAGAATTGATCAACACCTAAGTCCTTAGATACATTAGCAACCAACAATGCTTGTTCTAGAATTTCTTTGTGAGCTGGAAAGATTTTTAGCAACTCAAAGATTGAGATTTGTGTTGACGTTCTTTATAATTGATCAACCAAGTTGTCATTTGTTTTTGAAGATGAGGAGGAGACTTGTTTTGATGTGTTGGGTTTGGATGTCTGAGCAGTTGATTATTTTGACAGGCCAACTCCTTTCAGAGTGACCTTGGTGTGCCTTCTAGTCACAGTGTTAGAAAATTTTGAGTCATTGTTGTTTGGTTGTTTTGAAGAGGAGGACGAACCAAATATTTTGATAGTGATCTTAGCTTGACTTCAAGTTACTGCATTGGAATATTCTAATTCTTATTTACCTTTTATGGTGACCACATTAATCGATCGACCACAGGGTTCAAACATGTTTATAACATTGTCATTATTGGTATAGGTGCAATTAACCTTACCACCACCATTGGAATTTGAAGATTCTCCTTTTTCATACTTAGGGAAGGGATCTTTGTATGCATTGTGATCAGTGTTAGCTTGATGTCCATCAACCATTATGGTGTCACTATCAATGAGATCTTGAATGACCTTGGTGTGCCTTCTAGTCACGGTGTTAGAAAATTTTGAGTCATTGTTGTTTGGTTGTTTTGAAGAGGAGGACGATCCAAATATTTTGATTGTGATCTTAGCTTGACTTCAAGTTACTGCATTGGAATATTCTAATTCTTATTTACCTTTTATGGTGACCACATTAATCGATTGACCACAGGGTTCAAGCATGTTTATAACATTGTCATTATTGGTATAGGTGCAATTAACCTTACCACCACTATTGGAATTTGAAGATTCTCCTTTTTCATACTTAGGGAAGGGATCTACGTATGCATTGTGATTAGTGTTAGCTTGATGTCCATCAACCATTATGGTGTCACTATCAATGAGATCTTGAATTATGTGCTTGAGTTTCATACATTCTAGTGTTTTGTGACCCTTGTTACAGTGATAGTCACAATATAGGTTATCATTCCATGACCATTTTGGTTTGATCTAAGGTTCCCATGGTTTAGAGTTGTCTAATAATGTGATGAATTTATTTGATAACATATTTAGGACAACATCAAGAGGTTCTCCTAGGGGAGTGAAATTGTATTTGGGTCGGGGAATCCAATGTGTTTTTATCTTTGTTTGTCTCTTGATTAGGTCTTGGGTTTGATGATGTGTTTGTGTTATTCTGATAAGCTTGAATGCTACTAGAGAGATTGAATATAGGTTCCTTGGGTTTGAAATTTGACAAGTCTACAACTCCATCAGTGATCACATTCTTGTTTTTGTTCCAGTATTTTTTTTGTCTTTGTTACTACTGTTGTTGTTGGAACCATTAGAGGACTTGTTGTCTTTGTTCAAGGTAAGTTCACCTTTCCTCACAAGAACATCTTCTATTCATATTGCACTTTCCACTAGTTTATTGAAAGTTGCATGGATTTGCATTTGAAGCGCATAGTTCATTTCCAGTACCAAATTGTTAATGAAGATCTCTATTTTCTCCATTTCCAAAATCTTTCTATTATATCTGGTGAAAATCTTTCTCCATCATTGGAGGTGTGTAATGAAGAGTTCTCCACTTTTTTGTTTAGTGTTGCATAGATCCAACATGGTGACTATGTGTTGGATGTTGTAATAATATTGTTGGATGAACCTTCTCACCAATTCGTCAAATGTATGGATACCTGGTGTTAGTTTTGTGAACTATTCCATGGATTTTTCTCTGAGGCTCCTAGGGAAGAGTCTCATAAGGTATGTTTTTTCATGCATAAATTACATGCTAAGAGAACAAAATTCTCTGATGTAATCTTGTGGGTCACCATTTCCATCGTATTTTTCGTACTTGTGAATTTTGATCTTAGAGGAAATGGTGGCATGTAAAAAATTTGATCAAAAGGAAAAGGACAAATGGACTCCAATGAGTACTTGTCAAATGTTTGGTCCTTCCTCTTCTTCATTTTCATGAGTTTAATCCTCATCTCTTTTAGGTGTTTGTTAAGGATGGAAATGGGAGACTCTTCTTCACATTGTATGAGTCTCTCAATTTCAAAGTCGTGAGGGATTTTCAATCCTGATGAACCAAGATGTATGAAGTATTTGTCTTTGTCCAGTTGTAGAAGTATGTGCATCATTTTTTGGAAGTGTTTGTCCTGCTAACACTTTTTTATTTCATCTTCAAAAATCTCATCATTTGAGGAAGATTCACTGTTGTGGTTACTATGATTGCTAAGGCGATCTTGATTATTTTTCCAATTGTATCTTGACATGTTTGGTTCAGTGTTTTGTTGAGTGGGTGAATGATGTTTTAGATATTCAGGTAGAGTTATCTATATCAGAGTTTTCTTTGTAGATAGAGACTTTCGAGAGGAAGAAGTTGCTGAGAAATACAAAGAGTTTTCGATGGTTTTGTTTTTGAGTTCGACTTTCTATTTTTGGCTCCTAGTTTATACAAGCATGGAAGATTGAATGCGACCAAGTATCAAAATAAACTAGGTTCCTAATGTCAATATCCAATGCAACTAGTGTCGACTTTGTCTCAGAAATGTGAATGGAAGATTAATAAGTTTGAAGATTAGTGAAAATGTTGAAGGTGAACTTGCTACAAGGTGTCGAATTTTAGGCTTGAATGCCTAAGTATTGGATAGTTGTGAACAATTTAGTTTGATTTTGATGGAAAAAATATTTAGACTAGTCAAACCTTTGGAAAATCTGGATATATGGCAAGGAAACCATGGTGACAAATAACACAATACACAACCAGTTTAGAACGGTGTAGGAGCTTAATCAGGAAAGAAGTTTAGCAGACAAAAACAAGTTTCTCAGGCAACACTTTTTAGTTTATGTTTGTCAAAATGCCCTTTGTCGTATGATGGAACTCCAGTTTGGAAATGATGAAATGTAGGATCATACAATGAAACTCTAGTTCAGAAATGATGAAATGCTTGAAATGGATTTTGTCATATATTGATAAAATAGCTTAGAATACCAGTTTTGACATGTATTTTGATCATCTTCAGTTGTACTTGTAAATTGTTAGTATGTTTTGATGTTTGTCTTCAGTAGGTTTCCAGATTTCAAGTGATTAACAAGCACATCAATCACATGGGTGTAGAATCAAAACATTCTTTATCCCTAAGTGACTGGTATAAATTGAAAATCATTGCTCATAGACTTAGGAACACACTCAAAGACTCCTCATAATATGACATTCCAATAACACGCAATGGATATTGACGACCATATTATCTGAGTGGTAACGCCAATGAGGGCTCGATATGGTGAGTGTCTTGGGGAAATTACTATTTTCCTCACGCTTAGATTTCCAACCTTCAGGGGTGATCCAGGAGGTTTCTGCACTAAAGCTCATAGTTAAGACATATGTTCTTAACTATTACCTGTACTCTCGCAAGTGATATTGAGGCCTATAGCCCTAAAAGTACTCCAGACAATGTAGTCCCACAAGCAGGATTGAGGATGCTCATCCTAATGAATATCTAAAGCATATTTCACCATAGTCCTATAAACAAGATTGAGCTCGACAAAAATATCCTACGGGTACCAAGATAGCATAGTCTCGTAAACATGATTGAGGTTGTCAAGCCCTATGCATATCAAAGTAATCATAATAGATCTAGCTAAGTCCTCTAAGACTTTAATCTCAAAAAAACATTTATTTATAGTGGGTGGAAGAGTTGGTGTCTTCTTGTTCCCACTTGGGTCATTCTCGGGAGATTTTTACCTCAACTAGCAGACCCTCTAAAGGTTTAACAATAAAGAAATGGATTGGTGACAATTGAGCTATTGATTTATGATTCTCCCACAAGGGGAAAAGATCATAATCGCTAAAATCAAGTTGTTTTCTCCTAGACACACAAATTTTTTTGTTCAATTATCCCTTTAATTAATCTATGTGCCAAGAAAATGCTAAAGCAAGAAGAATGTTTGGTCAAGATATTCTGGAAACCTGCAAGAAAATTTTCAGTAGTTGTATCAAGTGTCTTTGGCCTATGAAATCTGCAAAAAAAATTTAAGTTATACCAGAAGATGATCAACAAGCATACAAAACCATATAAAATATCAAAATTTCAAAAATTTTACATTTAGACTTCAGAATATGCATGTTGTTTTTGAAACTATGAAACAAGAAATAACACAGTTCATCATTTTATCATATGATAAAAGCTAATGCTCGTTGCAATAAAGTATCAATTTTTCTTTTATCGTACAATAAACTTATAGAACAAAAATAATGAAATGAACAGAATGTTTTTCCATACAATGAAACTTTGTACTGTATGTGGTAAAACACGCATGTTTTTCAGTGTCATACAATGAAATATTTTGTATCGTACGATACACAACGGGACAAAAAAAAAAGATCAACAAAAATTAAATGTAAGTGGAACTAGAAACTAGCTCTAGCCCTATGGTGGGTGCCGAAAATGTGTGTTAATTATGGTTAATCTAAAAAACTACACTTCAATAAATCATTACACTAAGTAATTGATCAAACTACCTAGAATCAATCTATTTCTTCCTATATGAAGCAAGTATGATTATATGAAAGATGCTTTCAGATGGAATGTATGAGAATCAGTAACTATACAACTCCATAATGGGAGATTTGTGGTGAATTGAGATGCAAGACATACATTCAACAATCCAAATCTTAGTCATGAGAGACCCAAAAACTATGAATCTAATGTCTATTCTAACATGATATTAGATTATTCTATGAATTGAAATCTACAAGCTAACATGCAAATTAAGATTTAAGAAAATTAAAATTAACAAAACTAATCATATAAGTCTAAGAGAAAAACAACATAATGCATTTACTTAACAAAATTAGGATCCTTTGAATGAGCCAAGAAGCTAGTTTATATAGAAATCCAGGAATGGACGTGCAGTTGAGATTCACATTGTTGAGTGGTTAAGATTCTCTTTCATTTTTAGAAAATTCTCATGATTGGATGAAACTGAAAGACAGATGGAAACTTTCATTTCTTTACTCTCTTTTTAAATTAGAAAGTTGTGCACATGAAATTGAATGGGTTATTTTATTAATTAAAAGTATTTAGAAACTTTTTAATTAATTGATTTTATTTGAATTGATTTAAAATAACCTTTTATGCTCAATCAATTGATTTAATTGATTAATTTGATTATTTGATGATTGATTTAATTATGCAATCCAATTGATTTAATTACTTATATAATTATGTATAGCATATTTGTTTGGATTGATTAATTGAAATTAGGGGCGCTTAGTTAGCTAGACCAATTTTAGGTGATTACATCCACCACCCCACAACTAGGATCTTTAGGGTTCACAATCTTTGGAGCTCGATTTGATCATTCCTATTGCTAAAAATTGTTTGTCATTCACAATCGGAAACAAATCCTATCTGAAACCACCTTGCACAAGCCACTAGTTGATGTAGGTTAGATCCTCAATTTTGCCACCCCACAAACAACAAGTAAACAACTTTGCAAGCTTTGGAACTTCGATCTACAAAAAAGAATCACAATTATGCTCTAATACCACTTGATGCAGTCAAGGACATAGAATCCTTGAAGGAGATGTCCAACCTTGCAGCTAGAAACACCACAGTGGAAATGATCAAAAAAATGATAGACAACACCAACCAATAAGGAAATATGATGTTCTATTATCACTGAAACAAAGGATTTATATCAAGTTGGCCTACAAATATGCAGTCTTACATTCCAAACATACATGCCTTATTATTTACAAAATAATATTCTAGTCTACCAATTATCTCCCATCTACTAGCACTCCCCAAAACAAGAACTATTACCTAACTTTTATACACTATTAGCAGCCACAAGTCGTCTTATCTGATCAACAATCTCCAAGATAAAGGAAATGGTTTACAAACATATAGGTCAGGACCTAAATCCATAAGAACACCTCCAATTAAATACGTCATACCATGTGAACATACAAGGAGGTCAACCACATGTGTAAGAACATCGAACAAGGCACCACAAAGCTTCACAAAATGTGAAACTCCATTGTAAGTTGAATCTTGCCACCCTGACCATTAGAACATGAAAACCCAAAAGGAACTAGAAAAATCATTAAATATCTTCATCTGGAAACATCAAAATGAGCTACAAAGATAGACATAGGATCTCTAGGTTGTCTAGAACACAACATAAGGATCGTATAAGAAAATGAGGCAACTCAAACGATTGCAAGCCTAAACACCAAAAACTGCCCAATCGGAACACTAAACAAACAAACTGAAAGGAAATATTTTTGGGTGATACAAAATTTACAATGACCCAAGGATGCTCATGCATAAAAATTCCATGTCACAAGTTATAAAATAGTGCTACACTTTATAGATTAGCACCTTCATTGACTATTTTATTTTCTCCTCCTTAGTGCTTCCATTGAGCCAGCTGGAACCTTTGCATCTTGGTATTACATTATGTTAAATAGTACCTATGCTATGTAGATTAGAACATATTTATATGTTTTGTTTTCAACTATTGTCTATATTTTATATCATTGTTTGTGTTCTAGTTGATTGTTTTGGTAATTTTTCTATTTAATTTTAACTAAACTACCTCAAATTCTCTTTTGGATCTATTAGCTTTTTGTTACAATGAACAAATGACCTTTGTCTTGCAAAAACCTTAAATTAATGCCTACAGCTTATGTATAACCCTATGCAAATCAATGCTTTCACTTTGTAGATTAATGCCTTCCTCGATCAAGTATATGTTTTTTACATTTCTATGTTTTATCATTGTTTTTATTTACTTTAGTGGTTATAATTTATGCATCAATGATTTCTCTTTTAACCTAAATTATTATTCTCTACCTTTCAAGGATTTTGTTATAATTGTTTTTTAAGGGATACACTCTCGTACCCCCTATTATTAGGTTGCCAAACCCATCCCTCACACCCCTATAGGGATGAGTGTCCTAACCCACAACATAAAAAGGTTCAATTTTTTTTATGTTTATCTCAATTCTAATAATTACTGTATATTATCATTTAGGTATATAAACCATTTTTGTGCAACTTGAAATCATTTTTCAAAGATAAATCTTAAACCACTCACATCTTATTTCCAACAAATATTTGTCAAAGACATCATTTTATAACTAATATAGGCATATTTCATTATCTTAAGGAGAATTAATCATTGTATTCCATGTTTGTAAGAATGTCTAGGTGGTATTTAGAGGACTCCTTTGCAACCTTTTTAATCCTAGTTTAAGACCTCTCAATAATTTCTTAGTATATGCAAGGTACAATGTGTTGGAAACTACAATTGAAACAATTGTTATATTGTCATTGATGTCAAACCTTAATTGGTGAGATAATTGCGGTCTAATAAAGTACCATATCTTTTGATTGATGAAGAGGATTTGAAAAGAGGAGATAACAAGAGGACCTAGTGAAAGGCTGAGTTATGAGATACTACAATGGGTATTTGATTAGTTGGTAAATTGGAAAGGTAATGTGTTGTTTAGCTTTAACACTAAATGAAGAAGTCAGTTGATTTGGAGTATAGAAGAAATGAGGAAAGAAATTCTGGAAGCATAGGCTTAACCGAGAAAAAGAGAAGAAATTCAATTTAAGCCAAGTGATGCTAGTGTCAACTGAGCACCAGTATAAGCTGAGTAAATTTTAGTGTTGACCGAGCATCAGTAATTGTCGAGTATCAGAGAATTAACTGAGTGAAGACAGTGTTTGTCGAGAAGACAAGTTTAGTGATGACCGAGTAGATGAACATAGTATTGACCGAGTGCAATAATTTATAGTTTGTGAAGGAATTGAGAATCCAAACCGACATAGTTGAATTCTTGGGATATGTAAAATGTGTTGACATTAAAGATGAATGACCTAGAGCATTTAATGCATGGTAAACCATTTTCTTATGGATTCAAGGAGAATTTTTGAGAAGTATCTAGAAGGATAAGGAGGAGAATAAAATGATGGAAGGATTCGATGAATCTGACCTAAACCTAAGATCTATAGAAGAGATTAAGTAGAAAAAGATTAATCTACCTAATCAAGGAGGTATAAGGATGACCTAATTATGGGTTATGTTGAGTGTGGAAAGAGGTTGATGTTATTGACTAGCAAACCTAAGAAGAAGGCTAACAAGAGTTGTGAAGAACTGAACAGAGTTGAGGTGATTTCTTGAAGGGATTTCCAAGCAAATCAAAGATGGAGATGGTAATGATGGTCAATTAGTAAATCAACATATGAGTGTATTGGATCTGTATTTGTAAAGTGAGTTGTATATTTTAGATTAGAACCTACTGTTACTTTCTAACCATTGTATTAGTTAAAATCCATTAATCAAGGTTGACCTAATAGTCATTTTGTAAACCCTTTAATCAAGGTGACATTCTAATGGGATGTTCTTAAGCCCTCTAACTAGGCCACTCCTAATGGGGTGATTAAATCCTTTAATAGATATGGTTGGCTTCTCACAGAGCTCAGTTCAGAAGAGTGAAAATTTTGGTAGCATGTTACTAGTGATTTTTCCCATATTGGGTTTCCACGTTAAATCCTAGTGTCATACTTGTGTGAATGTTGTTAGAATAACTGAGAGGGGGGGTGAATCAGTTAGATCAGTTATCCTATAGTCCCAAACACTAAGATGTACCTTACAAAACAATTCCAACAAATTATGCAGCTCGATAACATAAAATATCAATTTGTCTATCCAATATACCGATTACCAGTAATTATCCAACTGTGATTACCAACTAAATCAACTATGCAGTATGTAAAGTATGATAGAAAAAAAATCATAACAAATAACACATAACATAATGATTTAACGTAGAAACCCTTCTAAGGGAAAAACCACCTGGGACCGGTAACCCAAAATAATTCACTCTTCTGAAGTGAGCTCAGTGAAGAACCAACCCTGTTAAAGGTTACAATGCACACTGTTAAGTGTGACCTGGTTAGAGGATTTATCACTAACAATTAACTTTTGGCCAGAATTCACTATGGGGTCAACAAGATAACACTTTACATTTAACGAATGTCATAGGGTAATACAATAAGACTGTTAAGTCCACTTGGTTAAGAGATTTTATGAATCAATGGTTAAAATGATACAATACTGATCTGATTCAAATACAACTCAATTGCAAATATTTAGATCTATGCTAAGCCCATAAAATCCTCTGATCATTAATCAATTCACTTCCTTAATATTTCTCAACTTACTTTCACTCGGTAATGTCTGCAGCTCGGTTCTTTCAATAACCAATTTGATCAGGCATGCATGAATACAGTCTTCACGCAAAATCTTTGTAGTCTCCTTCTTTCCTGGCATGTTTCAATAATGAAACTCATATCTCTTATATAGACAAGTAAATCATTTTCATATCAACCATTATATTTTGCCTCTTAATCTCCTTCGTCCATTTTTTCGCTTAAACCTTCATCGGTAGATGTGTCACTAACCCATTTCAATCTCATCCTTTAGATCATCTCTAATTTTTTTTAGTCGTGGATCTCATAACTAACTTTATCCTTAACCTCAAAATCATAACAATTTCCAGCTCATCAAATTCAGTCAGTTGTTCTTAGCATTTAATGTTTTCATCCATACTCGGTTAATATAGAAATGCATCGGTGATAACTAGCTAACTAGCTCGGTTATACTGTCACTCGGTATACACTGCACTGGCTCGGTGTATACATAAATCTTCAATTACCGACCACATTGACTTGTTCAATTTCAAATCTCTTCTTCATAATAGATTAGTGTAACATGCTCAAGTCAACAATATAAAGCCATAGACTCATCAATAAGTTACCCAATGTTTACCTTATCCTTATCTGTCATATCCATCTTTTCCTCATGTAGATATCCCAGTTCTTCATCTTTTCTTCCTTCAACAGATGTTCAGATGTTTGTAACTAACATGATAAGTACTGTCAAAACTAGTTGACATCAATGACAATATATTGACTGATTTAATCATCTTACATATCATTTTAGTAGCTCGGTGATCTCTAATCACTATTTCTTCAGTTCATTTAGATATTCAATCACTTGTAGTTCATCAATCGCTCCCTTTAGCATTGATGGCAACACAAGCAATATGAAAATATGTCATACACATATGAAACATGTATTCTACAACTATGTAATTAAATGTTGTAACTTGGTAAGCTCTCCCTAGCTTGATATTTAATATGTTTAATCACTACAAAACAAAACAACATTACATGCAAACTCTCCCTGTGGATTTGATCTTTTCAGTTCTTAGATTCTTTTTGTTCTCAACAATAGATATTCAAGTCTCTCTCCCTTTCTACAATCTCTCTCTGTTTGTTTTCTCACTAACTGATTTTCCATATGCATTCTCTCTCCCTTTGACAACAATGCCAAAGAAAATATACAAATAGCTCTTCAGTAGCCAAGTAATTCTCTATTGTTCAGTTCATAATAGTCAGTCAGGTACCTTTAGTGTACTGATAAACAAATTTTTGGTCCAGCTTCTACAATCTTTCACAACCTTAGAAAAAACTAAAGTGTGATATATGTGCATCAACATGAATTATCTTTTGATAAGTATAGGTTGATGCAACCTACTGATCACCTCAGTGACTGATAGACAAGGGATGAACCCCAAGTCTAGTCCTCAAATATTCAAATGTGTCCTTTGGTAAGGGTTTAGTAAAGATATCAGCAAGTTGTTCCTTAGATGTTACAAATTCCAATTTCACCTGCTTCTCTTGAACTTGTTCCCTTAAGTAGTGATACTTAATAGATATATATTCTTTGTTTTTTAATGCATCACAGGATTCTTGGAAATATTTATAGCACTAGTTTTGTCACAATATATAATCACCGGGTCAGTGATTACATCAATCATTCCTTCCAACACTTGTTTAATCCAAGCAATATTTGAACAATTTGTAGCAGTATCAACATACTTTTCTTTAGCAGTAGACTAAGAAATGCATGCTTTTTTCTTGCTTATCCAAGTCACAAGTCTTTCCCCTAAAAATAATGATCCACCTATTGTGCTCTTTTGGTCATCTATGTTTCCAGCCCAATTTGCATCAGTGTAAACTTAGAGTTCAAATTTTTCTTCCAATGTGTACCATAAACCATAGTCTTATATCTTCTTTAAGTATCTCAAAATTATTTTAACTGCAACCATATGTGAATCTTTAGGATTGGTAGAAAATCTTGCCACAATCCCAACAACATGTGCAATATCATGCCTATTGTGTACCACATACATCGATTTTCCAATCATAGATCGGTACAAAGTATGATTTACTTCTATAGATTCATCATCCTTTGTCAAGTTACATCCAGTTACCATCAGTGTTCCTACTGGTTTTTCATCTTCCATGACAAAAGATATCAACACTTTAATGTATTTTGATTGAGTGATGAAAATACCATCATTCTGTTGTATAATTTTCAAACCAAGAAAGAATTTAATGTCTCTAAACACAGACATCTCAAATTCCTTTCTCATTTCATCAGCAAAAGATTTGTAAATCAGATCTTGTCCACCAAAGATTATATCATCAAAAAATATCTCAGCAATCAAAATATTATCATCAGATTCTACTTTCATATACAAATTACTATTTTCACTAGTTCTTACAAAGCCAATACTGATAAGATAAGCATGTAGTCTTTCATACTATGCCCTCGGTGCTTGCTTCAATCCATACAAAGCTTTGTGCAGTCTACATACCATGTTCTTCTCATTCTGATCAACAAAACCTTCTAGTTGTTCTATGTAGACCTCCTCCTCAATAATTCCATTCAGAAAAGTTGATTTCACATACATTTGATATACTTTGAATCCCTTATGTGCAGCATATGCAAGTAATATATGGACTCCTTCCAGTCTAAAAATAGGTGCAAAGGTTTCTCCATAATCAATACCTTCTTGTGCATATCCCTTGCAAACAAGTCTTGCCTTATTCCTAGTGACCTCGCCATTTTCATTTAACTTATTCCTAAATATCTACTTAGTACCAATAATATTTTTATCTTTCGGTCTAGGTACTAATGTCCATGTCTTATTTTTCTCAATCTGTTCAATTTCCTCATTCATAGCATTGATCCATTCCTCATTTTTAAGTGCATCCCTAACATTCTTAGGTTCAAACTCACAAACTAAGTATGTGTTTTGTCTTAACTTACTTCGGGTCATCATGCCAGCTTGCTTATCTCCAATGATTTGATTCTTTGGATGGTTTCTTCTAACAAATCTTGCTAGCACTTGATCTCTTCTCTACTCATCATTCGGTTTAGGTTCATTTTCCTGCTCGATAGATTCTCCCTGATTCTCAGTTTGCATTTGTTGATTCTCAATAGCATTTTTATGATGCTCAGTAGACTCAACATGTGGCCTTAATAGATAATCTAGATCTTCAACATAAGTAAACCTACCATAGTCTTCTTATTCATTCATGCTTTCTTCATCATTCTTTTCAGCAAACTCTTCAACTCTGACATTAGCACTTTCTATCATTTTATTAGTAGCCTTTTTCAAACATTTATAAGCTTTACTCATAGTAGAATATCCCAAAAATATTCCTTCATCACCTTTAGAGTCAAATTTACCATTCTTATCATCTTTCAAAATATAACACTTACTACCAAAGATTCTGAAGTAACTTACACTCGGTGTGTATCCAAACCATAACTCATAAGGTGTCTTGTTTGTATATTTCTTCAGTTGAACTCGGTTCAAGGTGTATACTGTAGTGCTAAGTGCCTCTCTCTAGTACATCTATGCAATTTTTTTCTCAATCATCAATGTTCTAGCACAATCAACAATAAATTAGTTTCTCCTTTCAACAATTCCATTCTATTGCGGTGTTCTAGGTGTAGAAATGTGCCTTTTGATTCCATGCTCATTATAGAAATTAGTGAATTCATTAGAAAAAAACTCACCTCCTCTATCAGACCTTAAGCATTTCAATTATTTTCCGGTTTCTTTTTCAACTTTAACCTTATACCATTTAAACAGTTTGAATGCCTCAAATTTTTCTTTCAAGAACATAACTATCATCAATCTAGAATAGTCATAAAAATAAAATAAAAATATCTATCACCATAGTAGCTTTGAGTTCTCATAGGACCACATAAGTGGGTGTGTACCAACTCCAAAATTTCTTTACATGAATATTCCTTACTTTTAAAACTAGATTTGGTCATCTTTCCTTTCTGACATTGATGGCACATAACATGATCAGGTTTGGTTAGACTTGACAATCCTCTAACTTTTTGCTTTCTACTAATCTTAATCATGTTATCAAATTTTACATGACATAACCTCTTATTCCATAACCATGCATCTTCATTCTTCACCAGTAAACAAGAAGTTTCAGCATTGTCAAGATAGAATAAATTACCTTTTGATTGTCCTCTAGTTTTGACAAGCTTTCCATTTTTATCATAGATTTTCACCTTCTTTCTTTCAAATGCAACTTGATGACCTGAGTTATTCAGCTGTACTACACTCAAAAAATTGTAGTTAATTCCTTTTACCTAGTATGTATTATCACATCTAATTTTATTATTCAATAAAATAGACCCTTTTCCTTTTACCATACAAGGTGTATCATTTCCCATTTTCACTAATCCTCCATTATAATGCTCAAGATGATCAAAATTATCTTCATCACCAGTCATGTGATGTGTACAACTATTATTAATGATCCAAGTATCATTCTTACTAAGCTTAGAAATAAGTTTTGTTTCTACATACCTTTCCTCCTCTTTTGAATCATCTTTCATTGCAACAAATACTACTTCAATATCATCATCGGTGTCGATGTCAGTGTCATCTTCTCCAACAAGGTAACATGCCTTTTTGCCTTTATCTTTGTAATCTCAGTTGTCTCTGTTGTAGTGTTAGTTTCCTCTATTATTCCTTTTGCCAAAATTTTCATCACTAGATCGGTCATTGTCTTTATCTTCCTCTTTCCTGTTAGGACATCTAGCAGCAATATGGCTAACCTCTTTACAGTTAAAACAAGCTAAAGGTAATTTTCCCTTATATCATCCTTTACCTTTCTATAGTCTCTGGGCCATAAGTGCTTCAAGCTCATCAAGCTCATCTTCAGTGTTACTATTACTTTCATTCTTTATATTATTCTTACTGCTAGATTTACCAATCTTAAGAGATGACATAAAAGCAAACTCAAAAGACAATACAACACTATTATCAAAATTGTTCAATTCAAAAGTTGTTAACTTTCCAATCAGATCATCAAGAGTAAGAGTGTTATTAGGTACAGAACTCATTTCATGAATAGCAGATATTCTGATTGCATAGCCAGGCAACAAGGTTCTCAGTATCTTACTTACCACAGTATCTTCATCAATAATACCTCCTGCTCCACGGATAGCATTGACTATCTCTTTGATTTGGCTTGAATATTGTGTGATGTTATCTCCTTCTTTCTTCTTCATGTCATCAAATCTACCTCTCAAGCTTTCAACTCCAGCTCTAATCACATTCACATCACCACCATGAGCTAGAGAAAGTTTCTCCAACATTTGATTCATTATAGTGCAATTATTGACATCCTCAAATTTAGCATCAGATAGAGCAACAACAATATCTATCATAGTAATATTGTGTTCATGTCGGTCTCTCAAATACTCAAGAGTCAAAGGCCCAACAGTTGGTTGTAAGTAGCCATTGTCTAGTAAAGTTATAGAAAATTCTCTGATTCCTAGTGTCATACTTGTGTGAATGTTGTTAGAATAACTGAGAGGGGGGGTGAATCAGTTAGATCAGTTATCCTATAGTCCCAAACACTAAGATGTACCTTACAAAATAATTCCAACAAATTATGCAGCTCAGTAACATAAAATATCAATCTATCCGTCCAGTATATTGATTACTAGTAACTATCCAATTGAGATTACCGACTAAATCAATTATGCAGTATGTAAAGTATAATAGAAAAAAAATCATAAAAAATAACACATAACACAATGATTTAACATGGAAACCCTGCTAAGGAAAAAACCACCTGGGACCAGTAACCCAAAATAATTCACTCTTCTGAAGTGAGCTCGGTGAAGAGCCAACCATGTTAAAGGTTACAATGCACATTTTTAAGTGTGACCTGGCTAGAGGATTTATCACTAATAGTTAAATTTTGACCAGCATTCACTATGGGGTCAACAAGATAACACTTTACATTCAATGAATGTCATAGGGTAATACAATAAGACTGTTAAGTCCACTCGGTTAAGAGATTTTATGAATCAATGGTTAAACTGATACAGTACTGATATGATTCAAATACAACTCAATTGTAAATATTCAGATCTATGCTAAGCCCATAAAATCCTCTAATCATTAATCAATTCACTTCCTCAATATTTCTCAACTTACTTTCACTTGGTAAATAGTTCTCTGACACTTGGTAATGTCTGCAGCTTAGATCTTTCAATAACCAGTTTGATTAGCCATGCATGAATACAGTCTTCACGTGAAATCTTTGCAGTCTCCTTCTTTCCCGGTATGTTTAAATAATGAAACTCATATCTCTTATATAGACAAGTAAATCATTTTTGTATCAACCATTATATTTTGCCTCTTAATCTCCTTCATCCATTTTTCCGCTTAAACCTTCCTTGGTAGATGTGTCATTAACCCATTTCAATATCATCCTTTAGATCATCTCTGACTTTTGTCAGCCGTGGATCTCATAACTAACTTTATCCTTAACCTTGAAATCATAACAATTTCCATCTCATCAAACTCAGTCAGTTGTTCTTAGCATTTAATGTTTTCATCCATACTCGATTAATATATAAATGTGTCGGTGATAACTAGCTAACTAGAGTAGTTATACTATCACTCGGTATACATTACATTGGCTCAGTGTATACAGAAATCTTCAATTACTGACCACATTGACTTGTTCAATTTCAAATCTTTTCTTCATAATCGATTATTGTAACATGCTCAAGTCAACAATATAAAGTCATAGACTCGTTAATAAGTTACCCAATGTTTACCTTATCCTTATCTGTCATATCCATCTTTTCCTTGATGGAATATGGATGAAGTGACTGAGAGGGGGGGTGAATCAGTCAACCATAAAACACTTCACAATTAATTCTTTCCAGATCCCTTAGGATATCTTAACAATGTTATCTGTTTTAGCACTCGGTAAATAGATTGCAGTAATATTGAAGATGCAGAAAGTATTAGCAAAATTATCTTTAGATATTCATCAGCACATGTATATGATTGAGAAAGCAATTAAGAACACAAGAGACACAAGATTTAACATGGAAACCCAATATGGGAAAAACCACCAATGTATCTAGATACTGATTTTCACTTTTCTGAAGTGATGCCCGGTTAGGAGCCAACCCGGTAAAAGGTTACAAAACACACTGTTAGGTGTGACCTTGCTAGAGTATTTAAAACACCCTGCTAGGAGTGGCCTGGTAAGAGGTCTTGAAAAAAATTCAATGGAATTGTCACCTTGTTAGAGGATTTACAATATGGTTGTTAAACCAACTCGGTTAAGAGATTTAGAATTCACTGTTACAATGATAAGAAGGTAACAATGAAAAATGACCTGTATAATAATGCAACTGTCTTGCTGATTACAGATCTCTGTTCTGCATAAGTCTGATCCTTTCTAATCGAATAAATCTCTGCTACACCTCAAGGATATCTGAACATCCTTCACAAATTCGCACACACCTTTCCTGCTTTTCTTCTATAAATCTTCTGCTATATTTCTTTTACTTTTCACATTTGACCTTTTATTTATATGATTTTAGATTTGTCAAATCGACATTATTTAGTATAACAGTCAGCTGAATTAAGAAAACTCTATTTGCAAAAATCCTTCAAGGGCCGACAGTGCTCGGTGACCATAACTTTCTATAATCTTTCGAAGACCGAGGGAACTCGGTAAACACCGACAATCCTTTACCTTCGATAACTGACTGAACTCGGTAAACACTAACTTTTCTTTGATGATCGACTGAACTCGGTAAACACTAACTTTTCTTCGATGACCGACTGAACTCGGTAAATACTAACTTTTCTTCGATGACCGACTGAACTCGGTAAATACTAAATTTCCTTTGGTAACTGAGTGAACTCGGTAGACACTGATTTTCTTTGATAACCGAGTGGACTCGGTAAGCACTAATATTCCTGTCTGGCAGACCGACTGAGCTCGGTAGTAACTGGTTGCTGCGGACTATGACATTGTGTGACATCAAAGACAATACATAATTGAGTAGCAATTTCCTTCAGATAATTGTTTCCAACAATCTCCCTCTTTGGCATTGATGGCAACACAATATGTCATATCATAAGAAATTTGAAAGAGTTAGCTCGGTTCAGATTCAAATCTCCTCTGTAAGCAAACTTTCTGTATCCTGAAAATTTTTCCTTTTGATTATTGAAAATTTCTTGAAGTAAATAGAAAAGACATAGCAAACACTCCCTCTTTGACAACACATGCCAAAGACAATTCACATATTACCGATGAAAATTAATGTACCTCAAGTACTGATTCATATGCAATGATTCCTTGAATATGCTGCATCAACTGGTTGATTTTCAATCATGTTCTGGTTGATGCATCACTAAAACTGTATTTAGTGAGCCTCAGATAGGGGAATGACCCCTAACTTACCTCTTAGATACACAAATGCATCCTTAGGTAATGGTTTGGTAAAAATGTCTGCAATCTGTTCTTTTGTATGAATATATTCTAATCTAATTTCCTTATCCTGCACCAATTCTCTGACAAAGTGATATTTAATAGCAATGTGCTTGGTTTTGGAATGCATCACTGGATTCTTAGAAATGTTTATTGCACTGGTATTGTCACAAAATATAACAACTGGTTCTTTGATTTCAATCTTCATACCTTCTAATAGCTGTTTAAACCAAACAATATTTGAACAGTTTACTGCAGCAGCAACATATTCTGCTTCAGCTGTGGATTGAGATGTGCAATTCTGCTTTTTACTAGTCCAGGATACCAGTCTTTTTCCAAGAAAAAATGCTCCACCACTTGTGCTTTTTCTGTCATCAATGTTTCCTGCCCAATCAGCATCAGTAAACACTTTTAAGTCTAGATTGCTTCCAAATTTATACCACAAACCATATTCTTCAGTTCCTCTTAAGTATCTTAAGATTCTTTTGATTGCCATCATGTGATTTTCCTTAGGTTTTGCTGAGAATCTAGCTACTATACCGACTGCTAAGGCAATATCAGGTCTTGTATGTACTACATACTGCAATTTTCCAATCATAGATCGGTATAGGGTCTGATCAACTTCTTTTGAATCATCATTTTTGGTAAGTTTCAGTCCAGTACACATGGGTGTACCAACTGGTTTTGAATCTTCCATACCAAACTTCTTAAGTATTTCCTTAATGTATTTAGATTGAGTAATGTATATACCATTCTTGCTTTGCTGAATTTGAAGACCAACAAAGAATTTTATTAAACCAAACATAGACATTTCAAATTCTTTGTTCATTTTCTCTGAAAATTCTTTGCACTGATCCTCATTCCCTGTAAATATAGTATCATCCACAAATATTTCTGCCAATACAATTTTGTCATCCGGTCCTTCTTTAATATACAGATTGCTGTTATCGTTAGCTCTTTTGAAATTAATCTGAATCAAATAGTTATGGAGTCTTTCATACCATGCTCTAGGAGCTTGTTTTAAACCATACAATGCTTTGTGTAACCTGCAGACCATGTCCCTTTTATCTGGATCAACAAAACCTTCAGGTTGTTCAATGTAGACTTCTTCATCAAGAATTCCATTGAGAAATGCAGATTTTATATCCATCTGATATACCTTAAATCCTTTGTGTGCTGCATAAGCAAGTAGAGTTCTTACACCTTCTAATCTTGCAACAAGAGTGAAAGTTTCTCCATAATCTATACCTTCTTCTTGAGAATAACCTTTACATACCAGTCTAGCTTTGTTTCTAGATACTTGACCATCTTCATTCAGCTTATTCCTGAATACCCATTTTGTTCCAATTACATTCTTATCTTTAGGTCTAGGTACAAGAGTCCAAGTTTTGTTCTTTTGTATTTGTTCTAATTCTTCATTCATTGCTTCAATCCAACTTTCATTTTCCAATGCATCTTTGATATTTCTAGGTTCAAAGTCAGTAAGCAGACATGTACCTTTTAGCTTGCTTCTTGTCATAGTACCATCTGATTTGTTTCCAATGATTTGATCCGGTGTATGATGTCTTCTGACATATTTGGCTAGTATAGGTTCCTTGCCTTTTGAATGATTCATGCTGTTGTCTTCTAGGATCTCTTCTTCAGGTTGCTCGGGCTCGGTAGATATTTGCTCAATAACTTCAGGTTGAGACTCGGTCTGAATTTCTTCCTGTGACTCGGTTTGAACTTCTTCCTGTGACTCGGTTTGAACTTCTTCCTGTGACTCAGTTTGTGACTCGGTAACTGTGCTCGGCTTGGTAGATATAGTTTCCTTACTGATAGTTGTGTCTGCCAATGTTTCAGGTTCAATGTAAACGAATCTTCTATAGTTCTCAGGTTCCCTTTTGCTTTCTTCCTCAGTCTTTTCTGCAAACTCATCAAATTTTACATGTATACTTTCTATGACTTTGTGAGTAGATAAGTTCAGACATTTGTATGCCTTGCTTTTGCTAGAATATCCTAGGAATATTCCTTCATCGCTTTTCACATCAAATTTATTTCTTCTGGATTCTTTTAAGATATAACACTTGCTACCAAATATTTTCATGTAACTTACATTGGGTTTATAACCATACCATAATTCATAAGGATTTTTGAATGTGTCTTTCTTCAATTGTACTCGGTTCAAGGTATGAACTGCAGTGCTGATAGCTTCCTTCCAGTACTTTATAGCGATGTTCTTTTCTATCATTAGAGTCCTTGCACAATCCATAATAGATCTGTTTCTTCTTTCTGCTATTCCATTCTGCTCAGGAGTTCTAGGAGCTGATACCTGTCTTTTGATTCCTCTTTCAATGCAAAAGTTGTTAAAATCATGGGAGATGAATTCACCACCTCTGTCTGATCTTAAGCATTTCAATCTTTTCCCTGTTTCCTTTTCTACTCTTGCTAAGTACCATTTGAACTTTTCAAATGCTTCTGATTTTTCTCTTAAATACATAACAGTCATCATTCTAGAATAATCATCAACGAAAAGAATAAAGAATTTATCTCCAGTATAGCTTTGTATTCCAATAGGTCCACATAAATCAGTATGCACAATTTCCAAAATTTCTTTAGACTGATAGTTCTTACTCTTGAAACTAGTTTTACTCATTTTGCCAATCTGACAATTCTTACATAGACCAGTGTCAGGTTTCTTCAAAGTAGGAATGCCTCTAACCTTCTTGAATTTGCTTATTTTTATCATGTTATCAAAATTCACATGACATAACCTTTTGTGCCATAGCCAACTTTCTTCTATTTGAGCAATAAAGCATGAATATTCACTGAGATCAAGATAAAATAAGTTACCTTTTGTTTGTTTGCCTGATCCAATGAGTTTTCCTTTTCCATCCAGCAGTCTTGCTTGACCATTCATGAATTCAACCTTGAAACCAGTGTTGATTAGCTGTGCTACACTTAGAAGATTATGTTTTAGTCCTTCAACCCAATAAGCATTATCACATATGAGTTCTTTGGTTAATGAGATTCTTCCTTTTCCTTTTATACAACAAGGTTCATTGTTTCCAAATCTTACATTACCACTATCACAGTCTTCTAGATATTCAAATTTTGTCTTGTCACCAGTCATGTGGTGTGAACATCCGCTGTCTATTATCCATATATCATCTTTGCTTATATGAGAAATAAGTGCCATCTTATCTTCATCATCATCAGATTCATCTTTTATAGCAATAAAGACAATTTCTTCTTCACTATCATCAGAATCTTTAGCCATAAAACATGATTTCTTACCTTTATCCTTGTATGATTTGAAATTCTTTTTACCATAGTACTTGTGACTTCTCTTCTCTTCCTTGACTTGCTTGTTTGGGCACCTAGCTGCAATATGTCCAATTTCTTCACATGAAAAATAGATTAAAGGAGTTTTACCTTTATATTTACCTTTCCCTCTAGAGTACTTCTTTGCAAGTAATGCTTCTACAATTTCAAGATCACTATCAGAACTTTCTTCTGATACTTCTTCACTTTCTGACTGAACTTCTTTAATTTTCTTGTTCTTCTTTAGTGAAACCTTGGCCTCAAATGATGATTCAATATTTTTGGAACTAGGAACATAGTTGTCATAGTTGTCTAATTCAAAGGCTGTCAATCTTCCAACTAAAGCATCCAAAGTTATATTGTGGTTTGTTTCACATCTTCTTTCTTGAATAGCTGATACTCTTATTGCATAGATAGGGAGTAATGTTCTGAGTACCTTACTTATAACAGTTTCATCTGAGATTGTTCCTCCAGAAGCTCTAATTGCACTTACACTTGCTTTGATTCTTTCAACATATTTTGCAATGTTTTCATCTTCCTTCATATTCATCTTGTCAAACTGTCCTCTTAGGCTTTCTGCTTTGGCTCTTTTCACATTTGCATCACCACCATATATTTTCTTCAGTGCCATCCACATTTCATATGCAGTAGTGCAGTCTTTAATATCATCAAATTCTTCATAGCTGAGAGCAGATGCAATGTCTATCATCATGGTGTTGTGAGTCTTTTTATCTGCAATGTCTTCAACAGTTAATGCGCCATTAGGAATTGTGTATTCTTCATCAATGTATTTGCATCCTGAATCACCAATGGAAGCCAGATGAAGTCGCATGAGACCTTGCCATGCTGAAAAGTTATCTCTGTTGAGCTTTGGAATTTCCCTCTTGTAAGACATCCTGATCTTTAGCTTAGGTCTTTGAAACCCTTCCTGCAAGCACCAAAAGCTCTGATACCAATTGATGGAATATGGATGAAGTGACTGAGAGGGGGGGTGAATCAGTCAACCATAAAACACTTCACAATTAATTCTTTCCAGATCCCTTAGGATATCTTAATAATGTTATCTATTTTAGCACTCGGTAAATAGATTGCAGTAATATTGAAGATGCAGAAAGTATTAGCAAAATTATCTTTAGATATTCATCAGCACATGTATATGATTGAGAAAGCAATTAAGAACACAAGAGACACAAGATTTAACGTGGAAACCCAATATGGGAAAAACCACCAATGTATCTAGATACTGATTTTCACTTTTCTGAAGTGATGCCCGGTTAGGAGCCAACCCGGTAAAAGGTTACAAAACACACTGTTAGGTGTGACCTTGTTAGAGGATTTAAAACACCCTGCTAGGAGTGGCCTGGTAAGAGGTCTTGAAAACAATTCAATGGAATTGTCACCTTGTTAGAGGATTTACAATATGGTTGTTAAACCAACTCGGTTAAGAGATTTAGAATTCATTGTTACAATGATAAGAAGGTAACAATGAAAAATGACCTGTATAATAATGCAACTGTCTTGCTGATTACAAATCTCTGTTCTGCATAAGTCTGATCCTTTCTAATCGAATAAATCTCTGCTGCACCTCAAGGATATCTGAACATCCTTCACAAATTTGCACACACCTTTCCTGCTTTTCTTCTGTAAATCTTCTGCTATATTTCTTTTACTTTTCACATTTGACCTTTTATTTATATGATTTTAGATTTGTCAAATTGACATTATTTAGTATAACAGTCGGCTGAATTAAGCAAACTCTATTTGCAAAAATCCTTCAAGGGCCGACAGTGCTCGGTGACCATAACTTTCTATAATCTTTCGGAGACCGAGGGAACTCGGTAAACACCGACAATCCTTTACCTTCGATAACCGACTGAACTCGGTAAACACTAACTTTTCTTCGATGACCGATTGAACTCGGTAAACACTAACTTTTCTTCGATGACCGACTGAACTCGGTAAATACTAACTTTTCTTCGATGACCGACTGAACTCGGTAAATACTAAATTTCCTTTGGTAACCGAGTGAACTCGGTAGACACTGATTTTCTTTGATAACTGAGTGGACTCGGTAAGCACTAATATTCCTGTCTGGCAGACCGACTGAGCTCGGTAGTAACTGGTTGCTGCAGACTATGACATTGTGTGACATCAAAGACAATACATAATTGAGTAGCAATTTCCTTCAGACAATTGTTTCCAACATTCCTCATGTAGATATCACAATTCTTCATCTTTTCTTCCTTTAACAGATGTTCAGATGTTTGTAACTAACATGATTATAAGTACTGTCAAAACTAGTTGACATCAATGACAACATATTGACTGATTTAATCATCTTACATATCATTTCAATAGCTCAGTGATCTGTAATCACTATTTCTTCAGTTCATTCAAATATTCAATCAGTTGTAGTTCATCAAATGTTATTTTATGTGTTATGTTATTAAAAGTTTTATATTCTACAAGTTGATTAATTTTGGACAGTGGACTACAAGTTTTATGTTACTGATATATTCTATAGAGATCGAGTGAATTGCTTAATATATCTAAGTTTATTGAAGTGTTAAAAGTTGAATTGGTACATTTGGACCTGAGGATAACTGATTCACCTCCCTCCCTCTCAGTTATTTTAAAATCATTCTAACAATTGGTATTAGATCTTGTGGTTCTTGTAAGGAGAAAGTTTAAAGGTACTTGAAGCTAATGATCAAGATGTAAAAAAAGAAGGTATCAAAGCTAAACAAGGAGAACTTCCCTGCATGGAAGAGTTTGATGAAATTGTACCTAGCTAGAATTGGTGATTTAGTGAAATACTATGTGGAACATGATTATGTACCAGTTATTGCACCTATGACAGTTGAGGAGATGAAGGAAAAGAAAGAACACAACCAGGAAATGTTGGATATTGCATCAACCCTAAGTTATCATGAATTTGAAGACATCAAGGATTGTACTAATGAAAAGAAAATGTGGGACACATTGGCAGCTATCTATGGTGGGGACACAAATGTGCTGAGAGCCAAATCTGAAAGCTTGAGAGGTAATTTTTGAGAACTCTACTTCCTATCTATGCTATTAGAGTTTCTACAATACAAGAATCAATATGTACTTGTGGTAACATCCTAACTTCGGAAGGTCTTTTTGGTAGGCTTACTACTTTTGAGTTGTCAAATTTTGATAATTTCACTACTCATAATATTGAATCTACTTTCAAGTCTCAAGTGGTTCTTCATAAGTCTAAGAAAGGAAAAGAAAGATGTGTGAATAGTCACAGTAACAATGATAGTGAAAGTGACACTTATGATGATGATCTAGATGATCTTGAGGCACTTATGGCTAGAAGGCTACCAAGAGGAAAAGGAAAATTTAAAGGTAAACTTCCTATAATGTGTTTTTCATGTAACAAAGTTGGCCATATTGTAGCAAGATGTCTTGACAAGAATGACAAGGATGAAAGAAGGGAAAGCAAGTATAAAGACAAAAGAAATGACAGAGATCACAGAAGGTATAAGGACTACAAAGATAAAGGTAAGAAGTCTTGTTATATTGTTGAAGAAGAAACTGGAAGTGAATCTAGTGAATCTGATGATTGTGATGTATAAGTTGTTTATGTTGCTATGAAAGATGATTTTGATGAAGATGAGAAAACTACACTTATTCCATATGTGAGTAAAGGTGAAAGATGGATAATTGATAGTGGTTGCTCACATCACATGACTGGTGATAAAAGTAAGTTTGAAACCTTAAATCATTACAAAGGTAGGAGTGTTAAGTTTGGTAATGATGCACCATGTCTTATGAAGGGAAAAGGATCAATAAGATTGACTGATAAGATCAGATGTGATAATACTTATTGGGTTGAAGGTATTAACTATAATTTTTTAAGTGTTGCATAGTTAAACAATACTAGTTATTGTTTTGAGTTTCATCACAAAATGGATAAAATATTTGATGCCACTAGTGAACTAATTGGAAGTGGAGAACAAACAAGAGGTAATTTGTTCTATCTAGACCTATCTGAAGAAACATGCTTGTTTGCACAATTTGATGATGTATGGTTATGGAATAAGAGGTTGTGTCATGTGAACTTTGACAATTTGGTAAACATTAGTAAGATGAAAGTTAGAGGTTTACCAAGATTGAAGAAACTTGATAATGTGATGTGTAACAAATGTCAATTAGGAAAAATGACAAAGTCTAGTTTTAAGAGCAAGACATATACTTCTGATAATATTTTGGAACTGGTTCATACTGACCTTTGTGGACCTATTGGTGTGTAAAGTTACTGTGGTGATAAATATTTCATTTTGTTTATTGATGACTATTCTAGAATGATTACTGTGATGTTTCTGAAAGAAAAGTCTGATGCCTTTCAGCTGTTTAAGTGGTATTTGGCAAAAGTTGAGAAAGAAATAGGTAAAATCTTGAAATGTTTGAGATCTAACAGAGGAGGAGAGTTCATATCAAATGAGTTCAACATATTCTGCAATGATAGAGGAATACAAAGATAAATGTCTGCACCAAGGACACCTCCACAAAATGGTATAACATAGAGAAGAAATAGATCAATTATGGATTGTGCTAGAACACTGATGATAGAGAAGAATGTTGCACAAAAATACTGGAGAGAAGCTATAAGTACAATTGTTTATACCTTGAACCAAGTACACATTGAGAAAGGTACAAATGCTACACCTTTTGAATTATGGCATGGTTATGCACCTAATGTAAAATAATTTAAAATATTTGGAAGCAAATGTTATATACTGAAGGACAATAGGAATGGAAAACTTGATGCTAAAAGTGATGAAGGCATATTCCTAGGATATTCCACTAAGAGAAAAGCTTACAAGTGTTTGAATTCTATCACTAACAAAGTTGTGTAAAGTGCAAATGTTAAAGTTGATGAATATGCAGAAAAGAATGAAGTTGAGTGCAAGAAAGAACCTAAAGATTACATATCTTTTGTATACATGGAAGAAGGAGATGCCAGTAATATACCTAAACTAGAAAACAAAGATGTCAAGCAACAAAATGAACCTGTCGAGTCATAGCAAGAAAATTTTGAGCATCAGGAGGATGATGCTGAGCAATCAGGAGAGGAGGAAGAGAATCTACAAGATGAACTTGAAGATCAAGAGAAAGAAGAAAGGAGATCTAATTAGCACAGTATCTAAGAAGACATCATAAGCCAGAACAAATCATTGGAGCTAAAGAATCTAGAGTCATGACAAGAAGTAACTTGAAAGATCAAACATGCTTGTTATGTGATTTTGAGCCCAAGACAGTGAAAGATGCTTTGGAGAATGAAGATTGGATTCAAGCCATGAATGAAGAAATTGAGCAAATAGAAAAGAGAAAAAAATTGACAGTAGTGTCGAGACCAGAGGATAAGAATTTTATTTGAACAAAGTGGGTGTTCAGAAATAAGTTAAATGAACATGGGGAAGCCACTAGGAACAAATCTAGATTGGTATGTAGGAGATATGCACAGGAAGAAGGCATTGACTATGGGGAGACATTTTCCCCAGTTGTTGGATTGGAAGGAGTGAGAACTCTACTTGCATATACAACTTACAAAGGATTCAAAGTGTATCAAATGGATGTCAAATCTACATTTTTAATGGAATATTGGAAGAAGAAGTATACATTGAACGGCCAGAAGGATTTGTTGATCCAAGAAAGAATAACATGGTTTGTAAACTACACAAGGCACTATATGGATTGAATCAAGCCCCCAGAGCATGGTATGAGAGATTGCATAACTACTTGATAAAGATTAGATTTGTAAGAACAAATGACAACAATAATCTGTATTTGAAGACTGAAAAAGGTAAAGGGATATTGTTAGCTGAAATCTTTGTTGATGATATCATATTTAGAGGACAAGATGCCCTGTGTCAAAAAATTTCAAAGGAGATGCAAACTAAATTTGAAATGTCTATGTTTGGAGAGATCAAATTATTTGTTGGTTTGCAAGTTTATCAGATGAAGAAAGGTATCTATATTACACAATCCAAGTATGTCAAGGAGATACTAATTTTTTTTGGCATGGAGGACTCTAGACCAGTAAGTACACCCATGGCTACTGGACAAAAACTGTTAAAGAATAATGATACAGATGAAGTGAATCAAACTTTGTACAGGTCTATGATTGGAAAGCTATAATATGTTGTTCATAGCATGCCAGATATTTCCCTAGAAATTGGGATTATTGCAAGATTTTTTGCCAATCCTAAGGAGAGTCACATGATGGTAGTGAAAAGGGTATGGAGATATCTAAAAGGAACAGATGACTATGGACTGTATAACAAGAAGAATGACAAGTTTGAATAGAAAATTTACACTAATGCAGATTAGGAAGGAAATGCAGATGACAAAAAGAGTACAAGTGGTGGTGCATTATTTCTAGGAAAGAGATTAGTCTCTTGGACAAGCAAGAAATAGAATTGCATCTCCCAATCTATAGCATAAGCTGAATATATAACAACAGCAGTGAATTGTTCAGACTTAGTGTGGATCAAGAAATTGTTGAAAGGTATGAAGGAATAAATTACTGAGCTAGTTGTTATTTTATGTGATAACACAAGTGATATCAATATATCAAATAATCTTATGATGCACGCTAAGACTAAGCATATTGCTATCAAGTATCATTACTTGAGAGAGCTAGTTCAAGACAAAGAAGGGAGATTGGATTATGTGAATACAAAGGAACAATTAGTAGAAATATTCACCAAGGCATTACCTAAGGATGCTCATGAGTATCTAAGAGGTAAATTAGGGGTGATTCCCTAACTGAGGATACCTAGAATCATATAGGAGCATTGCATCAAATGTATTTATCAAAATATCTGACAAATTGATGCAAAGGAGGTCACAATTTAGGAGTTGTGTAAAGTTGTGAAGAGTAAAGCACAAGATGTTGATCAATCATAAGCAAGATGATAGAGGGAGTATGAAATTTAGAGAACTGACATGAAGATATATACATAGTGAAGATTAATGTCTTTGGCATTGTTGTCAAAGAGAGATAGATTTAGTGAACCCGAGGGAGAGATACAGGAAGAGATTAAGAAAGAATTACCCTAAGAAAAGAGGGAGAGATTGAATAAGATAAGGGAGAGATTTGGTAAACTGTTGAACAAACTAAAAGAGAACTTTTTGGATTGTATGGTGACTATGCATATGGAGTTTGTGGTAGAACATGTAGTGTTTCCATCAATGCCAAAGAGGAAGATTGTTGGAAACTACAATTGAAATAATTGTTATATTGTCATTGATGTAAAACCTTAACTAGTGAGACAATTGCTATCTAATAAAGTACCATATCTTTTGATTGATGAAGATAATTTGAAAAGAGGAGATAACAGGAGGACCTAGTGAAAGGTTGAGTTATGATATACTACAATGGGTACTTGATTAGTTGGTACATTGGCAAGGTAATGTGTTGTTTATCTTTAACACTAAGTGAAGAAATTAGTTGATTTGGAGTATAGAAGAAATGAGGAAATAAAGTCTAGAAGCATAGGCTTAACAAAGCAAAAGAGAAGAAATTCAGTTTAAGTCGAGTGATGCTAGTGTTGACCGAGCGCCAGTATAAGCCGAGTAAATTTTAGTGTTGATCAAGCATCAGTAGTTGTCAAGTATTAGAGAATTAACCGAGTGAAGATAGTGTTTGTTGAGAAGACAAGTTTAATGATGACTGAGTTATCCAATGATAACCGAGTAGATGAACACAGTATTGATCGAGTGTTAGTAATTTATAGTTTGTGAAGGAATTGAGAATCCTAGTCGACATAGTTGAATTCTTGGGATATGTAAAATGTGTTGACATTAAAGATGAATGACCTGGAGCATTTAATGTGTGGTAAACTATTTTCTTATGGATTCAAGGAGAATTTTTTAGACATATCTAGAAGGATAAGGAGGAGAACAAAATTATGGAAGGATTCGATGAATTTGACCTAAACCTAAGATCTACATAAGAGATTAAGCAGTAAAAGATTAATCTACCTAATCAAGGAGGTATAAGGATAACCTAATTGTGGGTTATGTTGAGTGTGGAAAGAGGTTAATGTTATTGACTGGCGAACCTAAGCAAAAGGCTAAGAAGAACTGTGAAGAGCTAAACAGAGTTGAGGTGATTGCTTGAAGGGATTACCAAGAAGATCATAGATGGAGATGGTAATGATGGTTAGTTAGTAAATCAACATATGAGTGTATTGGATCTATATTTTCAAAGTGATTTGTATATTTCATATCAAAATCTATTGTAACTTTCTAACCAATGTATCAGTTAAAATCATTTAATCAAGGTAGACCTAACAGTCATTTTGTAAACCCTTTAATCAAGGTGACATTCTAATGGGATGTTCTTAAGCCCTCTAACTAGGACACTCCTAACAGGGTGATTAAATCCTTTAACAGGGTCACACCTAACAGTTTGTATTGTAACCTTTAATAGGGTTGGCTTCTCATAGAGCTCACTTCAAAAGAGTGAAAATTTTGGTAGCATGTTACTGGTGGTTTTTCCCATATTAGGTTTCAACTTTAAATCCTGGTGTCATACTTCTATGAATGTTATTTGATGTGTTATGTTACAAGTTTTATATTCTGCAAGTTGATTACTTTTGGACAGTGGACTGCAAGTTTTAGGTTACTTATATATTCTATAGAGATCGAGTGAATTGTTGAGTAGATTAAGTTTATTGAAGTGTTAAAAGTTCAATTGGTACATCTAAACCTGAGAATAATCGATTCACTCCCCCCTCTTAGTTATTCTAAAATTATTCTAACACAATGTCATGCCTAAAGTTACACACCATGTTCCTTATTGAATAAAGGTATAAAATATTTTTGAAAGGTATTAAAATCCTCCAAATAAAGGGGAAAGGTGATCCATGTGCCATTAAATCCCTACCTATTGACTCTTGAAAGATAGTTTCTTAGCACTTTCTTGAGGTATTTTATTATGTGGGTCTACACTAAGTTAACACTCCTTGAATAACTCTATAATTCTCCAAGTGTCTAGCATGTCTTATTGTTAAAAACCATTTCTACATATCAATCTAAATCTCCCTCAATCCAAGGTTTTTATTTGGTTTTCTTTCAATTTTATGGCTCAGCCAGGTGAGTGAGCCTTCAACCTACCATCTAATATTTTTATCCAAACACCTTATTTGTCTTTTTAATCATATTCTTTCTCCATCCAAATTTATTTTAACATCTCCAAACCAATCTCCCATCCACAAATCAATTCTATAATCAACCTAAAATCTATCTATTAATTCATCCACCCAATCTAGCACATTTTTCATATTCATTATTAGTTGTGTAGTTTAGTGCTTACACAACTCAACACTTGTGTAGTTTGGTTCTTCTATATTATTTAATTCATCTTCTTTCATTCATTATAATTCAAAATATCTCCTTTAAATACAATATTATATCCTTCATATACATCCTCAAATTCTATTCTCCTAATATTTATACCTTATCTATTCCATCATTTTAATCTCTATCCTACTCCAGGACCAGATTTCAACTCTCTCAACTAACCCTTCCTCCATTATCATATTATTCTAACCTCTATCACAATCTAAAATCAAACCCACTACCTTATATTCTGAATTTTCATCCGCAACCCAATCCAACATCCCTATCTTATATCATTATGCCATCTCTTTATCAAAAATTTCTTCCATTCAATACTACATCTTTCCTTAGTCTTCTAATCCTCCACTATATGGATCCTATATTTAGTATAGCCAACATTCATATTTTAGTCCTAAATCAACCATATTTTAACTTACTCCTCAAATAAACCCTACCCTTCACCCATTCTAATTGTCCTATCTCAAATTTGAGCTTAATAAAATCCAAAATCTAATCTTTAACTAGAAATTCTAACTATCCAATCAAAATTTACTCTTCCAATCAATTCTTAACCATGTTCAACCATCTAATCTATCTTCCAACCAATTAAATTTATTATAATCCCCTCTCATCTATCCCCATCCAATTCAATATCATGAATCCATATCCTATCATACAAAATCCTAAAATAATAATCAAAGCTAAATCTAATCACATTGGTGATGATGACGTTAATCTTTTTTACCAACTTGAATATAATCCTTATGATGATAATGAGAGACTTGAAAATAATATTTAATCTATTATCAACAGAAAACCTTGTCCATTCTTGAACTACCCACCCATGCATAATCAAATACCTTTTGAAGAAAAAAAATGACTACTAAAAACTATTTTGTTAACCCTATATAAATGTCCATTGGCCATTCTTATCCTACTCTTGGCATATGTATCTCACTATTATCCCTAGCCTACATACACAACATTCATCCCCATTAAGGGTTTTAGTAAAATACATTCATACCTATTCTATTGATCTCCCATATCCATATCCCCATCTCCATCTTTGTACAACTCCCCTACCACCTCCACCCACAATCTACATCCGTTTAATATTAATCTTCCATTTATTCCTTATATTCCTCCAAGATATAATCCTAGTCCATCATCCTCATCCTCTAATTCATTTTTTCATGAATCTATTGAAGTATTATTAACAAATAACATCAAAACCCCATATATAAACAAATTTTCCCAAAATTATCATGTCATGTATCCATCTCTATCCCCTATAAATTAAAAAAAAAAACCAATCCATTAGGCCTCATGAATCTTTTATGCATACAATACCCAATTAGAATATTTTTTCTAACACTCCCAACCCATTAGGCCATCAACAAAAATTCAAACATGTCAACATCTTGTTCCAAAGTATGCTAACATAGATTCCCCTCCATCTCAAGATCAAAGAAACCCCCCATCCCATGATCCCTTTCCTTCCACTAAATACAACAATCCATTTCCATGTAAATATAAAATTATCCATTCCATTCTATCACATGATCCCCCTCCATGTCAAGATAAAATTATCCCCTCCACTCCATCTAACAATTCTCCTATGTCTCAAGATAAAGACACCCCTTACATCCCCTACAATGACACCTTTCATAATCTAATTGAGACATCCCCTTATTTCCCTAATGATCCCATACAAAGTTAGGATTAAATTATTCCTTCATCTACATGACATGATCCTAATCCATCTTAGTATCTAAACATCCTTGATAATCCCCCCTCATAATCCTCATTATCCAAAATATCTCACCACCCCTACCCAATCGATTCATTATCCCCATACCTATTAAATGGGTTTCTCCACCTTTGTAGAACCTATAACCTTATCTACCTCTTATCCCTCTCAAAATGGACTTGTGTATTTCTCGTAAAATAAGAAGTATCTTATTGGAAAAAATATCTATCAACATATGCACTATTAAGGAAAATGCTAATGTATTCATGAACAAGGCATATTGGAACCCATTCAAATCATAGAAAATCCAAGTTAAAATGGCCTTGGCTATCAATTTCATGCTCAAGATGTTATTACTCCTTAAATCCCTCCCAAATCACAAATTCCTCCATCTTCCAAATCCATTTTTGTCCCTTGTTTCCTAAACCCCACTCCTTCCTAATTTCTATGTTGAGTCCCTATTCTCCACAACTAAAAAATTCATCCATTCCATCTATCTTTGGTCCTTACATACACCACCCACATCAAATGTCTCTCAAAACATAACACTTCATCATCTTAAATTATCAATAAACATCAATGAAGACACACATCCTTGAACTTATTTCAACATTATCCCTCCATCTCCCCATTCATAAGTGTAATAATTTGCCTAACACAAAGAATGAAAATACCAAGATCAAGAATTTCAATTGATAGCAAGAGATATAGGAAAAAATGATGATCAAATGATTGATTCAATATTGATCAAATAATAAAATGGATACAATTGATTATGCCTAAGAAAGAGAGAAATCATTTTTCAAAGCTTGGTGATTCATATGAGGATGTCTTAGAAACACTCATTGCCAACAACCTTGTGCATCCTCAAGATCTCACAAAACATTATATACCTGATGTTAAGCCACATTGGTGGTATGAGAAAGCCTTTTACAAGTTTCACAATGGCATTGGACATGATATTGAAAATTGCTGGAAACTCAAACATATCATCCAAGATCTCATTGAGAATGGTAAACATAAGGTAGATGGATTGAACACCAACATTGACCATAAGGCATTGAAAGAACCTTTTCCCAAGTATGAGAAGGGGGAAACCTCTAAACTTAGGAATGGAAAGGCTGAGGTCAATTACACTTACATAGATGTGGAGAATGTTGCCAACATGCTTGAAGTTGTAGAAGATAATGTCAACATGATGAGGAATAAAGATCCCTATGGTTATGATCTAGACATGGACTCTCATCCTATCTTTGATGAAGAACCCATCCTAGTGCTAAGGGCTCCCTACTCTAGAGTGTCATCTCAAAATCTCAATGTTGTCACATGAAGTCAAGGTCCCCTTGTCATAAGAGGACCCAGTTCAAGTCAACCAAGTAAACCAAAGCAAGTAGCATCCAAGAATGTCACCTCAAAACCAACAGTCAATCTTAAGTTGAGCTATAATCTTGTCGATCAATTGCAAAGAACCCTAGCTCAGATTTTGATCTTTGAGGTCTTAGAGTTGTCCCTGAGACACAAGCAAATCCTTGAGAATGTTTTGCATGTAGTGAACATTCCCAACAACTTAGACATTGATCAATTCTGGAACATGGTTAACCATATTGCCAGCCCTCATTACCTTACCTTTTAGGAGGATGATGATAAAGCTTTGAGCCACCCACACTATCTCACTCTTCATATTGAGGTTATGATCCACAAACCCATGTTAGGTGCGTGTTGATAGATGGGGGTGTTGGGCTTAATATTTGTTCCTTGAGTCTTTTGAAGACATTGGGTTATTTTGAACAAGTCATAGATACCAGAAAAAAGATCACTATCAAAGCCTATGATGAGGTGGAAAGAAGTTCCAAGGGGTTGGTCATCCTTCATGTTAGGATTGGCCCTATTGAAAAAGATATATTATTCCAAATAGTTGGTGTTGGCCCCCTTGCGTACAATATATTAATCAGTAGACCATGGATTCATGATATGCAAGTAGTTCTGTCTACCTATGATTAGTGTGTTAAGTTCCCCTACAATGGAACATAGATTTGTATACCTGGGGATAACACTTTATCTGTTAACTCAGTTTCAATAAGTGCTCATGTTCCCCTCAATAGAGAAGCAGAAGACTTAAATGAAACCTTAGCTGAATGTAAAGACAAGGTCAAGTCAGTAGACCTTGGCATGGGGGGGTGTCAACTCAACTCCCTCACAACACTACCAGTTTCACCTAGGTCTTATGGAAAGCCTTCACAAGAAATGAGACCTTCCTCTTTAGCTATGACTTTATTTGGCATGTTTGTAAAGTCCTCAGTGCCTATTCAAGATGAGAAAGAAGAGGTGGCTATTAAAGAATGGATTTATAGAGAAGAGAAATACATGCATAATGAGAACTTCTCTCCCTCTCCTAAGGCTTATGGAAGGGGGTATACTTTTGTCAAATAGATGGGCTATCCTAGACATGGCCCTCTTAGTCATAGATTGGATGCTAGAGCTGAACCTCTTGATCATGATCTTTTTGGATGCAAGTCTAAGAAGACGACTGGCCTAGAATTTGTGAATCGTAAGAAGAACACTACTCCTATCCTTGATGAGTCGGATAGTGAAGATGAACCAGAATACATACTTAATTTGACAAATCAACAAGATATGTGTGAAGATTGGGTCCCTTCCACTAATCTCCTTTGGGGAGATTTAGATAGTCTAGTCACTCATGAGACAGTTGCAACCTTAGAAAAAGATGAATCAGATGTAGAAGATCTTATCAGAGAATGTCAATGAAAGAATCTTGTTCATTTGATGGAAAGAGAAGATGTTACCCTTGATGACATTAGAACTTCCATATCAAGACATCCCAAACCTTCATGGTGTAAACATCCTAGTCAAAGTTTAGAAATAAGTTCATATGAGTATGAATGGGACTCCTTCTTAGAGCCTTCCATAGTTGACATGGATGTTGATGTCATCCACACTTATAGTTCTCAACCCAAGGTAGTCGATGATTTAGGTGTAGGATTAGAGGATTTGAACCCACATGTTGCCTTGGTAGATGATTCTTCACTTGTTAGGATGAATCCCATTTTTTGTAGCTTAGAAGGATACTTGACGGACTCTAACTCTTCGGTCACCAGAGATGATATCATTCACATTCAGAACCTTGAATGAGTCATTAACTTACCTCTTGTTCATCCTAACCTCATTGATTGGTCCCAATGCTATTAAGAACCTGAGCTCTTAATGTTCCAAACTAATTATGAGATAACCTGTTACTTGAATGCCATTGAACCCATAGTCTCTTCCACCAGTGAACCGGCTACCAGCATGACATGGCCAGACATCAAGTACCTTAGTCATAAAATAAAAAGAAAACAAAATCAAAAGAATAAGAGTTATGATGGTGAAATCCATTGTGTGGCAGTGTTAGAACCAAAAAAAGTAAAAAGAAATGATGTATCCAAGGGTGAAAACCTCTATGAGGCACCTAAGGATGAGGTACTTGATCATCTCCCTAGCTACTTTCAAGATAAATCTTTAGTGCTTATCGAACCAACACAAACAGTCAATTTGGGTGCAGATGAAGCTCCATACATAGTACACTTGGCTCAGTCCTTATCACCACAAGAAAAAGAAGCTTACACTAAGTTCTTACAAAAAAAGAAGATCAACTTTGCATGGACTTATTCAGATATGCTAGGATTGGACACTAATATTATCATGCATCACTTGTCCATAGCTTCAGGTGTCAAACCAGTTAAAATTTTTTTGAGAAAGATGCATCGTCACATAGCTCTCCTAGTCAAAGCAGAATTAGAGAAACTCCTTGGTGCAGGATTCATAAGGGCTATTGACTATGCTGAATGGATATCAAACATTGTACCAGTTTCCAAAATGACAAATGCATTCAAATTTGAACAAATTCTAGAGATGTCAATAGAGCATGCCCAAAGGATGACTTTCCACTTCCTAATATAAAAATGATAGTGGATATGACTGTGGGTTATGAGATTTATTCCTTGATGGGTGGTTTTTCTAGATACAATCAGATTAAGATAGCTCCTAGAAATCAAGAAAAGACTGCATGCACTTGTGCATGGGGTACCTATTGTTGGAACGTTATGCCTTTTGGATTAAAAAATGTAGGAGCCACATATCAACGAGCTATGACAACCATTTTTCATGACATGATGCATAAAAACATGGAATATTATGTGTATGACACCTTGGCTAAGTCTAAGAAAAGAGACACACACTTAGATGATTTAGAATTCATTCTAGATCACATGGAACAATTTCAACTAAGGTTAAATCCTAAGAAGTGTGCATTTGGTGTCACCTCTGGAAAACTACTAGGATTTATCATTTCAACAAAAGGAATAGAGGCAGATGCTAAAAAATTCCAAGCAATCATAGATATGCCACCTCCTAGAAATATTATTCAAATGAGGAGTCTTCAAGGATGTCTTCAATCCATAAGGAGATTCATTTCACAGTTTGCAAATAGAGCTTAACCTTTCAACAAGAACTTACACAAAGGAGTCAAATGTGTTTGGAATGAGGATTTTCAAAAGAGCATAGATCAAATCAAGAAATACTTGGAAAATCCTCCTATATTAATGCCTCCTATCCCAGGGAAACCACTTATTCTATACATTTCAATGACAAAATCTTCTTGGGGGCATTACTAGCTCAACTTGGTGAACATAGGAAAGAAAGAGCAATATACTACATTAGTCGCACTCTTGTTTCATATGAGGTTAACTACACTAGCATTGAGAAAGCTTGCCTTGCAGTTGTGTTTTCTTCCCAAAAGTTTCTACATTACATTCTTGCACACACTATACACCTCATAGAAAAAATAGATCTGCTCAAGTATTTACTAGGTAAGGTTTCCCTCACAAGTAGACTTGCTAAATGGATGATGATCCTTTCAGATTTTTACATAGAGTACATTGAGCATAAAGAAATCAAAGGACAAGCCATAGAAGATCAATTGGCTGATTTCCCAATACAAGATAATGCACCTATTCAAGTTGACTTCCCAGATGAACACCTCATGTATATGACTGAAAGAACATGGAATATGTTCTTCAATGGATCCTTTATGCAAAATGGTTTAGGAGCTGGTATGTTGTTTTTTTCTCCTCATGGGTACACGATTCCTAAGTCTTACAAATTATGGTTCCCATGTACAAACAAAATTGTTGAGTATGAAGCTTTAACAAATGGACTTAAGATAGCCATAGAATGGAGAATCACAGAGTTACACATCTATGGGGATTCACAGCTGATAATCAACCAAGTCAATGATGAATATCAAACAAAAAATGAGAAATTGGTACCTTACAAGAAAATGGTTGATTCCTTGAAATGATACTTAACATTTGTCACATTTCAGCAAATCCCTAGAGTAGAAAACAAAGCAGCTGATGCTATGGCTACACTTACTTCACTCCTTTAGTTAGGGGAACATGAATCCAAATTTGAATTCCTGGTGGAAGAGCTACATCACCCTATCTATGACTCCCAAGAAAGTCATGTCATTTGTACCCTTGTTGGTCATGAGTCATCCGGTTATGGTGCCATTTACTCATACCTTCGTGATGGCATTATCCCTGAAACCTTTAACCGATCTGAATGTAGAAACCTTACTTGAAACACCTCTCACCATTCCCTTATCTCTGGTGATTTGTATAGGAGGGGTCTAGATGGAACACTTCTTAGATGTTTAGAAAAGGAAGAATTTGACCAAGCCTTAGTTGACATCCATGAGGGAATCTATGGGGGACATTCCAATGGTCTTGCCATGGCCTGAAGGTTTCTTAGGGCAGGGTACTATTGGCCTATCATGCAGATTGATGTAGTAGCTTTTGAAAAGTCATGTGACAAGTGTCAAAAACATGGTAACCTGATACAAGCTCTAGGCAGGGAGCTCATTCCTTCTATATCTCCAATCAGGTGGATACAAGTTTATTATCACTACTACTGACTACTTCACTAAATGGGTAGAAGTTGTCCCACTTTCTATTGCCTCAGGCAAAATAGTTTCTCTATTCATTCTGAACCATATCATTTGTCGATATGGAGTGCCTTCCAAGATTATCACTAACAATAGAGCCTAGTTCAAAAATAAAGTGTGTGATGATGGATATCACCTTCATGAAATTAAGATCTAATAGCATCAATTTAAAGAAAATACAATGCAAATCTAATTTAAAATGAAACTACAATCTAGAACATCTCATGGTTCTCTAGAAAGAAGTGGTAAATGAAGCTCTTAGCTTAGATCCTCACTAGTGACACCTCTAAAACAAGAATTATGCTGCTATATGCTTCTACTATGCTTCTATTATGCTTAATCTAGCTCAATTTGACACAATTATTATGCTAAAATGCTCAAAATGTTCTTAGAATGATTTCAATTGCCTATAGTAACAATGCTTTGCAAATGAAATTCTAAGATGAAAATGCTCTCCAAAATGCCTCATATTTATAGTAAATGTCCAAGGGTAGGGGGTGGAGTGAAGTAATCATGGTTATCCCTTGGTTGAGTCAAATACTTTGCATTGTTCATAAATGGGGGGACAAATGAGGGGACAAGCCTTTAAATGGTTTCAAAGCTTTGGACAATTCAAATGTTTGAGTGATTTATGTCTTTTTGTCCTCAATTCTCATTGGTTCATCAACTTTGTTGAAAGAAATTAGGATTTATTAAATTCAATTAATTAATTAAATTTAGCCATGTAAGGGTAATGGGTTCATTTTGATTTTTATTAAAACAACTATACAATTAATTAATTAAAATCAATTATATAGTGTTTTTGGTCCCTTTAAGCTTTTGATTTAATTATTTAACATCATTATTTTAATTTTTCCTTTTCTTTAATTGATTTTGTCCAACTTTATTTAATTATGTCCCTTTTTACTTGATTTAATCCCTTTAATGCATTTTATTGATTTTTGAGCCATTTATTGATTTTTGCAATTTTAAAAACACTTGTCCAATTTTGCATGTCTACAAATGCCCCTCTTTGAATTGATGTACGAAGAACATTGATTCAATGATTCTTATGAGTGATCGATTTTAGGTATTGATTGCTAGTTCACTGATATGCCTCTGATATTGATTGATTGCTTCCTCTGATATGATATGATTGCTGCCTCTGATATGATACAAAATTTTTTGTGATGCCCCACTAATTCCAATGATGTTTTGATGTCACTTTGATACTCTGATGCCCCTTCAGAAATGAAACATATTGATTGCTTGATTTGAAAAATTTGATGAAATTGATTTATTTGGATCCAATGATTGATTGATTGACTCAATATGTTTTCATTTCTGAAAAACATTGATGATGTGCTGATTTTTGATAAATTGCCCCGGTTTGATTGATATACTGATATAGAAAAACCATGATTGATAAAATGTTGTTGATTTTTCTGGATGAATGATTGAATGTCCAAGATAGCTAGGTTTGTTGTAGTTAAGTAAACAAGTGATTAGGATATTAGGATAATAGTACCAATGAATGTGATTTGTCAACCTGATAGGATAGGTCTGGTAGGATAAATCAATCAGTGTGAAAACTGATATGATTGATACTACTTGCTTCATTCTCAGGACACAGAGACACAAACAAATGGTACTAGGTGTGATTGCTTGATACTTTTGATAGAACTGATTGACTTTAGATAATTCCTTGATATAGAATACTAATATGATTCCCCTTATTTTCAAAATAGGCACATTTTCGTAAGTTATACCTACGGTCCCTAGCTTTTTGGATATTAGATTTATGGATCTTCCTTGTTCTTGATTTTGTATCATGTTGATGTTTTATTGATCAGGACTTAGATGTATCATTTTGTCATTGATATTATTGTATCTTGATGTACTGATTGATTGGATCTTTGATGTTATGAACATTGATATGATGATATGGACTTTTCCTTGATTCCCTTTTTTTTGATTGATCAAAATTGATAACTGAACCCTCTTTTCCCTTGGAAATTAACCACAAACCAATGCACTTAATCTAACATGAAAAATGCAATGCAACCTAACATGATAATGCAATGCAACTAAGTGTCACTAGCTCTTAGCAAAGAAATGTCGTGAGGATAAATTTTCATCATTGAGCATTTTGGGACCGAAAAGCAAGTACAACCATCATTGACCACATCATGATGATATGAATACCACTTTTTATCACTTTTGGTAACACCCTTTTGGAAACTAGTACAACCCTCACTAGTTGGATGACCAAACTACGGGAGTATGAATACCAATTTCATCGAATTCAATGTTGCAATTGGATTTTGGTAAACAAAAAAAGGTCAACCTTCCACCCTATATGAAATTCCTCAATGATTCTTTGATGACCATGTCATTAGATGAATTCACACAAGTTGTTGGATCTCCCTCAAGATAGTCACTCAAAGGCAAGAAAAATATCATGTCTCCATCATTGCCAATCTAGTCGAAACATCATTGATTAGCTAAAAAGATGTGATAAAAATCAATTCAATAAATATTATGAAAAGAAAGCTTCAAGTGTTTTGCAATGTTTTATGATTTTCAAAAAGTATTTCCAAGCATTCTGATCTTTAAGGTGTTTTTTTCAATTTTTAATCCTGAATAATAAAGTCAATGAAGGCTCAAGGATCAAGTTGTAGGATCAAATACTTGGGTATGAACAATGATATCCATCAAAGGTTCACCAAAAATCTCTCTTTTGAAGCTCTAATAAGTCCTTTGATGTGCGACTGATCGAATTTGTTTGAGTTTAATGCATTGCTTCATGTGAATTGATGCATGTTTGTTGAAATCCGCTGATTAAGATCAAATGCCCCTGATTGGATAGGAAAAATGTTGGAGTTGGGCAAACTTCCAAAATATTACAAAAGCTCAGTTTATGTAAGATGTAGCTCAAAGCACTTTGTGCAAGAAATTACCAACTCTCAAACAAGATCACATTGATTTGCCCCCAATGTCTAGCAAGATATAGGACATGAATGATGGATTTGCAAGCTAATTGATTAGAGATGGAAAGACCATGATGGATGAAGCATGCGAATGTGACCCATAGGACCATCTCCTCAAGATTACCCAAGCTAAGGAAAAATGATATAGCAATGTGAAGCATGTTTTTGGATAAGCCATGGAAGTCAATGATGCAGTGCTAGATAGCCTATAGGATAATGATATGTTGTCATGAAAATGAGGGATCCAAAAGAAGTGGACATGTCAAGAAGTTCCTAATAACAATTTTTGTACTTTAAGTTCTACATTTTGATCAAGACCAAGGGGTCACTTTGGATAAGATGTGGATAAGATAGCACAATCTGGATAAAGGGTGATGGTGTCTATGAAGGGATGTTTTGGGGTTATGGAAAGACTGTCAAGGAATAATGAAGGTGAATTTGGGATAAGCAAGATCATGATAGGGTAACATGGATGCAACAAGTACATAAGCTGATAGAAAGGATAACAGATGTCAAGATACTTAATGCTCATGGATATGTTCAACCTTGTCAAGATGTAGGTGATAGAGGAAATATGGATGAAACTTTCCCCCAAGTGTGGAGTGCAAGGAGGAATTACGCATGATGCTTGTTTGCCAGGTTTTCATCATGGTATACAGATTTGTTTCTCTTTACTTTTGCTACCAAGGTGCCGATTGCTAGGTTTTCACCAAGGCACTTATTTTTTTCCTTTTTTTTTCTTTTCTCTTTTTTTCTTTTTTTGTATTTTTCAATATTTTCCCAACATCGAAATCTTTGGACAATGCTCCTCTGAAAGATATGCTTTAATAAACCATGGGTATGACTAGGATGCTCAAAGATATTGATAAGAGGGATGGAAGTATGGAAAGTATGCATTGGAAAATGAATGTGAGGATAAGAAGAAGGTATGTTGTAGATGGAAATGTTGGCAAGATCAACTTTGACACACACTTTGAAGAGTGGTGGAATGATGGAGGAATGATAGATGACAGAGATAAGGATCTTTTTGAGGTAGTGGATTTTGGGATGTAGGAACCCAAATTAGACTTGGAAAATGGAAGATGTTTGGAAGGAGATGGAATGGAAGCCTTTGGAAGCTTGAATGTCAATTTTGATTTTTCTTTTGTGTGCAAGTCTTTCAAAAGTGACTTGGGAATCCACAAATTCTTTGATTTTTCTTCCTTTTGTGATTCTTTTGAATGTATTCTTCAATGAGGGATTTAGGAACCCACATTTTTTTTTTCTTTTTGCTTGGTGGACCTTTGCAGCCTTTTAGATATTTCATTTTTCTTTTCATTCACATGTCGATTAGATGAGACATTGTGATTTTTATACCCATATGGATTCTTGGATTTATGATTGTTATGTTGCACATCAACATTGCTTCCAAAAGCCTTAGGAATTGTGGATGAATAGGAATAATATGGAGGGTTCACATGGATTGGTGTTTGGACATTCTTCAAGTATGTGTGCCTTCGTTAATCTTGGTACATGGTAGGATAAGTGAATGGAGAGCTAGGGATGATAGGAATGGGGAATGGAGGAATATATGGACCTAATATGGATGGAAGGGATGAAGAATTTTGTTTTGGGACATAGGAACCCAAAATGGATTTGGAGGATAGTGAAGGCATATGGTTACATTTGAATGGAGGGATATAAGGTGTAAAAGGGATATCAATATCTTTGGAAGAAGCTGCATTGCCAAGGTTCTCATCTTTAAGATTCATCTTTATACCAATAGCCTCATGAGTAGCCTTGATAGGAACACATTTGATAGGATCAACTAAAGCTTGAAGGGATTTATTATCATGAAAGGGATTTGGAAGAATGATGGTTTCTTGAGGTGAACATGGAGGAATATGATAAGGAAATGATGTGATACTTTGATCTTGACAAGGATCTTCAAATGGTGTAGAGAGGGTATCTTGCTCTTGATTTTCAATACACCCATTGGAACTTGTGGAAGGGATATCTTGATCTTGCTTAGGAAGTGGAGAAAATATGGAACTTGGAAGGGTACTTTGTTCTTGGAATGAAAGGCTATCATCTTGGAAGACATGAAAGAATGCAAGGGGATCATCACAAGGTTCTATGGATATGGGACCTTTGTCAAATATGGGAGGATATTGTATATAATCTTGATCTTGATCTTTATCGATATTTGTTTCTTTTCTCTTTGGATTATCCTCTTGACATGGAGCCACTTCTAAGGACAAGGTAGTTACTTGGATATGTGTGGTGGATGTTTGGAAAAATGGTGTAGGATCATCTTGAATGGGGATAATAGGCATTGAAGCACATGAATATTTGAGGTCCAAGATCTTTGAAGCACAGAAATGATCTGCAGCAAGATGTAAGTTAGCTTGGGTTTCTTTTAGAGGTAGCCCTTGAGGGTAAACATAGTCAACTTGAAAAGTGTCATCATTAGGCTCACTCTTTGATGGAGAAATTTTAGATAGTTGTGGAGCTTTGGGAGATGAACAAAAGATGAAAGGCATATCAGCTATGGGAGAAATCTTGCTAGACATAGGTTTGTGCATTAGATCTTGCTAGAGATTGGTACCTTTCTCTTCATACTCTTTATTATCTTGATCACAAATAGGCTGGTCATGAAATTTCCCTTGATCCAAGATAAGTTTGTTGCTCTTAAGTGTTTCTTTTTGTGAGGAAGATGAAGATACAGATGGCCCATCATCATAAAGAAAAGGACACATTGATCTTAACGATGACTTTTTAGATGATGTCTCTTTTTCCTTTTCCTCATTCGCCCACAAGGTTGATGTGTCAAAATCATGAGGAAGCTTAGCTCCTGATTGAGCTAACTTCATGAAGTATGCTTCTTTATTCCTCTCCAAAACTAATTTCATTATTTCCATAAACATGGGATCTTGGATTGTTTCTGAAACTTCTTCTTTAGATACTCCATCATTTTGATTCCTATGGAGATTTTGATCTTGGTTTCGATAATTATGCTCCATAGCAGGATTGATTCATTTCTCAAATAGACTCATCATTATAAATGATTTTCAAGAATATGATCTATTTGTTGCATTGATGAAGAATATCTCCACAAAGGGTATCCAAAAATGATTTCAAAATTTTTCCAAACCCTTGGGAAATGTCCACTGTTTTCTCTTCTTTATTTCTAGGTGTCACTTGCCTGAGTGTTGGAGTGACTGAATTTCTCGTACATGTGAACTAGTATACAGTTAGGTGGCACTCTGCAGAGATGTAGGCGACACTTTCCTATTGATAGGTGACTTTCTAGTTTTGACAGGCGTGTTTTAAAATTATCTAGGCATGACTTAACTGTGTCTATGCATTTTTAAACAAGTCACAGGTGTGATTGAACCTCTAATAGCTGAGTTTATTTTATGCATAGGCGGCACCTCTCTGACCAGTTTGTAAGATTTTGGATTTTTAAAATTTTAAGATCAGTCTGTGGAAATTTATTTTTTTGAAAATAGAAAAACAATCACAACACACATCACTTTGTCATCATGTCCCTAAAAACACTCTAATGTGTATATTCTCCAATGTTTTTCACAAGTATATCACAAGAAATAATTCTAAATAGCCTACCTAAAGTCAATTTTGGCTTGTAAACATGGCTCTAAAAGGTGGCTTTTCTATTTTATCCAAGTTTTAATAAATATTCCATTCAAATAGACTTCAATCTCTCATCCTCCAAGGAGGCTTCCCACACACACCGAAGTACAATTTTGCACAATCCGTTAAGACTACTAGAGGAAGGTTGAAAAATCAAAATTTGTTTGTCATGCACCCCATTAAGGATACATACATTTCATTTTAGAGTGGGTCGGATTCTTGCAGCAAAAGCGAGTGTATCCCACTTTGGGTTGTCCCTCTCACTGACCTTGTTAAGGCAAACTTGGGAGGTGAGCCCACTATTGCTCTAGCATATATATGAAAAATAAGAAATGAACTTAGGCTGACAAGTTTGGGAATTTGGTTCACTCAAAGAGTGAAGAGCATATCCCTATTGTCTTTCTTTGTTCCACACACTTAAAAACACATTTGTTCTTTCCCAATCTCTTGACAAGGAGATTCTTAGAATTGAAGTGTGAAATTCATTTCCTATTTTATCCCAAGCTTATATCAAAATGAAATGCCACAATTTAATCAAATGCAAGCTTGATTAGGAGAATACCTTTTTCTTGTAGCTAGCATAAAGCTAGGGGCATTTTTGAGAGAATTTTATCATTTTTCACTCACCTTGGCAATAGCTCCTTCCAATGTGCTTATACTCCAGCAAGTTAGTCAACACTAACAATCAAAGTGAGGGGAAACCAAAATCGAAATTGATAACACAGATTTATGAAATTAAATTTTTAAGCACTCTAATTGAAAATTTTCAAACAAAAATTTGAACTAAGGGCTAAAGATCCAATTTAAAGAGATAAATTTTTGTTTATAAGCTTCAATTGCAGTAAGATATTTTTGATATACCTGATTGTCTTCATCTTGTGTTAACTCAGAACAACTTTGATGTGTGCTTTGTTTTCCCTTTTGATTTTCTTAACTAGTGCCTTCTCTTCTTTGTTGAACCTGGTTTTTGGCTTTTGCACTTTTGGATGCCTATTCATTTACTATCAAAATGTACAATCAGAAAGTTAAATGATAGAATTAATCAATTTTCAAATAAATTCTAATAGAAAATTGAAGGTGATATTGTCCAGCAAATAGGCGATAACAAAATGTTCACAGGCGTAATTTTACAAATACCGAGTGACAGTTTGCAGTGCCATAAGCAATACTAAAAATCACAAAAGCATGTACAAATTATTCCTAAGCATGAACAGAACTTTTAAATTGCAAAAAATTATTACTACAAAGCGACATTTTAACTAACAGTAAGCAGAAACTGAAATATCTAAAGCGTGATAGTAATTTGAAAATTGTAATGCAAAGCTCTAACTTAAGCGACAAAAAATTTCAACAAAGCGATATTTCAAGAATCATAAGTGTAACTATTAATTAAAAGTGTGGAGCAAAGCTTTAAGATAAGCGACACTAAAATGAAGCCAAACAATACTTCCTGAGTCACAGACATGACTTGAAGAGACAAAGGTTGAATGCTTTACGGTCATAGGCATGAATCTCTAGTTAATCCATGTGAGTACAGAGATTGTAGGTGATAGCAAAATAACTACAGGCATGAACAGACCTCCTGTAAGCATGATTTCACCTATTTCCTGCAAGATAAACATGGAAAATAGAGAATACAAGCATGCAAATGAAGATCTAAATGATGAAATGAGGCTTAGAGCCCCACGGTGGGCACCATTTGTGTGATGATGGATATCACCTTCATGAAATTAAGATCTAATAGCATCAATTTAAAGAAAATACAATGCAAATCTAATTTAAAATGAAACTACAATCTAGAACATCTCATGGTTCTCTAGAAAGAAGTGGTAAATGAAGCTCTCAGCTTAGATCCTCACTAGTGACACCTCTAAAATGAGAATTATGCTTCTACTATGCTTCTATTATGCTTAATCTAGCTCAATTTGACACAATTATTATGCTAAAATGCTCAAAATGCTCTTAGAATGATTTCAATTGCCTATAGTAACAATGCTTTGCAAATAAAATTCTAAGATGGAAATGCTCTCCAAAATGCCTCATATTTATAGTAAATATCCAAGGATAGGGGGTGGAGTGAAGTAATCATGGTTATCCCTTGGTTGAGTCAAATACTTTGCATTGTTCATAAATGGGGGGACAAATGAGGGGACAAGCCTTTAAATGGTTTCAAAGCTTTGGACAATTTAAATGTTTGAGTGATTTATGTCTTTTTGTCCTCAATTTTCATTGGTTCATCAACTTTGTTGAAAGAAATTAAGAATTATTAAGTTCAATTAATTAATTAAATTTAGCCATGTATGGGTAATGGGTTCATTTTGATTTTTGATTAAAACAACTATACAATTAATTGATTAAAATCAATTATATAGTGTTTTTGGTCCCTTTAAGCTTTGATTTAATTATTTAACATCATTATTTAATTTCTCCTTTTTTTTAATTTATTTTGTCCCACTTTATTTAATTATGTCACTTTTTACTTGATTTAATCCCTTTAATGCATTTTATTGATTTTTGAGCCATTTATTGATTTTTGCATTTTTAAAAGCACTTGTCCAATTTTGTGTGTCTACATAAAGACCTTAAGCAACTCTGCAAGAAATTCAAGATTAAGCAACATTGGTCTTCCATTTACTTCCTGCGGGGAAATTGTCAAGTAGAGGCATCAAACAAAACCATTCTTAAAATCCTACATAGAACAGTTTGTAAGAGTGGTAGAGATTGGCATTTACAGATAAATTCAGCTTTGTGGGCATATAAAACAAGTATTCATACTCCTATTGGGGCTACTCCTTTTGCCCTTACATATGGCACTGAAGTAGTGTTACCTTTAGAGGTTGAAATTCCTTCACTTAGAGTTTCCCTCAAAGGTCTAGTTACAGATGAAGACTACTGTGCCATGAGACTTCAAGAGTTAGAACTTCTAGATGAGAAACATCAAGCATCATTTGACCATATGAGGGTTTATCAAAAGTGCATGTCCAAAGCCTTCAACAAAAAGGTTCTCCCTAGAGAATTCCAAGAGGGAGATCTTGTCCTACGTGAAAATCCTAAGAATCAACAACATAGAGATCAAAAGGGCAAATGTGAACCTAATTGGCTTGGACCTTACATCATCACAGTAGCTTTTGGGATAGGTGCTTATTTACTATCTGCACCAGCGGGAGAGCAACTCACTGATCCTATCAATGTCTTTCACTTGAAGAAGTTCTATCCATAATGCCAATTCTGTCTGGGGGCATCCTTTGTACATACTTATTGATCCTGAAAAAATCCAAAAAAATGATATATTGTCAACAATTCTAAAAATTAGAAAATGTCCTGAAAAATGATCATCTTAGTGAAAACATAGCAATAGGCACTTTGATGTATCTCCTAAAAACTTATATATTCCAAAAATACCAAAAAAATTAAAAAATTCAAAAATTCAAAAAAAAAAGAAAAAGTGCCTTGGTGAAAACCTAGAAACAAGCGCCTTGGTAGCAAAAATACAAAAAAAAAATTTATAAGTCCTGAAAAAAAAATTGCAATAAAATTTAAGTGGTGAAACCCTGGAAACAAGTGCTATTTGAGGCCTTTGCACCCTTGTTTCTTAGCACACGTCCTCGACACTTAGCCTTTCTCCATCATGTCTTATCCTTGTTGCCTTGGTTTGGAATTGGTCTTTGTCTTTGTCTAGGGGGCATAGCTATGTTAGCTTTGGTCTCTTGGATGTGTTAGTCTTTAAGACACCTCACAAATGGTATTTTTCAACACCACCCCAACTATTTTTTTCAACACAACCCCTGACATTGAGTGGTTTTCAATACTTATCAGTTTGGTCTTACCCAATTTTTTCATGTGATCTTACCTTCTTGCAAGCATTCAATCCTTATCCTCAGAACTTGGTATCAGTTAAAACACTTAAATTTTTAAACACAACAGTTAATGCTTGAGCTATGTCATGATCTTTTCTTTGTGTGCTGACTGTTATTGATTTTTGTTGAGTGTCCTTGTCTAATAAGTCTCTCTGGTATGCATAGCTAGAGCACTTAGGGCATGGGGCATGTTTTTATTTTCTTTCGACTTGTGGGTGTGGTCTTGAAACTCTAGAGTGTCTCTTGTTGTCCCCCTTGAAACACTTAGGAGATTTGAGGCATCATCCTTGACTATTTTTGCCCAACCATTCTTATGGTCATCTCGGCATCTATGCCTTGATGCAAGTGTGGTTTTGCTACATTAAATTAGGTAATCTAACATCGAAGTCATCTTGACCTTTATGTCTTTGATGCTAATGTTAGAATCTTTCCACATTCCAATCCAATATAAATCACATTCATATCTTCATATTTGAGCTTGTGACTAGTTATGATTGTGTGATTTTTTGATATCTGTTAATAATGGCCCAATGATGAAAATAAGTACCTTAACATTCTCTAATGAATGATGAACACAAAATCCTATGCTATAGTTGCCCTGTTGCAAGTACACCTTTGCATTTTCATGTAGCTTGCATTGTTAGACTTCATGTTAATTTGCATTTTTAGGTTGCATTATGAGTTTGCAAGGGTTTTCCTTCATCTTTCTTTTGGACTTTTAATCAACTGTGGTCATATTTTGATCTTCATTTCCTTATCTTCTTTCATGATCTCAATCAAAATTTTCTATCTTAAACAGTTGATTGATTTTGGGGCATTCTCTTTCTTAAGGAAAATTCTCTTTCTTCTCTCAATTTCTTTCCACCTCTTCCAAACTTCTATCTCCCATTCGCTTTCACCCCACTTCTTTTCTTCTAATTCAACCTTGGGGCATAATATTTCATGCTTGATGATCTACCTTAGTTCTGTTATCCTTATATCTTTCATCTTACATCAAGAACCTTATTTTTAGTTTGATTTGATGAAATTTAATAATTTGTTGTTTCTCCTCTATCTCATTTTGATTTCAATCACGAGGGGCAGTACCTATCAAAATTTAATCCTTGATTCAGCTTTATCAATCCTATCAATTGATCCTCTTGGGGAAACCTTGCTTGAGATTCTTATCTTGGATATGTCAATTACCTATTTACAGGGGTGTTGACCTTTTCTTTTTCAATCAGCTTATCTTTTTCCTAATGTGTTCACATCCATCGATCACACGTTTGGGTTGTTTTGTGATCCTAAATCGATCTCACACTTCAACTGCATTCTTTGACTACATGTGTTCCCATAAAGATCACACATTAGTCAAAGAGGGGCAAATGTATGCACCCTAAAATGGTCGCCTAGACTATGGGCCCCCATTCTTCAATTTATCAAATGACGGAATCAATTTATCAATTTCTTGAATCAATGTCTTGCAATATTTTCAATTCAAATCAATTTCCTTGATCAAATCATAATTAATTCAATTATTTCAATATTTCCTAAGGTTTGATCATTTATCCTAAGTCTCATTTAATTAAAAGAACATTCTTCGTATTAATTAAATAAAAATCCCTTTTAATTAAATAAAAAATCTTTTAATTAAATAATGAAAATCACTTTGCTAAAAATAATAAATAAATAAATAAAAATAAAAATAAAAAAAGAAAAGTGCACTTTCCAATGAGATAGAATCTTTTGACTTTTGAAAAAAGGTTTTTTGCCTCTTTATCTCAACCACTCATTATTTTGCCTCTTAATCATGTCTATTGATTTTGCCTCTTGAGAATCTTGATCACATGGATCAACCAAGATTTAATCTCTACCATTTCTCATTTCTTTTTTCCTCTTAATCTTGACTGTCCATTCATTTCTAAATCTTTTATAAGGAATCCTATCCTTCTCATTTAGAGATCAAGATTTTATGCTATTGTTATGCTGGAGGTTTGGAGAGCAATTTTGGAGGATAATTTGAGCACTTGAGCTTGAACATTGCAACTTCTCTTTTCTTGTCTTCTTGTATCATGCCTCCATGGCAATCCATTTAGATTACTCTTGCACTTGCATTTTAGATTAGATTCATATTCTATTTCATAAAATAATCTTGTATGCATATTTCCTTTCATAGATTAGTTTGCTATCATGCATTGTTATCATATAGAATAGCTTTCATTTTTATTTTCATGCATACTTGATGATCATGGAGGCTAGCACTCTTGCTTTTCCTTTTTGAATCTCTCATTTTATGGTGTACTTGCATGGGCACAAACTAGGTCTAAACTAAGGGCCTCCATTACAAACCCTTGCACTCCATGAATAGAGAGCTATGAGTCATCATTTGAGACCTCATTCTTGAGCAATCTTGGATATAATGACTCATAAAAGTGTGTCAACATTTTAGCACACACAATGAAGATGTGCCTTAATATAAAGGCAATGCATGATAACTAGGAGAGATGCAAATGATAACCTATCAACTAGACAAGGTGTAATTACGTGTCTACCAAAGGTGGATCATCCTCCATCATACAAAAAATTATATGCAACATGTCAAAAAATGAGAGGATTATAATGCGATAGGAGCACTAAAGATGGATCTCGCACCTAAAGTGAAATGCAAACTCCTAGGCATATCAATGATAAACTACTATGCAATGCATTATCCTAAGTAAACTTAAGTAAAGTGTAATTAGGAATATTTAATTACACCAACACCCTCCCTTAAGTGCAACTTAAGGGAATGCACTTAAGCTCACAAAGCTATATAACAATGCATGATGGGTCCCAGATACTAGGACATGTTAGGTACCCATGTACAATATGGAAAAGCAATGCAATCTCTCATAAAGTAGAGAAAGAAGTAAAACCACATGGGAAAACCCCTCCCCCAAAAAGAGAGATAAAACAAGATGCATGGATGGAAGGAATAATTAAGACCCCCCCATTACAACATATATCATGTATATACAATCAAGAATCCCCATATAGGAGAGAAGAAATGGAAGAGAGACCAAGTAGCCCCCCTTCAATGTAGAATGTAAACCTATAGTAGATGCTCCGGGCTCGATGTAGAAACTACTCCATGAGTGTAGAAAAACATTCCTCCCCTCAAGAAGAAACAAAACCAAAGGTGCATCAATGAAGTCTCCCCACTCTGTAGGAAGAAACCTCAAAATCAATGGAATCTTTGAAACCTACCCAAGTGTCCCCATGTCAATTCTGAAAGGTGTCTCCTCCAAATCATGTGTACTAGGACACTCTATTGAAAAAGACAAGTCAAGATCAACTGAGGATGAATTTAGAACATGTCTCAAAGGCTCAAGTGTCTCCTCTAAAAATAAAGTGACCTCCTCCAATTGTTGTATCAAAGTATCCACCATCATGTCAACCTCAAAAGAATGATCAAGTATTGAATGAAGATGAGGGTCAACATGTTCCCTCATAAAAATTGAAGAAGGATCATCTTCGCCAAAGATAAGATGAATGCCATCAATAGTTGATGAACTACAACTGATTTAGAACTAGAATGAAGAATCTGTAATTCAAGATTACTGAGGAGTTGATGATTATATATGCAAGATGATTAAATTAGTATTATGTTGTCATTGATGTCAACTAGCTTGACAGTACTTATCTTGTAAGTTACTATACTGACACATCTGAAGGAAGGTGAAAAAGATGAAGAATAGAAATATCTACATGAGGAAGATATATATGACAGATGAGGATAAGGAATACACTGAGTAAATTGTTGATGAGTCTACGACTTGATGAAATTGACTTTATTATGTTGCATTCATCTTTGATGAAGAATAGAGCTAAAAGACACAAAGCAGTGTTGTCAGTAAATAAAGCATTTTTGTATACACCGACGAAGTGTAGTATATACTGAGCGCAGTATTAACCGAGCTTGTTTTCATCGACACATTTATTTGTTAACCAAGAAAAACAAAAAGGAATTAAATGATCAGTTTAGCCGTTAAAGTGATGAGCTGTAAAGTGTATGAAATCGAGGTAACAAATAATGTTTGTTATGAAGATCGATGGCTAACATAAATTAAAAATGGATCTAATGGAGCAGATTGAAACATGTTACTGACACATTAGCCAAGGGAGCTTAAAGCAGCAAAATCTATGAATATGATTAAGTAGAAAAATCTAATGGAGGAAAAGAAAATGATTTACTCATCTATATAAGAGACATTAATTTCATTAAGAAGACAGTCGGAAGAAGAAGAAACTACATAATTATCGCGTGGAGAATTTTTCATGCATTCTGATCATACTGGTTAATAAGAACCGAGCTGCAGAATAGTTACTGAGCTACAGAGAGTTATTACCGATGGATAGTAAGTTGATACAGTATTGAATCTGAAGTGTTATATTGGTCAAAAATATTTGAATGAGCTGAACATTGATCTGTAAACTACAAACTGAAGTTGTATTTAGGCAGATCATCTATTGTTACATATTTAACCATTGTACACAGTCAAATCTCTTACCCAAGTGGACTATGAAAGTCTTTTGATGTTTCATTCATAGAGTGAACATTGTTATCCTGTCAACCCCAGAGCGACTACTGGTTGGATGATAACTTCTAGTCCAAAATCCTCTAACAAGGTCACACCTAACAATGTGTTTGTAAACCTTTAACAGGGTTGGGTCTTCATCGACCTCACTTCAGAAGAGTGAACAATTTTGGGTTGCCGGTCCTAGGTGGTTTTTCCCTTTATAGGGTTTCCACGTTAAATCTCTTGTGTTATGTGTTGATTGTGATATTTTAATTTGCATATTACATGTTAGATTTAATCGATAATTATTACAAAGTTTAGACTAAAAATTGGTAAATACACAGACAGTGAAAGTATTATATGTTTACCAACTTGCAGAAGTAGTAGAATTGTTTTGGACTATACATTTTGAATTGGGACACTGGATAACTAATTCCCCCCCTCTTAGTTATTCTAACAATTGGTAGCAAAGCTTTGGTTGCTTAGAATAGAATTTTAAGGACTTCAAAAAAAAGGTCTCAAGATGTATAAGAGGGAAGTGCCAAAGCTGAACAAAGATAACTTCACAGTATGGCAAAGCTGGATGAAGTTGCACATATCTGAAATTGTGAATTCTGCACTAAAACTGATAGAAAATGGCTACATTGAACCGACACTAGGTCCCTTGACTCTTGATCAACTGAAGGATAGGCATGAACACAATATTACTATGATGGAACTTGCTGCTGCCTGTACCGACACCGAATTTCAAGACATTAAGGGATGCACTACTGCCAAAGCCATGTGGGATAAACTGACTCTAATATACAATGGAGATGTGAATGTTAGGAGAGCTAGAGCAGAAAGCCTAAGAGGTCAATTTGATGTTATGAAGATGAAAGAAGGTGAGAACATTGTGCAATACAAAAATAAACTAAAAGAGGTAGTACATTCTATTAGAGCATCTAGCGGAGTTATTGATGATGAAACAGTGATAAGCAAGATTCTCAAAACTCTGCTGCCAGTTTATGCGATCAGAATCTCTACAATTCATGAAACAAGGGCTACATCCAACCTCACCCTTGACACTCTGATTGGTAAGGTTACAACCTTTGAATTGAATAACTTTGACAACAGTGTTGTACCTTTTGTTGAATCTACTTTCATGTCCTCTTTGAAGATTGGTAAGTCTAGTAGCAAGAATGATAAGAACAATGACAGTGACAATAAAAATGATGATGAACTTGATGAGCTTGAAGCTCTTATGGCCAGAAGATTTCCCAAAGGTAAGGGAAGATATAGAGGCAAGTTACCTCTAGCATGTTTTAATTGCAAAGAAATTGGCCACATTGCTGCTAGATGTCCGAATAAGAAAGATGATGATAGATCCAGAGACCGATCCGAAGGAAGCTATGGGAGAAGAGCCAATAGAGGCTACCGACGCAACAACAAAGACAACCGAGATAGCTATGAAAAAGGGAAAAAGGTATATTACATAGTCGAAGAATTTGAATCTGAATCTAACACTGATGATGATATAGAAGTAGTATTTGTTGCTATGAAGGATGATTCAGAAGAAGAAGATAAACATGAAGAGACAACACTGATCTCTAAAGTAAGCATAAATGATACATGGATCATAGGCAGTGGCTGTACACATCATATGACTGGTGATATAGAGAAATTTGATCTAATTGATGAATATGATGGTGGATCTGTTAGAATGGGAAATGATGCACCTTGTATGGTGAGAGGTAAAGGTTCACTGATGATTAATGATAGAATAAAATGTGAGAATGCATACTGGGTAGATGGACTGAACTACAATTTGATAAGTGTGGCACAGCTAAACAACTCAGGTCAACGACTTGCTTTTGAGAGCAAAAAGGTAAGAATCTATGATGATGGAGGAAGACTTGTTGGAACCGGTACACAATCCAGAGGTAATCTATTTTATCTTGATATTGATCAGTCTTCTTGTTTATTAATGAAAGATAAAGATGCATGGTTGTGGCATAAGAAGTTATGTCATGTGAATTTTGATAAAATGATCAAGATTAGTAAGAAGAAAAGAGTTATAGGATTTCCTAACTTGTCAAAACCGAATCATGCTATGTGTCATGAATGTCAGAAAGGTAAGATGAATAAGTCCAGTTTAAAAGAAAAGACTACTCAAAAAAGAAGATACTTGAATTAGTTCATACCGACCTATGTGGTCCTATGAGAACTCAGAGCTATTATGGTGATAGATACTTTATTCTATTTGTTGATGACTATACCAGACCGATGATAGTTATGTTCCTGAAAGAGAAATCTAAAGCTTTTAAGTTGTTTAAATGGTATAAGGCTAAGGTAGAAAAAGAGACTAGAAAAGAAATCAAATGCTTAAGATCTGATAGAGGAGGTGAATTTATCTCTGATGAATTTACTAATTTCTATAATGAGAATGGTATTAAGAGACGGGTCTTTGCACCGAGAACACCTCAGCAGAATGAGATTGCTGAAAGAAGGAATAGGTCAATCATTGACTATGCTAGAACACTAATGCTACAAAAGAATGTTGCTCAGACATATTGGAGGGAAGCTATTAGCATAGCTATATATGTTCTTAACCAAGTACAACTGAAGAAGGGCACCAACTGGACACCTTATGAGCTATGGTTTGGACACAAACCTACTGTAAGTTATTTTAGAATTTTTGGAAGTAAATGTTTTATTCTAAAGGATGAGAGAAATGGGAAATTTGATTCTAAATGTGATGAAGGAATATTCTTAGGATATTCTACTAAGAGTAAAGCATACAAATGTCTGAATAAGGTTACAAATAAGATGATTGAAAGTACTAATGTTTGTGTTGATGAGTGTGATGACATAAACATAGAAGAAAGAAAGGAACCGAAAGACTATGGTAGATTCACTTACATTAAACTTCTTGATTATCTACCAAAGTCACAACCAATGATAACTGGTCAGCAGGAAAATAACCCTAAGGAACAGGAAAGGGAAACCGATGAACAAGATGGTGCTACTAAGCAAGCAAATGAACCTGAAACACAAATTATTGGAAATAGACAAGCTGGAATGTAGACAAGAAGCAAAACAAGACAAGGTACATGTCTAGTTTGTGAATTTGAACCAAAGAATGTGAAAGTTGCATTAGAAAATGAAGAATGGGTTAATGCAATGAAGGAGGAAATAGAACAAATAGAGAAAAACAAAACTTGGTCCTTAGTACCCAACCTAAAGATAAGAATGTTATCAGTACTAAATGGATATTCAGAAACAAAATGAATGAAAATGGTGAAGTGACAAGAAATAAAGTGAGATTGGCATGCAAGGGATATGCATATGAAGAAGGCATTGATTATGGTGAAACATTTACACCTGTTGCTAGATTGGAAGGAGTTAGAATGTTACTTGCATATGTTACACACAAGAAATTTAAAGTTTATCAAATGGATGTGAAATCAGCATTTCTAAATGGTATACTTGAAGAAGAGGTCTACATAGAACAACTTAAAGGATTCGTTGATCCAGAAAACAAAAACATGGTATGTAGATTACACAAAGCTTTATATGGTTTGAACCAAGCACCAAGAGCATGGTATGAAAGACTGTACACTTGTTAAGTATTGGATTTATAAGAACTAGTGAGAACAACAATTTGTACATGAAAGGTGATACTGATGACACTATTATCATTGCTGAAATTTTTGTTGATGATATTATTTTTGGAGGTCAGGATCATGTATGTAAATCTTTTGTTGATGACATGAGGAATGAGTTTGAAATGTCTATGTTCGGAGAGATTAAATTATTTCTCAAATTACAAGTGATACAACAGAGTGATGGGATATTCATCACACAGTCCAAGTACATAAAGGAAGTCTTGAAGACATTTGGCATGGAAGATGCTAAACCTGTGGGAACACCAATGGCTACTAGAAGTAAATTGACAAAGGAAGATGAAACCACAGAGGTAAACCAAACACTTTACCAATCCATGATTGGTAAGCTCATGTATGTAGTTCACAGTAGACCAAATATAGCACATGTTGTGGGAATTGTTGCTAGATATTCTGCTAATCCTAGAGAATCACACATGATTGCTACTAAAAGAATCTTAAGATATCTAAAAAAGATAGAGGATTATGGATTATGGTATCCTAAGGAAGGTAAGTTTGAGCTGAAAGTTTATACTGATGCTGATTGGGCTAGAAATGTGGATGACAAAAAAAGTACCACCAAAGGAGCATTTTTCTTTGGTGATAGACTTGTAACCTGGACAAGTAAAAAGCAGGCTTGTATTTCTCAGTCTACAGCTGAAGTAGAGTATGTTGTTGCTGCTACTAATTGCTCAAACATTGCATATATCAAGCAAGTGTTGGAAGGAATGAATGAGGTAATCACTGATCCAATGATCATATACTGTGACAACACAAGTGCTATTAATATTTCAAAGAATCCTATGATGCACTCTAAGACAAAGCATATATCAATTAAGTATCACTACTTAAGAGAACAAGTGCAAGAGAAGCAAGTAAAGTTAGAATTTGTTACATCTAAAGAACAACTTGCAAACATTTTTACAAAGCCTCTATCGAAGGACACTTTTGAATATTTGAGGACTGGACTTGGGGTCCATCCCCTGTCTATTGGTCACTAATGTGATCTAGATGTTACATCAGCCTAATCTTATCAGAAGATCATTCATGTTGATGCAGCATAGTTCACACTTTAAATTTTGTTCAAGGTTGTGATTAAGTTTGAAGAACTAAAATAGATTGAGATATCAGTATACTAAGATACAAAGGAAGTAATGGACACCAGAGAGTTACTTAGCTACTATAGAGTTGATTATTTATTTGTTTCTTTGGCATTGTTGTCAAAGGGAGAGATAAATAATATGAAAATAAAAGGAGATATACACCGATAATAACTATCTAAGGGAGAGATAATTTGAAAGGAACTTGAGAACTAAAAAGGTTATATCTATAGAATGACAAAGCTGTATTTTATAATGATGTTTTAGTAACATAGTGATTAAACATATTAAGCTAGGGAGAGCTTACACTACATAGCATTTGATCACAAAGTTGTAGAATACATGTTTGGTATCTGTATGGTACATTTCATATTACTTGAGTTTCCATCAATGCCAAAGGGAGAGATTGATGAACTACAACTGATTTAGAACCAGAATGAAGAATCTGTAATTCAAGATTACTAAGGAGTTGATGATTAGATATGCAAGATGATTAAATTAGTATTATGTTGTCATTGATGTCAACTAGCTTGACAATACTTATCTTGTAAGTTACTATACCGACACATCTGAAGGAAGGTGAAAGAGATGAAGAATAGAAATATCTACATGAGGAAGATATATGACAGATGAGGATAAGGAATACACTGAGTAACTTGTTGATGAGTCTATGACTTGATGAAATTGACTTTATTATGTTGCATTCATCTTTGATGAAGAATAGAGCTAAAAGACACAAAGTAGTGTTGTCGGTAAATAAAGCATTTTTGTATACACCGACGAAGTGTAGTGTATACCGAGTGCAGTATTAACCGAGCTTGTGTTCACCAACACATTTCTTTATTAATTGAGAAAAACAAAAAGGAATTAAATGATCAGTTTAGCCATTAAAGTGATGAGTTGTAAAGTGTATGAAATCGAGGTAACAAATAATGTTTGTTATGAAGATCGACGGCTAACATAAATCAAAAAGGATCTAATGGAGTAGATTGAAACGTGTTACTGACACATCAACCGAGGGAGCTTAAAGTAGAAAAATATATGAATATGATTAAGCTACAAAATCTGATGGAGGAAAAGAAAATGATTTACTCATTTATATAAGAGACATTGGTTTCATTAAGAAGAGAGCCGGAAGAAGAAGAAAATGCATAATTATCACGTGGAGAATTTTTCATGCACTCTGATCATACTGGTTAATAAGAACCGAGCTGCAGAATAGTTATCAAGCTACAAAGAGTTATTACCGATAGATAGTAAGTTGATACAGTATTGAATTTGAAGTGTTATATTGGTCAAAAATATTTAAATGAGCTGAACATTGATCTGTAAACTGCAAATTGAAGTTGTATTTAGGTAGATCATCTATTGTTACATATTTAACCATTGTACATAGTCAAATCTCTTAACCGAGTGGACTATGAAAGTCTTTGATGTTTCATTCATAAAGTGAACATTGTTATCCTGTCAACCCTAGAGTGACTGCTGGTTGGATGATAACTTCTGGTCTAAAATTCTCTAACAAGGTCACACCTAACAATGTGTTTGTAAACCTTTAATAGGGTTGGGTCTTCATCGACCTCACTTCAGAAGAGTGAACAATTTTGGGTTGTCGGTCCCAGGTGGTTTTTCCCTTTACAGGGTTTCCACATTAAATCTCTTGTGTTATGTGTTGATTGTGATATTTTAATTTGCATATTACATGTTATATTTAATCGGTAATTATTACAAATTTTAGACTGACAATCGGTAAATACATAGACAGTGAAAGTATTATATGTTTACCGACTTGCAGAAGTAGTAGAATTTTTTTGGACTATACATTTTGAATTGGGACACTAGATAACTGATTCCCCCCCTCCCCCCTCTCAGTTATTCTAACAATAGTATCTCCCAGATCTACAATGTAGGACTCCACAAATAGACCTGTAACGTTTGTCATGTATTCATCCCATGGAACTGAGTTTGGAAGACAAGGAATATCATGTCACATTGAATCACCTAAACCCAGGGCTGTATGAATGCAAGAATCATCAGGAGGAATATTAGAAATGATCTCAATGTTAGGAGAAGGAATGGATGGCTCAAGAACTTGATCACATTTCATAATACCCAAGTTTAAGTAGCCAAAGTTATACTCAAAATCTGAATCAACACTGGAAGTGTGCTCAAAATCTTCTGAAGAATCACTATCATCATCATGAGTAAAGTTTTCAAAGTAGTATAACCAATATGCATGATCAACCACCCCTATGGCAATGATATCTCTAGTCTCCAAGTCACTAATAAAAACTGATTCGAGAGTGTATTCCACAGTCCTCCTTGTTGTTCCTTTAGTGAGTTGATAGATGTAAAGGAGATTATGAGTTAGGTGAGGTACACACAATACATCTTTGAAGGTTCCCTCCCCCTTATCAATAGTTCCTTTCCCACTCACATTCATGTAACTATAATTTCCCATAAAAATTGGTGGCATGTGACAAGGATCAAATAATGAAAACATGGACTGTGAAGATGCCATATGATGAGAAGCCCCTGAATCTAGAAGTCATCTCCCTAAATCATAACTTCAAGTAGAAACTAAGGCTTGACCTTTTCCTACTTGTGATCATTTCCTTTATCAAAATTTGAATGTGAAGAAGAGAATGAAGTAGTCATTCTTGAAGGTAGACTTATTTGATTCTTCCTAAGAAGATGCTTGATTTCATCTATTTCCTTCTTGTAGCAATGATTTTCTTCATTTCCATTCTTCTTGCATTATGCATAAGTGAGAAACTCCTTCTTGTTTGATTTCCCCTTATTGTTGCCTTGGGGTGCGGAATTGGATTGATCTTTCTCTTGTCGTGTCTTATGTTTTCAGGTTTTATTTTTCTTGTATGAACCTTTGCCTCCTTAATTCCAATGATTAGCCACCAATGCCTTATAATTTGAAGACTTGATAATCCCCATACTTATAAATTTGGATAGTTCCACCATCAACATTTCTCCAAATGACTCAAATGATGGTGTAGAGAAGGCACTTCCCATGGTCAACTTGTGAGTATTGTAACTTGAAACAAAGGTTGCATATTCCAAAGGAATATTGTCCATCATATGATGAATCAATTGTGAATCCTTGATGGTGATACCATAATCCTTAAGTTGTGCTCTCAACTCACTAGCTTTGTTGATAAAATCTTGATTTATATTGAAGTTCTTAGGATCCAATTTGAGAATATTTTCTTGAATTTTGAATCCCTTATCCTCATCCACTTTACCATACAAATATTTAAGTTTATCCCAAGCTTCCTTGACATTTCCCAAGGAGGAAATGTGAAACATGAGATCTTGAGTAACACATGTTCTTATAATTCCTAAATCCTTAGAGTCTTTAATTCTCCAAGCATTTAATTCCTTATCATCCACATTAAAACCAATGGGTCCTTTAATTATTCCATCCACATAATGATTTAAGTCTTTCACCATTAGCTTGCTCCATACATTTTCTTTCCATGTAGCATAGCCATGTGGAGTTAATAGTGGACATACATAAGAGCCCATAATGAAAAATTGAAAGAGAACTAGAGAGAAAGAGACACGACCACACAAGACACCCCCCCCCAAAAAAATAAAAATAAAAAAATTCACTCAATCAAAGAACCCCCCCAAAATAGATGATTTTGGAACTTTATATATAGTTTATGTACAATTGCCACTTGCCAAAATGGACCAATGTGGACTTTTGATAAATTCTAAAATTGATATTTTTACCCATATAAGCTTATAATTTGATAGCAAATCTGGAAAGTTCTCAAAAAATTATGTACTTTAAAAAAAATTGCACCTAAAAATGTGTTCGTATGAGCCTGAACAAAGCCTCTAAATTTGAAAAAATAGGGATTAGATAGGTACACTCACCAAAAACTATAAATTTTGCAAAATCTATCAACCAAAACCATAAAATAGATGTACCACTAAACAATTTAGGAGATTCTACCTGAAAAAAAAAATTGCACTCAATTTGGAGCCCGAATGACCAAGTTATGGCCTCTCAAAGTTGGAATGCCAAATCAAAACTACATATGGTGAGGGGTCCAAATTTTCCACAAAATAAAGATATTAGAAAACCTAAGATCTTAAATTTGTCGGTCAAAAGGTTGTTGCAGCAAAACCAAATTGTGCAGTTTTTACAGTTAAGTGGTCATCAATTTTAACATTTCAAAATGCTTATGTAATCCTTAGGTAAAAGTTGACATCCAAAAGTTCATCTAAATAGAATTTAAAAATCCCCAAATACGTTCATCTAAATATCAAATTTATGATATTAAAATTGCCAGAAAATGCAACTTTTTAAGGAAAAAATACCTCCTGCTAACGTGGAAATTTGCTTTGTTGGAGGATGATTTGGCAAATGAACAACGTGGTAGGTTTAGGTATTCTACTCCATTTTATGTGTGGTGTGTTTGGCCTGTGTGGCAATGTAGGTTGTGCACCAATCATGTCATGGAACATGGACTGCAGATTTGGCAAGTTATCCACTCACCTGGCTGATATGTCAAAGGGAACACCCCCCGCACTATGAGCTTGGCTCAACCAAGCTAAAAACTCATTAATCTGGGCAATGAATCGGGAGCTCACCAAGTGCGGGATGCCACCAAGGGTCTAGGAAAATTAAATCATAGGAAAATGGTATTCACAACAATTTAAAGTGAACTTTTTGTAAACTATAAACAATAAGTGAGTGGCTCGGGTATGGTGTATGATTGGTTGGGGGTCGGGTTGCCAACACGGGTCCATGTGCAGGAGATGGGGTCAGGGTTTGACTGCTTGATGTTGTAGAATATTCTCTATGTTGACTACGATCATGGGTGGGGTTTGACTTCCTTCTCGCATATGCTTGATGCTTTGCATGTACAACTATAACAACCTATGCCTATCAAACTAACAACCATCAAAGGCCTGATAGGCCAATTTTTTTCTAAGAATATTCTAATGAAAAATAAATAAAATTTACAGATCTAAAAAAATTGACGGAAAATAGAAAAAAAAAAAGTAGATCTAAAATACAAATTTTGCCAAAAAAATATTACCAAATTGTAGATCGGGCCTTAGGGGTTCAATTTGCCAAAAAAAATTGCCTCAAATTTGACTTTTTCCTAAAGTATGCAAATTTATAGTCAACATTCACCAGAATGGTCTCCCGGATGTAACGGTGAGGTCTGATCTTTCTCTAGACACTCCCATGACAAACTGCTAATATCCTAGATGTGAATCATGACCTTCCAAAATTGAAGCAAATAGCTCTCCAATGGCTATGCAATGAGACCTCCTATGGCTCTAATACCATGTAATAATTTACCTAATGTTAAAAATGAAAATCCTAAGATCTAGAAGTTCAATTGATAGCACAAGAGAGAGACAAAATGATGATCAAATGATTGATTCAATATTGATCAAATAATAAAATGGATACACTTGATTATACGCAATTGATTAAGTACAATGAAGATGTGTCTGAATATAAAGGCAATGCATGATAACTAGGAGAGATGCAAATGATAACCTATCAGATAGACAAGGTGTAATCATATGTCCACCAAAGGTGGATCATCCTCCATTGTACAACAAAATGTGCAACATGTGCAATAATGAGAGGATGATAATGTGATAAGATCACTAAAGGTGGATCTCACACCTAAAGTGGAATTATCCTACTCCATGTGTTAAAATGAAATGCAAACTCCTAGATGTCTCAATGACAAACTAATATGCAATGCATTATCCTAAGTATTATTAAGTAAAGTATAATTAGGAATATTTAATTACACCAACAATAAGAACTCTAAATCATTCATCATCATGCAGTCATTCATTTTCTATTGGAACCAATTTGTATGCCAAATGTAAAATTCACAAATAAAAAAATCTACAACATCCAAGAAATCATCAAAAAGACATGATAAATAAAAGAAAACTATGATCCAAAATCAAGCTAGTTTTTGAAATCCCACAAATTTCCCAATAAATTAATATATTTAAACCATCTCAACAAAAGATCTAAATTGGCATCCAAACTTGCTAATCCAAATGCTTCCTCCACTCTAAATTCTTCCAATCCTCCATCTAAAAAATATCCTACCTTTCGTATCATTTTGGTCCCTTATCTCCTAAAATCCACCATCTTGCCATCATCTTCTCCATTCCTTTTGGGCATTTGTGCCCAAAATATGTCTCCACTCCTCTATTTAAATCTCAAAATTCAAAATCCACCTCCCATACACAAGTCTACCACCCCTCAAGGTCGGTACCACTTTTGATATTCCCAACACCCCCATCCACTTATCCACAAGTCTTAAAATATCTCATCCATTTTATAACATGCATTACCCATCTATATATTCCTTTAATCCAATCCTGTATATACATCCTTAACCCCCTCCATCACCCATCCTTTTTATCCATCATTATACCAAATTCTATGAGGATGCCTCCAATTTTGTTGGTTCACTATAGTACTTCATTAAAGGTTTTTAGCCATGGAAATAAACATTTAAGTCTTTCTCTCATCTCCTTATCACCCAAAAAATATCTCATAAATAAAATTATCCACAATTATCCTCACCCCTCTCCATCCAAATATTCCAAAAACTCAACAAAGTAAAAAAAATAATGCTAAAATTAAGTAAAGAGAATTGATATGTCCAATGGTGAAAACTATTTCCTGTGGCACCTTGGGTAGAAACTGTGGTGAAAAATTGGTAGAAAAGCATCATGTGTAAACCCCCATTATCTTCACTCTAAAATTGGTAGCAATATTTATCCATTCCATCTTTTCAACATCCTCCACTATTCTTCCTCCCCTATCCATAGTCCTAAGACCATCTCCCTTTCCCAACATTGATCTTGATTATTTTGTCCATATCCTCTATCCTACATCCATCCTCCCTTTTAAACTTTTGTTCTTAATAAGGCTAAGGATTTTTGTAAGCTCTACCTCAATTTATTCACATCTTTCATCCACTATGCATCATACTATCTACTACCTAAATTCATCCTCAATTCCTACCTTTGACCTTGATAAAAAATAAGTAGAAAAATATCTATGCATATATTAGACAATGTGAAAATTACTTCATGTTAGCAATAAATTTGAGGGATGCAGACTATATTTCTATAGTTAAGGATTCATAGTGTTGTAGTCTTCTTATCCTAGTCTCAATAATGTTGAAGTAGATAAATAATTATATCTAGACATAAGATTTGGTAAAGTCGGAATAATATCATCATACACGACATGATAGATTAGAACTCAAAATTGGTTTGCACTCATTATCATCAATCATATATTACATTGTTTATATCTCCTTTATTCATTCACTTTATCCAATTCATTGTTCTATTATCTATACATATTACACATACTCTATCCTCTCCATACTACTGGTGAATGGAATATTATCTACTTATATTTACAATATGGAATGACCTTTAGATGGTAACTCTAGAGCTCAATCTATATTTTGGATCCTATATTCTAGAGACTCCTTATGGTGCGATGTGAAAACTTATCTAGATTTTTTTTTCATGCTAACATCATGCCCACCACAAAACTTTGACTTCAAGTTGAGATGACTTTAGTGGAAGGATGTCCTTTTATATGTCTTAGAGATAATTAAAGCATTACATTTCTTCTTTGTTCATCAAAGTTGATTGATATGATTTTGCACTTGTATTATCTACTTCTCACCTTTGAGAAGGGTAGTTGGTATTTGAATGCTTTAAGATAAATCTTAAGCCTCTTGCAATATGTCAGTGATATGACCTAGTCACTAGCTAGAAAAATCTCTTAAATGTTGGAACCTTTTTTGAGATTTGTCTCTTTATTCCCAAATCTTCTTGTATTGGTCATGGAGATATTCAATTTTTGTTCTCTCCTATCCATTTATATCTTTTAGGGCATTATAATTTTGTGATGATTGGAGGGTCCAAAGTTCTAAGTTGTCCATCTGAGTTCTAATTAGGGTTAAAATGGTTGGCCACTACAAATATTAATGATATATCTAATTAACTTATACCTCAATATTTTTCATTGTATCAATCTAATCTTCCACATATTTTCCTCTCCTCATCCATCATTATTTTCTAAAATTATGCTTGTACATCTTGTTTGAATTTATCCTTTTGTAGGGCTAGATCTTGTAGTAAATCATTAAACAATGCCTTCAATTGTACTAAAGCCAATTGTGAAGGGTTCCCTTTAGGTAAGGGTACTTTCCTTCTATATCCTTTAATTCTTCCTCTATCTACTGTGAAGTTTACACATGTTATTTTAGAAATTCATCCCAAACCATTTCATGAAAGACATTCCCCAATTACAAACTCAAAAAATGAGATATGCTCCCTATAGGCACCTAAAATTGTCCTCACTTAAATGAATATTTTATTTATTTATTTATTTTATCATGATGTCCTCTATTAATCAAATGAATAGTATTATTTATTTAATTAATTCATTAGTCCTTTCCTCTATTATATAATAAATATTTTTATTTATTTATTTATGTATCTAATTTACACCTTTTTCTACTATTAATTAAATATATTCTTTAATTTATTTAATAATTCATTATATTTTTCCTCTCGTATCTCCCAACATGTCTAAGTCCAATTCACATCTGATGTATTACCAAAAGTCAACTAAATCTTATCTATTGCTTAATGTTGTACCTTTATTTGAATTAACCTCTTAATCTTATTGATCCTTGCCTACCCTTTTATCTTAGCAATTCATATTTTAACCTCTTAATCTAGACCTTGATTCTCATGAAGACTTCTATGGAAAAATATTTATCTTCCTCATTTGGTCCTAATTGATCTAATCACAATCATACTATCTTGGAGAACTTTGGAGATCTTTCTATTATTATCACTATCTTGCATCAACATCAATCAACCATAATCCATTCTTTCAATACCATCTAGTACAGGTGTTAAATAGATGAGAGTAAATATCATTTCATATAGGGTATTCGAAGGATATGATAACAATGGATCTTTAAGTGCTTCATGAATGTGATGGTATAGTTTTGCTTGTTTAATGTTTTTATTCACAGAGAAGTGCTTCATTGATATGTTGTTGAATTAATTTGTAGATCTAAGACCAATGGATGGATTGATTAGGTTTACAAATAGTTATTCAAATTTGACATCATCACTTGCTATATCTACTTGATTTTTGGCTAATGGTAGTTGTAATTATTTTGATGATGTCACTAGTTGTATTTGGTTGTTTTATGGCCAAGAAATCCTTGATATGTTATCTTGGGGAGATCACAAAGGTAGAAGGTGTATTATTTTATAGAGGTGGTTTCTCTACTACAATTTCTTTATATTTTTCTTCTTCCTTTCTTAGTGGATTCTATGTTTTTTTTGTTTTAGCCTTCATTATCTTTGATTGGACCTACTAGGTTGCTTCTCATTTCTCCAAAATGTGTTTTAAACCTTTCCTTTGTTTGGATTTATTCTTCTTTTATCATTCTAATCTCCTATAATTGTGAATGTGTCACATCCAAGGCTACTATTTTGATGGCCAATTAACTTATCTTATTCTTTGGTTCCCCTTTGTCTCTGTAACCTTGAGCATAACAGCTTGAGGGACTAGTAGTCTACTCAAGGAGTCCTCCAATTTGTGATTATTGGATAGATATACCATATTAATGTCTTTCTTATGGTTTACCTATTAATTTTGACCAATCAATGGATACTTTTATACTGTCTTTGTAAAAATATCTTGGTGGAAGATGGTGTTATATAATTGATCCTCATTTAAAGAGGGCTAACTTCTAGTGTGTTGAACATGTTGAATAACTGAGAGGGTGGGTGAATCATGTATTCCCACACACTTTATAAAAAAAATTATCTATTGGTAAACTATTAAACAATGGAACTAAAAAATTCTAATCTAATTGTTAAGCACATTAAATATTTACAATAGATGTAAACATGAAAGTACATAAACTTTGACACAGAGAACACCAAGATTTATGTGGAAACCCAAACTAGGAAAAACCATGAAGAAGCTAATTCTCATGAAATTAACACCTATTAAGGTGATTTTTACAAAGGCTCACTGCCAATTTTTCTCACTGCAGGTTGACCCACCATCGGTTGTCTCACTGCTAGTCGGGATAACAACCCTTATATAATACATATATCAAAATGGATGTGAAAAAAACATGAACTAATTGAATTTCATATGAATATGCATGAACAATTCAATAGTTAAGCTCTATTACCACAACCACCAATAGATTTGAATGAACTATTCTCTGTATGTAATTGTCTGATCCACTACCATTGGTATGTAAGCCTCTCCTTGATGTCACTTCACAAAATCTCTGCTAACATGCACCACTACCATAGATTTGCACTATACTTCATGTATACACATCCATAAACATACACACCTTGCCTCAAATACAAAAAATATCCTTTATTTATATAGTTATTTGATCATCTACCTGATGAGACAATTTATTGTCTCTATTTTGTTATAATCTATATACTCTGTTGAAACTCTTTATGATCTATTGAAACATTTCCAATACATCTATGAACCTATACCTATGTGAACTTTTGATAAGTACAGTTAGAACCACAAAGATTATGGGTAGTTAGAGTGACATGTTTTGTTGAACATTATGTATAAATTATAGTACTTCATATAGCTACTTTAATCTGTGTTCTAATATTTGGGTAGGAATTGAAATGTTGACTTGTATACATACCGAATGCTAATAACTTGCCAGGAAAACAAGGAGTAGCTAGAGAGTGGATCGACCACATTGAAGAAGAGGCATTCAAGTTCCAGCCATGGCGGCGAAAGCCAGTAGAATTCTAAGGATCATGCCACTACTGGAAAGGAGCCATCATCCTAGAGAATATAGGAAACAACTCTGCTATATTTGCTTAGTGCTCATTATTTTTCTATCTGCACTTTATTGTAATCTATCGTGGTTGTTATATTTCCTTATTCTATGGTGAAGACTCAGTCAGACTTTACTTTCATGCTTTCAATAAGTGTCAACCCTCTATATAAAGGGATTTTACTAGTTTATTTAGGAAATTATAAAATATATTCAAATGTTGCGTTTAGTGTAACAAAGTTACTCTTTTCTATTCTTCATGTATTGTTCAATTACTATGTAGTCAGTTTATGAGAATATAATGAAAGAGTGATTTTGAAGTATCTTATGTGTTATTAGTTAACAAAATCCAACCAATGGGGACCACTTGGGAGGTGGAGTAGATTAGGATAGAGTAGAATTTATTTTTTCATTTTATGTGCTTTCAAGTAGAAGTTACTATTTTACTCCTGCAGCATTACTACTGTGAATGTTCCTGCAGCACTTGCAAAGATAAACATGGTGAACGCTTTGAGTTGTTAAACAGGCTTAGGATAAGTTTACAAGATTTCAATAGTAATTTTATTAAGTAATTAAGTGTGCTTACTTTCCTATAGCAATAGCATAGGTTTCTTTCATGCATTTTATCTTCCTGCAGCATAGGTAGTATGACTCTTTGAGGAACTTAGTGCACAAACTGTGTTGTCTAATTTCAAGTCTGCATCCTTGGGTTGATAATATAAATACATTTCATGATGGGAAAAGTAATCCTTAGTATGAATACATTATTCCTAAGAGAGACAATGGCATGATTATCATTACCTATTGTGAGACTATTCATTTTTGGTGTCGTTGTCGGGGATGGTGTCAAAATGAGAACCTTAATGAGCCATTTATTTTTAAGATTAGTTTATTGTTCTTAGTTAATAGTGAGTAGTTGTGAGCTTGCTTCACAAGTTCATCAACTCACTTGCATGCATCAAAGAAGGTGAGATGTTCATGGTAGATTTCTCCCAAAAGAACTTGTTAAACTGAAAGAGGAATTTGAAGAACTTGAGTTACCATTTCTTGACACAAGTCCTAAGTTTGTTGCATCATCTTCAACAAAAGGATATCCTCTTGATCCATTTTCCCTTCGCCCTTTTGTAGAGATATTAGCAAGTTTCCTCAATAATTCCAATCCAGGACCACCTGTTGACCAAAACCTTTTGGTTAATAATAATTTCCAGCCACAGTTTCATTATCCAGCACCTCCAGTAATGGCAGCTCCTACCTTTCCATTTCCTATCCCAAGTCTTATCAAAAATCCTAATCTCAAGAACATACCTATTTCGGCCCTTCCAAAGTTCTATGGCCTTATTACAAAGGACCCTGACACCTCTTTGTTCGAGTTTGACATTTTGTGTCAAAGTTTTGACTATAACAGTGATGGTCATAAGCTTAAGTTGTTTCTAGCAACATTGAAGGATTCAAATCTTAGATGGTTCATGGGTTTAGGATTGAATGCAATAATTGATTGGGCCAGAATGAGAGATTTATTTCTACAAAAATATAAGGAATACTGCAAAGGAGGTGCTTTAAAAGGAGATGACATCTTTTGAATGTCACAGAAGAAAGATGAGACCCTGGAGGACTACATATCATGCTTCTTATACAATCTACAAAAGAATCATCAACATGCACTACAGGAGGATTCACAAAAGCTAATCTTTCTAAGAGGAGTGAATGATAACTGCCTGGAAGCATTGGACCTTATGGCTAGAGGAGATATATCTTGGTCTTCTTGGGATGATCTCAAGAAGATTTTTTTGAATTATTCGAAAGCAGTAGTAAAGAAGGGTAGAGGATTCCATCTAACACTTGCAAAAGGAAGTGGCTCTGACATTTCCAAGATAGAAATCTCAAACCTACTATCAGACTTCAAGCAAGACATCATTAATGATGTTGCTAAACACCCAGACACGATGACTACCAAGAAGAAGCATGCAAATGTGGAGGCACAACTCACTGAATACTATCCCCATTTCCACAAGAAAAAGAAAGATTGTCACTACAAGTTGGTTGTGAACCTGGAGAATCGGCACCTTCCAACTGAGTATTTAAAGATAGAAGGAGAGGATGAGAAAGTGTTCTTTGTTTCTCAATGTCAGCCATGGGCCATGAGACAAGGTATGCCTCAAAACCCACTTCAAATTTCAAATACTTATAATAGTCAGTGGAAAAATAGGAATGTCCAAAGCCCTCCTCAATATACTCAACCTACTTGGAATAATGTCTGGCCCAATAATCAATAAAATCAATGGTTTAATCCATAAAAACTCCAATGGCCACAACCTCAAAACTAATAACAATCACCATAAGTAAATTGGCATCCCACTAACCAGTGGAGAGGACCTCAATAATGGCCTAATCTGAATCCTAGATATCCACCTTTTCCACCTCCAATGAACACGCTTGCAATTATGCCACCACCTGCAAATACAGGTCCTCAAAAGAAGACACAGTTACCTGCTCAGCCACAACCAAATCCAAATAGTCAACAACAACAATAGAAAATGTATGCTATTGATGCTCAGTAGTACCCTACTTATGCACTCAACATAGTCAATATACACCTAAGATCGGGTACTACCTTGCCTGCACCTGAACCACCTCTTATTACTGAAGTGCTAGACCCTCCTGCAGCATCAGTACCACTTCCAGAGAATGCTTTTCCAAATACAGTTTCCCCAACTAATGTTTCCAATTCAACTAATGTTCAAACATCAGTTAAACCTCCTTTTCCTCAGAGGCTCAGCCTGGATAAACCTATACCAAAAGAAGACCAACCGTTTGATATCCTTGACCAACTAAAAAGCATGCATGTCTAGATTCCTCTGTTTCAAGCCATTAAGGATGTTCCTATCTATGGAAAATAAATCAAGGAAGCTGGTCTCAAAAATCCTGGATGAAAGAAAAAGGATCCCAAAATAGTTCATGTTATAGGACAACTAGTTGATATCATGTTGGGAAAACTTGTAATTCCAAAATATTCTGATCCAGGGAGTCCAGTTTTTAATATCATCATTAATGGTCAGTCGGTCAAAAATGCTTTAATAGACTTAGGTGCTGCCATTAATGTAATGACTTAGGATAATATGAATAAAATGAGCATAGAAGGGTTGCAAGCTACTCCAACAATCTTGCAACTGGTAGATATTTCTATTGTCACCCCTAATGGGATGATAGAAGACATAATAGTTGCCCTAGATTCCTGGGAATATCCTATTGATTTCATGATTATATCACTAAAGGTCAATCTTGTTGGTTACCCTATTATTCTAGGACATCCATGGTTAGCAACAGTTGATGCAAACATTAGTTGTAGATCAGGGAACATGACAATTTCAGATGGGCAAGCAACTAAGAAACTAGCACTATATCCTCCAGCTCAACCCCAACCAAATTTAAGTACCCCTATATGGCCATATTTAGGAGATAAGGAAGAAGATTTGAACTCTATGGTTCAGCTCATGATGTTACATAGGTAGTCCTTTCTAAAGTTGCAAGAGGAAGATGAAGTAATTTGGAGCATTCTTAATAATGACTGTGTTGTGATCAAGGACATATCTAAGAGTTCTGTATTGGAGTTAACTACATATGAGGACCATGTTGAGGACTGTGTTTTGCCTTCAGAACCCAATATTATCCATCAGTTACTACCCTATGAAGTAGTCATGAGTCCTATCTCTAAAGTATCCATGCTTGACCTTACAACTATTGTTGAGCTTTCCAAGGGTCACAACCTCCATGTAAATAATAAGTTGCCTTCACAATAGTTGGAGCAATTAAAAAAACTCCTAAAAACACATGAAAAAGCCTTTTCATGGGACTATGGGGATATGAAGGTACTGAGCCCCACACTCTATACTCATAGGATTTATATCAATGAAGGAAGTCTACCACTCCGCCAGCCTCAGAGGAGGATTAACCCCACATTAAGAGAGATAGTCAAAACAGAGTTACAAAAGTTGCTAGATGTTGGCTTTATATATCCTATATCTTATAGTAAATGGGTATCACCTCTGGTCATAGTCCCCAAAAAGGGGGGTAAATGGAATATCTATGTAGATTATAGGGAATTAAATAGAGCCACAAAGAAAAATCATTTCCCCTTACCTTTCATTGATCAAGTACTTGATACTTTGGCCGGTAAAAAGTATTTTTCTTTTCTTGATGGATATAGTGGATACAATCATATTAGTATTGCTCCCGAGGACCAGGAAAAGACTACATTCACATGTCCCTGGGGGACTTATGCATATTTTATCCTACCATTTGGGTTGAGTAATGCTCCAACAACATTCCAGAGGGCTGTAATTAGTATTTTTGCTGACATTTCACATGATTTCATGGAGATATATATGGATGATTTTATAGCATTTGGGGTGACCTTTGAAGAAGCTCTGCAAAATCTAGAAAAGGTGTTGATCAGATGCAAGGAACACAATCTCTCCCTCAACAGTGAGAAATTTTGTATGCTGATGTAGGAAGGCATTGTACTTGGACATTTCATTTCAGCAATAGGAATCCAAGTAGACCCAGCCAAAATTGAGCTTAAGTCACTTCTAACAACTACACCAGTCCTTAAAGGACCTAATTGGTCTCTCCCATTTCACATACATACAGATGTTTCAGACTATGCAATAAGTGTTGTGTTAGGAAAAAAGCCTAGTAACCTTGAGAATGCCATTTACTATATCAGTAAGAGCCTACATGGACCAGAATTAAATTACACAATAACTGAAAAAGAATTACTGGCTGTAGTTTATGCCTTCAACAAATTCTGCCATTATGTAACAGGTTATCCCATATTTCTTCACACTGATCATTCAGCAATAAAATATCTAATGAACAAACTGGCTACTATAGGTAGCCTAGCAAGATGGCTTCTTCTTTTGCAAGAATTTGACATAACCATTATTGACAAGCTAGGGAAAGCAAATGTAGTGGCTAACTATTTATCTAGAATTCAGAATGCTGATGTAGACACTACTCTGGTTGATGATACATTCCCTAATGAACACCTATTTCATATTGTTTTCAACAATCCATGGTATGCTGACATAGCTAATTATCTTGCAAATAGTAAAATGCCACCACATTTCTCTCCAAAGGACAGATGAATCCTTGTTGAGAAAAGCTTCCAATTCTCTTGGATTGACAACAACTTATTTTATACTGGTCCATACCAAATCATGAGAAGGTTTGTGCGAGAGGATGAGACATATGATATACTCCATGCTTTTCATGATGAGCCATGTTGAGGCCACTTTGCAGCCAAGAGGACAGCTCTGAAGATCCTAACAATAGGTTACTACTAGCCAACACTTCACAAGGATGCAGCTTGCTATACAATAAAATGTGATAAATGCTAGAGGATGGGTCGTCCAACCAAATTTGATGAAATGCCCCTCAACCCAAAAGTGGTGGTAACACCATTTGACAAATGGGGCATGGACTTCATTGGTCCAATAGATCATCCTTCAAATGGGAAATCCTACATACTAGTATGCACGAATTATTTGACCAAATGGGTGGAAGTAAAAACCATGCAGCATGCATGAGATCAAAAGGTAGCAAATTTTTGTATGAGGATATATTCACCTATTATGGAGTGCCAAGAGAACTTGTGACTAACCAGGGAGCATAGTTTACCTCAAATATAATCAATGAAATAATGAAGGAATATAACATTAGGCATCGAAAGTCCAGCCCTTACCATCCACAAGAAAATGGATAGGTAGAGGTCACAAATAGAGAAATTGAGGCCATATTAACAAAAATAGTTCAATTGCACCACCGAGATTGGAGTAGCTGACTCACAGAAGAAGTCTGGGCCTACTGCACAACCTAGAAGACAACCATAGGATTTACCCTATTTGAATTAGTATATGGAAAGGTGGCAATGTTACCAATTGAATTTGAGCACAAGACATTGTGTACAATGCTGGAACTAAACATCAATCTTCCTGCAGCACAAACAGAATGCCTTCTACACCTCAATTCCTTAGATGAAATGCGTAAATCCGCATTGGAGTGCATAGAGCTAATACAAAAATAATGAAAGAGGTGGCATGATACCCATATTAAGAGAAAGTAGTTTCATGCGGGTGATTGGGCATTATTGTATGATTCTAGATTCAAGGAAAATCTAGGAAAGTTGTAGACTAGATGGTTGGGACCTTATGAAATTGAATACGTCTTCGACAATGGAGCAGTCCAGTTGACCACAATAGATCCAATAAAATTCAAACTACTCATCAACGGACATTGATTGCATCTGTATCACAAGCCCCAAACAAAGGTAGACTTCCTGTAGTAGTTTAATACTAACACTTTAGCAGCACAACAGGTGACACTTCCTATAGCAGAAGGTGAAAACCTTCTTCCTATAGCTTCAAAATAGCATGCCTTCAAAGACCGACCATAATAAAACTTCATTTAAGATGAAGTAAATTTCTCCATTCATTTTTCTTTATTCTTCTTTCCAACCCATTCCATTTCTCTCTCTTCCATCCACTCACAATCCACGTCATCCACTTTTTCTATTTTTAATGTTTTCAATAAGAGCCACGTCAACTAACACATGTAGCCACTAGAATCATTTCACTCTCACCACCTTTTCTTCATGCATCCAGAAAATAATTACCAGGTACAACTTTCTCAATCTTTACTCACTTTTAGCACATAGATCTCAATAATTATATCTAGGACTACAATAAATATATAATTACAACATTATGTCAGTTCCCCATCCCATGCTGAATGTGCCAAGTGCGGACACTTTTAATTGTTTAGTAGGGGGAAGGGGAAGTGTATTAAGTTATAAATGTCATTACTAAGCTATCCTTGTCACTTCCTCTTATCATTTCAAAGCTATACTTAGGCCTTGTTTCATTAATTTTCTTTATTCCCACATATTTGTCGTACTACAAATCCTGATTTTCTGAAGTTGATATGATTTGAAAATATTATAATTAAATTGTGTGGCAACACAGAGTTAAAGTTATAATGTCCTCTGCTAAAATGCCATTATTATTGTTCATGCTAAAATAATAGAGGAATTAAAAGAGAAAGTCAGTGTTTTCAAGAAGTGCATTTGAATTTTAAGAAGGAAAGAAGGTATTTGCAGAGCACAAGAGATTGAAAAATTAACAGAGAAATTGGTAAGCATAAATTTGGAGGCTGGGTATTGAAAACAAATGGGTGGATAGCTGTAGAGGTGTGAGCCAGTGTACCATGGCATTTTACTTGCAGAAGTCTAAGCAGTGAGGAGATTTAATGCATGTGATTGGTTGGGGTATTTTCTTCAATTATCATATTTTAATGAGGAAGTAGCAGATGCATTTATGAATACCTTTGAGGAAGGGTAGGCATCCATATGGGGTTTAATGGTTGTTGCAACTAAAGAGAGAATAGCAGAGGTCACTGGGTTGCCATCAATTAGGGAACATTACCCCAATGAGCATAATGCTAGGTCATCTCGAGCCCAATTCTCCCTTCCAACTGATCCTCCTCTAGAAATTACCAAGGAAGGATGCAAAATAATGTCTCTTACTCCACCATACAATGAATTGGCAACACATATTATCAGGTATTTAACATGCGAGGGAAGATTTTCAAATTTGCATTCCCATCATTTCAAACTACTTAGCTGCATAAGGCATAATCTCCAAATAAATGTCCCTAATTTCTTGTACAATATGCTAAGTATTAGTGCTAATAAGACTCAAAAGGGGAATGCAAATTTTGTTACCCACCATGCCCTAATAAAACTGCTAGTCAAAAAATCCCTTAGGGATGTCTCTCCCCTAGCATGGTCAGAATTTGTTCAGCATAAATTATTGTAACCCTAGGTTAACCCTACTCAGCAACCTCTAGGAAATGATGCAGAACTTTCTAAGCCCACTATAGAAATAGCTACACAAGAAAAAGAACCAAAATTATTCCAAGAAAATAGGTCTTCTGAGCTTGCTCCAGAAAGAAATATTCCTACTTCTTCTACAAGGGAAGGAAAATAGAAAATTGGAGAAGAAACCCCTGACCTTGAAAGTAAAATTGAAAACCCTACAGTTCCAATGAATAAAAGAAAAAGGTTGAATCCTACAACATCTTTTCCTACAGCACAAAGGCCAAAAAGAACCCTCAAAAAGAAAACTACAAAGGTTGTGGAAACAACAGTGCGTAGAAGTCCTTGAATGCAAGGACAAGTGTCTCCAATTTCCCTAGAAAACCCAAATGTTCCAATATAAAAACCTACCACAGATCCTTATGTTGAGTACATTTCTGATAATTCCCCTAAGCAAATAGAAGTGCCCCTATCTCCCAAAAATCTGCAAGAGTCCCAAAATCTACAAGAACCTTGTGGTAACATACCACATGATGATCTAGGTGTAGCTGAGAAAATCCCTAATGTGGCACAAGCAAGCATTGTTAAGGATGTCCAGATGACTCCTCCACCGTACCCTTCTTATTCCTAAATGTCTATTATGCCTTATAAATTGACATGGTTTATTGAGTATTTTCAGCAAGTTTCCAAGGAAAAGAGAAGACAGAAAACCTAGCTGCAACAATTTGGCTCTCCAACAATACAATCTATACTCTTAATTTATATAATCAATTTTTTTTCCAAAAAACTTGGCGGAAACAAGAAAGAAATAGAATGCAAAAAGAGATATATGACAAGCAAGAGGAGATTGAAGTTCTTAAGGAACAAGTAAAGAAACAGAAGCAACAAATGGACCAAGCTCTTAAATTAGTTGATCAGGTTATAGCATGTAGAGCACCTCCAAGAGTGTATGCCATTTGTTTGAAAGAACAATTCCTCTTATTTCAGCTCATGATGACTATGAAGGGTATAGATTGTGAATTTAAATGAACTCAGGAATTCTATGGATTGTACCGGACTCTTCCTCCATGGAAATATAATTTACTCTATGAGCTCTATCTGCATAACTTTGTCATTCCTCATGAAACTGAATGGAACCCTTTTCTATACATAGGTGATATCCATTTGAGAGCTCTAATTTCATGGATGCACAATGAGGGAAATTATGACAGGTAGCTGAATAACTACATAGACCTAGAGAAGTCTAAACCATTACCTTAAGGGCTGAATCAAACAAACATGATGTCCTCTTATGAGATTGGCTCAACCTAACCTATGGAAGGCCGAAACCTGAAATTGGGGAAAAGGTCTTTTCCCTTAGAGACAGAGTTTATAGGGAATATCAAGGGTTTCCCTACTTTTCATTTCAGAGATCTCTTGCAGGGGTAAGGAGCCGATGGAATAGGTTACCAGAGGCCTTCAAGAAAATGGAGCCACATAGCCCAATCAACTATGAAGCAGCTGCAAATAGAGCAACTAGGTATATGCAGTTGGGGCATCAAACTAGAAGAGAATTGTGGATTCCCCTATCTTTCCAACCACCTACACTCTTATGGCCGCTATATGTTATCAATGCCACCAGATTAGACCATCTGTAGGAGGAGCATTGTGTAGATTACTGGGCAAGGACATGAGGACTCTACTATACTTTTAAGAGTGGGAAAAAGGGAATACAAGTGTTTGTGATTCATATCTATAGCCAGAAAATGTAATGCTTGAGGAAAAGCATTATGTTTAGTAGGGGGTAGATGATGAGACAATTTATTGTCTCTATTTTTTATAATCTTTATACTTTGTTGAAATTCTTTATGCTCTATTGAAACATTTCCAATACATTTATGAATCTATACCTATGTGAACTTGTGATAAGTATAGTTAGAACCACAAAGATTATGGGTAGTTAGAATGACATGTTTTGCTGAACATTATATATAAATTACAGTACTTCATATAACTACTTAAATCTATGTTCTAATATTTGGGTAGGAATTGAAATGTTGACTTGTATACATACTGAATGCTACTAATTTGCCAGGAAAATAAGGAGTAGCTAGAGAGTGGATCGACCGCATTGAAGAAGAGGCATTGAAGTTCCAGTCATGGTGTGGAAAGCTAGCACAATTCTAAGGATCATGCCACTACTGGAAAGGATCCATCATCCCAGAGAATATAGGAAACAACTCTGCTATATTTCCTCAGTGCTCATTATTTTTCTATCTGCACTTTATTATAATCTATCGTGGTTGTTATATTTCCTTCTTCTATGGCGAAGACTTAGTCAGACTTTACTTTCATGCTTTCAAAAAGTGTCAACCCTTTATATAAAGGGATTTGATTGGTTTAGTTAGGAAATGAGAAAATATATTCAAATGTTGTGTTTAGCGTAATAGAGTTACTCTTTTTTGTTCTTCATGTATTGTTCAATTACTATGTAGTTAGATTATGAGAATATAATGAAAGAGTTATTTTGAAGTATCTTATGTGTTAGTAGTTAACATAAGCCAACCAAGGGGGCTCACTTGGGAGGTGGAGTAGATTAGGATATATTAGAATTGATTTATGCATTTTTTGTGCTTTTAAGTAGAAGTTACTATTTTACTCCTGCAGCATTACTATTGTGAATGTTCCTACAACACTTGCAGAGATAAACATGGTGAATGCTTTGAGTTGTTAAACATGCTTAGGATAATTTTACAAGATTTCAGAAGTAATTTCATTAATTAATTATGTGTGCTTACTTTCCTGTAGCAATAGCATAGATTTATTTCATGCATTTTATCTTCCTGCAGCATAGGTAGTATGACTCTTTGAGGAACTTAGTGCACAAACTGTGTTGTCCAATTTCAAGTCTACATCCCTGGGTTGACAATATAAATGCATTTCATGATGGGAAAATTAATCCTTAGTATGAATACATTATTCCTAAGAGAGATAATGGCACGATTATCATTACTTATTGTGAGTCTTTTCACTACCATCTTGAAAAGTAAGCACTTAATTTGTGCTCATTTTTGGACCATTTCTAGCCTACTTTAGTGTGTTTCTTATGGTAGGACCTCATATTTCACCTAAATGCATACTTAATTAAAATATAGGTCCTCCTTCAAAATAATATTTTGGCTCTAATTTCTATGCATATTTTTCCATTTTTCATTCATTCACAATTCATTTCCCTCCTAGGTCCTTTTACATGTATTTTACATTTCGGGATCTACCTTGATTTCTTGATGGACTAAGACTTTCAAACCCCTTATTGGCACAAAACCCTAGGTACCAGGAAAACTTTGAAAAAGTCTACCTGAACAAGTCTAACTTAGGTTGACCTTGTCCAAGGTATTTTTATTTTAGTGGGCTTTAGGTATGATGTGAGGTTATTTCTCCTAGGTGCTTAATCGGCTTCGGCCTTACAAAATTTGAGCCCTAAAATGTGTATAAAAGGAGGCCTCTTCCTCTCATTTTCACATCCATAATTAACATTATCAAGACTTCATGCAAGAATTATCAAGCAATCCATTGTGCATTGAAGATTCAATACAAGCAAGAAAGCATCCATTGAAGGAATTCATCATCAAGTATTTAAGCATTCAACCTCCTTCATGTATGCAAGGCATTTATTTCCATAGATCTAGTTATTTTTTTCCCCATTGGAGGCCAAGAAAAGGAGTTTGATATCAAGGAAGGAGATCTACATTCATCCATCAATTCTTCCTCTTTTCTCTCTTCATTTGAGGTGGATTACAACATCTACTACATGAGGTTTTTTCTTACATTATTTCCTTTTGGTTTTTGTGTTGAGTCAAAGCTATTTTATCAACATACTTGATCAAATTCCAAGGAAAATTGCATCCACATGGTATGATATATTCCATTGTTAAGATCTAATCTATATTAAATGATAACATTATTTCATTTACATCTATTTAATTTCAAGGTTAATTCCTATACAAGGGTTTGACCAAGGCAAGCCCCTTCCCACAATAATTTCCCCTTCTTTTTTGTGCACAAGAATAGGTGGTGGAGTTTTGGATCTCGATTTTTAGATTTATGAAATTAGTGATTGATATGATATAGAATTTACCATATTTGGAGTCTTAAGGACAAGGCCAATTTTTGTGGACACAGCTGACTTGAATTGGCAAAGTCTTGGCAATCTACAATTTTCATAGTCAGAAGATACATGCACCAAAGTTCTAAATCCATAACCATTTATGTTCCTAAAATTTTTGTGATAGTAAAATCTAGATCTAAAATTCACTTGTTCTCTCTTTATTTCAAAGTAAGTTCATTCTTTCTATTTCATTTACTTAGACATTTATCAAATTTACAATCATTCTCTATCATAAGGAATCATAAAAATACCACATTGTAGAAATCACAAATTTGCACCATTGCTTTCTTGGTTGTGCTAATCAAATTCACTTTTTTGGAGTTTTGTATTCCAATGTATGAAGAACCTTGGTGATTGATCTACCTCTTAGAATTTCTCACAATTTCCCTCATTACAAATCATACATATGTCATATCACACCAAATGTGTATGAAATCCCCGAAGAAAAATATATTACAATTACATCTAATGTATAACACCAATCCTAAATATAGGACACACTTAAGAACATTTATCATCATGCTAAGACACAACCCAAAAATAGGTCGCACTCACAATATTAGAATTAAAATTACTAAAAACATCTGAACACCACAACCAAGTCTAAAAGATGAACCAAGAAATAACTAAAACAACCAATAGATAAAAAATATCTAGAGTATGATATAGCTAATAAAATAGAGCCATCTAATGAATGCACCATTGTCCAGATATCAAAAACACCTAGATGATCATTATAGCCATAGAAATTACTAGCAATCTAATGCAAAGAGGTCTTGGACTTAACTTCAAACCCTAACTCTTCCCTTGAGTAGTTCCATAGATTTAAGGAACCGTCCAATGGTTCTTCACTTCTAAGCCTTACCAAGGCTTGAATGCTACTATCCTTGGCCTTCCAAAGTTCCACCTCTAAGGAAAAAATCTCCTCTTGTTAAGTGTTCATAACTCCTAACACTTATGACCTCAACTCCAACTGATCACTTCTCCTTCCACCTTAAGTCCAAACCCCTTGCCAATCAGGATCTTCCCACTTCCAACTTGAAAACATGAATGAGTATTCCTTTGCATCTATTGACACTTACTACATTCCATTAGATCCATTCCTAAGATTCAAACCTTCCCATAACACCTTTTAGGTGAGTTAGGCTCAATAGGAGACCTAAATCCTTGTACCCCTCCTAATTGGGTTTTCAAAACTTTTCTCCTAAACCACCCAAAAAAAAACCTAAAAAATATTACAGTTCCTAACACCCTTTTAGGTCTTACAAACAATATCCAGAATCTAGAATTGGATTCTTCCTCTAATCCACCTAACTCTTACAGGGCTAATTAGGCCTGATGGCTTTAGGATAGACCTAGTGGTAAAGAATGGTTTACAATCCTTCACCATTAAATTGATCTCTTCACTTGGACAAATGTTCAGCTTCCATAAACCTCCAAATCAACTAGAACAACCACTAATTGGCTCCCACTCATTCATATAGGGTCTTCACTTCCATGTCTTCAACCCTTCATGGCTCACCACTCACACTATGATCGGCCTAGGGCTTCATCTCAAAAATGGTTTCCTAGTCCCTGAAACCCCAAAACTCACTTCCAACATTAGAATACAATCTATTCTAACATTCAAAGAGGGGTTAGGAGATTCCCATCATGGAATGCTAGAATAGAGCTATTTTGGTATCAAAACCCCAATGTTGAGGGTTCCAAACCAAAGGACTTCCAAATAATGGATTTTGCAAACTAGGACACTTGAGACCTTCAAACCAAATGGATATTAAATGCTACTCAAAATTCTAAAAATCCCTCAATCATTTAGAGACTGATACAATTGTACAATACCGTACACACCCTCATACAATATGCAAAAAATAGTAAAATAAGGAACAACACATAACAAAAACTTGAAGCAAGTCTTGTTTATGGCATTACTTCACCAACCAACCAATATTATTCAAAATTTATAGGCCTTATGGATTCCCTCAATCAATTATAGAAGTTAGACACCATTTCTCAACCAACTAGCCATTGAGATGCAACATTTTAAATAATTGCAAAGTTGCACATGGAGCAACTTTTGCATCTCTAACATACTTGCTCATTTAATGACCTGGTTACCTCATAAGCCTTATTATATTTCATAGGCCTTATTAGATTCCATAAAAGTATTCCAACATCATATCTTTCAAAACAAAACTCAAAAATAAAAAAATAAAACAAGATTAGACTTCCTGTCACAACTTGGTTAGGAAATTTGTGCCCCTACACCATACTCCTAGGGTAGGAGAAACTCAAGTCCCTTGAGTTGATAGTTCCTGCATAGTGGTGCCATGCTTTAAGATACCTACCTTTGACATCCAAGTAGCATCTAATTTAGGGAGATCTTCCCACTTTAATAAATACTCTCAGTATACACCCTTTATGGTCTTCTTGATGACCTTGGAGTCAATTAATAAATATACTTTCCAACTGCACAAGTTGACTAGGAGGGAGATATTGAACCCAATCTAGTTCATCAAGAATAGTAACCTCAACATGATATATACTTGGTTGAGGACCTTTTTAGGGATACAAATCACTGATATTAAATATAGGTGAAATGCCTAAGCCAGGGGGCATTTCCACTTCATATTCATTGTTACCATATTTGTGCACAACTTTTAGGGGTCCTATTTTCTTCATAAGAAGTTTACCATTTTTCCCCTTAGGTAACCTTTCCTTCCTCAAGTAGGCCATTATGAAATCACCTACCTTGTACTTAATATCCCTTCTCTTCATGTCTACTTGTGCTTTGTATTTCTCATAACTCTGTTGCTAATTCTTCCTCACTTGTTCATGGATTTCCTTCAGGTTCTTTGCAAAATTATCACCTTGGGTACTCCTATGATCCATAGAATTAAGATCACTTAGTTCCATAATGCCTCTAGAATGAAATCCATAGATGATTTCAAAGGGACTTCTTCCCAAATTTTGATTAACAAAATCATTATATGCATATTCTTCTTTCCCTATGATCAAATCCCAAGATTGACTATGTTGCTTGGTAAGACATCTAATAAAGTTACCCAAGGACCTATTAACTAATTTAGTTTAACCATTGGATTATGGATGGTAGGAAAATGAAAATGACATATTAGTCCCAAGCTTCTTCCATAAAGTCTACCATAAATGGATAAAAAATTTAGTATCTCTATCACTCACTAGATTAAGTGGTAATCCATGAATTCTAACTACTTCTCTAAAGAATGACCCTTCTATGTATGAAGCATCATTAGTTCATTAAAAAAAAATTCCATTTTGTTGAGCCTATCCACTATGAAATATACACTATCATAACCTCTTGGGGTTCTAGGCAGTCCAAGCACAAAATCCATACTTGGACATTCCCAAGGTCTGGTTGGAATAGCTAATGGTTGATACAAGCCAACATTTCTAGAGGATCCCTTATCCCTTTGACAAATGGAGCATTATTCAACAAACTTTCTTACATCTTCTTGGAGGTGTAGTAAAAAATAGAATGTATCGACCTATTCCAACATCTTGTCAAGTCTAAAATGTCCACCTAAACTGCCTTGGTGTTTCTTGTTAATAATATTTTCTCTTATTGAGCATTGTGGTATGTAGAGATTATGCCCCTTAAATAGAAAACCATCTTGTAACATATACTCTGAATAGGAAACATGATAATCATTAGTAAAATTAGAACAAATCTCAAAATCTTTACCAAAATCCTTATCACCTTTGTAGAGGTCTTTTAGGTCATTCAAACCCACACTTTGTAGCTGAACTTCTTGGATAGTTAAACTATCCTACTAAATGCATCTACCACCTTATTGGAGGATCTCTTCTTGTTTTTTATAGAGAAAGTGTATGATTGTAGGTGTTCCACCCACTTTAGGTGTCTCTGATTTAGTTTTTCTTGTCCATTCAAAAATCTAAGTGCATGGTTGTCTATGTACATTATAAATTCTTTGGGTAATAGATAGTGACACTACTTATTCAATGCTTGAACCATTGCATATAGTTCCCGTATCATCTTAAAATGGAAGAACTTCCATGTTAAGATCATTTAGCCCTCCGATTGAGTGGTTTGGGGTCATTTTAAGTGCCTTGATCAGGTCTTTTCATGTATCTGGTTATTTCCCCCTTGTTCTACTTCTCTCCTCCTTATTTCCAACCTTTTTTGAATAGTTTTCTCTGAGAATCTAGAGTTTCTGACTGTCTGGGTCAAAGACAACCTGGTAGGGTCAAGGATGACCTAGACCTCGACCTAGGTCAAGGATGACCTCAACCCTAACCTATGGAGGTTTCTACCTTGTCCCTAACCCTAGGTCCAATTTTCAAATTCCAAGATATCAAGTTTCAAAAATATTTCTTTTCTCGCTTTCGAGACGGCCATTTCAAGTTTCATAATGGTAAATCCTTAAATTGCATTTCATTTGGGTCCATTTCTAGGGGTTAAGGTTAATTGAGATTTAATTCTCCAATTTCATCATTCTCTAGAGGTTTGTGCCCTAGATCACTATAAAAGGAGGCCTTCCTCTCTCATTTTCTCCATCTCTCAATCAAGTTTTTACCATCACCTTTTCAAATCAAGCATCCACAATCAAGAAATTTCATGATCTATCTCTCAAGTGCAAGCAAGAAAGAAAGAGAAGTAAATAAATAAAGCATTCATTCATCTTCAAGCGTAGCATTCAAGTCCTCAAGCATTCAAGCATTCATCAAGGAGATCCATTGTTAGCCAATGAACGATTCAATCTCTTTGGAGCCCCCTTGAAGATTTCTCCATCCATATTCATCCAAGCCTCTTCCTATGAAAATATCCATTCAAGATTTGTGTTGAAGATCTAATGCCATTGATTTGAGACATCCTACATACTTCTACATTCATTTGGAGCATCCCTATTTGTGGATTCAAGGATTTGAATCCTCTACAAGGACTTCAACATAAGCAAGGTGAATAGTTCCATTTACTTTATTTATGCATATTACAATTTCAATTCAATTTTAATTTTAATTCCTAAATTGGGGTTTTCCCAAGGCAAACCCCCCATCCAAACAACAAAAACCCTCTTTTTCTTATAGGTACAGGTATAGAATTGCGAATCAGAGCTTGGATCTAGATACCCTTTTCGGTGAACTTTCGAGATCCACGAACAGATTTTCCATCAGAGCTATTTTGAGTCAAGGATGACCTTTAGTGGAGGGTAGGATCCTGCCCTAGGGTAAGACCTTGCCCTGCTATCTGGGTCAAGGACTACCTGCTTCCTAAAAGACAAAATTTTTCTGGGTTTTCTCTATCTCGACATCAGAAACTATGCACAAACATCAGAAATCATCATTTTCTAGATCTACCCTATTTTGAGGTTAGTATTTTCCTTCTATTTATTTTAGATTTCAAGCACATACTTCTTATAGTAGATTATAGGATTTCCCCTTTTCTTCATATTCTCCATGGTTTGATTATTTTGTGCATTGATCACTTCTTTGTGATTAATCCATTTAGATCTTTCCTTTTGGGAATTTGGATTAAGGATAGGTCCTATATTCCACCCCTATATCATATATCTTACCCCTATTCAAATTCAAACCCTATTCATTTTGGTGAGCTAGTATTTCATATTATTAATTTTGGTGAACCCAACACGCTTACCCTCCTTTCTTTTGTGGATTTAGATGCTCTATTGTGTTAGATCTTCCTTTGTATTCCCTTGTGTGTTCACCTTCATATCATTCATTTTTGTGAACTCTCCTTTCTTTTGTGGATTTAGATGCCCTATTATGTTTTGTGGTGTTAGATTTCCTTTTATATTATCTTGTTGATGTTAGATTTTCCCTTTGTGTTAAATCTTGCATGGTAATTAGATTTCAAAAATACAAAAAAATTGTAAAATTTCTTTCAAAATACAAAAATATTCATGCTTTATGTTAGATTAGTCCATTTGCATTGCATTGGTTTATGAGCTTTACTACTTCTAGTCCTACTTATAACATTCCATTTAGCAAAAGTCATAGACTCATGGGTGCCTTTGATCCTGAATCTTCCTCTCCTTTCCTTAGGATCCCAGATGATAATTTGATTCTTCATGATTCCAATCCTCTTATGGAGAAAAAATCTTCTCACTCATCTCATGATGAGGATGATGCTTTAAGAGTTCCTCCTAAACAAGTCCAAAAACTTTCAACTAAACTTGATAAAATGGGTAATTGGCTTATTCAAGAAAACCATAATCAAGATTCTATTCAAGCTATAGAGGCTCTTAAGAAAGTTCTTCATGGTGGTGATCAAGGTGTTAACCTCTTGCATGGTATTACTCACCTCGTGCATTCAAATGTTAAACCTTTAGCTCAAGAAGCTCAAGATTTAGGGTTGATTCCTCATGTCACTAGTATAGAACCTTCTTCTAATCCTTTACCTAGTGTTCCTACCTATACTTCTTCTTTGGTGACTGTGATGGTTCCCTCTATTCCTATGAGTGTTCCTCATGTGTCCCTGACTACATCACAACCTTCTTATCATAATGTTCATTTTACTTATTCCAATCCACTTCCAACTGTAGTTCCTAGTGTTCCTCCAGTTGTGTCTTCTATTCATGCAGCTTCTTACACTTTACCTAGTGTGTCTAATGTTTCTATTCCTCCTATTTCTTCTAATGATTCAACAATCATCAGTTTGGCTCAAACTGTGTCATCCTTACAACAAAAACTTGCTTCCTTAACACAAAACAAGTTTAGTGTTCCTACATGTGACATGGGAAGTCCTTTGTCCTGAGACATTATTTGTACTCCTATTCCTTAGAAAGTTGATATGCCTCATCTTGAGAATTCTAACAGAAAAGGAGACCCTATGCATCATGTTAAAACATTTCAAATCCTTTTTAGTGATTATGCTCATGACCATAGGATTTTAGCCAAACTATTTGCTAGAACTTTTCGTGACAAGGCCTTACAATGGTATTGGTCCTTGCATCCTTACTCTATTGATTCCTTCCCACAACTTTCCAACACTTTTATTCAACAATTTCAAAACAACATTGGCTTGCAAGTGTCTTTGACTGATTTGATGCATTCTAAACAAAGTGCTAAGGAAAAATTGACAGAATTTATCAGTAGATTTAAGCATTTTCATGCTTAGATTTCCTATCTCATTCCTGATATTGATATTCAATGTATTTTTATTTCAAATTTGCAAAAATATATTAGAGATAAGATTATGCTTACTAAATTTACCTCTTTTCAACAACTTTGTGCAACGCTTCATCATTATCAATTACAAGTGAGTCAATTTGAGAGCAACACTCCAATGGCTCCTGTTCCAGTTGATAAAAGTGATGTTGCTCCTAATCCAAACAAATTTCAAAAATTCAACAACTATGTCAAGATAAAAAAACAAGCGAATGTAGTTGTTGATCAAGTTGTTGTTGCATCTCACAATGCCACTTCTGCATCCACTTCTTTTCGATTAAATTGTATGTTTACTCCTCTTTCTAAATCTTTACATTCTTTTATGAATAAGTTGTTAACTGCTAATATGATTATTTTACCTCCTATTTGACCTCTTTTACCTACTACGATTGCATCTAAATCTTTTGATCCTAAAGCTTTTTGTTAATATCATCGTCAGAATGGTCATGATACTGAGAAGTGTTATTCTTTAAAACATAAGGTTCAAGACTTAATTGATTCTAATTCCTTATCTGTTGATAATTTTGATGGTAGTGGGAATAAATATGTTTCTCCTCCTAATCAAAACCTTCAAACCTATATGAATCCTTTACCTACACATGATACTAATACCATTTCTCGGCCATCTTCTATGGAAATTATGTATGATTCAAAGATGGATGATCTCAATCACATTGTTAATCAAGTGGAGCATGTTGGTCAATCTGTATCTCCACCTCAACCTTAACCTCAACCTCAGCTTCAACCTCAAGTTCAATCTCAACCTCAACTAGAACCTAAGCCTAAATTGAAAACTCAACCTAAACCTTGACAACAACCTAGGAATAAAATACCTCGCGAACTTTTGATTACCTTTGATAATTCTGAGACTATTAAAGCTCCTGACAGTCCCCTTTATATTTATGCTAGGATTTCTCATAAACCTACTCACGGTTGTCTTGTTGATCCTACATCCTTAGTCAATGTTATTACTGAAGAAAATCTTTTTATGAAAAACTTGCAACGTGATTCTTATGATACATCAGATGTGTAGATTCAAACTTGTAATGGTTTTCTTTATCCATCATTTGGTTCTATTAACTTACCAGTTGAACTTTGTGGAAAAATTGTGAACACTACCTTTGTTGTTGTTCCTACTTCTGATCAGTTTCAAGTTAAGATTGGTTTGTTTTGGTTAAATGCCATGCATGTCGTTGCTTCACCTATCCATAAATATCTTAAATTTGTTCATGATGAAAAAGTGAAGACGGTTAATCATAGTTTATATCAGCCTTCTAGGCCTAGAGATTGTGTTGCTCTTGATTTCTTTTGGCCTTCATTACCTAATTCCTTTCTGTAATAATTTTGATATTGCTCTGATACCATGTAAGAATTTGCCTAAGGCAAAGAATAAAAGTCAAGATCTAGAAGCTCAAGAGATAGCACAAGAGAGATAGGAAAAATAATCAAATAATTGATTATAGCTAATTGAATTGATTACAAAGTAGGAGTGCCTAAATATATAGGCAATGTAATAAGACTACATGATAAGGAGATGATAAGATATCACCCACATAAGGTGGAATCACATGTCCACTAAAGGTGGATCATCCTCCATTATACATCAAAGTATGTGAAGCATGTGCAATAATGAGAGGATGACAATGTGATAAGAGCACTAAAGGTGGATCTCACACACAAAGAGGTATGTGATGACAACTATCACACCTAAAGTGGAAATTATCCTAACCATGTGCTAAAATGAAATGCAAAATCCTAGGTGTCACAATGACAACTAATATGAAACTGCATTATCCTAAGTAAACTTAAGTAAAGTGTAATTAGTAAATATTTAATTACACCAACACCCCCCCTTAAGTGCAACTTAGGGGAATGCACTTAATCTCACAATGCAAGATGGGTCCTGACTACTAGGCCATGTTAGGTACCCATGTACAAAATGCAAGAACAATGCAAGATCTCATAAAGAGGAGAAAGAGGGAAAACCTCATGGGAAAAACCCTCCCCCAAAAAGAGAGATGAAAAACAAGATGCATGCATGAATGGAGTAATCAAGACCCCCACAATTATGACATACATCATGCATATACAATAAAACATCCCCCCATAAGAAGGAAATAAGGAGACATGATATCCCCCCCATAATGAGTAATCTCCTCCAAGGATGGTAAGTGCTTGAAGACAAAACATAGTCCAATGCCTACAAACAACATTTCTCCTCTTAGGAAGAAGATACACCAAGTATAGATGTAAGAAGGCTTCCCATTGTGGATGGGAAGTAGGAAGGGGAATCCAAATGAAGTATGATGTCTCTAAAGTATGCCCAAGTGTCACCATGTCCTTGGTTGATGAATATGCCATGAACCAATCAGGAGAAATCCCAGTAGAAGAAGGTGACAAACAAGGAACCAATGATAACTGATCCATGTAAGAATTTGGATCAAACTCCAAAGACAAAGATGCATCCTCAAATAAAGTAGGAAGACAAGCAAGAAAGCCCCCCCTTAATGTAGAATGTACACCCATGATAGATGCACCTGGATCAATGTAGAAATTGAACCAAGAAAATTGAATGATGTTCCTCCCCTTAGGAAGAAACAAGTCCATAGGTGGATCAATGAATCCTCCCCAATCTCTAGGAAGAATACTCAAAATGTATGATGTCTCAGGAAACTGAATAGGAATCTCCAACACATGAGTATGATCAGCTTGAACCATGCAATGTGACATCTCAAGTGAAGTTTGAGACTCATGAAAACCAATCTCCAAAGATTCAAATGTCTTCTCTGAAGTTAAAGAGACGTCCTCCAAATGTTGTATCAAAGGATCCACAATCATGTCAATCTCGAAAGAAGGATCAAGTGGAGAATGAAGATGAGGTCTAGCATGCTCCCTCATAGCAACTAAAGAAGGATCATCCTCAACAAAGAGAAGATGAATGTCATCAATGAAGTCTCCCAAATTTGAAATGTAGGACTCCACAAACAAACCTGCAATGTCTGTCAAGTAGGCATCCCATGGAACTATAACTAGAAGACAAGGAATATCTTGCTGCACTGAATCACAAGAGCCAATGGATATAGGAAGACATGCATCATCAAGAGATGTGATCTCAGTAGGAGGAGAAGGAGTTGCAACTGGAGGTTCTGGACATTTTGGAAGTGGAGGAATATGTGGATCTCCATACATTTCCCAAAGAACAGTCCAAAGATCAAGAATATTTTTTGTCTCATCTTCATAGTCATCAAGGGACTCCATAGCATCCATATCCATATTCAAATAGATAACCTTAACAACTTTTGAGTAAGATTCACAATTGTAAGGACTTTTAGGTCTATCCTCATACAAATAGGGCAATAGGTTATGCTCACTAAGATGAGAAAAAACCAATTCACTCCATTGCTTATAGTTTCCTCTTGTCAACTTAATTAAACCATCCATGATGTACTTCTCACATGAAATAATGAGATCAAAAAATCAATGCATCCCCCAAAATGCAATGAACCAAAGAACCCCCCAAAATGATGATTTTGGCACTTTATATATAGTGCATGTACAATTGCCACTTGTCAAAATGAATCAAAGTGGACTTCTAATTTTGATGATTACAACAGAAAATATGAAGCTATAGTAGACTCAAAAAAATAAGACATGAGATCTCTCAAGGATCTAACAAATTACAAGTGCCAAAAATAGGCCAAAATAGACCAAATTGTGAAAGTACTATGTCGACTCAAAATTTTTCCAAACTGATACCAGATTTGGAAAGTAGACAAAAAATTATGAACTTTCAAAAAAAATAGCACCTGAAAATGTGTCCATATGAGCCTGAACAAAGCCTCTAAAGTTGTAAAAATTGGGATTTTTTATTTTTAGAAAACATTAGAAATCACCTGCACCATTGTGTAGATCATGAAATTCTACCCCAAAACAAAAATAATTGCTCAAAAAAAGGACTCTGGATGACTTAGATATCGATGTTTGAAAATCACCTCTGAAATTATTTTTTCTGAATCGTCGCCGCCAAACCTTGAAAATTCAAATGGCTCTAGATTTGGCTTCAGATGTCCAATTTGGATGAAACAAAATTTGATTTAATGGTATTTGGACCTCCTCAATGTGATGCAAACCTCTGATTTACACCAGCAAGCTCCAATTTTGACCTGCAAAAAAAATCTCTCAAAATAGGCTATACAATGAAACTCCTATGGCTCTAATACCATGTAAGAATTTGCCTAAGGCAAAGAATAAAAGCCAAGATCTAGAAGCTCAAGAGATAGCACAAGAGAGATAGGAAAAATAATCAAATAATTGATTATAGCTAATTGAATTGATTACAAAGTAGGAGTGCCTAAATAGATAGGCAATGCAATAAGACTACATGATAAGGAGATGATAAGATATCACCCACATAAGGTGTAATCACATGTCCACTAAAGGTGGATCATCCTCCATTGTACATCAAAGTATGTGAAGCATGTGCAATAATGAGAGGATGATAATGTGATAAGAGCACTAAAGGTGGATCTCACACACAAAGAGGTATGTGATGACAACTATCACACCTAAAGTGAAAATTATCCTAACCATGTGCTAAAATGAAATGCAAACTCCTAGGTGTCACAATGACAACTAATATGAAAAGGCATTATCCTAAGTAAACTTAAGTAAAGTTTAATTAGTAAATATTTAATTACACCAACACTTTCCTTCTCGACCTGATAATCTTTTCCATTCATATCAAGCCTATAAGCATCGTAAGATTCTTGAATTAAGTGTACCTCTATGGATCTTAATCGTGGTCTTTTTCCTACACCTTCTATACCTCCTTTAACTATGGCTTCTAGTTCAGTTAATCAAGTTCCTACTATTATTGATAATCTTATTAAACCTCCTAAAGAACCTGTGAAGGATCTTGTGATTGTTCCTCCTAGTTCTCAACCTACTTCAATTAAAGAAAAATGTAATTGATATGCTAATGAATGTCATAAAAAGCATCATTTTCATGCTAAAGCTCATAATTTTGTTCTTCAAAATTCTTTATTTTCTTCTGATAAGCCTATGCATGATGTTGTTACTAATAATGATGTTAAGATTCATGAATATGATGATTCTATTCATATCTTAGATTCTATTTTGATTAATTTGGATGAAGAAGATACTCTTGATGATGTTAATGATGAATATGAGACTATTGACATTGACATTGATTTACCTAATATGCTTTCATCACAACTGACTATTACATCTAGTGTCGAACATTGTGATTCTCAAGAGGATCCTTGTTTGGAATTGGCTATCATTCCTACTGTGTTGGATGTAGTCCCTCTTGCAAGTTACCCACCTTCCCTAAATAATATAAAATGAGATGGGGAGAGTAGGCAGCACACTTGATCAGCTTGTCCTTCATGGTAGCTTTGTTGTGTGTTTTCCTATTGTACTGTGCTTCTCTCATGATGTGTTTGCTAAATATTGTTAGATTCTTTTATATGACCCTTGTTATTTAGTTGGTGCAAGGTGATAAAGGAATCGAACCTGTTGTATAATTCCTCTATATGTATCTCTATTCTTCTATATGTTGTTTCATGTTATGTTGTACTTGTGCTATTGTTCGTAAATGTTTCCTTGTGTAATATTCTTGGATCCGCAATGTGGTAGCACTAATTCTTTTTGGTCTCCATGTCATGGTCTGAAAAGATTCTTCTTCGTATATCTTAAGTGATCTTTCCTCCTTTGTGATTGTAGTTCTACTTTCTTTGGGGAATGATTTCAATTCATTTGCAATAATATCATATATATATTATCTTATGATCATACTGACCCCACGGTAGGTAGATCCCTTCTATGTTCTATGTATGTTTATGTGGTATTTCCCTTGAGTTGTCTTCATCTGGGGGTATCTCATAGTGGAAACATAATTAGTGGAGTTGTTTATGATTTTGTTAAAGCCATTGCTCCTATTAAAGTGTTAGCAATGCCTTTAACATGGGGGCATACGCTCTCCTCACTTATTTCACACACGCACTTTTCAATACACATATATTATTTTTCAAGATATTTTTCTCCCTTTTTAGATTAGTGACTAATCCTTAAAGCATGGATTTATATTTTAGGATCTCTTGATCCCTCAAGTTTCAAATATATTTTTGATCCCTTAAGGTCGGAGGTGTCCTTAAGACTGGATCTCTTTTGTTTTTGGCTTTGCTCTTATGGAATAGAATATTCCTAAGGGTGAATCCTTGATGGGTTGACTAGTGAGTAGCCACATTCATTGGGCAGTTCAATTCCATCTTTCCAGTTGCACCATTTCCTTGTGTGTGGTTCACAATGGGACATAACTTCTCATTGGGTGAGATAATCTCTCTCTCTCCCTCTCTCCCTCTCTCCATAGATGTCTCTCTTATTGTGATCTTGGAGTTGATGAAGACTTGAGTCCCTGGGGGCTTGAGGTTTCCTTTGTCCCTTTGATTATGATAAGATTATATTTTCATTATGATCTCCTTTACCAAGATTTTGCATCGAGTCCATACTCTTGCTACTAAAGTGGGGGCATACGCTCTGCTCACTTATTGCACACACACACTTTTCAATACACATATATTATTTTTCAAGATAATTTTCTCCCTTTTTGGATTAGTGAATACTCCTTAAAGTATGGATTTATATTTTAGGATCTCTTGATCCCTCCAGTTTCAAATATATTTTTGATCCCTTAAGGTCGGAGGTGTCCTTAAGACTGGATCTCTTTTGTTTTTGGCTTTGCTCTTATGGAATAGAATATTCCTAAGGGTGAATCCTCGATGGGTTGACTAGTGAGTAGCCAAATTCACTAGATGGTTCAATTCCATCTTTCCATTTGCATCATTTCCTTGTGTGGTTCACAATGGGACATAAGTTCTCATTGGGTGAGATAATCTCTCTCTCTCTCTCTCTCTCTCTCTCTCTCTAGAGATGTCTCTCTTATTGTGATCTTGGTGTTGATGAAGACTTGAGTCCCTGGGGGCTTGAGGTTTCCTTTGTCCCTTTGATTATGATAAGATTATATTTTCATTATGATCTCCTTTACCAAGAGTTTGCATTGAGTCCATACTCTTGCTAAAGTGGGGGCTTAATGTATCATCTTAAAATGGAAGCACTTCCATGTTAAGAGAATTTAGCCCTCTGATTGAGTGGTCTGGGGTCATGTTAAGCACCTTGATTAGGTATTTTCATGTATCTAGTTGTTTCCCCCCTGTTCTTCTTCTCTCCTCCTTGTTTCTAGCCTTTTCTAGATAGTTTTCTCTAAGAATCTAGAGTTTCTGACTGTCTAGGTCAAAGATGACCTAATAGGGTCAAGGACTAGGTTAGGGATGACCTCAACCCTAACCTAGGGTGGTGTCTACCTCATCCCTAACCCTAGGTCCAATTTTTTAGATTCCAAAAATTTTGAGATATTGAGTTTCGAAAAGATTTATTTTCCTGCTTCCGGGTCGACCATTTTGGGTTTCAGAATGGTAAATCCTTAAATTTCATTTAATTTGGGCCCATTTCAAGGGTTTAAGGTTAATTGGGATTTAATTCTCCAATGTCAGCCTCCTCTAGAGGTTTGTGCCCTGGATCACTATAAAAGGAGGCCTTCCTCTCTCATTTTCTCCATCTCTCAATCAAGTTTTCTCCATCACCTTTTCAAATCAAGCATCCACAATCAAGAAATTTCATGATCTAGCTCTCAAGTGAAAGAAATTAAAAAGGAAAAGGAAAGAAATTGATCATTCATTCATCTTCAATCCTAGCATTCAAGTCCTCAAGCATTCAAGAATTCATCAAATAGATCCATTGTTAGCCATTGAAGGATTCAATCTCTTTGGAGCCCCCTTGAAGATTTATCCATCCATATTCATCCAAGCCTCTTCCTATGAAAAGATCCATTCAAGATTGGTGTTGAAGATCTAATGCCATTAATTTGAGACATCCTACATACTTCTACATTCATTTGGAGCATCCCTATTTGTGGATTCAAGGATTCGAATCCTCTACAAGGACTTCAACATAAGCAAGGTGAATAGTTCCATTTAATTTGTTTATGCATATTATAATTTTAATTCAATTTCAAGGTTAATTCCTAAATTGGGGTTTGACCAAGGAAAACCCCCCATCCAAACAACAAAAACCCTCTTTTTCTTACAGGTACAGGACTACAAATCAGAGCTTGGATCTGGATACCCTTTTTGGTGAACTTCTGAGATTCATGAATAGATTTTCTGTCAGAGATTTTTTGGGTCAAGGGTGACCTTTAGTGGGGGGTAGGATCCTACCTTGGGGTAAGACCTTGCCGTACTATCTGGGTCAAGGACTACCTGCTTCCCGAAAGACAAAATTTTTATGGGTTTTCTCTGTCTCGACATTTCCAGTCTAAAACAGGTTGCAAAATTGCCCGAAACTATGCACAGACATCAAAAAACCTCATTTTCTAGATCTTCCCTATTTTGAGGTTAGTATTTTCCTTCTATTTATTTCATATTTCAAGCACATACTTCTTATAGTAGATTATAGGATTTCCCCTTTTCTTCATATTCTCCATGGTTTGATTCTTTTGTGCATTGATCACTTCTTTGTGATTAATCCATTTGGATACTTTCTTTTGGGAATTTGGATTGAGGATAGGTCCTATATTCCACCCCTTTATCATATATCTTACCCCTATTCATTTTAGTGAACTACTATTTCATATTATTTAGTTCCAAGTCATAAGTAGAATACTTTTTCTTAGCCTCATTAAGCTTTTTTGAAAATAATGCAAGTAAATGTCCATCTTGACTGAAAACTGCACCTATGACTAGCTTACTATCATCACACTCCATAGTAAATATTTGGTTAAAATTAGGAAGATTCAAGGATGTAAGGCTTTCTACCTTTTGTTTTAACAACTCAAATCCCTTGTGTGTTGTCTCTGTCCACTTAAACTGACATTTCATTCCACCTTTGATGGTGTTGATAATTGATGCACACACATGGTTGAAGTTCCTAACAAACTTCCTATATAATGAGGCTAATTCATGGAAAACTTTGACATCTCCTATGGACTTAGGTGTAGGCCAACTAAGGGTTTCCTCCACTTTGGAGGGATCCATCTTTAAACTTCCATTAGAAACCACATATCCAAGATACACAAGTTTAGTTTTCAAAAACTCACATTTTTCCAAGTTGATCTTCAACTTTTCTTGTTGAAACTTCCTCAATACCAGATCCAAATGTTTGATATGCTCCTCATTTGTCCCTCTAAAAATTAGAATGTCATCAAGATACACAATGACAAATTTACCAATAAAGTTTTCCAATACTTCATTCGTGAGCCTCATGAATGTACTAGGTGCATTTGTGAGGCCAAAAGGCATCACCAACCATTCATACAACCCTTCATTAGTTTTGAAGGCTTTCTTCCATTCATTTTTAGGATTGATCTTTATTTGATGGTACCTTGACTTCAAGTCCACCTTGGAAAAATAACAAGCTCCTCCCAAGTAGTCCATCAAACCCTCAATCCTTGGCATAGGAAAGCAGTATCTAATAGTTATCTTGTTAATGGCCCTTGAGTCAATGCACATTCTCCATTTACCCCCTTTCTTGGGTACCAAAATAGTGGGAACAACACATGGACTCAAGCTTTTCCTTATCAACCCTTTGTCTAATGATTCTTGGACTTGTTTCCCTATTTCTTCATTATGTCTTGGTGTCATTTTGTATGTAGCCTTACTAGGGAGGGTACCACCTAGAATTAGGTCTATTTGATGATTTATATCTCTCATGGGAGGTAGTGTATCATTAATCTCATCTACTACTATTTCCTTATATTTATCTAAAAAAAAATTCACTTCTTGGGGTATCTCTTTTTTTTGTTTCGTCTTAACTTCCTCCTTTGGTTTCACCATGATGGCATACCCTTGGGTTCCTTCATGTCTCATTGCCATTAGGAATTCCTTTCCACTTAGCAATATTACACTAGTCCCTACATGTTTCCCTTCCCCTACGTCTATTAATGGATCCATTTGAAACTTCCTACCATCCTTAGCAATCAAATAAGAGTTCTTCTCCCCATCACGAATAGCTTTAACATCAAATTTTCATGGACGCCCTGACAACAAGTGGCATACATCCATGAGAAAGATATCACATAATACTCTATCTTTATACTCCCATATTTCAAAGTCTATCCATGTTTCCTCATAAACTGTTGCAAATATAAATGGGAAGGTAATATTGAGAGGGGGGGTGATTCAGATATCACCTACTTTAACCTTTTCTACTGATAAAACTTTATGCATGACATAAACAAAACTTGAGCATTCTAAGTAACTTAACATGTTAAGCAACATACATGAAATCACTCATAACACAGTAATTTTGGTAACCCAGAAACCCTTGAAAGGTAAAACTGGGGTGGGGATGACACCCACAAATCTTCACTGCTGCAGTAATAAGTTTTTCTTGTTAAGGCTTACAAAATGTGATCAATTCATGATCTACCTTGTGAAAGGTCAGCTCTGTTAAAATCTAAAAGACTTATACAATCTACCTTGTTAAAGAATTTAAAACTTACAACAAAGTAAGCACTCAGTAAAGAGATTACATAAAGTCTCTTAAGACTACTCAGTTAAGAGATTTACCTTGATACATTGATTAAAATGTTTCAGTACCTGATCTTTTGGTTTGCACTTATATGCAGATTATAGATCTCCTCTTTACTGTATGTTAGTGATCTCTTCTATCTAATCTTTCTTGATTTTGTCCTTTCACTACTTAGCTCAGTCACTGAACTCTATCTCTGTAAGTTTTCCTTTACTAAATCATACCATTATACTTACACCCTTCACATTCGCTATCCCTTTTTACTACATTTTAGGGTTTAGATCTTGACCTTATATAGTAACCAAAACATCTTAACGATTCAAGATCTACAATCCAAATTTGTTCCTATTGCCACTTAAGTTATAGAATTTTTTGATTGGCTCTAGGTATTACATAGGGATCAATGATTACAAGATGAATGTGTAATTACCTCTATAATTCCCTCAACAAATAAAATACAAAACACCACTATCACCAAATTTGTCCACAACCGAGAGCTTAGTTAGTCTAGCTGTCGAGCTAGCAGTGCAAACAGAAGCTCTAAATCTTGCTACAACAGCTTGGGAAACTGCACTACACATGGTCATGGTGTTGCATAGAACATTTCTGGGGAAATTTTGGGAACTCCCTACTAATGAAGAGATTCATCGTGTCAAAAACAAGGGGGAATAATCATGACAGGATTAAGGATAGGTAACACAATTTTCAATGTATATATATCTCAGGGGGACTATTAGGCTAATATAACATACTTTTGTAATTGTAAGTACAAATGTCATGACAAAGTGTTCTTTCCACTAATGTCAAAGGGGGAGATTTTAGATCTCTATAGTTTTGTTGACCATTAGTGCTTCACACTTAGTCATATATCTAGGCAATGATGGTCGGTCATCACTGCGACTGAGTCATTTTGTAAAGGCCGAGTTATGTATTGTATACTTATCAAGCAGTAGTACTATCGAGTAAAGTCATGGTCACTACATGTTTGTATTATGTTGAGTATAGTTTTTGCCGAGTTACATATGCAATGATTACCGAGTGACAGAGAGTTTAACAGATGCCGAGTATAGTGAATACTGAGTACCAAGAATACGTTTGTTGAGTTAGCCAAGATTGACATATAAGTTTGGAATGGCACAATGATCGAGGTAAACCATTATTCCTAGTACTCAGTATTCACTATACTTGGCATCTATTAAACTCTCTGTCACTTGGTAATCATTGCATATGTAACTCGGCAAAAACTATACTCGGCATAATACAAACATGTAGTGACCATGACTTTACTTGGTGGTACTACTGCTCGGTAAGTATACAATACATAACTTGGCCTTTACAAAATGACTCGGTCACAGTGATGACCAACCATCATTGCCTAGATATAGGACTAACTGTGAAGCACTAATGGTCAACAAAACTATAGAGATCTACATAAACTACTACTTGTTATCCTTTTTTTAACCAAGATACCTTATAGGTATTATCATGTGTCAGCCTTTTCAATTTTAACTTCTCTACTATCTCTATTGCAACTATGTTATTAGTAGATCCTAAATCATCTATAACCTTGCAAACCTTACCATGGGATTTATAAGTGGTTTTGAAGAGGCTTTTCCTTTGGGCAGGTTCCTTGGATTGGGGTGCCTTCAAGAGTGTCCTTCTCAGCATCAACTTGTCTCCATATAAGACATGCCATGCTTTGTTGATGGGTGATGTAACACTCTGACAATCTTCCTCTTGAACTAACTAAGTTCTCCTCTCTCCCATGTAGGAACTAGATGCTTTTTTAGGAAATATTCTCATGGTGTGTCCCACTTGATAGAAATTGTAGCGCTTGTCGATGAAAATATTGGAACCTCTCCCCTGGTTTCCAAATCTACCTCTGCTATTATTTCTTCCTCTAAAACAACCTCTAAATGGACCTCCTCTATGTTGAATTTATCCATTTTTACTTGTTGTATGTGAGTCTTCATTCCTATGAGGACTATGCCCTCTACCAAATGTACCTCTACCTCTAAATCCTCTACCACCTCTTCCTCTCTAATTTTGTTCTCCCTTTATCTTAATTTTCTCTTTATCTCTCAAAGCTAAATGAAAGAATTTATGCACTATATTAAGTGTCATTATGCTTATTTCATCTTGAATATTTGGTCTCAAACCATTAAGATAGAAAGCCACCTTCTCCACTTCTTCTTCTTCTTTCCTTTCCCTCAAACTCAACTTGTGAAATTCCTCGGTGTAAATAGTAAAACTCATCTTGCTCTGTCTTAAATTTTACAACATTTTGTACATCTGAACCTCATATTCAATTGGAAGGAATTGAGTTTTGATCCTAATCTTCATTATTTCCTAGGATGTGATCTTCTTCTTCCTTTCTTTCTCCATGTCTTCTTGCATCATGTTCCACCACACTAAGGTAGAACCCTTTAATCTTGACTTGACCAAACTAACCTTCCCCCCTTCATCAATATCCTTGTAATCAAAATGATTATTCAAGGCTTCAATCCACTCCAATAGATATTCTCCATTCAGGCTTCCATTATAGATGGGTAAACCTTCAATGTTATCCTTGTTCAAGGATTTAAATGCATCTAAAAACACCCTCTAATCTATAGGCATATCTTTTCTCTTTGTCCCTATAGTCTCTTCTCTAGTGTCTTCTTCATTAGATTCATCTCCCCACTCTATCATTTTCCCTCTATCCTTTTTAGTGTCTTGCAACTGTGTTGCAATCATCTCCTCTACCATCTTCTTGATGGCTTCTTGGCTCATCATTTTTGGAGGCATTGAACTAGTCTCATATTCTTCTTCTATGTCTCACATACACCAAATTTCTAAAAAAATTGGCTCTAATACCACTCTGATGCATAGAGGTCTTGGACTTAACTTAAAATCCTAACTCTTCCCTTGAGTAGGTCCAAAGATTCAAGGAACCATCCAATGGTTCTTCACTTCTAAGCCTTACCAAGGCTTTAATATTCATGTCCTTGGCCTTCCAAAGGTCTACCTCTAAGGAAAAGATCTCCTCTTGTTAAGAGTTCCCAACTCCTACCACTTATGACCTCAACTCCAACCAATCACTTCTCCTTCCACCTTAAGTCCAAACCCCTTGCCAGTCAGGATCTTCCCACTTTCAGCTTTCAAAAATGAATGAGTATTCCTTTACATCTATTGACTCTTACTACATTCCTTGAGATCCATTCCTAAGATTCAAACCTTCCCATTACACCTTTTAGGTGAGTTAGGCCCAATAGAAGACCTAAATCCTTGTAGCCCTCCTAATCTAGTTTCTCAAAATTTTCTCCTAAACCACCAAAACAACCCATAAAAAATATTATAGTTCTTGACACCCTTTTGGGTCTTACAAACAATAGCTAGAATCCAGAATTGGGTTCTTCCTCTAAACCACCTAACTCTTACAAGGCTAATTAGGCCTAATGGCTTTAGGATAGACCTAGTGGTAAATAATGGTCAACAATCCTTCACTAGTCAATTGATCTCTTCACTTGGGAAATTTTTCAAGGTCCATACACCTCCATAGGAACTGGAACAACCATTGATTAGCTCCCACTCATTCATATAGGGTCTACACTTACATGTCTTCAACCCCTCCTGACTCACCACTCACACCGTGATCAGCCTAGGGCTTCATCTCAAAAATGGTTTACTGGTCTCTACAACCCCAAAACTCACTTCCAACATTAGAATACAATCTATTCTAACATTCCAAGAGGGATCAAGAGATTCTCACCGTGGAATGCTAGAATAGAGCCATTTTGGTCTCAAAACCCCAATGTTGAGGGTTCCAAACCAATGGACTTCCAAACAATGGTTGTTACAAACTAGAACACTTGAGACCTTAAAAATAAATGGAGATTCAAGTTTACTCAAAGTTATAACAATCCCTCAATCATTCAGAGATTTATATGACCATACAGTGTCGTACACACCCTCATACAAAATGCAGAAAATAGTAAAATAAGGAACAACACATAACATAAACTTGAAGCAAGTCTTGTTTTTGGTATTACCTCGCCAACCAACCAACAATATTTGACATTTCCAATCCTTATAGATTCCCTTAATCATTTACAGTAGTTAGACACCATTTCTCAACCAACTAGCCATTGGGATGCAAAATTTTGAATAATTGCAAAGTTGTACATGGAGCAACTTTTGCATCTCTAATATACTTGCTTGTCTAATTACCTAGTTACCTCCTATGACTCATTACATGTCATAGGAATTATTACATGCCATAAAAGGATTCCAACATATTTTCTTTCAAAACAAAACATAAAAATTAAAACAAAACAAGATTAGACTTCATGTCACAACTTGGTTAGGAACTTTGTGCCCCTGCACCAAATCAATAGAATACTCCATCTAATAATGAACATCGAAAGAATTCAAGTGCACTAAAACAAATGAACCATGATTATAACAATATAAACTTTCCATGGAACATCAAGGACACCAAAAAGATGCTCATACAAAACTTTCCATACGCATAATCGAAACTCTTACTTCACAATTGACAACTAACAAGAACATAACCAGAACTATCAAGAACCAAAAATACCACTAGAATGTTAGTATGAATATTTTTACATCAAGGACAATCAATGCCAATAACAAATCAATCACTATAACAATATCCCCCTTTGACATTGATGGAAAAATACCAAAATAATCAAAAACTCCCCCTGAGTAGATGCAACATTTGTTTTTTCTTTCTTCTCCCCTTTTTGCCACAATGCAAAAGGGTCAAAAAAATAAAACAAAGAAATTCAAAGAAATAAATGGTTTTAACATCAAATACTTTCTTGTGCCTTTCCTTCAAAATTAGAAGCTACTTCTTCCAATTAGAAATAACTACCTCCATATGAGCATTGAAACTATCACACTCCACTAGTTTGTCAAAAGATTTCATCCAAACTAAAGACTAAAATTGGAACTCATAATCCTTTACATCATTTAGGATGGTAGACACAAACTCTAACCAAACCTTAGTCATATCCTTTACTATCCTAAAGGTCTTGATCAAATCTTCTCTCTTCCTTTGTTGTAACAACTTTGCCTGAAGTTCAACAAATCTGATTCTCTAGTTCCCATCTCTATCTCTGAAGATGTCATATGTATTTCCAAATTCATTAAACTCTATCTCAATCACCTCACTCTAACCTCTGAAGTTATCAAAAACTACATACCATCGAAGATAGTATTGATAAATGCTAGTGATATCCTTTATGCATTCCCTGGTTTTAACGATAACCAGAGATAGTCTTTGCTTTACATTATCACATTTCTTCTCTATCTTATTTGTAACTATCCAATAATTCATATTGTACTACATTAAATTGTTCTCAGACACATTAACCAAATATGGTAACATACTAGACACATTGGATACTGTGATCCTGTCATTGATTAAATGATTAGTCAGTAATTTCAACACCAAAGACTTGTTCACTGAGGAAAAATTAGTCCATAGATCACCAACTCTTTCATATTCATTACTATCTATCATAATTTGGAAAACATAAAAATCAATAGACTTGATCTTATCAAAGAAAGCACAGCTTATTCACATCTTCTTCCTCTTCTAAAAATTCCATCTCTTCCTCAACTTCTTCTTCATCATCATCTCTTCCTCAACTTCTTCTTCCTCATCATCTTTTGTACTCTTATGTTATGAGGAGAGAACTTCCTCACTATGACATGCAAGTAAAGTACTAGAAACAACTAAACCGGAACCAATATCCTCTTGTAGAGATAATAAATATGCCTTACATTCATCTGCCCTAGTCTCTAACACATCCAAGTACCTAAAATTTAATTTTACTGGCCGAAATGTTGGCTCTCCACTTACCATTTTCTTTCTTGGGAAAATACCTCATGAAGTAAAATACTAAGAACATAACCAAATATCCATAACTAAAACTATATTCACTTTCAACTGACATATTTACATTGTCCATAAAATTAACTAACAACATTTTGCATAGATCCATTTGCACATTCTCCTTCACAATCTTATATGACATATCTTCCAAAGTATTGGTGAGAAATGCACATTGATCCTTTTCAATCATCCTTAGAGCTTCCACATCTTGATAGATAATAAACTTCTTCCTAGGCAATTTTCTGACACTGCACAATCCATTTATTGCCTCAATTACTTCCTTCATTATGACATAGGGCTTGTCCAACAATAGGGTTTCACCATGAAACTGACTTGACACAAAAAAGATGAATTCATTGTCATCAAACCATGGAAATTATCCTTGGATATCAAGTTCAAGATTTCTAACTCGCTACATATCTTCCATAAGCAATCCAAACTCAACTTTTTTTATATGACTGTGATCAAACTCCTTCATCTCAATTTCTTTCTTTATTTTCCTTTTCACAGATGCATCGACACTCTGAACAACTGACTTCAGTGCCATAATCTCTTCACAAATATTCTTTCACAAGCTCTCTAGAAATTTGTAATTTTTCTCTCATGCTATAGTACCAAATGATTAAAAAATTCCACTTTTATAGCCACAAAATATGATTACACTTTTTCCTGCCAATTTTGAATATCGCTAATGTAATCATATTGTACTTTACACATCAATCAACCAAACCATCTTTTCATCATTAATACTTTGATTCTTCCTACCATAAATAAGTTGCTTGCAACTGGTACCACCTTAGGGAAAGGGAGTGTAATATTTTCATGTTTAATACTCCCCCTGATCCCAAGCATTCAACTCAGTTGTTGGAAGAGTTAGTATCGGGATCCAATACCATGGGATTCTCCACTCCAACAACATCTTTCTTTTTCCATGTCATGTTAGTCTTCTAAGATTCACCTGAAACCATAACTATGTTACCATCTCTATTATTCACTAGACCACCATCAGATCTGCATGATTTAGCATAATGACCATTCTGATCACATTTGAAACAATTTATATTCCTCTCACCAAATCTCACTGAAAAAATTCTTAGATCTACATTGACTAGAATTCATCATAAAGGAACCCATGTGTCTACATTTTCTTTTAACAGAAATGCTATAAGTAGGACTCAAAGTGGTAACACTCATGCACAAGGGAATGAGAGCAAAGAGAAATGCAATTTAATTTATAGTACTTGAAAGAAATATGCAATCCAAACAAAAAGATTTTATTTTTATTTTTATGAAAAGCACATTTAAATATCAAAGTAAAGCATGAAATACAAAGCATACACAAGTAGATGTAACTGTGAAATTGAAAAGCATATATAATAGATCTAGATAGAAATATGTAAACCTATAGATCTAGATGTATACAATATAAAGGAGATCATGCAAAGAGGATCTAACTACCAAATCAAGAGGAAATGTCATACATCAAGCTCACCAAAATGTATAGAATAAAATGGTGAGCAATGCCAAAGTGTAGATAACTCACCAAGATCTTGGACTATACATTAGAATACAAACCCACCCTTAATAAAAATATGATTAGAAAAACTAAAAGGAGAAAGGGTGTTGATGCAGGATCTATGTCAAGGGGGATTTGATATTCTTTAAGAGAATGAAAGTGTGATATGATAAAGTATAAAGGAAATATTTGATCTAATAAAGTAAGTACAAGGTAAAAGAAGGTGCGACTAGAAACAAGATGGAGAAGATAGGATTTTGAATCTGAATTTGATTGTCATTAGAATGTTAGATCCTATTGTAACTTCAAGTTTAGAAGAGGGAGACCTGTAACTTTTTGCACTAAAAATGGTAGGGATAAGTCAACTTTTAGGGTACTAGTCAACATTTTGGGAACAAGTCAACTAGTTGACTTGTTCCTAAATTTTAAAACTACACCTATACTTCTCAAATCTAGAATCGTAGCTCTACAACCTATTCCCACACATAGAAAAATGTGGAAAAAGGTTGTAGAAAAGGGTTTGCCTTAGTAAAACTCCTAGTTAGGAATCAACCTTGAAATAGAATTGAAATTGCATAAAGGGAAATTAATGTAAAAAGGTAAATTTTTTATTCACCTTGTATGAAACCCTCATGAATAGATGTAGTAATTTCTCAAATCCATGAAGATGCTTGAAATGTGTTTGGAATCAAAAGACTTGATCATGGAATGAGATGTAAAATAAGCCCAAATTGTATGGGGATGTTATGGAAGGTGAAAGATCACGGTGAGAAAACGTAGGTTGTTGTGATCATGCATAATGGACATTTGGATCTTGAAATCACAAAAATGGGGTCTAATAGGTCCTAGAGCATCTAGTTATGGGTGCTAAATTTTTAGAATGATACAAAAATGCAAACTAGGGACTCATTCACCACTACCAATTTTTCATTTCATTTGGGAATTATCAATTAAGACCAACTTCAGTCCTCTAGGATATTTGAGCATTGTGGCTGATTACTCCCTTTTGATGATGTTGATTAGATACGATTAGATATGATTGAATTACATATGCAAAATCTAGAAATGAGATATAGAAAGGAGTCTATTACTAAAATTTAAGCCTGAAAATCTTGGTCAAGTGCACTAGGTGTCCTAGACCTAGAGGTGTTTTTGTCACTTGTTGGTTCAGATTTTTATCCTTAAAATAACTTTAAAAATGATTCAAAAATGCCTAAGATGAAATACAAAACTAAAATCCAAAATTTGGAGAGGTCTATGTTAAAAAAATGACCTTCCTTTGAATTTTAGAGGTACAACTCTCTCTTATGATATAATTAGTTTCTCAAATATATTTTTGACCATAAAGAAAGAAAGGAAAAACTAAAATTTGAGTGTAGCTATAATGCAGATGTAAAGAAAGATTTGGGTAACACTCAAAAGAAAATGAATTAACACAAAGTTCATTTCATCACATAATAAGTTGAGAAAGGAACAAGGCAAAGAATCTTCTCCAACATAGAATTTATTGTTGGAAGTATAAGTGGGAAAGTAATACTAAGAGGGGGGGGTGAATCAAATATTACCTACTTTTATCCTTTTAATCTGATAAAACTTTATGCATGACATGAACAAAACTTGATCATAGTAAGCAAAAAAACATATAAAGCAACATACATGAAATCACTCATAACACCATGATTTTGGTAACCTTGAAACCCTTGAAAGGTAAAACTGGGGTGGGGATGACACCCACAAATCTTCACTACTACAGTAATAAGTTTTTCCTGTTAAGGCTTACAAAATGTGATCAAATCATGATCTACCCTGTGAAGGTCTGCTCTGTCAAAAGCTAAAAGACTTGTATAGTCTACCTTGTTAAAGGATTTATAAACTTACAATAAAGTAAGCACTTGGTAAAGAGATTTTATAAAAAGTCTGCTAAGACTACTCGGTTAAGATATTTACCCTGATACACTGGTCAAAATGTCTCAGTACTTGATCTTTTGGTTTGCACTAGTATGCAGATTACAGATCTCCTCTTTACTTTATATTTTGATCTCTTATATCTGATCTTTCTTGATTTTGTCCTTTCACTGCTTAGCTCGGTCACCGAACTCTATCTGAATACTTTGCTATTCTGAATATACTTCTCTGATCATCTTCTCATACTAATTCAATCTTATCTCTCTGATTCACACACTTTTCTCTTTGGTTTAGATCTTGTCCTTATATAATAACAAAAATGTTTTACCGTTTCAAGATCTACGGTTCAGATTTATTTCTATTGCCGCCTAAACTATACAATTTTCTGATTGGCTCTAGGTTTTACATAGGGATCAATGATAATAATATGGATGCGTAATTACCTCCATAATTACCTCATTTGACAAAATACAAAACATCATTATCACCAAAAATGGTTTACCTCAATCATTGTGCCAATCCAAACTTGTATGTCAATTCTGGCTAACTCGGCAAAAGTTATTCCTAGCACTCAGCATCAGTTGAACTTCTCTATCACTCAGTAATCATTGATATATGAAACTTGGCAATAGCTATACTCTCAACATATTACAAACATATAGTGACCATGACTTTACTCGGCAGTACTATTGCTCAGTAAGTATACAATACAAAACTCGGCCTTTACAAAATGACTTAGTCGCAGTGATGACCGACCATCATTGCCTAGATATATGACTAAGTGTGAAACACTAATGTTCAACAAAACTATAGAGATCTACAATCTCCCCCTTTGACATTAGTGACAAAAACACTTTGTCATGACATTGGTATATACAATTACAAAAGTATGTTTGTACTAGCCTAATACTCCCCCTGAGATATATATACACATTCAAAATTTTGTTACCTGTCCCTATTCTGACCTTTTCTGTACTCATGTCATGATGATTCCCCCTTGTTTTTGACATGACTAATCTCTTCATCAGTAGGTAGCTCACAAATTTTCTCCAGAAAAGGTTTATGCAGCATCGTGATCATGTAGAGTGCATCCGTCCAAGCAGTTGAAGCAAGGTTCAAAACTTTTGTCTGCACTTCTAAATCAATAGCTAAACTGATAAGGCTCTCTACTATGGACAAATGTGGATCACTCTAGATCAATGCTTTAGTCTTTTCTAACTTTCTCTTTATAGCCTCTAGATGCGGTGTCAAAATAGTTTGAATAGAGAGTAGGTGAGAATGAATCTTGCCATCATTAGCCATTAGCTTGGCTAACTTACCTTGTGTCTGCATGATTTTTACATAATGTGTAGCACTGGTGTCTACATCCAAGGTTAGGGACTGACTTGTAGCTTTAATCTATTGCTTGAGAGTATCAAGCAATTGTTGATTCTCCTCTGTGAACAGTTCAACATTACATATTTTGGCCAATAGAGACTGTCCATTCACAACTAATCCCTTGGTCTCCTTTACCAAATTGGATAACTCAACCTGTTTCATTGCTATCTTGGCAGATATCTTCTCTAGCATTTTGGTCTCAAATCTCTGTTCTGACCATTCAAATTACTTATCACTTGCATAGCTAACTTCATTATTAACTTTCTGAATAATGTGTACAAGTTGTTCCAATATGGGAATAGAACTATTTACATCTGATAAGTCATATACTTCATTAAATATATCTTTGATTTCATGAAGAACCTATTTTTGCTGATGCTCTCTTCAAAGTTCTACTTGCCTGCTCTTTCTTGTCAGCAAATCTTTCATTATCTGTACTTGCTCATAAGAAAGGTTATATGTATCCCATTTAGGAATAACAATTACTTCATCAATTGTTACCTCATCTTTCTCCTTTTGTGCTCTCGGTGGGGTGCTTCCACTCGGCATTTATACAAGAGCTTTTATTTCCTTTTGTTCCTTTGGCTCTTGTTCTTCAATGAGTTTTCCTTTGATGTTTTCTTCTCCTTTCTCCTTCTCCTTGGCATGAGGACTAATAGCTTGTTCATCTAATTTGATTCCTTTTTCTTCTATGTTGTGTTCTTCCTTAGGAGGACTTTGAATGTTGTCTTCTACTTTGTCTTCTTCCTTGGCAGATTGAGTTAGTGGTACCGACTTGATGGGTTCCTTGGTAAGACTTGTACTGACTAACTTATCAATAGGAGAAACTCCAGGTAGAGTAGGATTCTCATTGGCAGATTATGTGCTTGTGATGGTGGGATAATCCATGACTTGCAATAGTATAGTGTTTCTACCTAGTAGGGGTGTGTCAGTTGCTTTCTTGTTCCTTAAATCATCCTCAGTTAAGAAATAATTCTTAATGGGGCTCTCCTCTAGCATGTCAACAATGTGAACCTCAAATGTATCATGTGATTTCACTTCCTTAGGAGTATCAGTCTCCATTTTATATTGTTTGTTGTCAGGTTCAACAACTGTTGAAGTGGTAGCATCTTTTGCTTCATTCTTTCCTTCATTCTTTTCTTCATCCTTTTCTTCATCCTGGGTAGGTAACAATCCAAACAATACCTTCCAAATTTTTAAACTTTCTTGCACAACATCTTCAACCTTGTGTTGAAGAATTAGATAGGCTCTAAGTTTAGGATCAAACTTGCCTCTGTATTGCTCAATTATTTGTTTGATGTCTATAGGGGTGAGAGTGCATTCAACTTGTGCTAATGTACTCTCCCTTATTTCCTTCTTTGTTTGCAGAGCATACTCCCATTTTTGTGCAACCCTGTTGCATAATTCCTTTGGAATTTTCTTTTCAATTTCAATTGGTAGCATCTTAAAAATGCATAACATTTCAATAATAGCATCCTCAACTTTCTCTTTATCTCCAATGCTCATTTTTCCAAACTTTAATCTTTTCACCTCATCTACTGCTATTGTGCTAGTAATCTTAAGACATAATTCATCAATAGTGAGTTGATGTGTACCTTGTTGTGTAGCCTTCCCCTTTATCACTTCATCACTTTCAATTTCTTCATCATCATCCTGTGTTAGAACAAGTTTCCTTCTTGGCTTCTTCATAGCCTTGGTCAACACTACCTTGGGTTGAGTGGATTTTTGCTTTGTAGATGCAGGAGTCTTCTTAGGAGTCTCGGTAGTAGTTCTTCTAGTCTGAGGCCTTAGTGATGGTGTCCTTGACACTTTACGTTTCAACACTCTTCTCTTTGGCGGGGACTCGGCAATTATCGGTTTCTTCTCTTCTTCTTCTTCTTTCTCACTACCACTAGTTGCACTCTGTTCATCTTCTCCCAATCCTTGGGTCAACTCTAGTGGTGCATCCTTCTTATATTCTTTAACATACTCTTCTAGATTTTTCACTATCTTCTTTTTTTTCCTCTCAGTGGTGGCAGCCAATAATCCCAAAAAGATCTTGGATTTGGCTTCTTCAAATGTGCCAAAGTAAGGTGCCTTAGTATCAATTTCCTTAGCTAAGAGGGTTGTGATTGCTGCAGTAGCTTCATCTATGTTGAGTTCATAGGGTAATGGCATTAACCATGAAACCCTAGGTAGGACTGCCTATGCATAGGTAAAGTCTGTGTCTACCAGAAAACATATATCTTTACTATATTTCTCAATCAAAGACACGAGGACTCTAGTCCTATTCCTCATCTTCTTCTTAAACTCAATGAAATAATTATCCATTATCCCTTCAAAATCATCACCAATTTGGTTTATAAAATCATTTATTTGAATAGTGATGGGCTTCTTCTTATCCCATGTCACATCACCATGTGTAGAAAAACACTTCTTGACATAAAAGAATATACAGATCAGTAGGGAACCAAACTTACACATAGAGTTATTCACCATCTGGATGGAGTTCAAGTTCTTGGCAAGTTGAGTCAGCTGGAGCTTGGCAAGGTCATATGTGTGCCCTTTCTTAATTATCTTCCATGCCTGGTCCACTACCATATAGGGGATGCTATCCAATCGACTGGATTGGTAGAACTTGTGAGAGATGACTCTAACAGCGAAGTCAATTTCTAGATTAGTGATGGTGGAAATTGTCATTCCGCATTTGTTCCAAACTGCCTGGGTGTTTGCTTGAATATCCTCTTTTCCTGCACATTTCATCATTCTCTTTCCATCAATTGTAGGGTAACCAATGACTTTGTGTATCATTTCCTTTGTGATCTTCACCGGTCCATCTTCCAGCCTCCAGCCATAACTGCATGTCGTGTACTTGACCCAAAATGATCTTTATCCATTCCACTTTGAAATTTTGTAGGAAATTTAGGGCATGCACTAACCCTTTATCAGCAACAACCTTATGTTCCAGCTTCAGCACTTCATTGACACATAATTTGTCATATGCTTCCCTAATCTCATAATCATCGATTTCTCCAATTTTGCATATATAGCAAGACCTAACGTCATTCATCAATAACACATTTTCCAAAATAGAAGATAGGGCTCCGTTCAAATCTCCTTTGACAACACTTTTGGATATTGCCTTGAATACCCTTGGTTTGCAAACTTTGTTCCTTACAAGTTGCACATTGAAAACTTCCATCCCTTGTTTCTTAACTGGTACAGATGAAGATGATGCCATTTTAAACTGTAATTTTTGAAAAGAAAATATTTGCTCAATAAAGTACCTTTTTGTCAATAACCCTGTAGATGAATTTTGCTGACGGCACGCTGAGAAAATTTAGAATCGCTTTGCTTAATCTGGTTGCACAAACTCTGAATCGCTCTTTGAAATCTTGAATAGCCTAGTGAAATGAAATTAACAACTTTCCAATTTATAGAATCTAAAAAAATAGGATTAGGACCTCATAAATGCTCCATACAAATTTAGGTAGATTATAGTTGTCTCAGCTAACTCACAAGCTCGGTCGATATAACCGTTGCAATACAGCTCAGCATACATAGCATTTCATCCATAGCAGGTGCTCGGCATACATTGATAGCTTGGTCAAGACACTGATGCTTAGCATCAAAAATGAAATTTTCTATTTTGCTTACATATGTCCTAATGCATCTTTATCTATGCTGATGTGGACTTTTTCTCGCTTCTATGTTAGGAACTGATGAAAGATAAGGCTTTGCAAAACTCAGTTCCGAACATACCTTTCAAACTTAATTAGAAGAAGTGTGATCACTTGATCCATTGGATTGGGTGATCACCGATGTGCTAGCTTTTCTTGAGTTTTCTTCTTCTTTCTTCCTCCATGTCTTTTCCATCTGACTCTTCAGTTTCTCATGGATACCTTCATTCTAATTTTCATTGCTTAGCATAGGTGATCTACAATCTTTCTTTAAGTGATCGACCTTGTTACACTTGTAACAGACCATGCTTCCATTCATCCAGCTTTTAGATTTGCCTCTAAAGTGAGTCTTCATGCAATTAGCTCTGATGTGTCCATACTTACCACAATAATGGCAATTATACCAAGTGTTGTAATCCCAATTGTAACAGTTGTGCTTTGTGACTGGCTTGGTTTTCTCATTTGATGACCACCTTGGTCTAGATCTTCATTCAAATGCTTTATGACCATATTTCTGACAATTGAAACAACTTCCTTCAAACTTGGGTGAGTTGGATGAATTGCTAGCTTTAGATCTACATTCATGTGCTTGATGTCCATGCTTTTTTGTAGTTAAAACAATGTCCATTAAACTTAGGCTTAGAATCAGACTTACCATGTTTGCTTCTACATATGTTGGTTGTATGTCCTAGCTTTCCATAGTGATGACAAGTGGGCTTGGTGTTCTTTGGTTTAGCCATCTTTTGTTCTCCATTCATTGATGATTCTCCTTCTTCAGTAGATGAATGTTCATTCAGTCCAAGTCTAGATCTATCACAGGATCTTCTAGGTGATCTTAACAACTCTTCAAAATATTTTGTAGATTCATTAGGTTTGTTCACCCTTTCAATGATCTCTTTTTCAGTTCTCAAATCATGTTTCAACTAATCATTCTCATACCTTAGTTGATTGATTTCCATATCTTTTCTACCCAATTCCTGATTAACAATCAGTAGTTGATTTACCTTGTCTAGATGATTATTAGTCAACCTTTGCATGTCACTTGTTCTTTCATCTAGCTTGATTGCAATCTCTCTTCTCTTGCTCAAGGATTTCTTCAATTCTCCTTTGGCTACTTCCAGTTGCTGTAATGTCAGTTGTACTTCAATCTTTTGATTCTCTATTATCTTCCCCAGTTTATAAGCTTCCATTTTAAGATCTTTTTCCTCAAGTGGGTAGACTTTGTTAAGAGAAACCTTGATGCTTTGATACCAATTGTTGGAAGTATAAGTGGGAAAGTAATACTGAGAGGGGGGGTGAATCAGATATTACCTACTTTTATCCTTTTAATCTGATAAAACTTTATGCATGACATGAACAAAACTTGATCATAGTAAGCAACAAAACATATAAAGCAGCATACATGAAATCACTCATAACACCATGATTTTGGTAACCTTGAAACCCTTGAAAGGTAAAATTGGGGTGGGGATGACACCCACAAATCTTCACTACTACAGTAATAAGTTTTGCCTATTAAGGCTTACAAAATGTGATCAAATCATGATCTACCCTATGAAAGGTCTACTCTGTCAAAAGCTAAAAGACTTGTATAGTCTACCTTGTTAAAGGATTTATAAACTTACAATAAAGTAAGCACTCAGTAAAGAGATTTTACAAAAAGTCTGCTAAGACTACTCGGTTAAGATATTTACCCTGATACACTAGTCAAAATGTCTTAGCCCCTGATCTTTCAGTTTGCACTAGTATGAAAATTACAAATCTCCTCTTTACTTTATATTTTGATCTCTTCTATTTGATCTTTCTTGATTCTATCCTTTCACTGCTTAGCTCGGTCACTGAACTCTGTCTGAATACTTCGCTATTCTGAATATACTTCTCTGATCATCTTCTCATACTAATTCAATCTTATCTCTTTGATTCACACACTTTTCTCTCTAGTTTAGATCTTGTCCTTATATAATAACAAAAATGTTTTACTGTTTCAAGATCTACGATTCAAATTTATTTCTATTGCCACCTAAACTATACAATTTTCTGATTGGCTCTAGGTTTTACATAGGGATCAATGATAATAATATGGATGTGTAATTACCTCCATAATTACCTCATTTGACAAAATACAAAACATCATTATCACCAAAAATGGTTTACCTCGATCATTGTTCCATTCCAAACTTGTATGTCAATTCTAGCTAACTCGACAAAAGTTATTCCTGGCACTCAGCATTAACTGTACTCGGCATCAGTTGAACTTCTCTGTCAATTGGTAATCATTGATATATGTAACTCAGCAACAGCTATACTCTTGGCATATTACAAAGATATAGTGACCATGACTTTACTCGGCAATACTACTGCTCGGTAAGTATACAATACAAAACTCGGCCTTTACAAAATGACTCGGTCGCAGTGATGATCGACCATCATTGCCTAGATATATGACTAAGTTTGAAACACTAATGGTCAACAAAACTATAGAGATCTACATTTAAATCTTTTGATATCAAAGTATTGGTAGTCAATTTTAACTGAACAAGCATCATAAAGTAATGTCACAACAAAAGGTTTAGTTCAAGTGAGGAAAAAACATGGCAAACACACAACTGTAAACACATACATTTCCATTTAATGATACTTGAAAATAAATTCATGACACAAAGTTCAATTTATTTCACTACTAAAAAATGGCTATCTTCAAGAACTCTTTCCCTTACAATCCCTTATTTTTTATTTCCAAAAAAAAACCCTTTTTAGGTGCTTTTAGGCCTAAATATACACACAAAAAAGATGAAAACTAATAGTATTAAAAATGACTAGTATCAAGAAAATAGTTTTAAAATGGAAATAGTTACATCAACTCAAAAATTTTAAATTACCAAGATTTTTAATGCATACTAAAATAGGAGAATTAAACAACCCTAAGGGTAGGATCTCTTTCAGATTCTAACCATATTTCCATGAAAAGATAATGAAACTTAGCATGTTCTTCCTCTTCCTCCAAGATGAAGATATATCTACAGTATTTTGCATAGTTTGTCATTTCCTTCCATGCAACATCGTAATTCAAAAATAATGTTAAGTTGGTCTGAATCAGGCCAATTAAAATCTAGTTGCACCATGAGTATAGGTTCCCCATTCCATTATTTTCTATTTGTTGAAATTCCCACTCTAAGGATGACGAGGTAGTTGTTATTTTAGAGAAAAATGAGCTGAAAAACACCACCAACTTTCTTTGTAAACAAACCTTTAAGCTCTTTTAATTTTGGAGGTATATGATAATAATTCCCATTTAGAAAATCATGTTTCCACCTCAGTAAGTTCACTCTTCTACATTTCAACATTTAAGGAGTTATACCTTATAAGATTTATAAATATTTTTTATGGGAATGAGATCCTTGAAATTTGGTTAAGGCTTTGGAGGAGCTTGGAACCATTTTAGACTATTGAAAGAAACATGAACTTTCAAACCATGTCATACCTTTACCAATGTTTTGAAATATTGCTCGACTATATACATTGTCGGGGGATCAGTGAAATTGAGAACTCTTGAACTGAAAAAGTCCTCGATGGTATTTTGGTTGTTGAGTTAGAGGGTCACATAAAATTGGAACTTTTGAACTCGATTAGAGATTCTTGTGTTTCCAGACTTCAAAGAATGCCTAATAACCTGACTCAACAAGGGAGCTTAAAATATACTAGTTGTCTTTTAATTCATCGATTGGGTCATTATTAATAAGGAAGTTTTGAAAAATTTAAAATTGGTCTTTTTAAAATTTGGGGTAACAACAAGCTCTAAAGGGGGATGAAGACTACAAGGACAAAGAGAATCTAGAACTCACAATAATGACCAATTCCTAGTCCATTAGGACACAAAGTCAAGAGAAATACCAATCAGACTAGAGGACGGGGAGTTTCTTGCAAAAGGGTGTAGGGGAACTAGGAATAAGATAAGACTCGAAAGACAGAGCCCACTAATACAACACAACAAAAAATTATTTACAAATGGGCTAATGGCTGTGAGTCCCTTACCTCGAAGGATGTTGTAGGTTGTTCACGTAAAGTTGTTAACAAGCTAGGAGAAAAATGACCCCTTGCAAAATAGTGGATCATGGCCAGATAATGTAGCTAAGAACAATTTTATTAGCTTCAATACAAAATATTAGACAAATACAGTGTGAAAACTTACTGAGCATGCATTAATGTCAGAACAACCATTCTTTATTATATGTTTCTAGATCATGGCCCACCTCTCTCTTGGCCTCATGCATGATGTCTTTAGAATTATCGAGCTCAATATTGATTGAGAATCATTAAATCTATTAGGATATGGAGAAGAAATATCAAAAACCAAGCTCTCCTTCTTGGGACCGTAGAGAAAATCAATCCCCACACATTCAATTGTTGATTATAGCTTCATAATATTACATTCCACAATCATAGGATCAAATATGGTAGGGATGGCCTCTTCTCTTTCCACATAGATAAAATCATTATCTAGAGCATGGACTGAGTGAAAAGGCCTCTTGTCTATGCCTCTATTAGGTTTAACCATCAGATCATTAGATTCTTCATTTTTGTCATTATTCATTAAAAAATCACTATAGAAATCAAGAAACTAAAACACAAACCTTTGAATTTGTATGACATCTCCTTTAGAAAAAGAGTTTCAAAAATTAGAATGGTGCATTACCTTCTTTTGTGATTCTTTTTATCCACCCTTAGGTCAAGAAATCTAAAAGATGAATATTCAAGCTATATCATGTGGAAATTTGATTGATTGACTTTTTCCATATTCATTAGATTTTTAATCTTTCTTCCAACTTCAAGAGATGTTAGGTTGGTGTCATAAAAAACAAAAAATTCCAAATCTGGACCATAATTTAAAGATTATTTAATAGCCTCATGAAAAGTATAATCTTATTCTTGATCAATGTTTAAAGCCTCAAAGGTAAAAGCTTCTATTCTAACTTAGGCAGAGATGAAGGCAAAAATATAATGTGGTTCATACCTTCATATCTCCAGAGACACAAGTGAACACGTCAATTCCAACCTTAGATATGTGGCCATTTTCATCTTAAATTCCACACTGAAACTTATCACTTCAACCCGTCAGGCACCAATCAAGAATACATATAATCTTGTGCTCATCTTGTGATTCTTCTTATTTGGGAGAGGTAAATGGTTGTTCATTCTCTCCCATTTACATGTATGCCAATAAAGGTTCATATTTTTTATTTTCATGCAGATTCCATGGTGCTAATGATTCAATTATCATTGGTACAACATACTTTTCATCATGTATCATCTTAAAATGGAAGCACTTCCATGATAAGAGTGTTTAACCCTCTGAGTAAGTGGTTTTGGGTCATTTCAAGTGCCTTGATCAGGTCTTTGCATGTATTTGGCTTTTCTCCCCGCTTTCCACTTCTTTCCTACACTTGATTTCTTCATTCTAGGTGAAATTAGGGTTAGGATCTTAAGGATTCTACTATTTTCCCTCTTCCATGGCTCTATTTTCTAGGTAGGATGTAGAAATAGATCCTCCTAGCCTTCATCATAGTAATCATAGGATTTTATGTCTACCCTTAACATTCTATCATGTTTTGGCATCAGTTCTAGGTTTTCGGGCATCCCCGGGACCTCTTAACTTGGTTCTGAGCAAATCTAGGATCAGGGTCAGACTCGAGGTCAAACTTGACTAGGTCAGGGTCGAGCTCAAACCTAAATAGGTTAGGATTGAGCTCAAACCTGACTAGGTCAGGTCCCACCTTGATTTTGCCCCCTTTCTTCAAATCTTCAATTTCCATGATTTTTGGGCATCGGGCTTTCGGGAGATTTATTTTCCTGCCTCCAGGTCGGCCATTTCGGGTTTCAGGATTGTAAATCCTCTAATTGCATTTAATATAGGTATATTTTATAAAGGTTAGGACCCAATTGGGATTTAATTCTCCAAGGTGGCCCCTCTAGAGGAGTGTGCCCTAGTTCACTATAAAAGGAGGCCTTCCTCTCTCATTTTCACATCCACAATAAAGCAATTGATATCCATCTCTCAAGTGCTCAAGCTCTCAAAGTGCAAGAAAGTCTTCAAGCATTCAAGTGTTCAAGCATCCATCCATTAAGGAGATCCATTGTTAGCCATTGAAGGATTCAATCTCTTTGGAGCCCCCTTTGATGATCCATCCTTCCACATTCATTCAAGCCTTCTCATATGCAAAGATCAAGTTAAGATTGGTGTTGAAGATCAAATGCCACTAATTGGAGACATCCTACATTCATCCTACATTCATTGAAGCACTCCTACTTGTGGATTTGAGGATTCAAATCCTCTACAAGGACTTCAACATAAGCGAGGTGATTTGTTTCAATTACTTTGTTTATGCACAATACATTTCAATTCAATTTCAAGGTTAATTCCTAAATTGGGGTTTGACCAAGGCAAACCCCCCATACAACAAAAACCCTCATTTTCTTGTAGGTACAGGTGCAGAATTTTGAATTTGAGAGCAAATTTGGATACCTTTTTTGGCAAACTTCCAAGATCTGCAAACAGAATTCGAATCAGACTTCAAATAAAGAATGTAGTATTTGACCTTTTATGAGGGTCAAACCCAAGCTGAGCCATCTTAGAGAAAGATTTCTGGGTTTTCTCTATCTCAGCATTTCCAGCCCAGGATAGGTTTTAGATTTTCTCGAAAGTGTACACAGACATAAGAAGTCAACATTTCCAGATCTGCCCTAATTTGAGGTTAGTATTTGTATTTCAATTATTTCAGATTTCCAAACATATATATATCCTCCTCCATAGGGAAATATTGGATTTACTTTCTCTCTCTTCCATATTCTTCACAAAATTGATTCAATTGTGTATTAACCTTGTGGTTGATCAAATTGGATCTCTTCTTTGGGGAATTTGGGTTTGAGAATAGATCTCATATTTCCCCCTATACATTTGAATAGGGTTGAATCCATTTTACCTCTATTCATTTTGGTGAACCCGTCTAGCTTACTCTCTTTCTGTTTTGGTGTTAGATTCCTCTTTATTCTTATTGTGGAATTGGATGCCTTATTGTGCTATTCTTTTTATCTTGTTAGTATTAGATTTCTCCTTTGTGTTAGATCTTGCACGCTAATTAGATTTTATATTCATGCTTTATGTTTCTTTAGTTTAGTTCATTTGCATTACATTGGTTTATGAGCTTTACTACCACTAGTCCTACTTATAACATTCTGGTTAGAAGAAGTCGTAGACTCATGGGTGCCTTTGATCCTGAATCTTCCTCTCCTTTCCTTAGGATCCTGGATGGTAACTTGATTCTTCATGATTCCAATCCTCCTATGGAGCAAAACTGATGAAGGGTGCTCCCCTTAATACCACAAACACATAACAGAAATAGAGAAACAACAACAATAATATGCAAGAACAGAAAATTGGCTTCTTATTATCTCCACAAATGTGGAATTACAAACTTTCAGAATTACAATATGCAAAGCCACATGGGCATTCCCTTACAATATTCTGTAGGACAAAGCCTCGAATCAATACCCAGATCTACTACCCAGAACTATTCTGAACTACCTAAGACAATAATACAGCCTTCCTTATATAGGCAATTTTCCACCGCCTGGGAAGGTTCCAGAATTTTAGCCAATAAGGCCGACCAAACTTAGAATTATTTTATTTTACATTTTATTACATCATAGTCGGCTCAAGATAACCTTTGAAACCCGAACAAAAATTTTGAAGAAAATTATTTTCTGCCATTTCAAGTGGCCCAACTTCCAAAGACCATAAGTCATCACTAGTTGACCCGATCGGCTATTATAACCCCATTTTGAAAATGCCACGAAGCGCTCTACAGGCTTGACCCACGCAAGTGCCCGTCACCCAAATTTTTGACCTCATCCGGGGCCTCTAAAGCCTTCAAAACTGAGTTCAAAGTTTCTGTACCCTGCTGCCAATACTGAAAATCCTCAATATCTTCCAATATACACTTGATCTGGCAATGAAACTTTACTGGCAGACTTACATGACCAAAATGAACCTCCAAGAAAGAAATCAAATCATTCTGAGCACATGCAAAAATTACCAAAAATAGTAACTTTCCATAAATAGCAGCTCTGCACTAAAATAGCCCTTATTGAATATAAAAATAGAAATATTTTTGGGTGATGCAAGATTGCTCTTACACCCAGGATGCTCCTGCATCAAAAACTCTTCTCACTCATCTCATGATGAGGATGACACTTTATGAGTTCCTCCTGAACAAGTCCAAAGACTTTCCACTGAACTTGATAAAATGGGTAATTGGCTTCTATAAGAAAACCATAATCAAGATTCCATTCAAGCTTAAGAAAGTTCTCCGTGATAGTGATTAGGGTGTTAACCTCTTGCATGGTATTACTCATCTTGTGCATTCAAATGTTAAACCTTTAGCTCAAGAAGCTTAAGATTTAGGGTTGATTCCTCCTATCAATAGTGTTGAACCTCTTTCTAATCTGCTACCTAGTATTCCTATCTATACTCCTCCTTTGGTGACTGTGATGGTTCCCTCTATTCCTATGAGTGTTCCTCCTATGTCCCTTCCTACATCACAACCTTCATATCATAATGTTCCTTTCACTTATTCCAATCCACTTCCAACTGTAGTTCCTAGTGTTCCTCCAATTGTATCTTCTATTCTTGCAGCTTCTTACACTTTACCTAGTGTGTCTAATGTTGCTACTCCTATTTCCTCTAATGATTCAACAATCATCAGTTTGGCTCAAACTGTATCATCCATACAACAACAATTCACTTCCTTAACACAAAACAAGTTTAGTATTCCTACATGTGACATGGGAAGTCCCTTGTCCTGGGATATCATTCGTACTCTTGTTCCTCAGCAAGGTGAGATGCCTCATCTTAAGAATTATAATGGAAAAGGAGATCATGTTCATCATGTTAAAACATTCCAAATCCTTTGTAGTGATTATGCTCATGACCATAGGATTTTAGCCAAACTGTTTGCCAGAACCTTCCGTGACAAGGCCTTACAATGGTATTGTTCCTTGCCTCCTTATTCTATTGATTCCTTTCCACAACTTGCTAATGCCTTTATTCAACAATTCCAAAATAATATTGGTCCACAAGTGTCTTTGACTGATTTAATGCATTGTAAACAAAGTGCTAAAGAAAAATTGACTGAATTTATTGGTAGATTTAAGCATTTGCATGCTCAAATTTCCTATCATGTTCCTGATATTGATATTCAATGTATGTTTATTTCAAATTTGCAAAAGGATATTATAGATAAGATTCTGCTTACTGAATTTACCTCTTTTCAACAACTTTGTGTAGTGCTTCATCATTATCAATTACAAGTGAGTCAATTTGAGAGCAACACTCCAATGGCTCTTGTTCCAATTGATAAGAGTGATGCTGCTCCTAATCCAAATAAATTTCAAAAATTCAACAACTATGTCAAGATAAACAAACAAGCGAATGCAATTGCTGATCAGGTTGTTGTTGCATTTCATAATGCTACTTCTGCATCCACTACTTTTCAATTAAATCATACATTTACTCCTCTTTCTGAAACTTTACATGCTATTATGAATAGGTTGTTAGCTACTAATATGATTACTTTACCTCCTATTTGACCTCTTTTACCTACTACGATTGCATCTAAATCTTTTGATCAAAATGTTTTTTGTCAATATCATCGTCAGAATGGTCATGATACTAAGAGATGTTATTCTTTAAAACATAAGGTTCAAGATCTAATTGATTCTAAGGTTTTATCTGTTGATAATATGGGTATTAGTGGGAATCAATATGTCTCTCCTCCTAATGAGAACCTTCAAATCTATACGAACCCTTTGCCTACGCATGATACTAATACTATTGCTCAACCATATACTATGGAAATTGTGTATGATTCAAAGATGGATGATCTCAATCATGTTGTTTATCAAGTGGATCATGTTGGTCAATCTATATCTCCACCTCAACCTCAACTTCAACCTCAACCTCAGATTCAACCTCAAGTTCAATCTCAACCTCAATCAAAAACTAAACCTAAAATGAAAACTCAACTTAAACCTCGACAATAATTTAAGAATAAAAGACCTCAGGAACTTTTGATTACCTTTGATGACTCTGAGACTATTAAGGCTCCTAATGGTCCCCTTTACATTGCTGCTAGGATTTCTCAGATACCTACTTGTGGTTGTCTTGTTGATCCTACATCCTTAGTCAATGTTATCACTAAAGAAAATATTTTTATGAAAAGCTTACATGTGACTTTTATGATACATCAGATGTGTGGATTCAAACTTTCAATGGTTTTCTTTATCCATCCTTTGGTTCTATTACTTTACCGGTTGAACTTTGTGGAAAAATTGTGAACACTACCTTCGTTGTTGTTCCTTCTTCTGATCAATTTCAAGTTAAGCTAGGTTTTCCTTGGTTATCTTCCATCCATGTTGTTGCTTCACCTATCCATAAGTGTCTTAAGTTCATTCATGATGAAGAAGTGAAGACGATTAATCATAGTCCATATCAACCTTCTAGGCCTAGAGATTGTGCTACTCTGGATTTCTTTTGGCCTTCATTACCTAATTCGTGTCCTCCTCGACCAGATAATATTTTTTGATCATATGAAGCTTATAAACATCATAAAATTCTTGAATTAAGTTCACCTCCTAGGGATCTTAATCATGGTATTTTACCTACACCTTCTATACCTCCTTTAACTATGACTTCTAGCTCTGTTAATCAAGTTCCTTCTATCGAACCTATCAAAGATCCTGTGATTGTTTCTCCTATGGTTAATAATCCTATTGATCTTTGTAAAGAACCTATGAAGGATCCTATGACTGTTCCTCCTAGTTCTCAACCTATTTCAAATAAATCAAAATGAAACTGATCTGCTAATGAATGTTGTAAAAAGCATTGTGCTCATGCTAAAGCTCAAAGATCTTTGCCTTCTACAGATAAATCTATGCATAATGTGGTAGAATAGGTTGTTACTAATAATGATGTTCACATGCATGATTATGATGATTCTATTCGTATCTTAGATCCTATTTTGATTAATTTGGATGAAGAAGATACTCTTGATGATATCGATGATGTTAATGATGAATATGAAACTATTGACATTGACATTGATTTACCTAATATGCTTTCATCACAATTAACTCTTACACCTAGTGTCAAACATAGTGATTCTCAAGAGGATCCTTGTTTGGAATGGCTATCATTCCTAATGTGTTGGATATAGTCCCTCTTGTGAGTTACCCACCTTCCCTAAATGATATACAACAAGATGGGGAAAGTAGGCGGCACGCTTGATCGGCTTGTCCTTTGTGGTAACTTTGTTGTGTGTTTTCCTGTTGTACTATGTTTCTCTCATAATGTGTTTGCTAAATGTTGTTAGATTCTTTTATATGATCCTTGTTACTCAGTTGGTGCAAGGTGATAAAGGAGTCGAAACTGTTGTTCAAATTCTTCTATATGTATCTCTATTCTTCTATGCGTTGTTCAATGTTATGTTGTAACTATGCTATTGTTCGTAAATGTCTCCTAGTGTAATCTACTTAGATTTGAGATATGGTAGCACTAATTCTTTTTGGTCCCCATGTCATGGTTTGAAAAGATTCTCCTTCATATATCTTATGTGATTTTTCCTCCTTTGTGACTGTAGTTCTACTTCCTTTGGGGAATGATGTCAATTCATTTGCAATAATATCATATATATATATTATCTTATGATCATACTGAACCCATAGTAGGTGGATCCCTTATGTGTTCTTTGTATGTTTCTGTGATATTTCCCTTGATTTGTCTTCGTCTGGGGGCATCTCGACATGGAAATGTAATTAGTGGAGTTGTTTATGTTTCTATTAAAGCTATTGCTCCTATTAAAGTTTCAGCAATGACTTTAACGTGGGGGCATACACTCTACTCACCTATTGCACACATGCACTTTTCAATACACATATATTTTTCAAGATACTTCTTTTCCCTTTTTGGATTAGTAACTAATCCTTAAAGCACAGATTTATATTTTAGGATCTCTTGATCCCTCCAGTTTCAAATATACATATATTGTGATCCCTTAAGGTTAGAAGTGTCCAATTTGTTTCTATTTTTGGTTTTATTCTTATGGAGTAGAATATTCCTAAGGATAAATCCTTTATGGGTTGACTAGTGAGTAGCCACATTCACTAGGTAGTTCAATTCCATCTTTCCAGTTGCATCATTCTCTTGAGTGGTTCACAATGGGACATAAGTTCTCATTGGGTGAGGTAATCACACCTTCTTTCTCTCTCTAGAAATGTCTCTCTTATTATGATCTAGGAGTCAATGAAGACTTGAGTCCCTGGGGGCTTAAGGTTTCTCTTTGTCCCTTGGATTATGATAAGATTATCTTTTCATTTTGATCTCCTTTACCAAGAGTTTGCATTGAGTCCATACTCTTGCTAAAGTGGGGGCTTAATGTATCATATTAAAATGGAAGCACTTCCATGATAAGAGCATTTAGCCCTCCGAGTAAGTGGTTTGGGGTCATGTCAAGCACCTTGATTAGGTCTTTGCATGTATTTGGCTTTTCTGCCCACTTTCCACTTCTTTCCTACACTTGATTTCTTCATTCTAGGTGAAATTAGGGTTAGGATCTTAAGGATTCTACATATTTTCCCTCTTCCATGGCTCTATTTTCTAGGTAGGATGTAGAAATAGATCCTCCTGGCCTTCATCATAGTAATTATAGGATTTTATGTCTACCCTTGACATTCTATCCTATTCTAGCATCAGTTCTAGGTTTCTGGGCATCCCCAGGACCTCTTGACTTGGTTTTTGCAAATTTGGGATCAGGGTTAGATTCGAGGTCAAACCTAACTAGGTCAGGGTCGAGCTCAAACCTGACTAGGTCAGGTCCAACCTTGATTTTTCCCTCTTTCTTCAAATCTTCAATTTCCATGATTTCTGGGCATTGGGCTTTCGGGAGATTTATTTTCCCGCCTCTGGGTCAGCCATTTCGGGTTTTGGGATGGTAAATCCTCTAATTGCATTTAATCTAGGTATATTTTCTAAATTTTAGGACCTAATTGGGATTTAATTCTCCAAGGTGGCCCCTCTAGAGAAGTGTGCCCTAGTTCACTATAAAAGGAGGCCTTCCTCTCTCATTTTCACATCCACAATCAAGCAATTGATATCCATCTCTCAAGTGCTCAAGCTCTCAAAGTGCAAGAAAGTCTTCAAGCATTCAAGTGTTCAAGCATCCATCCATTAAGGAGATCCATTGTTAGCCATTGAAGGATTCAATCTCTTTGGAGCGCCCTTTGATGATCCATCCTTCCACATTCATTCAAGCCTTCTCATATGCAAAGATCAAGTTAAGATTGGTGTTGAAGATCAAATGCCATTGATTGGAGACATCCTACATTCATTGAAGCACTCCTACTTGTGGATTTGAGGATTTGAATCCTCTACAAGGACTTCAACATAAGTGAGGTGATTTGTTTCAATTACTTTGTTTATGTACAATACATTTCAATTCAATTTCAAGTTTAATTCCTAAATTGGGGTTTGACCAAGGCAAACCCCCCATACAACAAAAACCCTCATTTTCTTGTAGGTACAGGTGCGGAATTTTGGATCTGAGAGCAAATTTGGATACCCTTTTCGGCAAACTTCCAAGATCTGCGAACAAAATTTGAATAGGACTTCAAATAAAGAATGTAGTATTTGACCTTTTATGAGGGTCAAAACTGAGCTGAGCCATCTTGGAGAAAGATTTTTGAGTTTTCTCTGTCTCGACATTTCTAGCCCAGGATAGGTTTTAGATTTTCCTGAAAGTGTACACAGACATCATAATTCAACATTTTCTAGATCTACCCTAATTTGAGGTTAGTATTTGTATTTCAATTATTTTAGATTTCCAAACATATATATATCCTCCTCCATAGGGAAATATTCGATTTACTTTCTCTCTCTTCCATATTCTTCACAAAATTGATTCAATTGTGTATTAACCTTGTGGTTGATCAAATTGGATCTCTTCTTTGGGGAATTTGGGTTTGAGAATAGATCTCATATTTCCCCCTATACATTTGAATAGGGTTGAATCCATTTTACCTCTATTCACATCCATAATGGTGAAATTATGAGAGTGGTGAGGGCATGAAGTAATACGACACTCATCATTTCTGAGTTCCTCCTTACTCAACTTTAGATTCCCAACTGTTGTGTGCAATTGAGGAGTTTAGTGCTTGAGATCTTGGAGTAAATAGTATATGTGACATATGCTCTTAAAAAATAATGCATATTTGTGGTCTCCATATGGATGTAACTTTCTTTTCTCATCTTTAGATATACTATTTCTACATAAATTAATAAATGAATGAAGTACCTCACATCTTCAACCAATATTTGTTGGAAAGTCAGTATAGGTTGTATTCTAGGTTGGGGATGATTTCTTTGTTTGGCCTAGCCTTGAACCATCCCCTTGAGATCTTTTAATTGAAAAGAGTCACCAACCTTGTTCCTAAGAAAGTGTCATTTAACATTTAAGACAAGAAAGTATCGGTCTTCACCTCTCCCTAGTAGAGCCGCTACAAATTTTGTTGGCTCAGATTTTCTTCCTTCTTAAAATAACTTCAAAAATGACTCATAAAATGCCCAAGATGAAAGAAAAAATCAAAATCCAATAGTTGGAGACATCTCTATTAAATAAATGATCTTCCTCTGAATTTTAGAGGTACAAGTCCTTCTTATGATATAATTAGTATTTCAAATTTGCTTTTGACTAGAAAGTAGGAAAGGCAAAACTAACATCTGAATGTAGGTATACTAAAAATGTGAAGAATATTTGGGTAATTCTCGAAAGAAAATAAATTGAAAAAAAGTTCATTTTTATCACATAATAAGTTAAGAAAGGAATAGGGGAAAGAATCTTCTCCAACACACAATGCAAAGTTTTTGATATCAAAGTATTAGTAGTCACTTTTAAGTAAAAAAGCATCCTAAAGTACTATCACAATGCAATGTTTAATTCATAGTGAAGAAAAAACATGGAAAATACATAACTTTAAACACATACATTTCCATTTAATGATACTTGAAAAGAAATTCATGACACAACGTTAGATTTATTTCATTACTAAAAAATGGCTACCTTCAAGAACTCTTTCCCTTACAATCCCTTGTTTTTAATTTCCAAAAAATTCCCCTTTTTTAGGTTCTTTTAGGCCTATATATACAAAAAAAGATGAAATTTGTCTTCATTGTGAAAGTAACAGTCTTGAAAATGACTAGTACCAAGAAAAGAGTTTTAAAAAGGAAACATTTACATCAACCCAAAAATTACTAATTACATGGATTCCACACATACTAAAACAAGAGAATTAAACAACTCTAAAGGGAAGGATCTGTTAGGAATGAATGTTGAATATATCCTATGGGGAATTATTATAGTAGTTGTTGTTGCATTCATGACTATGATTGTCATTGATGTCAACACAGTGATCTACTGAAGTTTAGCAGAGAAGTAGATAGTGTTTGAGTTAGCGCACTAGGGCTATTGAAGATGAAGCTATATGGACTTAGGGAATTAATCTATGATGTGTTATAAGATTATGGTTAAGAGTGCAGATAGTAATTCATTTATTCATGGAAGTTATGAGGAAATCAGTGGAAGCGGTATTCAAGCAGTGTTCCTGAGTAGTGATTTGTGGAAATCGGATGATATCTCCTAATCGGGATGGAATCTGGTTATGCACAGTTAGAGAGTAGTTGGAGACATGTTGTTAGTGATGTGGTTGACAACACAAGATCCTAGGTTGCACGAGTGAAGAATTATATTGATTGGAAGCCGACAGTTTTGTGTAATGTTGATGTAACGTGTGGAAAGTTTTATTTTGTAATTTGTATGCTGATTCATTTGTAATTACTTAAGTTTGGTATAAAGGAAGGAATTTATTCCTTATTGTAATGTGGAATGTGATGAATGTAATTATTATGAAAGCAAAATTGTTGAAAGAGGATATGTGAAGTACTGAGATTTGGTATTGAGATCTGAAGAAGGAGTTGGTTTGGTTTGGCACAGTCAGAGAAGGAGTATTGGATTGTTGAGGTTAGTAATCTTTTGGTATTATTCTATTGAGTAATACAAAGATCAATTGGATAGTGAGTTCAGTGATCTTACCCTGAAGCTTTTTGGACAGTGGGTCCTTATGTCTTCCATAACTCCTAACAGAGTTAGAATCTTTTAATAGGGATTAAAAATATCCTAACAGGGATTCATATGTACTGAATTTATTTTATAAGACTCCTAACAGAGTCCATCCTTTTACAAGGAATATTCATATTAGTTCATCTTTTGTGGGCATCATTCCCACTGGGGTTTACTCTTTGATCAAGAGGTTCCCTAGTCAACATATCTTGTGTCATTGTGTTATTGTACATGTATATCTTTCTATGGTTGTTGGTTACATTGCTTACATGGTTAAAATCTATTAAGGTTGATAAAAATTATATTTATTTGATAACTGATTCACCACCCCCCCCCCCCCCACCCCCTCTCAATTATCTTGGTGGACTTTACTTTCTAACAATTGGTATCAGAGCGGTAGGTCCTTGAAAGAAAAGTTTAATAGCTTAAATCCATGGTGAGTTTCAGGAAAGAAAGCCCTAAGTTTGGTGGAGTAAATTTTGACAGTTGGAAAGAAAAGATCAAGACACATCTACTATGTTTAGGACTAGGTTATTGGTTGATTACAAAGAATGAGAAGACTATCATTGATGAGGATAACATTGCAACATGTACTAATGAGGAAAGAGATCTATTCATGTGTAACATACTTGCTAGAGAAGCACTCTTGTTAGCCCTTCCAAAGAATGAGTACAGTCAGGTAAAATATTTGAAAACATCTCATGAAATTTGGTTAGCTTTACACTCTACTTTTGAAGGTGATGAACATGCAAATAAAGTTAGATTACATAATTGGATATGTACATTTGAAGATATAAGAATGATGGAAGATGAATCTGTTAGAAGCTATATTGGTAGAATGTCAAATATTGTTGCAGGTATAAAATATTGTGGTGGAACAAAGACAGAGAATAAAGTGATATGGAAAATTCTGAGGACATTGACTCCTGCATTTAAGCAGACAACACAAATGATTGAACAAGTCATACCTTTTACTATGAACTTTACAAGAGAGACTCTTCTTGGAAGATTGGAAGTAGTAGAAATGAACCTAAGGTTATTAGGAGACCTACCTAGAATGGAGACAGCATTCAGTGCTCTTAGTGTTTGCCCTACTTTGTTAAGAAGCATCAGTGTGAACGGAGATTATGGTAGCAGCATCAAATCTAGAAATGAAGAAGACAGGAAGATTGAAGAAGGTATTGCCTTGCTTGTGAAGAGAGAACCAGACGGTAATAAATTTTTTAAATGTTGGATTTATCAAGAATATGGTCATTTTGCATCTAAATGCCCTAAGAGAGTTAAGAAATATAGGAAGAACTTTAATCCTAGAAGATCTAAAGAATGTTACTATGAAAATGATGAAGAACTTGAAGCTAGTTTGGAGAAATCTTTGAGTGAAAGTGATATTGATAATAATGATGATATAGGATTTGTAGCAATTAAAGAAGAAAATCCTAAAACTAAAATTAAGGAAGAAAAGGCTTTAGTTTCTCAAGTAGAAAAGAAAGCTGATTGGATTATAGATAGTAGTTGTTCACATCATATGACTGGAGACATAAAAAAGTTCATAAAGTTTAACAATTATGATGGAGGAGTTGTTAGAGTTGGAAATAATGCACCTTGTTTGATTAAAGGTATAGGATCTATTACTCTTGATGGAAAGACTAATACTGATGATGTTTACTTTGTGGATGGTTTGAAACATAATATTTTAAGTGTTGGATAGTTAGTTGATAAGGGATATCAAGTTTGGTTTACTGAGAAAACTTGTGTGATTAAAGACAAAGATGGAAATTTGATTGGTACTAGATCTAGAACCAGAGGTAATGTATTTCAGTTGAATCCTACTAAGATGAAATGCTTGATTACTAATATTGATGACAGTTGGTTATGGCATAGAATATTTTGTCATATAAACTTTGATAACATTGTGAAAGTGAGTACTACACTTGCAGTAAGAGATTTGCCTAAAATTATGAAGCCTGCTAACATGATTTGCAAGGAATGTGTGATGGCTAAACAGAAGAGAATCTCATTTCCCAACAAGAAGTTTACAATAATAGAGAAGTTGGAGATTGTTCATACAGACTTGAGCGGTCCTACAAGGACTAGAGGATTCTATGGAGAAAGGTATTTTATGATTCTTGTCGATGACTTTACAAGAATGATGTGGATTGCATTTCTTAAAGAAAAATCTGAAGCATTTGATAGGTTTAAGATCATTAATAATAAAGTTGAGAATGAATCTGGAATGAATATTAAATGTTTGAGATCAGATAGAGGTGGAGAATTTACTTCTAAAGAATTTAACATCTTTTATGAAGTGAATGGTATTGAGAGATAGTTTTTAACCCCTAGGACACCTGAACAAAATGGTATTGCAGAAGGAGAAACAAATCAGTGACTGAAGTAGCAAGAGCTATGTTATTTGAGAATGACTTAGTGAAGATATTCTAGAGAGAAGTAGTAAACATAGTGGTGTATACAATCAACATAGTACAAATCAGAGCAGACACAGACAAGACACCCTATGAACTATGGTTTGGACATGCACCATCAATTAAGTATTTTAGAATTTTTGGAAGCAAATGTTATATTAAGAGAGATGAAGACATTGGAAAGTTTGATCCTAGAAGTGATGAAGGTATATTTCTTGGATATTCATTGAAGAGAAAAGCTTATAGATGTTACAATAAGAGAACTGAGACTATTGTTGAAAGCGCAAATGTAAAAGTTGATGAAAATTTCAAAATTCAGGAAAGAATGCTTGATTATGAATTAGATAAAGGAACTCACTCTAGACCTAACCCTAAGACTACTGAATTATTTTATAAAATTGACAATGATTTATTGAATGAAAGCCATAGTGAGATCATTGAAGAACTGACACCTGAAGTAAGATTTGAGACAGTGACACCTAACAGGAATCTATCAAGGAATCATCCTTATCAGCTAATTATTGGAAGCATAGACAGAGGAGTTCAGACTCAAAATAAGGTACAAGAATAGTTATGTTTGATTTCTCAAATTGAACCTAAATCTACAAATGAAGCTTGTGAAGATGAACATTGGATTAATGCTATGAAAGAAGAAATAGATCATATTGAAAAGAACAAGACATGGGAATTGGTCCCTAGACCTAAAGATAAGAATGTTATAGGAATAAAATGGGTATTTAGAAACAAGATGAATGAACAAGGAGAAGCAGTAAGTAACATAGCAAGATTGGCATGTAAAGGATACTCACAGCAAGAAGGAATTGACTATGAAGAAACTTTTGCACCAGTAGCAAGAATTGAAGCAGTAAGAATGTTTTTGGCCTATGCATCTTTTAAGAAATTCAAAGTGTATCTGAATGGAGAATTGGAAGAAGAAGTTTACATTGAGAAGCCTGAAGGTTTTCCTTTAACTCAAGAATGAGACATGGTATGTAAACTAAAGAAAGCTTTATATGGACTGAAGCAAGCACCTAGAACTTGGTATGCGAGATTGGATAAGTATTTGTTGAAATTAGGATTTACAAAAGGCACAGTTTATAGCAACCTATATACAAAAGAAATTGAAAATGGTTTGTTGGTTGTAGTAATTTTTGTTGATGATATTATCTTTGGAGGAGAAGATGAAGCCAGTGATAAATTTGCAGATGAAATGAAGACTAAATTTGAAATGAGTATGATTGGTGAAATGAAATACTTTTTGGGATTGCAGATAACATAGAATAGTGATGGTATCTTTGTAAGTCAGACAAAGTACTTGAATGGTTTATTGAAGAGATTTGGAATGGAGAACTATAAAACAGTTGGAACACCTATGGTAACTAGACACAAGTTATCTAGCACAGATGAGACTCCTGCAGTGGAACATAAGAAGTATAGATCTATGATTAGAGGATTGTAGTATTTGACTCATACAAGACCTAATATAGCACATTCAGTTGGAATTGTAGCAAGATTTCAAGCTGAACCTAGAGAATCACATTATGCAGTAGTAAAGAGGATATTGAGGTACTTAAGAGGCATAATTGAGTATGGATTATGGTATGAAAAATCTGATGATTTTACCCTATTTGCATATACAGATGTTGATTGGGGAGGCAGTGTTGATGATAAAAAGAGCACGGAGCATAGCAGAAGCAGAGTATGTAGCAGCAGCAAACAATTGTAATCAGATAATTTGGATGAAGCAAATGTTGAAGGTTATTGGAATAAAATTTGTTGAGCTTGTTGTTATACATTGTGATAACACTAGCACAGTTAGTATGTCTAAGAACCCTATGTTACATTCTAAGACAAAGCATATAGAGATAAAGTGTCATGTAGTGAGAGAAAGTAGCAGAGAAAGAAGTTAGACTTGAGTAGATAAGCACAAAGGAGCAGATTGCAAACATATTTACAAAACCTTTGCCTAAGGATACATTTTAGTATCTAAGAGGTGTGCTTGGGGTTATGCCCCAGCCTACTTTTGAGAAGTGATGCAGATTGTTGCATCCATCCAGTGGTATATGAGCCCTATTTTTCTTCTAGACTAGATGTTGGTACTTCCTCTATGGGGGAGTATATGTATCTGAGCTGAGTCATGAGGACTCTAGTGAATGTATTTTTTGAACAGTGTCTTTTGACATTGAAGTTGTTATTGACATAATGATGAAACATCTGTCATTGATGTCAATGGGGGAGAAGTATACATGAAAAAACATCTAAAACATCTATTAGAGAGAACTAAATAGGAAAATGAAGCAAGATTTGATTGATGAAGAAGACTTGAAGCATTTTCAGAGCAGCAGTGTTGCAGTGATTGGATTTATGGAACTTGGATTTTTTTCATCTATGTTGCCATCAATGCCAATGGGGGAGATTGTTAGGAATGAATGCTGAATATATCCTATGGGGGATTATTAGTAGCCATTTTGTAGCAATTATTGTTGCATTCATGACTATGATTGTCATTGATGTCAACACAGTGATCTACTGAAGTTTAGCAGAGAAGTAGACAGTGTTTGAGTTAGCGCACTAGGGATATTGAAGATGAAGCTATGAGGATTTGGGGAATTACTCTATGATGTGTTATAATATTTTGGTTAAGAGTGTAGATAGTAATTCATTTATTCATGGAAGTTATGAGGAAATCAGTGGAAGCAATATTCAGGCAGTGTTCCTGAGTAGCGGTTTATGGAAATTGGATGATATCTCCTAATCGGGATGGAATCTGGTTATGCACAGTTAGAGATAAATTGGAGATATGTTGTTAGTGATGTGGTTGACAACACAAGATCCAAGGTCACATGAGTGAAGAATTATATTGATTGGAAGCCAACAGTTTTGTGTAATGTTGATGTAACGTGTGGAAAGTTTTATTTTGTAATTTGTATGCTGACTCATTTGTAATTACTTGAGTGTGGTATAAAGGAAGGAATGTATTCCTTGTTTTAACATGGAATGTGATTAATGTAAGTATTATGAAAGTGAAATTGTTGAAAGAGGATATGTGAAGTACTGAGATCTGGTATTGAGATCTGAAGAAGGAGTTGGTGCGGTTTGGCACAGTCAAAGGAGTATTGGATTGTTGAGGTCAGTAATCTTTTGGTATTATTCTATTGATTAATAAAAAGATTAGTTGGATAGTGAGTTCAGTGATCTTACCCTGAAGTTGTTTGGGCAGTGGGTCCTTCTGTCTTCCATAACTCCTAACAGAGTTAGAATCTTTTAACAGGGATTCAAAATCTCCTAATAGGGATTCATATGTACTAAATGTATTTTATAATAATCCTAATAGATTCCATCCTTTCACAAGGAATATTCATATTAGTGCATCTTTTGTGGGCATCATTCCCACCGGGGTTTACTCTTTGATCAAGAGGTCCCCTAGTCAACATATCTTGTGGCATTGTGTTATTGTGCATGTATATCTTTCTATGGTTGTTGGTTACATTGCTTACATGGTTAAAATCTATTAAGGTTGATAAAAATTATATTTATCTGATAACTGATTCACCCCCCCCCCCCCACTCTCAGTTATCTTGGTGGACTTTACTTTCTAACAAGATCTCTTTTAGCTTCCAATTGTATTTCCATGAAAATCTGATGAAACTCGGCCTATTCTTCCTCTTCCTCCAAAATGAAGATATCTCTTTGATATCCAACATAGTTGGTCATTTCCTTCCATGCCACAAAACATAATTCATAAATAACATCAAGTTGGTTTGACTCGGGCCAATTGGTTTCACCACAAACATAGGTTCCTAATTCCATTCTATGTTAGTTTTTGGATGTCTGATTCTGAGGAGGACTGACTAGTTGTTATTGCAGAGAAAAAATGAACTAAAAAATACCTCCACCTTTCTTTGTAAACAATCCTTTAAGCTCACATAATTTTAGCAAAAGATGATAATAATTCATATTTAGAAAATTGTGCTACCACCTCAGTAAGTTCACTCTATTACATTTCAACATTTAAGGAGCTATAACTTGTAAGATTCAAAAAGATTTTGCATGGGAAGGCAAGCCTTATAATTTGGTCAAAGCTTTGGAGTAGCTTGAAACCATTTCAGGCTATCAAAAGAAATAGGAACTTTCAGACCATGTTGGACCTTTACCAATGTTTGGAAATATTGCTCGACTATACACAATATCGAGGAATCAATGAAATTGAGAGCTCCTAAACTACTAAATTCCTCGATGATATTTTGGCTATTAAGTTAGAGGGTCACATAAAATTGGAACTTTTGAACTCAATCATAGATTCTCATGTTTCCAAACTTCAAAGAATGCCCGATAACCTGATTCAACAAGGGAACTTCAAATTTATTAATTGTATTTTAATTCATTGATCGGTTCATTATTAATAAGGAAGTTTTGAAAATTATAAAAAATAGTCAATTTGAAATTTGGCATAACGCAACTAAAACTTTGGATTCTAGATCAGGATGGTGTGTGTATAATACTCCATTTGAAATTTTGCCAAAAAGTGTCAATCATGTGTACCAATTGAGAAAATGCATGAGTTTTTTCTTGTTCAAAAATTGAAACTATACGTCTTTGTTTTCACTCTACAAGTTTACAAATATCAATAGTCATATTTGTTATCTACACATAAAATAGAGGTAAAAATGTTGTGATATATAGGGGATTGCCTAAGTTAAACCTCGAGTAGGAATTAACCTCCTTTACAAAAATGATGAATTAAAGAGAGCTTACCTTTGTATGGCAGAGGTTGGAAACCTTAAAGAAAATGTTGAAATTAACAAATGATACATTTTCTAAATGAACATCTTGTCTTTGAGAATTCACAAAGCTTGATGTTTCTTTATAGTAGGTAATGCATGCCTTCATTCATGGAGGAACGCATAAACTTAATTATGTTTTTGAACTTGAATGTTTGAATGCTTAACATCATAGCTCTCCTCAATTTCCATGAAAATGATTAATTGAAATTTTAATTTAAAATTAGGATATGTTCAAATGAGGGAGAGGGTGTTGAATTTATACATATTTTGTGTTTAAGTTTTGAAGAAGCTTCTACATTTGGGAGCAATTCTTCACTCTACATTTTCTTGATCATTAGAAGTTCAAATTTGGGGTCAAAAAGGTTGGACTATGGGGATTAGCATCATAGTTCAGTAGGTCTATAATGCTAGGCACCACAATCCAAGTTCTTTGAGCTAAAACCAAGGTTAGTGAGCTCAACATTGTGTTGGCCTTGTAAATTTGGCCATGGGTTGAGCATAATTAGTCAAGAATCAAGGACACGAGGGATAACCACCAAAGTGGAGCCAAAATGAGTGTAAAATTTCATGGAGATGCATTTAATACACTACAACTACTATAATAAATCAATGAACTAATATATAAATAAAGGATTGTGAAATTGTATCATGCCATATGAGAACTAGGGTAGTGTTTGACTCTATCGCACATAATTTATCATATAACCCTAGATACCCTATAACTAATTATGAAAATTTTAACTTAAATTCAACCTATCAAGCATATTTATTAAATGATAATGTAAGAAACATTTATATTACTTTAGCTAGAGTTATGAAATTTAAAATTGCATCCATGCATGGATATATGTATGTCATTGTTCACACATCTCTTTCTCAAAATTGTCATCAAAAAATATTTATGTTTTCACAAGGATACATTATTTCAATTGAAGTATATAGTAGACATGAAAAACTCCACTAGTCTAAGGAATATTCCAAAATAGATTACAAATTCTCCATTTACTAGGATAGGTACATTCTTTGTGTATCTTCTTGGCTCATAGAAATTTATTCAATTCTAATTAATGAAATTCATATTATAGAACACTCTTTTCATTGGTTAATTTTATATAGGTGTGGGTGTGGGTGTGTGTATGTAATTTTCATATACCATTCAATCCTCTATAACTTGGAGTATCCCTCGCTCATATATTTGGGGTCATTTTCCGACTAGAGTTCGTCAGAATTTTGACAGGAAAATGTTAGACTTTTGACAAACATTAGAAAAGTTACTCATCGCTATTTTTCATTAGAAGTCCCAATAAAGGCATAGACATCACAATTTTGATGATGTCTACGTTGGAAATGATCCACAGAAGGAGGGTTTTGAGTTGTCGAAAAAGCAATGATTGATCTCAAGTTTTTGTCAGAATTCTAATGAAAAGACCAAGCACAGACCCACCATATAACCAATGAGGTTGTTGTACCTACGACAAAAGGAAATGTCATAGGTATAGCAACATCATCGGTGCTATGACAAGGTTTGTCAGAATGTCGATGAACTATTCGTCAGAATTGGGTTGAACACCAATTTTTTATTAAAAAAAAAAACTATAAATCCAATTTAATTCAAATGAATTGTATATTGAAATGTAGCATTACATATAAGGTTGATTTTGTCCTCAAATTATAATTGATCATGTCACAAAGAAACTAATGAAGTCTTGAAAATGTCTCTACCTTTCCAAGGTGAATTTGGCATAGGGAAGTTGTGTACTAAAAAGGATATAGGAGTGCAACATTTAAGAGAAAAAGAGAAGTTTCTAAATAGGAAGAAATTATAAGTGCAAGAACATGTAAGGCTATAGGAGAATTATTGGAAAAGATAAATATTTTGGAGAACAAATATGGAGTAAAAAATCAAACTCTCTTCATATCTAAGTATGGATATTTGATTATAAGCATTATCAAGGAAGAATTTGGTAAAGAGGAAGAAGAGGTTGATAGAAGTTTGACCCAAAGGAAGCATTGGCTCCCCAAAAAAATCCATCATTTTCCGTCCTACAGACAAGGATCAAACTATGGTTCAATGTTTCACCAACATGTCTTGACCATCCCTAGACCCTCTCTTTCTTGTAATATTCTCTTGATGCATAAACTTATCTACTTGATCATTTGGACTCACCAACATGTCTCATCCTATATCATAACACTCACCAACTCCCTAATTCCATCAACATCTCTGGTCGTTGGGCTACTCTTTGCAACATAATAATGATCTTCATGTCTTTAACAAATATGTGATAAAATGGACTCCTATATGGCTTCTTTGTTTTGTAGTAACACCTTCATAATTTTAGGAAGACCCAAATCAACACCATACCCTTGTTGGGACAACAATCTTGGATAAATGGAATAGCCTAATAAGGTGATTATCCTAGTCATGACCATACCAACCTTTGAGACCTCAACCATTGAGAATGGAATCAAATCAATCATCTAAAATTTCCAAGTTACTCCTCTATATGAATTTAAAATGACAAAATCGATCCCAAACTTGACTGCAACAAAATGAGAATGGATAGTGTTTATTGTTATCAGCACTTTGGATGAGTATGGAACTACTTGGTGGCTTCCAATCAATAGATAATATTGAGGGGAAAATGAAAATGTTTATGAAAACTTGAAATGATTATTTAAATATGAATGTGATATCAATATTATGGTGTTAAAACCTCAAAAGACTTGGACTATCCCTATCACAATATGAAGTAATTAAGACTATGACCATGTATTCAAACACCAAGAACTAGTCAACACATTTATCCAAAACATGAAATAAGTAGATTTGATCCTTTTCAATTTAATTATATCACTTTCACCATTTGATGAGATTCATAAAAAGAAATTCTTAACAGAAAGGTGGATTGCTATTACAGTTATTAAACTTGACAATATGGTTGCAAATTTAATCAATGGACACCAAAACAAAGTAAAAATAAAATTGATCAGTTCTAAACTATCTAATTAGACCAGTGATTGTACACATTTTTTGTTGGGTCTGATCACAAGTTATGTGTTCTTTCTAAGAAGGTTGTGTATGGTTTGGAACACTCATATTTGTTTCCTTTGCAATCCATACTTGTCTACATGCCCTTTCCCAATCCTTGACGATATTGTCCCCCTTGCATGTTCATTTTCTATTCTCTAATTACAGTATCATCAGAGCTATTTATATTTGCAAGTTCACTATTTATTTGTGTTCCTTGAATCCTCTAGGTTGGATGTTATGTTAGATACCCCCATCTACATCATGGGAAGCCATTTCAAAAGTTTTCAAACCTTGTTTATAAGGGTGTCTTGTTCATTGTCATGCTTAGGATAGTCCTAAGGTTGTGACTAATTCATTTGTTTAATTAATAAGGGAATGATACCATTTAAGGTACCATGGCATGAGAAGATGAAGATTTGGAAAGGGGCGGATATTGAGAATCTTTGACCATTAAGTGGTCTTGTAAAGGAACACAGAGTTGTTATTAGTCCACACATATTAAGATTGGTAAGTGTTGTGAGGGATAGGATAAGTGTGTTGAAGAGTGTAGGGAATACCCAAGAAGTAGGAAGGAACTGTGGGTCCAAGGTAAGGGTAGTTGAGCCTTTGTTGCAGAAATATAGGTGATTATCTTAAGTAGGACAGTGGGATCTTAGAATCAGATCCTAAAGTGAAAGAACTAAGGTGATCAGAGTGTTGAGAGTTGAAAGGTTGTTTGGGCTAAAACCTAGATTATGTGGAGGTTAAAACCCCAAGGGTTAAGTTTGGGGAAGAAGTTGAAACTAATGAATGGTGTCCATAGGAATGGGACAGTGAAGAATGTGATTGGATTTAGGATTGTGGGATGAAGTAGTAAAGTGGTAAGAGTTTGATGGATTAATAGGGTGTGAGGATCCTAAGATGGATAAGTATAAGAGTATATTTTCATAGGTTATTATAATAAGGTTTTAAAATAGTCAAGGGAAAGATAAGTCATTCAGTGAATGAGAATGAGTGGTCAATAAGTTATGAGAAGGGTTTTGAAGTTGTAAGATCAGTTATATGATCAATGAATTTGATGTGATCATAGTTTCTAGATAGAAAAAGAATCACTTGACCATTAATAGGTCTTGAAGAGGAGTAAGGTGAAGGTGTTTGTGATCAGGGTAAGGGGTCTATGCATTGATCCTAGTGAGAAACTAATTTACGATTGAGAAAGAACAATTTGATGTGAGAAGTTGTATCTCACAATCAATTATATAGTTTGTCCTTATTGATTAGGAAATTGTGTGGGAGTTTTCAAGATGATTAGTACTTGTCAATTTTGGTGCAACTTTGCAAAATGCAATTTTGCAAAAGTTGCACTTTTTGCAACTTTTTTGCATTTTTACAATGTTGACTTTGAAACTTCTCAAAAAACATCCTAACATATCTAAATGGGAAAAATAACATCACTTACATCCTTTATGGCCTTCCTTAGCACTTTTACATTGATTTGACTACCTAGACCTAAAAAGGACCTATATGAGCAACTCACGGTGAGGATGCCTATGCAAAGGGGGGTTCGTTACAATAACAAAGAAATGGGTTGAATTCATAAGATTTTTTATTATTGTTACAAGTATTTCATTAATTAAAATAATATTATAGAGGTTCTCTTTACCTTATGGGGCTGCATCATCCTCCTGATCATTTTGTGTAGCCTCATCCCAAACATGTTGAACACCCTCTAAATCCTCTAGAGTTGAAACATGAAAGGTTAAATTAAACAATACACCAATTAAAATTAAATTCATTTAAAGGAATAATAATGGTCCTCTTTACCTAATGGGGGTACATCACGTTCCTGATATTGTTTACCCAGATCATGCTCAACTTGGTCACCACGGTCTACATGCTCTAAAAAAAAATTTTAAAAGGTTACATTAATTGCTGCACCAAATTCAATTAAACATGTCTAATTGTATTAATAATTACATAAAAAAAATTTTTATCACATGAATACCTCCCGTACCGGGATCCACACCACAACCTTCATCATGTGTAGATTATGTTCCACTCATAATAGGTTGCATTCCAATGTCATGTGTGTTGTTATGATTACTTGATTAGTTAAAACAAATATAGTCACTTTATGTTAGAAATTAACATCAAATAGATTATTCCTCAAGTATTCAATTTTAAATAATTTTCATTTAGCTTATTTACCTGATTGATGGATGCACCAAAATATTGTGTTTCCACACTCAATCCTTTTAGGTGTTCAGCCACGGATCCATTGCCTTCCCAGAATGCAATTTTCATCTCATCTTATGTGGGTTCTCTATTGAACTCAGAGCCCTGCATTTTTTCTTAATATCATGAATTTTTCTTGTATTGTTTAATGATTAAAAAAAGTGTTTTCAATTTATTATTTTGAAGTGATATTTTTTATTGATACTTACAATTCGTGCAATAACTTTCATATAACCACCAGAGCTGAGTTTGTGTTGCATGTACTTTTCTAGTCTTGCCTTAGTTGTCTTTGATTTGTGGAGTAGTCTATGAAAAGTTTGAAATATGTTAGATTATATAAATATAAAGAGTAATTAGTACATAATCATATTATTAATAGTATCACATACCTTCCTCTGCCTAGTGTTGTATGTCCTTTTTTTCTTTCAGCCTTGTCCTTTGCATTTGAAATCAAATCCTTCCACTCCCTCTCTAGAAGATCATGGCGGGAACTCATGCTTTTTGTTCTTCTCTAAATGTGTCCTATATTGGTTCCTCACATACTTTAGATATGTTCTTGCTTTTTGAAAGACCTAGCTTTTGTCAAATGTGTCATTTCCAAACAAAACAACACAACGGTTTATGAGTTCCTCTTTTAGCTTTTTATCTTGATCATTTCACCACTTACGTATGGTGGGCCCAAAGATCTCCAATGTAATTTCATTTAGATATTTATAAAAAAACATCAATGCCTACAAAAAAATCATGGGATCATTAGTCCAAAATGAGTGATCAATAAATAAATTACAAGTGAATTGTATATGATAATAATTTTAAAGTACCCAGAACCTTTTCTATCTTTATGGGAATTTCATCTTTAGTCACCAAAAAAGTGACCAGTTATGTTCCTGTACTAGCAATACAAGAATATCCATGAAATATTGTTGTGATATCACCAGTAGTGGCCTTTGCATCCTCATCTACATGTCCTTGTGCAGAAAATGTTTCCACTATGAAATGCCCCCAAGAAAGAACACTTCGAGGAAAATAAACACATAACAAAAAAGAGAGAACAAGAGGGATCTACCAACTGTGGGGTCAATATGACGTGTAGAAGTTGATGTGTGGATGTTGTATGTTGCTAACCGTGCAGTCGGCAATATAGGTGTTGATGATGGGATCGTACGGGGCAACATTTGCACAAGAACATGGACATCACCTGAAGAATAATACATTAAATATATGAGCAATAACACATTAATGAAAGGACATGAACATGTAAAAATATGATTTGGTGTATGCATAGAATATGGTCATCACCTAAACCACCTGGAGTACCCTAATCATGGCCATGAGCAACTTCATGAGGATGCAAAACTACCTATAAAAACAACAAGTACATATTTTAGTTCATGACATAAAATAGTATAAAATATAAACCATTAATGAACTTATATTATAATCAAAGATTTCATGGCTTCTTACTTGCAATTTTTCTTCTCTCTGCATCAATTGTTTCACCCTCTCTTTTATCTCATTAGTTTGAGGGATTATGTATGCCAAAGCAATAATTTTTTTATTAATTTTTTTTACATCTTTCTTTATGTATGTCATCATCGCATAATAGTGTGTCCACCTTTGTATTGATGTTCTCAGGTACTACATGTGCCTTTCCCTAAATATCCATATGTGACAAGAATATTATTAACATTCTCATAATTAATCCAAAACACTAAAGAAATGAACATAATATTATAACATTTTGCTTCTATCTAATTTGTACAATTGCAATGAGGTTAATCTGCTGAGTAGAAGGGCCCATAGCTATATCCCTATTTGTGCTATGTGTTGGATCCATGTCGCGTTGTGACACAAATTAAATATAAAAAAACATTAACAAAATGAAACCAATAGACTTACCAAAAAAAGTTAATAATAAAATGGTATATTGGAGTCATTAATTAGAGGTTGGTTTAAATGGTATATAGTATGTACCACCACCATGATAGTAACTTTGTTTGTATCTATGTGATTCAAATTATAATCGATTGGCAAATCTTCCCTTGCACTTATTGATTTTATCACACATACGAATACACAATTTCCCTCGCACGCCTCAAATATGTTATTGGATTGCTTATTGGTTGACCCAGGTCATGTATTGTTTATAAAACCTATAATATTCCCTATTGCTTTTGTCCTTCCATTAATGTACATAGCCACTCTTTTACTTTGATCATTATCTTTTTTTTTGTATATAATTTGTTGAAAGCGCATACCTACGCATACTTTTTTTATATCGAACAAGTTGCATCCAATTTTGTAATTGTAAGAAGGTACAACATACTCCATTAACTCAACAACTTTTTTGTAACAAATCTCTATTTCACCCATTGAAAATAGGCCTAAACCATGTAATGATGATGCTTCTATGCGATATTGTAATACCCCAAAAATGGGCTATAGGTTCATTAACCTCCTATATCAACACATCGAACGAAATCGACATGAAAGTCCTAACCTAAGGCACATCGGCACATTATCGAATCTTAATTGATTATCTTAAATTTTGCATCGGGGAATATTCCTTAGTCCTATTTATCCTAATTATCTTTAATTTAATGATTATTTGGTGATAAATCCTATTTATCCTAGAGTTTGATTAATTGAATATTCTGAATATTTAATTAATTAGATTTAATACTGCCACTTAATTATTTAATTAGATTTAATTATAGTTATTCCTAAATTATATTATTTAAATTTTGACAATAAATTAAATATCCTATGACTAATTGATTAAATTCTTATTTAATTAATTAATGTCAATTGTCAATTTTTGATAATATAGTTTTTGAATAAAAGTTTGATTTAATAATTGATTAACCCATAAATCAATTATTTTATTTTTAAAATCAATTAAGTTGAGGATAAATCACTTTATTTATTAAATTAATTCATAATTAATTATGCACATCCAAAAAGCAATTAAGCTTTAAATTAGAAAATCGATTCAAGTTGTTTTAAAAAATAAATGCAACTCTCTTTTGAGTTGAAAGCTGATCTCAACTTCTAATTTAAATTAAAAAGCTGATTTGCATGATTTTGTGAGTTAATCTATCTCTAAATTCTTGATAACTCAAAAATCAACTTGAGTTTATCAAGAGTGATTTATGGTTTTTTCCATGCACCTCCAAAGTCTTGGATTTCTATAAATTAAGGCCTCAACTCTTCATTTTGGATCCATCCACGAATTGCATCCTCACGCTAGCAAATTGGTGATCGAAGAATCAATCTTTGCGAATCAAAGTTGTTGTGAGATTTTCATTGTTTTTGAGCATTCATATCATTTAGCATATCATTATTAGATTAATTGCATGTCATATCAATTTCTCATATAGAATAGATTCATATCAGTTTATCTCATCTTATTGCATAGAAAATCCAAAAATATAGATTAATTTGCATTCATCTCATATCTAGATTCTGCATTCAAATCCTTTGTTTAGGTGTCATCAAGGTCACTGATCTCAGTCCAATCTGAGAATATCATACTCGCACCTACTAGAAGGCAGTAAATCACCTGGTTAGATTAGTTTCCATTTCACTGCACGATTTTGATTTCTACTAACCTCTAATGTTTTACTGAAGTGTTGTGTCTATAGCTAGGTACAAAATTCACACACACTTCTGGCGCCCACCGTGGGGCCCTGAAATGGGTTTCCATTCCAATTCTATCAATTTCTATCTATTTCTTGTCATCTTCTGATCAAAACTACAATTTTTATTTTTTGTCCATACATTTTTCATATGACTTTTGTCAGAAAGTCATTTCAGGAGACACCCACTGTCGTACAATAGGTTTAGATTTTGAGGCTCATACCATAGTGTACACATTGTCATTTGAAAGCCCTATTGTCATATGAATAGGTACCCACAGTCGTATGAGTTTTCAGACTGTCGTTTGGAAGGTAACCCACTATCATACAAGTTTTGACTCCAGATTCAATTGTCATTTCATATTTTCAGGCAATTTTCTAGATTTGATTTCCAAATTTGGACTAATAGCTAACATTAACAATTGAAATCTTATGTTTCTAATTGGTATTTGTTGGTTCTGATTGGGAAAAGCGTGAGAATTGTTAAAAATAGGTAAGAATCTACTAAACGCATTGCGAGGAATTCATGTAATCTTCTCAACTGATAACATTTTGATTTGGACTAAAATGAACTCTCACATGTCAAGCTTGTGTGACCTTTATTGCTTTCATATCACAGATTTCATTTTGGGCTATAAAACGAATGTAGATTTGCTTTTCTCATATCTGTTACACATAGTAAATGGGCCCTATGAACACTATTTATGGTTCTTGAGAGAGTGGGTTTCCAATGAATCTCTTCTCAATGAGAGAACCCTTGTAGGTAGGGAGGTTACTAAGAGCATCTCACATTCTACTAGATTTGTGCGTCTTCAACTTCTGATTGATACATTCTCTCTCCGGAGAGGTTGATAAATCATAAGTGGTTAACATCATAGATCTTTGTGAGATAATCTTGGTCTTCGCATGTTGGATTAATCTGTCTACTTTGTTTTGTTTAAAAGTGAAAAGGCTAGAGGACTATGCTCTACTCCCATTTTGGGTAGTATCAGAAACTCAGATCTTTGAATCTGGAACCAGTCTCCATGTGGTATCTTTTTTGAGTCACCTTTAGAGAGGGTTAATAGTAATGGACATTCCCTTAATTGGATCAACCACGTTGATGGAACCTCAAGTGGTAATAGCCATTTTCATCATGGTAGCAACAGTCGCTATATAAATGTCCTTGTGGAGGAAATCTTCATAGGTGTGGTCTCTTGTTGGGTTGTCAGATCTCCCTAGTAGCTCCTGATTGATTAATTTCTCAAACTATGTCAAAACCCCGGTGCACCTGGATTGGAGTTCACCCTCTTGAGATCACAAAAGTTGCAGAGTTAGACCATTACTACAAACCCTAGTGAGGCCAAATTTTCATTTTATAGGAATATGTGTGTTATTACAAAACATTTTGGAACATACACTGTTAGCACTCCTAGGGATTAGCACATTCAGTCACTTGCTTGTTCATGCACAAGTTTGCTTTGTCCCCTGTTCATTATTTTTAGATGTGCTTGAAATCACTTGCTTGTTGTTTTGTGTGCATGTTTATCTATCTGGTTACTAAGAATGAATCAATCTGGTACAATCTTCAAATCTGGACAGACAATTTTATGAACAATTTGAAACTGAAAACCTAAAAATTGCAAAATCTAATGTCAAAAACCTTTCTAGAGTCAAAATTCATCTCATAAAGTCAAAAAGTCATATGAATTTTGGCTATTGTCATTTCAGAACCCCCATATTGTCGTATGATAGCTTGTATAGTGTCGTACGAGTTTTGCCGCTAGTCAATAGCAAAAGTCAAAAATCCTGCTATCAACTATCGTGCGAGTTTTGCAACTGTCGTACAATCTCTTCAATTGTCATTTCATAGACTATCCACTATCGTACAAGCCTGTAGAAAGTCATTTGAGAAAAGTCTAAAAAATTGTCAAAAAGTGTTAAAAACTATCAGAGACCCAGCTTTTACAGCATATTTCTAGAGTCTGTCAAGAAAATCACTGTGTCAAGAATAGAGTAGAAACTAGAATGAATCCAATCATTTTCTTAAAGTGGCCTCTTGAGTCTGATTCAGCCTTCTGTTTAATCGATTTGAGTCTTTTTCATCTTGTGTCAAAACCTTGTCATAACTATCAATCTTCAATCCATCTTCAAAATGGCTAAGTGTTGTGAACTCATGTCCGCTATCTTTTCGGCATCTACCCATACATCCAGGGCATAGTATCCTTCATTTACATCCAATCTTATCCTTAATCAATCAAACCTTGACAAGGTTGTGTCATTTGATCTTCTTGAATCAGATCTTTCTTCAGTTGTCTTCATCATATTCTTTTGCTTCACCCAAGGTTAATGGTGGATACTAGAGCTTCCTCTCATAATAAATTAGGGGAGACATCTCATACCTTACCTATAACCACTATCAAGGGTCCAACTCTTGAGAAACTCTACAATTCTGGTCTTTACGAAGACGATGGTCTTGGCAATTTTTTATTAAAAACTGGTTACATACCCCCTCCATCAACTCATGGAGGTAGTCAAAAAACCCCTCCTCAATCTAATCTAGGGAGTCCTAAAACTCCTAACATGTCTCATGGAGGGACACATCATGGGTCCCAAGGACACCAGTCTCAACATGGTATGGATCAAGAACCTACACCTACTAAAATTGCTCAATATCAAAATGATGATAACTTTAAAAGAATGATGAAACATTTCTTGAAAGAAAATAGAGAAACATACTTCCTAGAGTTAGCTCATCAAGGAGCTAAACTTCGTCCCAACTTTAATGTGGAAGATATCATTACACATGAGGAAGAAACTCCTATTTTAGCTATGATGAAACAAATGCACACCATGCAAGTAAAACTTAACAAAATGGAAAAAGAAAAAGAACCTAAGGAGTTATCCATGGAGGCCCTATGTCTTTTTCCATTCGATAAAGACTTGTATATGCCACCATTCCCTAAGAGGGTGTAAATGCCAAAATATGATAAGTATGATGGAAACTCTGATCCTCAAGATCATGTCAGATAATTATGTGCTCAATCTATGGAGTTCATGCATGAACCAACCTATCTGATGCATCTTTTCCCCTGATCTCTGGGAGGGTCAACCATTCATTGGTTCTCTAGGATGCCTCCTACAATCAAAACCTTTGAGGAGTTGATCAAATTGTTCTATCAAAAATACTCCTACAACATCCAACATCCAGTCACCATGATTGATATCTACAATCTCAAACAATATCTAGGAGAACCATTCCTGACATTTCTCAAAAGATAGAGAAAGAAATTCTCTCTATATGCTAGGCCTATTCCAGAAACTAAAAAGATGGAAATCTTCATCAACAATCTTGTTCTAGAAATCAACTACCCTTTACAAATGCAAAATCATACATCTTTTGATAAGATGGTAGATAATGCAATCAAAATTGAAAAAGTACTTGTGAAAAAAGGAGATGTCACACTTCAAAAGGACAAGTATGAATCTAGTTCTAAGGATAAGAACAAAAATTAGAACAAGAATAAGGGCATCATCATAAATGGCATTGTTGATAATCTCCATGCCCCATCTAAGGCACCTGCTTTCAATCTAACCATTGGTACCCAAGCCATCAAAGCTTTAGAACAAAAGGTGTCTGAATCATCTCAAAAGAAGCCAGAATACAAATCTTGGTCCGCTGATAATAAATGAAAGTTTTGTTAGGAATGAATGAAAATTATTTTGGTAGTCATTCTGTAGCAGTTGTTGTTGCATTCATGACTTGGATTGTCATTGATGTCAACACAGTGATATTATGGATATTAACAGGAAAGCAGGTACAGTTTTATTTTGCGCACATGTTGTATTGTAGATTGGCTTTTGTGAAATTGATGGTATGTTCTTTGGTGTGTTATTAACCTATGGTTAATAGTGCAAAAAGAAATTCATTCATTTATGAGAGTTATGAGCATTTTGGTGAAAGCAATGTTTAGAAAGTGTTTCTGTGAAGCGATTTTCAGAAATCGGAGGATATCTCTTAGCTGGGATGGAATCTAATTTTGCGCAGTTAAAGGGATGTTGGAGACTTATTAATGATTATGTGGTTCATAGCACAAACTTTGAAGATATGTTTGGAGAAAGTTACAGTATCTGGAAGCTGACAGTTTTATGTGAAATTTTGTGTGTAGCGTGTAGAATTTATTATTTTGTAATTGAGGACCGACTCATTTGTAATTATTTGAGTTTGGTATATAAGAAGGAATTTTTTCCTTGTTACAATAATTACTATGAAGTTTGAGATGCAAATATATGCATGAAGTAAAGAAAAGAGCTAATTCAATGATGAAGGAAGACTTGTGAGTACAGAGATCTAGAATTGTGATCTTGTGTAGCAGAGAGTGCGGTTTTGGCATAGTGTGAAGGAGGTAATATATTTCATATTATTCTATTGAATAATTCTAAGATCTTTTGGACAGTGGGTTCAGAGATCTTGCCTTGAAGTTGTTTGGGCAGTGGGTCCTTCTGTCTTCCATAAACTCTTAACCGGGTTAGAATCTTTTAACAGGGATTCAAAATCTCCTAACAGGGATTTATATGTACTGAATGTATTTCATAAGACTCCTAATAGGGTCCATCCTCTAACAAGGAACTTTTATATTAGTGCATCATTTTGTGGGCATCATTCCCACCGGGGTTTACTCTTTTCAATAGGTTCCCTAGTCAACATATCTTGTGTTATTGTGCAATTGTGTATGGTTATCTTTCTATGGTTGATTAGTACATTGATTATATTGTTTAAATAATTTGAATGGTTAAATTATCTGATAACTGATTCACCCCCCCCCCCTCTCAGTTATCTTGGGGATCTTTACTTTCTAACAAGTTCACTCCTCTTGGAGAATCTTTGGAATTAGCCATGAGAACTCTGTTAGCTAATAACATCATCTCTTTGCCTGAGATCCAACAATCTGATCTTGACCCTAAGCCAAAATGGTGGAGAGAGAATGAATTTTGTGATTTCCATTGGGGTAAAGGTCACAAAACTAATAACTTCTTGCGCTTGAAGCATACCATTCAAGACAAGATTGATAATGGAGAAATCATGATTGATAATCCTAAAAGCAATAATGATCACATAGCATTCACCAAACCATTTCCAAAGCATAGCCAAGGAGATTCATCTTCTCAGCCTAATGTGGGTGCTAAGGTCAATTATGCCTATCTTGGAAATAATATTGTTATCAATATGGTTGAACCAAACCTATCTGAGCATTGCAATGTCATCATAATTATACGAAGAGATAGAGAAAATCAATTAGCTAATGCAGTTACTCAATCACAAGCTCAGGCACACCTACAAGGGAAAATCCTAGATTAATCAAATGTCCCTAAGGTGCCTTTCAATTTATCTTCTGCTTCTAAATAGAGGGCAACATCTAAATCTTCAAATCCTAAGCACACGAGGCCTACTTCATACAGTATTGTCCAACAACTCCAACATACTAATGCAAAAATCTCCATCTTTGAGTTGCTTCAGATATCTCCAACTCATAGAGCCATCCTGGACAAAGCTCTGCTCAGATCCAATGTTCCTGATAACCTTGATTTAGACAGATTCCAGGCTATGGTTGGTCATCTTATGTCTCCATAGTATATCTCCTTTTTAGAGGATGATGATAACTCCTTGAGTCATTCACATAACCAGCCCTTACATATAGAAGTCTTGATCCAAAACTGTCATGCCAAACGTGTGTTGATAGATGGGGGTGCTGGTCTGAATATTTGTTCTTACAGCTTGATCACACAATTAGGATTTTCAGAAACAGCCATTGATGCTAGAAAGAAAATAACTATCAAAGCATATGATGAAGAAGAAATATGCTCCAAGGGAACAATTGTCTTGCCTATCAGAATAGGTCCTGTCATCAGAGATACTATATGTCAACTTCTTGATATACCTTTGGCTTACAACATCCTTCTAGGGAGACCCTGGATACATGAAATGAAAGCTATTCCTTCCACATACCATCAGTGCTTGAATTTCCTTGTGATGGAGTAGAGGTAACCATTCCAACTGATGTGTCAACAACTTGCAATGCATTGAAGGGAAATGCAGATAAACTTGTTCCTAATAACAAAGAATCTTCCATTAAGAAAACAGATGTAGCATCCACATCTAAGATGGAAGATATTGCAAAAGAGGTCAACATCAAAGAAAATGGTATGGGAGAATATACTATAGAGCCAATCTTGTCTTTGAAATCTCTCCCTATCTTGCCTAAGTCTTATGGGCAAGCTCTAAAATAGTTCAAACCAGAATCTAAGGAACCTCTTGAGGCATATAAAGGAAAATTTGTTGCAGAAAAAGTACCTAAGAAAGAATTTGAAGAAGATGAAGCTATGCTTGCCTGGCTCTACAAAGATGAACCTGAATCCCAAGTTGTTCCACCTAGTGACTCTAAAGTATCAAAGGTTCCTTCTAAGTCATATGGTCTAGGGAATAAACTGATAGCTAAGATGGGATATAAAGGAAAGGGACCTCTAGGACTACAGGGTAAAGGTCTTCTGTCACCTCTTGAATGTCATCATCGAGCCAACAAGAATATGACAGGTCTAGGATACACGAAGAAGCCTTTCTATCTTAGCAAGAACTCCCCACATGTTCTAGAACAAATTGAGCCTTCTATAGCAAATCAACTAAAGGGGGAAATAACTGAACAATCTGATAGTGATGATTCCGACACCACTAATGAGCTCATTCCTTATGAGCATTTTACTAAAGAAATAAAAGACCTCCTTGAAGCTGAAGATGATCCAATAAAAAGAATTAAAGTAGTAGAAACACAAGAACCTACTATAGAGCAAGAGATAGTTGCAACACAAGAACCAGCTAATCTCGAAGGCAATCAAAAAGAGGAAGGTGGTAGTTATTCTAAGATAGATTCCCATGAGTATGAATTCAAATCATAATATAAGGGTAACCCTTCTTGGGGTATTCATCCTAACTTTACTCATGTTCTTAGATTTCCTAGAGGCGTAGATGAAGAATCTAATGACTATGAATGGGGAGCCATTCCAAAAGAAGATGAGCTTATTACAGAGAAACATGTTGATGTTATTCACCAATATGCACCTAAACCCAATGTAAGTCTAGAGTGAAATGATGAACTTATCAAGTCTGATCCACTGATAGCTGAAGTGGACTATCACAATGACATTGAGCCTATTCATGAATTGAATGTCTTAAGTTGTAATATCACCTTTGAACTCGAGCATCGGGTTAGGACTGATGATGATAGATCCATATTCATAAACACTCTTTCCCAAAATCTTTCACCACTTTGACTATCCAACATCCTGAACTTCTTGATCAAACCTCCACAAACTCGAGCCATGGTATTTATACCTTCTCGAATGACTATACCCTTGCTTGCTACCTAAATGCAGTTGAGCCTATGAGGACTTCCATCAGTGAATTGAGCGTTAGCATGATGGAGTCGAACATCAAGTATCTTAGTCAGAAAAATAAGAATAAGAATAAAAAGAAAAGGAGTTCTATTTGAGGGTGAAAACCACTTTGTGGCAGTCTCAGAACCTACAAAAGTAAAAATAAAAGATGTATCCAAAGGTGAAAACCTCTTTGCGGTGCCTAAGGATGAGATATTTGATGTCCTTTCAAGTCATTTAAAGGATAGATCTCCAGTTCTAATTGAGCCCACTCAATCTATCAATTTGGGAACAACAGAAGAACCACAATTGATCCATGTAGCACAATTTTTATTAGAGGAAGAAAAGAAAAAATTTACAACATTCCTAACAGAGAAGAAGATCAACTTTGCATGGAAATATTTAGATATGCTAGGGTTGGATCTTGATCTTATAATGCACCATCTATCTATTGCTCCTGGAGTAAAACTTGTTAAACAAAAGTTGAGAAAGATGCATCCTCATGTTGCACTCTTGGTAAAAGCTAAATTAGAGAAGCTCCTAAAAGATGAATTTGTCTGAGTGATTGATTATGTAGAATGGATCTCTAATATTGTACCTATTTCAAAACCCAACAAATCTATAAGAGTGTGCACAGATTTCAAAGATGTAAACAAAGCATGCCCTAAGGATGATTTTCCACTACCTAACATTGATATGATAGTGGACATGACTACGGGTTTTGAGATGTATTCTTTAATGGATGGTTTTTCTAGATATAATCAAATAAAAATTGCTCCAGAAGATCAAGAGAAAACTGCTTTCACATGTGCATGGGGCACCTTCTGTTGGAATGTCATGCCATTTGGGCTTAAAAATGCTGGTGCTACATATCAGAGAGCCATGACATCTATTTTTCATGACATGATGCATAGGACTATGGAGGATTATGTTGATGATACTTTAGCAAAATCTATGATTAGAACTAAACATCTAAATAACTTGAGCAAGATACTAGATAGAATGGAAAAATTTAGTCTCAGACTAAATCCTAAGCAGTGTGCTTTTGGTGTCACTTCTATAAAGCTCTTAGGATACATAGTCTCAAAGAAGGGCATTGAAGTTGATCCAGCTAAAGTAAAGGCTATAATGGAGATGCAACCTCCCAAGAACATTAGTCAAATGAGGACATTTCAAGGAAGAGTTCAATCTATCAGATGCTTCATATCTCAGCTAGCAAACATATCACAGCCTTTTACAAAAACATTACATAAAGGTGTGACATTTGCATGGAATGAAGAATGTGAGAACAACTTTACCCATATTAAGAAGTATCTATCAAATCCTCCTATTTTGATGCCTCCCATTCAAGGGAAGCCTTTGATCTTATATGTCTCCGCTATAGATACATCACTGGGGGCATCGCTTGCACAATATGATGAGAACAAAAAGGAAAGAGCTATATACTATATCAGTAGGACATTGGTGGCATACAAAAAGAACTATTATATGATTGAAAAGGCTTGTCTAGCTGTGATCTTTTCATCACAAAAACTGAGACGTTACATGTTGGCACATACCACATAGTCGATAGCTAAGATTGATCCACTAAAGTACCTACTAAGCAAAGCTGCCCTCACAAGTAGATTAGCCAAATGGGTCATGCTCTTAAGTGAATTTGACATTGAATATGTTGAAAGAAAAGCTATAAAAGGACAGGTTATTGCTAATCAATTAGCAGATACACCTATGATTGATGATACACCAATGCAAATGGAATTTCCATATTCATCTATCATGACTCTTTCTTCTAGAGAATGTCAGTTATTCTTTGATGGCTCCTATACATAGAATGGATCCAAAGCAGGCATATTTTTCATCACACCTCAAGGATATTCCATACCTAAAGCATTCAAATTAAATTTTCCTTGCACAAATAATATTGTTGAATATGAAGCCCTTCTTAATGGCATGAAACTAGCAATTGAGTGGAGAGTGACAGAGATACACATTCATGGAGACTCTCAACTTGTTATCCATCAAGTCAATGATGTGTACCAGACTAAAGATGAAAATCTTATTCCATACAAAAGAATGGTAGATGATCTCAAGAATTATTTCATATCTATCTCATTTGAGAAAATACGTAGAACAAAGAATAAGGCTGCTGACGCAATGGCAACGTTGTCTACTCTATTACAGCAGCCTAAACATGAGCTATGCTACGAGTTCCTAGTGGAGGCACTATCTTATCCTACATATGATTCCCCTGAAACCCGCATGATTTGCACTATTGTAGGTCATGATTCATCCAGATATAAAAACCTATTCTCCTATCTCAAAGACCAAATCATTCTTGATACCTTTAATCATCATGAAAAGAGATACCTTATCCGTAATGCCTCCCGATATGTCATCATTGGTCACGATCTGTACAAACAAGGTCTAGATGGTACACTACTTAGATGTTTAGAATGGGAAGAATCTCAACATGCATTAGAGGAAGTCCATTATGGTATTTGTGGGTCACACTCAAATGGTTTAACACTAGCTTGAAAACTTATTAGGGCTGGGTACTATTGGCCTGAAATGGTAAAAGAGTCTATCAAGTTTGCTAAGAACTGTCAAAAGTGCCAAGTGCATGGAAACTTAATTCATGCTCTAGGGAGAGATCTAATCCCCTTTACTACACAATGGTCTTTTCACCAATGGGAATTTGATCTTACAGGAGCTATACATCCTCATTCTTCTAATGGACATACCCATATAATCACAGCTATAGATTATTTTACAAAATGGGTAGAAGCAGTCCCTTTGACACAAGCAACTAGAAAACAAATATCTATGTTCATCTTGAACTATATCATATGCAGATATGGGATACCTCATTCCATAATCATAGATAATGGTGGACAATTCAAGAACAAAGATCTAGATGATTTATGTGCCAAATTCAAGATTACACAACATTGGTCATCAATCTACTATCCTCAAGGGAATGGACAAGTAGAGGCTTCTAACAAGAATCTATTGAAAATCTTGCACCGTACAATTAATAAAATAGGAAGAGACTGGCATCTTATGATCAATCCAGCTCTTTAGGCCTATAGAACAAGTATCAGAATGCCCACTAGGGCTACACCTTTCACTTTAGTTTATGGGTCTGAAGCGGTACTGCCTATTGAGATTAAACTCCCATCACTAAGAATCAGAATGCATGGTCTAGTAACTGATGATGACTACAGAGTGTCTAGGTTGCAAGAACTTGAACTACTAGATGAGCGCAGAATAGCAGTGTATGATCATCTTAGAGTGTATCAGAAAATAATGTCTAGAGGTTACAACAAGAAATTCAGACATAGAGAATTTTAGGTTGGTGATCTAGTATTGAGAGAGAATCCTAAAAATCAATCACATCAAGAACGCAAGGGGAAGTTTGAACCCAAATAGCTGGGTCCCTTTTTTATCACTACTACTTTTGGCTCTGGTGCCTATCAACTCTCAATGACTAAAGGAGAATAGCTCCAAGAACCAATCAACATTCTCCATCTAAAGAAATTCTACGCCTAAGGCATTCGGTCTATGGTAAAATGTCCTAAAAATTTATAAAAATTGGAAAAAGTCCTAAAAACATGAACATCTTGGTGAAAACCTAGCAATAGGTGCCTTGATGATTCACAAAAAAAGTAAAAATTATCAAAAGTACAAAAAAATTGAAAAAATGAAAAATACAAAAAAAATGAGAAAAAGAAAAAGTGCCTTGGTGAAAACCTAGAAACAGGCGCCTTGGTAGCAAAAATAGAATCTTTGCCAAGATGGTGAAAACCTAGCAAATGGGCACCACTTGTTTCAAAACACTCCATCTATTAGCACAATCTTGGTCTTTCCCAACTTTCAGTCTTGCTTTAGTTTGTACATATTTCCCAGTTTGTTTCTGCATTCCTATTTTCAATAAGTCGGTCTATACACCAATCAACTAAAGCGTTTGTATCCTATCAATGTTCAAACTTAGGGGCAATCAAAGTCATATCCTATGGCCTCCAATGTATCTTAGACGTATCATATCCAATTAGAGTCCTTTGAAGCTTCATCTGAGTCAGTCAGTCAGTCTCATCTCCAGAAAAAATTTTGCATCTACAACAACGCAATCAAACATCAAACACAAATTGAAAACAATCTATGCTTTTTACATGCTTTTATCTCCTTGTTTGCTTACTAATTCACATTGAGATTTTTGCATATTTTGTTCCCACGAGCTCTTCGATGATGTCCTTTATAGGATTTAGAGAGTGATGACCGGGGGCATAATCTTTTCTTTGTCTTTTGTTTGTATGTGAAAATCTAACAACTTTGGAAATTCTGGATTGAAATGGTGTCTGACTGTAAGAGCCTCTATCTCAAATTGGATGGCCATGTGTACCTCGACCATTGATACCCAAAAGATTCAAGGAAGTTTGATCTAACTATTGTCTCTTTTGAGTGTGTTCTTTCTCCTATTGTGAAATGCGATCTTACTTAAGGATGTGAATGATAAAGGGTCACTATGGGTAATTCACATTGGATTTAGACTGATCTCTTGACTGTTTGATGTGTTTATACACAAGGCGTATTCTAGTCATCATGACATCTATGTTTTGATGCTTATACAAATTGCTATATCAAAATGGACATGATATTCAGGTCATCCTGGCGTTTGTGCCTTGGTGCTTATATCTAATCCGACATTCCGAAAATAAAATCAATATTCATATGTCCATGGTTGCCTAACCAGTAGGTGTTGTATTGATTCCTACGCATACAAATCAATATTCATATGTCTATGGTTTCATAACTAGTGGGCATTGTATTGATTTATCCAGTTACCTAAAAATTCAATGATGAAATTGACCGACACATGATCAATGACTAGGTCCTAGGTCTTAAGTTGCATTATATTTTACATGTTTCTTTGCATTTTGCATGTTTGCATGATCTCACAAATGGATACATAAACTTCAAAACTTAAATGATTCTTCTATCACCTCTTCAAATCTCACAAGAGCTGACACTTAACTCAAAGGTCTCTTCATGGCATCGCAAGCAGTTATCCTCCTGGGTTAAACATCCTTTTGACATAAGACTGAGTACTTGTCTTCATCAATTCCTGCAAAACATATCATGTGTATCATTGCATTTACATTTAATATCATAACCATCAATTGCATTACAATACATCAATTTTCATAAGCATAAATCATACATACATCTTTTCATAATCAAAACACATTTGCATTACATTCATACATATGAAAGAAATCATTGCATTGCATATATCCATACATACATTCTACACTACTCATAGCATAAGCATCACATGATATCATCATAACTCAAAAACATGACAAGTACAAATGAAGTCATGACCAAAATCTCAATCTCATACATCATAAAACTCAAAATAGTCAGGGGTGCACTACTGGCACAATATACAAAAAAATGAGCTCGATGAGCTATCAGTGATTAGAATAGTATCAGTATCAATATCAATAAAAACAACAGAGTATCAAAATATCAGGACAGATCAGCTGTTGGCCTAATCCTCACCATCTGGTGGAGGTGGTGGTGGAGCATCTGGTACTACCTCAGCCCTAGGTGCTCTCGCTCCCTCTAATGCCATCATGTACTAAGAGTATGAAGGAACTCTCTGAGCAAGTGGAACCGCAGTGTAGCATGTTGAAACATAGTAAGTAGATCTAGAGGTCTGATGGATAACCTCTACCTATAATCTCTGCACCTCACCATGAAGCTTAGTGCTCTATCTATCGGCCTCTAGATATCTCTCCTCCCAACAAGCACTACGCACCTTCAGGTCTTGGACCTGTGATCTGAGCCTCCTCATGATCTCTTGTGTAGACAATGGCATACTAGGCTTAGCATCTACCACTGGCATGTCGGTATCCTCTGCAAGCTACTCTGTGGTCTCTGCTCTCTATGCCTTATGGCGTCTAACCTCTACACCCAGATAAAACCCAGTATCCTCCTATATCAAATCAATACCACCACCCACAACTTGCTCTACTGCAAGTACCTCCTTAGCTGAACCAACACTCCCTAAAGTACCGCCCTCTCCCCTAGTCTGTCTCTTAGAACCTATAGATCTACTTGTTGTGGAACTAGTGGGATGAGGGGGCCTCATCTATCTTGATAGTCTCTATGGAGGATCCATCACTCTTGGTCTCAGAGGTGTGGGGTGTACAATCAAAAAATGTGTAGGTCTCAGACCTTGTCCCATCAGAGCACCTATAACATCCATTGCCTCCTCCATGGAGGGTATCAACTCTGTCGGGTCAGAGAATCTATAAATTGGATGATCAGCAAGCCATGAGATAAATCCATCTATCACTCCCGCATCCACAACCTGTGGTCTGTACTCCCAATCTCTACTGACAATAGAATTATACTCCTATATGCACAAGGCATAAGAAATCCTTTGGGTCCATCCAAGTCCAAGCTCCCGAGCTATCCATGTATAAGTGGCATAATCATGTAGTGCATCCTGCACTTGTCCATACTGTCGCCAGATCCTGGTAATGATGAATCTCTCTAGAATGGAGGAGGACCTCCCAATTAGTATGTGGCTCTGAAAGAAGAAACTAAACTGCTCATGTGCAGTAGGTCAGGGCTCAATATCTACATATGGCCTCCATTGAACAAAAGTCATATCATCAAGGCATCGCCTCCAATACTCTACATGGCCCATCCACCCCTGTATGACATATCTAGCATATATATATATATATATATATATATATATATATATATATATATATATATATATATATATATATATATATATATATATATATATATATATATATATATATATATATATATATATATATATATATCATAGGCTCCTGTGGCTGCCTCTGCGAGGTACATACTGGTCTCAAAACTGGGATATGCTCCCACACCTAAATCTGTAGAACAAGAGCTCCTCCAGCAAAAGTCTTTCTCTCGTGATACACTACCTCGTGCATCTCAAAGAATATATGTGCCAAAAGACACTGACCCCAGGCTAACTTAGAAGGAGTCACCATCAAACGTGCAATCATCGGGGCCCAGCCCATCAATAGACCATTCTGCTGATGGTCAGACATAATGATACCACCTATAATCCTGACAATGATACACTCCAATTAGTGCATCTGTCCATAACGTTGAACCAAGGTCTCCCAAGAAATCAAAGTTGTCATCTGTGTGTTGTCCCCGAAGAGCCATCGAAAAGCCAATAGACCTGAGTTCCCCAAACTCACATACTCTGGATGTCACCCTACATGAAAAGGAATGTGTAGTATATGATAGACATCCTTTGGGGTCACAGTAATCTCCCCAGTCGGCAAGTGAAAGGTCTGGGTCTCTAAGTGAAACCGCTCGATCAAAGTAGTCAAAAGTCTGTGATTTACCCTAATCTTAGGTAAATGAATGAGATACTTGAATCCACACGAAGCAAGGTGTACCCTCATAGGGTCTGGTAGTGACACACACAGTCACTAAGTGGCTGGATGTGAGATATGTACATGAACATCAGGATATATGACCTACACAATACAGAAACAGGGCACCCTATCAGTAATTTGGTTATAGAATAGGTTACAAGTGCATCAAATTGGACAATTTAGTATTTCAAAAGGTAGGTTAAAAGGTCAGCAATCAAGCTAAGAGATCAGAAAAATAAAAAATTTGACCTAACAATGAGTTTTTGGCTCACTGTTTTTCATACGACACTTTAGACTGGCAGGGAAAGTCGTACGAGTTTCAGCATCATACCATACGACAAAGCATAGTGATACAAAAATGTATACCTCCTCGTACAAGTTATGAGGGACCTGATGAAACATCGTATGACTCTTGGGTGCCTCTCATACGAGTCTTGGGGGTTTATGAAATGACTATCTACCTAGGGTTGAAAAGTTGTACAAGTCCAGGAGGACAGTCATACGAGTTTCCATGCATGCAAAATTGACAAATTAAAAATGTACAAAAAAGGTGCTAAAAATCCTATAAACATAGAAAAATTGACTTTTTAGAGAAGCAAAGAGGTCCACCTATCGGATGTTTGTACTGCCGAGGTCTCTGGTGTCTTCGACTGCACTCAAAATGATGCAAACTCATAGGTACCTTCATTTCTACCATTTTCTCACTTAGAGGGCTCCACAAATTTTCAGAAGTCAACGGTGAAAATGATTTGAAAATGACCCTTCTAGCCTTTATATAGCTTTTGACCTAATTTTCAAAAGTGCTCTGTTTTTCATTAAAATTGCACCCCTAGCTAATTTCAACGTTCTGAACCCATTTTCGGGATTAAAATCAAAATCTGAGATCATTTACTACGTCAAAATCATGATTTAAATTTTTTGAACCTAGGATGATCTACTGCTTGCATAATCGACCTTCAATCATCACAGAAATCTAGTATTCAACTTAATTGATTATCTTACATCAAACTCTCAAAATTTCAACTTGGTCAACTATGGTCAATTCATGGTTTCACCTAGTCAAACTTGGTCTTCTGGACCTCCAAACGATGCAGAATGCATTCTCAAACATGTTTAACCACTTCTCAAATCAATTAACATGCTTCTAAACTATAAACACTGACTTTTCTTGTCAGATTTCAATTTTTATCCTGAAGGGGGCATGGTATTGCACATCATTCAAAGTCTATAATCTAATTTGAAATCAAATCTCTCCTCAATAATCAAGACAACAACCACGTCTAGTTGTTGATTCATCAAAAAGACCTCATCGCTTGGGGCAAATCAATCATCGCTTGGGGCATATCAGATTCATCGAGATCCATATCAATCTGGTATTCTCTTAATCTTGTAAATTGTATCAGTTTTTCGTAACCATCGGTTCATTAGTGTTATTTCCTTGGTTCTTCATAACTGAAGGGTTCAGATGTGATACCAATGTGATTCTTATCGACAATCAGGTTTGGAATCAGTCACTCACTTCTTCGCAATCATAAGGTTCAAAATCAGGCATTTTGACACTTCTTCACAATCATCCGTTCATTGCTGTTATAGTTAACATTATTTTTGGTCATTCAGGACCTAATATCTTCATATCAATTTCAATCAATTTCTGTCTCATATTACAATTTCTGTTTCATATCAATTTTAATTTCAAACATCAGTTTCAATATCATATACAAACTGTCTTTGAACCACTGTGTTTCGCACAGTAATTCAAAGAGGGGCAAAATGTAATACCCCAAAAATGGGCAACTTCATGAGGATGCAAAACTCCCTGTAAAAACAACAAGTACATATTTTAGTTCATGACATAAAATATATAAAATATAAACCATTAATGAACTTATATTATAATCAAAGATTCCATGGCTTCTTACTTGCAAGTTTTCTTCTCTCTGCATCAATTGTTTCACCCTCTCTTTTATCTCATTAGTTTGAGGGATTATGTATGCCAAAGCAATAATTTTTTTATTAATTTTTTTTACATCTTTCTTTATGTATGTCATCATTGCATAATAGTGTGTCCACCTTTGTATTGATGTTCTCAGGTACTTCATGTGCCTTTCCCTAAATATCTGTATTTGACAAGAATATTAGTAACATTCTCATAATTAATCCAAAACCCTAAAGAAATGAACATAATATTATAACATTTTGCTTCTATCTAATTTGTACAATTACAATGAGGTTAATCTGCTGAGTAGAAGGGCCCATAGCTATATCCCTATTTGTGCTATGTGTTGGATCCATGTCGCGTTGTGACACAAATTAAATATAAAAAAACATTAACAAAATGAAACCAATAGACTTACCAAAAAGAGTTAATAATAAAATGGTATATTGGAGTCATTAATTAGAGGTTGGTTTAAATGGTATATAGTATGTACCACCACCATGATAGTAACTTTGTTTGTATCTATGTGATTCAAATTGTAATCAATTGGAAAATCTTCCCTTGCACTTATTGATTTTATCTCACATACAAATACACGATTTCCCTCGCACACCTCAAATATGTTATTGGATTGCTTATTGGTTGACCCAGGTCATGTATTGTTTATAAAACCTATAATATTCCCTATTGCTTTTGTCCTTCCATTAATGTACATAGCCACTCTTTTACTTTGATCATTATCTTTTTTTTTTAATATAATTTGTTGAAAGTGCATACCTACACATACTTTTTTTATATCGAACAAGTTGCATCCAATTTTGTAATTGTAAGAAGGTACAACATACTCCATTAACTCAACAACTTTTTTGTAACAAATCTTTATTTCACCCATTGAAAATAGGCCTAAACCATGTAATGACGATGCTTCTATGCGATATTGTAATGGCTATAGGTTCATTAACCTCCTATATCGACACATCGAACGAAATCGACATCAGAGTCCTAACCTAAGGCACATCGGCACATTATCAAATCTTAATTGATTATCCTAAATTCTGCATCAAGGAATATTCCTTAGTCCTATTTATCTTAATTATCTTTAATTTAATGATTATTTGGTGATAAATCCTATTTATCCTAGAGTTTGATTAATTGAATATTCTAAATATTTAATTAATTAGATTTAAAACTGCCACTTAATTATTTAATTAGATTTAATTATAGTTATTCCTACATTGTATTATTTAAATTTTGACAATAAATTAAATATCCTATGACTAATTGATTAAATTCTTATTTAATTAGATTTTTGAGTTTAATTAATTAATTGATTAAACTCTAAATTTTTTATAACTCAAAAATCAACCTGAGTTTATCAAGAGTGATTTATGGCTTTTTCCATGCACCTCCAAAGTCTTGGATTTCTATAAATTAAGGCCTCAACTCTTCATTTTGGATCCATCCATGAATTGCATCCTCATGCTGGCGAATTGGTGATCGAAGAATCAATCTTTGCGAATCAAAGTTGTGAGATTTTCATTATTTTTGAGCATTCATATCATTTAGCATATCATTATTAGATTAATTGCATGTCATATCAGTTTCTCATATAGAATAGATTCATATCAGTTTATCTCATCTTATTGCATAGAAAATCCAAAAATATAGATTAATTTGCATTCATCTCATATCTAGATTTTGCATTCAAATCCTCTGTTTAGGTGTCGTCAAGATCACTGATCTCGGTCCAATCTGAGAATATCATACTTGCACCTACTAGAAGGTAGTAAATCACCTGGTTAGATTAGTTTCCATTTCACTGCACGATTTTGATTTCTACTAACCTCTAATGTTTTACTGAAGTGTTGTGTCTACAGCTAGGTACAAAATTCACACATAGATATATCCTCTCGTTAACACAAAAATTAATGTTTATTGGAGGAAGTTCCTTACATACCCATTGTTTCTATAGATGTTTGTACCTCAAGGGAACCTTAATGTCACATATTCTCTCATCATCATAAGAACATGACCCCCCTTGAACATGAAAAAAATTCTATGAGTTTATGGAATTTTATTCTAATCTTTTGACCTCTAGTTGATGATCTCCCTCTTTTAGACCTACTTGTTAGGAATAACAGTCCACAATACAACTGAGAGGGGGGGGTGAATCAGTTGTATGATATATTATTAAACTTTAAACTTTGAATAGTAGTAATATCAGATCCAATGAACACAATGAATGCCAACAAAACAACACAATATTTTGGTCTCAAGGAAACACTGTTAAAGGTAAAAACCCTAGTGGGAATTAGCACCCACAAATGATGTACTAAGAGTATAGTATCCTTGTTAGAAGATTTAGCCCTATTAGGAGCTTATTGAAACATTATAGTACATAGTCCTTGTTAGAGGATAGACCCTATTAGAATTCAAGAAAGAAGGGGCCTCACTGCCCAAGCTCACTGCCCAAAGAAGGTTAAATCCACCTTCAGAACTCATTGTTCACAACAAGTGTATATGAATAAATACACAATATTTTAAACTGTCCAACAACAACTATTTTTTCTTGATCATTTCCAATGAAGTTCACTAGTAATCCTCTGCTCTACATCCAGCAGACACAAGCTCGGAGCTTTCACAATCTTCTTTATATCACATATATTCTCACCATGTATTTTCCAAAGAAAAGATCTTACATATATACCCTATTACATTCTACATGATCAGGTCAGCCAATTAGGCTTTCATAATTACATAAGCATTTACATAAACTCTTGTTAAGATACACATGGTACCTAAAACAAGTATACAATGATTCTATTACAACAATTAAGGACCGACATCCTTAATTTACATTTTCCAAACAAAATGCACGCTACACCTCTAAAGTCAACTCCCACATAAGTCTTCTCTAGATCACACACCATAGCTAACATCATCATGCATTTCGTACCTTGTGCTAACCAAAAAACATCCATTAGTGCCTTGTCTTTCATCTCTTAAGCTCACATACACCTAATCCATATCATCTATAAGATATACCAAAAACACAGAGACTCACTCTGTCAGCTTCCACTATCATTGTCCAGGAACCAGTCCTCACCAAAAAATTTGTAACTCATTCAATATGAAACTTTACATGATGCAATCTTGGATATAAGATCACAACATCTTCCTATTCTCTCATCTATCTTCGCATGTTTTGAAACATCCGTACAATATCCGTACATGGTCATACTCAGCCTGTACTCTTCATAGAAGCATATGTTGACATCAATGGCAAACCATAAATGACAACAGTATGAATGCCCATTCAATAACGTAGTGATTAAACATATTAAAAGTATCAATCACCACCCCATGCATTAGCAATATCCAATAATCTCCCCCTTTGGCATTGATGTCAACATATGGTAAAATCCATCATCCCAAAGTTATATCAATCCAAAGCTCTGCAACCAAATAGTACTTCATGCAATCTCCCCATATAATAGGGATTTTCTCATAGAAACACTCCTCCTTTGACAACAATGGAAAAGGGTTCCATTAGTCATCAACTGTTCTTCAACACCTTCCTTCCATGATCACTCCCCCTAAGGATTAGATCCCTACATCTAGTCCAGAATATGATAAGGCTCTAAAAACCTTCGAACTAATGCCTCCCTACATCATTTAATTTTGACTAGGAGGGGCTTGAACCCCAAGCATACCTCTAAGATATTCAAAGGTATCTTTTGGCAACAGCTTTTTGAAGATGTCAGCAATTTGTTCCTTTGTACTAATATACTCTAACTTTATTTCCTTCTCTACTACGTTGTCTCTCAAGAAGTGATACTTGATAGAAATATGTTTAGTTTTAGAGTGCATCATCAGATTCTTCGACATATTCACTATATTGGTATTATCACAATGGATAACCACAAGCTCATCAAAAGTTATTCCAATGTCTTTCAGCATTTGCTTCATCTAAACAATTTGAGTGCAATTTATAGCAGCAACAACATACTCTAATTCAGTAGTAGATTGAGCTATACAATCTTGTTTCTTAACCATGAAACCAACTTTTTCTCAATAAAAAATGCACCACCACTTGTACTTTTTATGTCATCAATGTTTCCTACCCAATTAGCATCAGTATAGGCATGAAGTTCAAAGCTATCATTTCTATCATACCATAGACCATAGTCTATTGTTCCTTTCAGATATCTCAGTATCCTTTTTATAGTAGCTGTATGCACCCTAAAATGGTTGCCTAGACTTTGGGCCCCATTTATTTGATTTATCAATCCTGAATCAATTTTATCAATAATCAATATTTTTCAACATTATCAATTTCTTGATCAAGTTTTAATTTCGATCATATATTGGATTTTTATCCTATGGGCTAGCAATTAAACAAGCACTTGATTTAGTTTTTTTGCAGATTATCTGATTTTTCATGTGCTAACCATTGTTAGATTTTGGATTTTCCTAACCTTTGTTGGTCTAACAAGTTGTTTTGTAGGTGCTCTTGCTTGAAGGAAATTGATATATTGTATGTCAAAGAGGGCTACTAATGGTTTTTGCAGGGCTGCCCTAAGCATAAAAACTAAATCAAGTGCTTGTTTAATTGCTTTCTTTATTGAGTGCGGCATATACTAGTTGTTTCATTTCATAGGCACTTAATACCTTGTTGTAGGAATTTTGAGGTGGTAGGAGAGTATGCTCTTCACCCTTGTGGTGAAACAGAAATCTTGACCCATCTTGAGATTTTGAAAGCAAGGGGGTAATTGAATATTTGCTTGGTGTGTTTGGGAGAGATTCTTGAGATAGGGGAGTATGCTCTTCACCCTTGTGGTGAACCAAAAACCTTGAACCTCAAGAGTTAATCCACTTTTTGTTTAGTATAGAAATCCTTTAGCGGGCCTACTCTTGAGCAATCAAGAGGAACGACCCAAGTGGGGACAACCTTGTCATCATTTTCCTTGGTGGCGAGTGATTCCAACTCACTATAATCTCAAGGCTATCGAGGACACAAAACCTTGGTAGACATAACACTTGTCTTCGCTTGATGTAAGTACTTGTGGGATTGTGACCATGAGGAAAACATTGAGCAAGAATGCTTAAGGTACTCTTGAGGCCGCGAGGTCCTAGTCCTTTATGAGGAGCAAGAGGGGTGTTGTGAACGGAAACCCTTATTAAGAACCATAGATTAGAAACCACCTTTTTCAGCCGCTTATCTTCTTAGTGCAAGGATTGATCTAAGTGGAATAACCCGGATCACCCCAAGATACTCACCATATGTGTCCCTTTGGTTGTGTTGTTTGACACTTCCATGACAAAGCCAATATCTCTTGTGGGCAACCACTTGGTGTGAGGCAAGGGGGCATCAAGTTGTGGGCTAAGTTGATGAGTAATGAGCCTTGTCTTGTAGGTAGATATTGCTTGAAGTGTCTTCGATTGTGTGATACCAGTGTAAACGTTCTCAACATGCAAACAATCGGTAGCATTCATAGGGTGCAATTTTATTTTTGATATCACAAGTACTTGTCTTGGCAAGGTTGCTTTTGCCCTTGTTTCAAGTGTTTGAAGACATGTTTGATCCTCTACTGTTTGCAAACCTGTCCAAATGCTGTTGAATTTGTGATTGAAATCAAACATTCTCACCCTCACATTCGAAAACTTGAAATTAGACCTTAAAAAATCAAAATTTTGCACAAATTGGTCAAGATCAACATCAGTATCACATTAGCCAAAGAGAAATATCGCATTAGAAGGTTGTTCTTGGTGAGAAAGTTTATCTCTAGAATTGTGAGCTACATTCTTGGGAAATTCTCGTACTCTTATTGTCCAAATAATTTTCATTTAATCTCAATTTCAATTATATTTTGGCCTAGCCCAACCTCCTGGTTCAAGAGTGCAAGGGTAGTCACCCTTTGATTTGAAGCACCTCTTTGACAGTGTTGGTAAAGCCCCTGCTTCTATCTTTTCATTTCTCTTTGGACAATAGAGAACTTTGATTATCCTAGTTTGGTGTTGACATTTTGTGAGGTCATCCTATTACCAAGGGTCTTCTATTTTCAGTCTTCCTTGGTCAGTCCAGATCTTAGATCCTAGGTGTTGTCATGTTTCTTAACATCTCAATGAATGTTATGGTATCAATTGCACAAGATGGCTCTTAGTCTTCTTCTTTCTTCTCCATTTCCCATGTTCTTCTAAAGTCTTCTATTCCCAGGGGAAATTCTTCTTCTTCTTCTTCTTCTTCTTCTTGATTCTTTTCCTCTTATTATCTACTCTACTTTCTTCTATTCATCTATTCATTTCTTCCATGCTTGATTCCTCCTCTTCTATAACCATGAATCTTGACTATCTTGTTAAGGAACCTCTCTTAAGAATAGACGGTCTTGAGCTCATTGACATATTCGAAAAGTGTTGTTCCTCCAAAATTCTCATGAGTGATGAATTTATAGCAAAAATAAAAGAAAAGATGATTAAATCAGATGCCTTTGCTAGAATCATAAACATGATCATATCACGATCTTCTTCTTCCAAACATTCTTCATCATCTAAACCTTCTCATTCTTCTTCACCTTCCAAGTCTTATCATGACTCTTCTAGACATCATTCTCATTCTTCATCTTCTAAGTCTTATCATGATTCTTCTAAACACTATTCACATTCTTCATCTTCCAAATCTTATCATGACTCTTCTAAACATTATTCGAATTCCTCATTATCCAAGTCTTCTTCTTCCACTAAATCTTCAATTTCCTCTTCTTCACGATCTCATTCTTCTTCTACTTCTCCTAAGAGTCTTACTTCTCTTCAGAAGACATACCATACAGAGCAACATGATAGTCCTTGTGATGTCTCTTCCACAAAGAGTGACACACCTACCTTTGATGACTATGATGATGGACAATGTAGCAATACTTATGGCACCTCTATTCCTAAGAGTCCTCCTCGTCATGTGCTTAGGCTTACTAAAGGGTCATCCTATTGGATAGATTGTGATGGTGATCCATATGATTCTGATTTTGAGAGAAATTATGATATTTGTTGTGAACAATATGATACATCTACTTCTATTGAGGAAGAGAAAGCTTTCCGTGCTGATTATAAACGAAGATACTATGAGCATGTCTTGTCTAAAAACTCTCATGCTGAAAATAAAGATTACACTCTCCAACAAGATCATGTTAATGTTGAACCTTTGTCTTGTGATGGTCCCCTTCCATCCGCCACTTCCTCCAATACCCACACACTTCCTAAAGCTTCTGAGTCATCCAAATCTTTCACAAATCCTTCATCCAACAAAGATCCTAAGACTTTCCATGCAGTTCCCTATAGTTATCCTCAAGGGCCACCTCTTAAAGATACTCAAGATAACCTTCACTTGGCTGCAAATACTTTCAATAATGTCAAACCTAAAGAGCCTAAGCCTTCATCCGCTATAATGCCTATTTCAACTAGTCCTTCACCACCTCTTCCAAAGTCTTCCATACAATCCCAACATGCTTCCTTGTCCATAGAAGTGGCTCCATGTCAAGAGGACTCTAAAAATGATAAAGAAAAGAATATAAATAAAGATCAAGATCAGGAACCCTCCATATCATCCAATTCTCTTCATGATGTATCTCCTCCACTTTATGGTTCTTTTGATCTTCTACGCTCTTCTGCATTCATTCCACCATCTCCTAAGCAAGATCAAGCTACTACTTGCACCATTGAGCTTATTGATGATCAAAATAACCTTACCACACTTGCGCTTTCCAAAGATGATGTTTCCATTAAGGTTATTAAAAATGGTGTTGTTACTGCTAATGTTAAGCCTATTGAAAATCAAGAGAAAAATCCTACACCTATGCTATCTGAAGCTCCTTGTCAAGATCAAAGTATTCCATCTTCTTGTTCTACCACTCCATGTTCACTTCCACTTTCTACTCTTCCTAAGTCTTTGCAAGCTTTGAACAATCCTATCAAAGAAGGTGCTCCTATTCAAGATGTTCATGATCCTATTATAAATCCTAATGTTCACTCTAGAGATGCTGATATCCCCAGTTGTCATATAGATGCTGATGAACTTATTGATTATCCTTTTGCATCTTCCACTTCCATCCTTGGACCTCCTCCACCAATACTAAGGGCTTCACATCTTCCTTCCATTTTGGGTCCTTATGTCCCTTCACTTTCCCCTCCTAATTCTTCTAATTCATCATCCATTTTGGGTCCTTACGTCCCTCCATCTCCTATCTTTCCTCAAGATCAACATAGATGCATACCCTTGAATATTTTTCATTCACCCACCCATCTAAACCAGTCATATCTTCCTTCTTCTTCCACAAGTCCCAAGTCTTTTGGAAGTAACTTGATTGTTCAATACAAGAAAAAGAAGCAATACAAGAATCCATCAAAAAAAGAAGATCACCATGTCCCCTCTAATCGACATGGATATATAAAGTCAAAAGAGATATCTAAGAAGAAAACTACAAGACAAGTATGGGTTCCAAAACCCATCATTGAAGATATTCTCTCTAAATTATCAAAAGGAAATGAAAAGCCTAAGGCTATATGGATTCCAAAATCTCTCTTGAAAGAGTCTCATGTTGAACAAAAAGTGAAATTGACATTCAAGCTTCCAAAGACTTCCACTTCATCTTCTTCCAAAAACATTCTTCCATTCCATGTGCCTGAACCACAACCTCTGCTACACATTTGCCATATTCCTTCTCGTATTCCTCCATTCACATTTGAGAATTATAACAAGCACACCAATCCTCTCTTCGAGGAGTCAGATAGCAATAATGAACCAGAATATGGTTCGCACTTGGACTAGAGTATGGTTCATGTTTCTTCCATCCTCTTGCCACCCTTCAAGGTGTGTATTGATGTTGATCTTACCTTTCTTTCCATCTACCTTTTCACATTCCTTCCATTCATTATCCTTCTACCTTCTCTCATTTTTCCTCATTTGCCTATTCCTCCTATCTTCCAACCTCACTCGCTTTATATAAATCCTTATCCTCCATTTTTCTCTGTCATCTTCCTTTCCTTATTAGCATCTTTGAGCATATCATTTTGAATCCTTGACATGTCATGGGTTATCCTTTCAAGGAGCATTATCTAAAAAGTTTGCTTTCTTCCAAAAAATTATAAAATTCAAAAAAATTATAAAATGAAAAAAAATAAAAAAAAATGAGAAAAAACAAAAAAATGATGAAAAAATTGAAAATGTGCCATGGTGAAAACTTGGAAACAGGCACCTTGGTAGCAAAAGTAAAAAGAAATAAATTCATCCTATGGTGAAAACCACTCCCTTGTGGCACCTTGGATAAGTACCATGATGAAAACCTGGCAATCAGACATCATGCGTAGTTCTTCTACATATTTCATCCATTCCATCTTCTCTCTTTGATCTTGACAATGTTGAACTATACGCGAACAGTTGGCTATTTTGTGAGCTATCTTACGATGATCTTGCTTTCATTTCATTCATGTTTAGCCTTCGTATTTTCTTTCATTCATTCTAGCCTTTTGCTATCTTTTTCCCCTTTGGTCTTGATCTAATAAAAAGAGTAAAACACGATGCTATGAAGCCTCTTGACATGTCTACTCCTTTGGACTGCATTCCTCCCTTCTTTTGCAGTGCACTTTTGAGGCTTATCCTATGCTAGCCTCTCATTGCTTGTCCAAATGCGCTTTACATGACAACAAGTTTTCCCTAGCTTGGGTACTCTTGAGGAGTTTGACCTTGAGGATTTCTTCCCTCCATTTGCCTTCATTCTCCTTTCCTCCATCTCAGTCACCAGCTTGCTAATCCCTCTTGTTCCCCACCTTCCTGGATATTGGGACTGCACGATGTGATCTTGCTTAAAGAGTTTGATGCCTATTCAGTCTGGGGGCATCCTTTGTACATATTTTATTGATCCTGAAAAAATACCAAAAAAATTGATATATGATGCTGAAAAAATCCTAAAAAGCATATAAAGTCCTGAAAAAATACAAAAAAATAAAAATATTCAAAAAATCAAAAAAATAAAAAAAAAGTGCCTTGGTGAAAACCTGGAAACAGGCGCCTTGGTAGAAAAAATACAAAAAAAGAAAAAAAAAGAAGAAAAAATTGCAATAAATCCAAGTGGTGAAAACCTGGAAACAGGCGCTACTTGAGGCCTTTACACCCCTATTTGTTAGCATGCGTCCTTGACACTTAGCGACTTTCCATCATGCCTTGACCTTATTTGGCTTAGTCTGGAATTGGTCTTTGTCTTTATCTAGGGGGCATAACTGCTAGCATTGGTCTTTTAGGTGTGTTTGTCTCTTGGGGCATTTCACAACAGGTGTTTTTTAACACCACCCCAAACAGTGTTTTTTAACACTACCCTTGCGTCGAGTGTTTCTCAACACTTATCAGATGTCTTACCCAATAGTCCAAGTATGATGCAATATTTCTCACTAAGCAGATATGATACTCAGAGTCTGACTCTATGACCAACACACACGCACTTAACGATCAACTCGCTTGAGATATGTTGACTTTATTTATCTTTGTGTGCTATCTATGAGGATTTCTTTGATGAGTGGTCTCTCCCTGCGAAGTTTTCAATGATGCATAGCTAGAAGACTGAGGGAATGAGAACATGTTTTCTTTCTTTATCTGCTTGTGGGTATATTTTGTTGATCCTAACTGTCATGAGCATTTATGCTGGTCCTACTTGACACTATGGATTAACAAGGTATTATCCTTGACTGTTTTGCGAGTGCATGCTTTTAGCTATCCTGACTTTCATGTGTCTTGATACAAGCATAATCTCGCTATACCAAATTTAGGTGATCTCACTGCATTAGTCATCTTGACCTATATGTCTTTGATGCCTAGGTGAGATTCCCACATCTCTATCTGATAAAGATCATACTCATATCCACATAGTTATGCTAGTGTGCATTGTATGATCTCACGATGCTACCAATAACGCTCGATGATGATAATTAGATGTCTATAAGCATTGTGACCTTGCAAGTCAACCACTTTCATAGTAGTTTGCATTTTTAGGTTCATGTTAGATTAGTTTTTGCATCTTGCATATGGAGAGAGCTCTCTTTTTTTCATCTTACGTGGACCTGTTGGTCAACTGTGCTCATTTTCTGATTCTTCTTGATCATATCTTTCATTTCTGATCTTTCATATCACATCATTTTCTATCCATTTTCGGACTCAAAATCGAAATCTGACTCGCGTTTCCAAATTTTCCCTTTCTTCTACGCAATTGACTGATCTTTTGAGGCCTAATCCTCCGATCTTTGTTGGGGCATCATCATTTCTTCATTTCCATGTCTTCCAAACTTCTAGCTTTCATTCATCTTCATTCCACTCCCTCATTTCTCACGTTTGACTACAGCTTTTCAGTCAGGCTGGGGCATGTTGTATTGCCTAATGGTTAACCTATTTGACCTTTACCTTCGATTGTGATTTTATTTTGATTTGATCAAATCCTTATCAATTCGGTGTTCTCCTCTCTACCTAATTTCGATTTCGATTCCGAGGGGGCAGTACCTATGGGATTCTCATCCCCAATTGCTTGATTTTCCTGATTCAGACATCTTTTGTGAGCTTTCGCTCAAATTTGAGATTCTTATCTCTTACTTTGAATGTGATCCCAAATCGACCTCATGTTCAAAGGCCTTTGTTTATGCTTTGTCCGGATATGATCCCGAATCGACCTCATATCTGAGTTGTTTTGCGATCCCAAATCGATCTCACATTGCAACTTCATTCTTTGACTACATGTGTTCCCAAATCGATCACACATTAGTCAAAGAGGGGCAAATGTATGCACCCTAAAATGGTCGCCTAGACTTTGGGCCCCATTTATTTGATTTATCAATCCTGAATCAATTTTATCAATAATCAATATTTTTCAACATTATCAATTTCTTGATCAAGTCTTAATTTCGATCATATATTGGATTTTTATCCTATGGGCTAACCATTTATCCTAAGTCTTTATTTAATTAAAAGGAATATTTCCTCCCCTTTTGATTAAATAAAAAGCCCCACTTTTCCTCTTATCCTAAGTTGCACAAATAAAGCATTATTCCTATTTTACAAAAAGGAAAAAAAGCACTTTTTGTCTCACATGAGGCTCAAAAGTCAACACTTCACTCTCATTGGAGGATACTTGTGCACATGGATTTCTCCTCTTTCAAGCTCCACCACTGATTAAGACTTTTTGCCTCTTAATCTCCATGGTCCATTTCACCTCATTTCTTATAAAAGGAGAGCTCTCTCCTTCATTTGCATAGATCTCATATTTTTATGCTAATGTTATGCTGCAGGTTTTAGGTGCATTTGGAGTTTGAAGACATTGAAGACTTGCTTCATTGCATCATCTAGTTCATATTTGCTTTCTTAGTTGCATCATAATGGCATTATTAGCTTAGTTTCCTTTTATGCAATAGAATAAGCTCACATAGTCTAAATAGGGAGGCTTGGTAATACTTGTTCTTTCCTTTCATAGCATAGTTTGTAATTTCCTTTCATAGCTTAGATTGCATCATCATTTAGATTTGCATTGCATTACATATTGGATTCTTGGAGATATTGGCATTGTTGCCCTTGTCTTCACTTGAATCTCTCATTGCATGGTTGACTAGCAAGGTCACAAGCTTGTAGCTCTAGCTGAGAGCAAATACATCATAGTCCCTTGCAACTCCATGCATAGAGAGCTATGAGCCACTTTGTGAGGCCTCATTCTTGAGCAACCTTGCATGCAATGGTTCATAGAAGTGCACTATTTTAGTGTGTACAGTAGCTAGGTGTGTCTCTTTAGGTTATGCTTGATATCTAGCCACAATTCAAACAACATTAGCAATATCTAGTTTGTTGGGAGTCATATATTGTAATCCTCCTACCATTGATCTGTACTTGGTCTGAAAAACACACTTTGATTCATCATCAACTGTCAACTTATTACTAGTTACCATGGGAGTACCAACGAGTTTACAATCCTCCATTCCAAACTTTTTCAGTATTTCTTTAAGATATTTAGTTTGAGAAATAAAAATGCCATATTTGCTCTAATTTATTTGTATTCCAAGAAATAATTTCATTTCTCCTATCATGGACATCTCAAATTCATTTTCTATCTTGTTAAAAAATTTCTCACATAGATCATCATTACCTCCAAAGATAATATCATCAACAAAAACTTATATTATCAAAACTCCATCTTCACTAGTTCTTAAATACAAATTACTGTCAGCATTACTTTTTCTAAATCCAAGCTGAAATAGGTATTTGTCTAACCTTTCATACCAAGCCTTGGAGCTTGCTTCAGCTCATACAGTGCCTTCTTCAATTTTCATACCATGTCTCCATCTTCGCATAAAGGAAATCCATCAGGTTATTTTATATATACTTCTTCTTCAAGATCCCCATTCAAGAATGCAAATTTCACATCCATCTAATACACTTTGAAGTTTTTGTGTGCAACATAAGCCAAGAATAATCTTACATCTTCTATTCTAGCAACAGGAAAAAATGTCTCTTCAAAGTCTATACATTCTTGTTGTGAATAGCCTTTACATACGAGTCTTGCTTTGTTTCTTACTACCACTCCTTCATTCATTTTATTTTTGAAAACCCATTTAGTTCCGATCACATTTTTGTTCTTAGGTCTAGGAACTAATTTCCATGTGTTATTCTTCTTTATCTAATCTAACTCTTCTTTCATAGCATTTATCCAAGATCCATCTCAGCAAGCTTCATCTGTATTCTTTCATTCAACTTGAGAAATCAAACAAATTTCTTCTCTAACCTTTGATCTAGTCAATACTCCTTGATTAGTATTGCCAATAATTTGATTTTCAGGATGATTATTCTTTACATACCTCAGAGTTTTAGGAACCTCAGTAGCCTCATTTATGTCATTATCACAAATCTCATTTTTGTATTCAGTCTCAACAATTTCTTCTTCTTCTGCAGTAGCTGCCTCTTTGATCTTTGTAACCTGGTTATAGTCATACATTCTCTCTTGTATTTGAAACCTTTCATCTATCTTCACATTGTTACTTTAAATCATTTTTATTAATCTCTTATTGAAACATTTGTAAGCCTTTCTCTTAGAAGAGTAACCAAGGAAAATTCCTTCATCACTTCTAGCATCAAACTTCCCTATCTCATAATATCTCTTGATATAGCACTTACTACCAAATATTCTAAAATATTTTACAGTAGGAGTATGATTAAACCATAATTCATAAGGGGTCTTATTTGTACCTTCTCTTATTTGAATTATGTTCAATGTGTACACTGTTATCCCAACAACCTCTCTCCAATGCACATGAGATACATTTCCTTCAAGCAACATTGTCCTATCAGCATCAAGTATAGTCATGTTTCTTCGCTCAGCTATCCCATTCTATTGTGGAGTCCTAGGAGCATATGTATGTCTTTTTATTCCATGATTTTTGTGGTATGAATTGAATAAGTCTAAAGTAAACTCTCCACCTCTATCTGATCTTAAAATTTTTATTTTAAACCTGATTCATTCTCTACTTTTGCCTTGAATATCTTGAATTTATCAAATGCTTCTGATTTTTCTTTTAAGTAACCCACATCATTCTAGAAAATTCATCAAAAAAGAGTATGAAATACCTTTCACCATAATATGATTTTGTCCTTATAGGTCCTCATAGGTCTTATGTACCAGATCCAACTTTTCTTTTGATGTATATGCTTTGCTTTTGTAACTACTTCTAGTCTATTTTCCCATAATACATTCTCTGCATATAGTGTTAGATGGTTTCAAAATCTTCGTTAGATCTCTTACTACTTTTGTCAAACTTGCTTTCACAATATTTTCAAAGTTAACATGACAAAATCTTTTGTGCCATAACCAACTATCATCTACTTTTGCAACAAAACAAGAGGCTCCATATGTATTTAATTCAAATACATTACCTCTAGATTTAGTGTTAGTTGCAATCAACTTTCTTGCCTTACTTCTGATAAAACATTTACCATCATTGAATTGTAACTGAAACTCTTTGTCCGTTAACTATCCAACACTCAATAAGTTATGCTTAAGTCCATCAACAAGTAGTACATTATCAGTATTAGTTTTTCCATCAAGAGTAATATATCCTACTCTTATGATCGGTTAATGAAGATTATCTCCAAACCTCACAACACCACCATCAAACTTTATTAATTTAACAAAATTATTTTTATCTCTAGTCATATGATGTGAACAACCACTATCTATGATCCATTCAGATTTCTTATCAACATGAGATACTAAATCTTTTTCTTCATGTATTGCTTCATCTCTAATAGCAACAAAATCAATCTCCTCATAATCTAAATCATCATCATTAGAAATTCCTTCACTAGCATAATAAAATTCCTTATCCTTTGAATACTTAGATTTGAAAAACTTAGGCTTGTACTTAGGAACTCTTGTAAGAGATCTAGATGAAAAATGACCTACCTTATTGTATGAAAAATATTTCAAAGGTAATTTGCCTTTAAATTTACCCTTACCTCTCTTTTCCCTTCTAGCGATCAGTGCAACAAGTTCATCCATCTTTCTTTCCTTTGCTTGTATCTGTTCCCACTCCTCAGCGTATTCACCGAGCTCTTCTTTTAGGTTCTCACTGATGGTGCTTGGAAGTGCAGACATTATCTTCTTGTGTGCAGATGTTTTAAATGTAGATTCAACTTTAGGTACATAATCTCCCAATTTAGCAGCTTCAAAGGTAGTTAGGTTTGCAATCAACATCTCTCTACTAAAGTTCAAAGTCAGAGGTATAGTCTCTTGAATAGACATAGCCTTAAACTTGTAAGCAAGTGTCAATGATCTAAGAATCATCACAACAACTTCTTCTTCATCATAAGTGCCTCCATAGTTTCTGATTCCAACTACAAATTTTGTAACCCTTTAAACATAAGCCCTAATGCTTTCATCCTCATTCATTTGTAGCTTCTCCATCTTTGTTTTCTAGTTCTGTAACTTTTCTTGCTTGGTATACTTGTCTCCTTCATATAGTGCTTCTAATCTTTCCCAAATCTGGTATGTCGAATCCAAGTCTTTAACTTCAGTAAATTCTCCTTCAGAGAGTGTGTTGATCAATGCTTCCCTTGCAATCATGTTAAGTGAAATATTTTCTTCTCATCTTCAGTAGCTGATGGTAAGTCATTCTTAGACTTTATAGCTACCTTATTCTTTGTAATCAACCAGTAGTCAATGCTTAAACAAAAAAATGAGTTCGCATCTTGTTCTTCCAACTATCAAAGTTTTTAGGATCAAATTTGAGACTATCCTTCCTATAGAATGCCATCTCCAAGATCACCTCAAGCTATTAAGCTTTCTCTTTGAGGACCAATAGCTCTGATACCAATTGTTAGGAATAATAGTCCATAATACAACTAAGAGGGGGGGGGTGAATCAGTTGTATGATAGATTATTAAACTTTAAACATTGAATAGCAGTAATATCAAATCCAATGAACACAATGAAAGCCAACATAACAACACAATATTTTGGTCTCGGGGAAACCTTGTTAAAGGTAAAAACCCCAGTGGAAATTAGAACCCACAAATGATGTACTGAGAGTATAGTATCCTTGTTAGAAGATTTAGCCATGTTAGGAGCTTATTGAAACATTACAATACATAGTCCTTGTTATAGGATAGACCCTGTTAGGAGTCAAGAAAGAAGGGGGCTCACTACCTAGGCTCACTACCCAAAGAAGGTTAATCCACCTTCAAAACTCATTGTTTGCAACAGTGTATATGAAGAAATATACAATCTTTTGAACTATCCAACAACAACTATCTTTGCTTGATCAGTTCCAATGAAGTTCACCAGTAATCCTCTACTCTACATCTAGCAGACACTGTTAGAGTAGTTGAGTATTGCTAATAATTAAATCAGTTAATTATTAGTTCTCTACTCTTAGCTTAAGTTAGACTTAGGAAAGTTTCCTTTTCTTTAGGGTTTTCACCTTTAGGGTTTTGGTATCCTTTTATAAGGATTCCCTCTTTGTATTTCATTCATTCACTTATTGGATCATAATAGAAATTTGCTCTTTGCATGTCCATAAGATGTCTCTGGCTTTTTGGCCTCCATGATTTTTCTTGCTTCTGTTCTTTGCTTCTTCCATGTGACAGGTTTATGCATGCAAGTGTTCTTGGGAGATTAGTTTTTCACCTAATCTAACATGGTATCAGAGCCATCTTGTTGCTCGCTGTTCGTGTTTTGTTGAAGTGTTTCAGAAGCAGGAGGTTTTCAAGGGTTTCAGAAGTTTTTTTTGTGGATCTGGGGGGAGCCGAAATTTGGCTCACCTTGGGCAAAAACGGACACCACCATTGTGTCCGGAAGACCCAAGAACCCCTAAATCCATATAAAACTTGTCCATTTTGGACACAGTGGCATCTGAGGCAAAAAAAATTGCATACCAGGGCCGTACGACCCTAGCATGCACTCCGAGGCAGGTACAGTCGGCGATTTTTTAAAAAAAAATATTTAAAAAAATGCATAGTTTTGGGCGGCCGCCCAGCGGCCACCAGCGCACCGCCAAGCGGCCACCACAGAGCTGCGCCCCCGCTCCGCTCTGCAGGCCCCACGGCCCGCCCAGCCGCCGCCCGGCCCGACCACCACCCCGGCTCCGCCAGCGCCCCCGCCGCCCTCTGCTCTGCTCCACCGGCCCGCACCCCCGCTCCGCTCTGCAGGCCCCGCGGCCCGCCCGGCCCGGCCGCCACCCCGGCTCCACCAGCGCCCCCGCGCCCTCTGCTCTGCTCCGCCGGCCCGCGCCACCGCTCCGCTCTGCAGGCCCCGCGAGCTCTTTAGCCCCCCACGGCGGTCACGTGGGTGACCGAGAGCCCTCGGCTCCGCCCCCTGCGGGTGCCATGCGCCCAGGGGCTTTGCATTTCCAGCCCCAGGGGCTTTAAAAAAAATTTTTGAAGCCTTTTTAGGGTACTTGGGCCTTTTTTGCAATATCTTGAGCATACGGAGGTCTTTTTTCGACTTCTTTATATCGCCGGAAAGCTCTTTCCGAGATCTTTCTGATTATGGAGGTTAGAGTTTTTAGATATGCTTTTTTGATAGTGTTTTTTTCTGTCAAAGGTGATATTTACTTTTTGCCTTTCGGGAGCCATATCTCGCTCATCCGGACTCATTTTTGGGCTCACCATATATCGTCGGAAAGCTGGTTCTGTGTGCTATTCAGTGGAAGAGGTTATTTTTCTAGATTCTCCTCCAAGTTTTCACTCCTCCGCGTTTGGCAGTTTATGCCCTTTGGTGGAGTGCTTGGTTCTACAGGTCCGGGGATCTCTTCTTCTGAGTTCATAGCTCACTCTTCTTTCTGACTTTTGAGCATTGTATGCTTCTCTTCTGTAGCATTTCTTTTCTGTAAACGCACTGAGATAAAGTGTCTGCTTTTGCATATCTAGGATCTTGTACTCCTTGTGTTTGTTTGTACTCGCACTCAGTTATAAAGTGCCATGGGGGGTTATGATGTTTTGCCTTTTGTGCTCATCCACCTTTGTCAAGTGAGTGTACCTTCCATGACATTAGCCCATGCTGTGTGTCCAGAAGATCTATTCTTCTTCTTCGACACCGCCCTTTATCCTGTGCATGTACGTCTGTTGCACTGGTGGTGTTCCTGATTCTTCTTCTTGCAGATGTTTCTGGCATTGCATTTCAGTGTTCCTGTCACCCCGTTCAGCATTATGGGGGGGTTCACCTGTTGGTTCTATTGCTTCCTTGGTTTGGTTGAGTGATCTACGTATTCAGTTTTTGTTCCTATGTACTAGGCGGATGCAGTGGCTAGGCACCTATGCATTTCGGTGAGATGGATCATCTACTATATAGACACTCATTCATTCCTACTTTTGGAGGCCACCTCTTCGATTGATCAGCTCTTCAGACTTTGTCTTCTCTACCTGGTCATGCACTATTTCAGTGGGGGTTCCAGCAGTATTCTTCTGACAGTGTTTGTAGCTTCATGCTTCGGAGATGCTTCATGCTCTTTCTTGTTCCTTTCTTTGGGACATTCCCTAGATTGGAGGCTTTGTTTCCTTCATCTAGTTTATTTCTTGTACTTGGGTACCTGATCAGGCCTAGTTGCCGGGACCCATCTTTCCTGCTTTCTGCAGTAGTTTAGCTTTTTTTGCTTCTCCCTAAGTTACACTTAAGGGGGGGTGTTAGAGTAGTCGAGTATTGCTAATAATTAAATCAGTTAATTATTAGTTCTCTACTCTTAGCTTAAGTTAGACTTAGGAAAGTTTCCTTTTCTTTAGGGTTTTCACCTTTAGGGTTTTGGTATCCTTTTATAAGGATTCCCTCTTTGTATTTCATTCATTCACTTATTGGATCATAATAGAAATTTGCTCTTTGCATGTCCATAAGATGTCTCTGGCTTTTTGGCCTCCATGGTTTTTCTTGCTTCTGTTCTTTGCTTCTTCCATGTGACAGGTTTATGCATGCAGTTGTTCTTGGGAGATTAGTTTTTCACCTAATCTAACAGACACAAGCTTGTGACTTTCACAATCTTCTTTACATCACATTTATTCTCACCATGTCTTTTCCAAAGAAAGATCTTACATAAATACCCCATTACATTCTACATGATCAAGTCAGCCAATTAGGATTTCCTAATTAGATAAACATTTACATAAACTCTTGTTAAGATACACATAGTACCTAAAACAAGTATATAATGATTCCATTACAACAATTAAGGACTGGCATCCTTAATTTACATTTGCCAAACAAAATGCATGCTACACCTCTAAAGTCAGCTCCCAAATAAGTCTTCTCTAGATCACACACCATGACTGACGTCATTCAGCATTTTGTACCTTGCGATAACCAATGAACATCCATCAATTCCTTTTCTTTCATCTATTAATCTCGCATACACCTAATCCATATCTTCTGTAAGATATACCAAAAACACAGAGACTCACTCTGTCAACTTCCATTGTCACTGTCCAGGAACCAATCCTCACCAAAACATTTGTAACTCATTCAATATAAAACTTTACATGATGTGATCTTGGATATAAGATCACAAAATCTTCATATTCTCTCATCTATCTTTGCAAGTTGTGAAACATCTATACAATGTTTGTACACTGTCATACTCAACCCATACTCTTCATAGAAGCATATGTTGACATTAGTGACAAACCACAAATGACAACAATATGAATGCCCATTCAGTAACGTAGTGATTAAACATATTAAAAGTATCAATCACCACCCCATGCATTAGCAATATCCAACACTACTACATGTCTCACTTTCATCTTCTCTTCCTTAATTTCACTCTCTTGAGGAAGACATGTCTAAAAAATAACTATTTGGTGGTACCTGTACTACATCAAATGAGAGAGATAGTTGGTAGAGGGTTGATTTTTATTGTGAGAGGAAATAAATTTTAGGATTCCATGAAGAGAGACAACAAGAAGTTGTAATAGATGGTTCACCATATGTTGATTTTTTGCAAATGAGGGTAATGTTGATGAAGAATTCGGCCCTAAAGTTGATGTTGAGATTAAAATTTAAATAAGCCTAATTGGGGCCTCAAGAGTTGATAACTCTATTATATTTGCTGCTAATGTCGAGGTTTGAAAAATTGAGCAAGTTTGTTTTCCTAGTAATTTTGGAGTTTTAAAAACTCAGAAAAATAGTATGGTCATGAAAGTGGAATGAGCTATAACTTGTGGATGTCAAGGTGGTTTCAATGAGAAAAAAAAATCAAAGTTTTGACAAAATATAGTTGCTAAAACTAGTCTTATTATTAAACCACTACAAGATGGGTGTAAAGAGAAAGCAAGAAAATAATAAATCATTTCTATAGGGTGTATTGAATTATACATGTTGATCCATAAGACTGTACTAAATCCTCATCAAAGGGGTTCAAGTTCCTGCATATTTAATTCATTTATCTTATGTTAACTTATATCTTATATGAAGGTTAATCATAATCAAATTTACATAAGTCACATGATACATATGCTAAAAATTGCATATTAGACAACATGAACAGATTTATTTATTGTTACAGTATGCAATCTTCATAATCATTGTATAATTTTTTATTCCTTACCTTTCCTTTACCTAGACTTTGTAAGATCCTCAACAAAAGGGTTCATGATGTCTGTACTCAATAACCTATTTCCACTAAGGGTGACAAAATCACACAAAATACATGTAATCAGTACCAACAATTGAGCATCATAAATATTACATTTTTAATTTGATAAATAATACATTAAATATATGAGCAATAATAGAAACATATGTATCATAAATCACATATGTATCATCATAAACAAGTTGTAGTCCATCACATATGTTGTAATCCATCACATATGTATCATCATAAACATATAATACATCACATATGTATCATCATAAACATGTTGTAATCCATCACATATGTATTATAAATCACCATCCTGTTGGTTCCCAAAATGGACTTTATGCTTTGACAAGCAACCAGTACATCTACAGATTTTATGGATGGGTTAGATCCAAATATTGAGTTCTAAAGATGACTGGACCAACTATAGGGACAAGACTTCCCTCTGCACTTCTAGCTCTGCAAAACCAAGGAGGGTGCTCCTAATCTAGTAAAACAAGACTTAAATCAATGATCACTGACTGGATTTAAATGTAACAGATAAATGATAAGAGAAATCTAAATGGTAACCATTCATTCATAGATCTTTCACTATCACTGGGTAGTAAACTACCCTGCAAATCACTGTAATTCAAAAGAATTTCGACAATTTTGTATTTAAAGATGGAAATACCAGTAGAACCTTTTCAAACACTGATCTCCATGAGAAGAACCCCACTGCTGGCCAGTGTCTTATTCATTGGGCAACACCTCCACTGCAAGAATGTAATACATGAATAAAATATTGAAATCTGAAAGATTACAACCTTTTGAAAATACTAATCACCCTCTGGTGGATTTTATCAAAATATCCCTAGGTTCACACTACTTACTTGTGTATCCTTTAGTAGAACTTTTGGAGAATTTATGTCATATTCAAAGCTTATTTAATCTAATTATGAATCAGAGCTGAGAAATATAGACATACACACAGAGATTTATCTATGCCAAGAATTGGAACAATTCATAATTCAACAAAAATCACTCAAGGAGAGATATAAACCCTGGATTTCATTCAAACGCTATATTAATATCACGCTCACAGAATGCTTCACAGTATAACCTTCTGAAATTAACTTGAACCAAAAATATTGTTCTTCTATAGAAACATGCCTAAAAATAGTCTATGATATCCCAGACTCGAAAAACTTATCAGTCAAATTGATCAAGTTCTCAGTCCTTGTACAATGATCCTGGTAATCCTTTTATAGAAAATAAGGATTGCATACAAGCTTTGGATCTTTTCAGAAAAGACAAGAAGAGAGTTCATATATAAGACAAACAAGGAAAATAGAAGCCTTTTTGTTACAAGTCTTCAAAATGGATCGTAGAGATGAGCGCCAAAATCTTGTAACAATTCCCAAAGGCAGTTCAACTTCCGCCAGGTGTTCTATCTGTGCTTCTGTTAATTATTTGATGTCTTTGTCTCTATTTATTTTGATCTTAAGGAAATGGAATACTACCACCTGTTGCTTCTCAACTAGATGCTTTCTCATCTTCTGAATCATCTGATGGATATGTTGATTTCTATGATAAATAAGTCTCTTCACTTGACCAATGAAAGGCAAGGACTTCATCCCTCTTCGGCAATAGTTTGTTCCACTTAGCAATAGAACGAACTGTCATTTCTCAATGGGAAACTTCAAATTTGCACCACCTTTTCTTCTAGTTTGAACTTGAACCATTGATTTCCTCTTCCCTAAATCTAACAGTCATCTTATGATCACAAGGCTTGGGAAAACTTTATGCGATTATAAGACAACCGTTAGATCAAAATGTATCAACAATGATGTCCCCCTTTTTTTAAAAGAGTGGCCCACTTGACAATTCTATAGCCTTGATACCAGATCTATGGTTGTCGTATGATCTCATAGGGTTAAAATATTCTATGAGATCATAAGACAACCATCAGATCCTTTCTTTATTACTGATGCATTTAAAAAAGCTGGCCCCACTTGCTTTCAGCCAATCGTGAGATAACACGTCAACAACCCTTAACAAGTGGACCTGTAAAACCTTTTTCCCTTTAGCATCCACACTTACTGACATCTACCACATTAGTAGGACTTTTCAACCAATCATTAGCAGCCATATGTGCATAGCTGGCAATGGACCCACTTCCTCTTTGTCGCCTAAGAGCATTGTAAGATCAACAGCTGTCTTATGACCTCATAGGGTTAAAAGATTCTATGATATCATAAGACAACCATTAGATTTATCCCTTGTTACTAATAGCTCTACATATTCTTCTGACAGTGGTCCCACCGATATTGGCCAATCAAGAATTTCCACGTCAACACAACTGATGGGTAAATACAAGATAATAATTTCTCAGCGTGAGCAAAGATTTAACACCACTTTCCATGTCAGCAAAGCTATAACCAATGAACACTTGACACATGTGTATACCTGTCATTGGCCCCACTTGACAACTGCACTATGCTTCACTTGTAAGATCAACGATTGTCTTATGATCTCATAGGGTTAAAAGATTCTATGAGATCATAAGACCACCGTCCGATCCTTTCTAAGATTCAGAGCTGAAAGAATACTGAAATATTGTAACGATAGAGTATTAAGGACTTAGAAAATATTAAATATCACCAGGCCTTCAGACTTAGGGAAAAAATAAAGATATGACCCCCGCGGTGATATAAACACATGCTTTTTTGGGAACTTAAGTGACTCTGAAAAGTAACGCTCAAATAGACATAAAAAGAGCGACCTAGGGTTTTTCTAAAAGTGGCAAATACCAAGGGTTTTCCTCAAATTTGAATTTTAAACTAGGGCTTTCATGATTATGGGGGAAAAACTTGATAATTTTGCAGGACTTTTGTGGGTTTTTTGCAGCAAAATTCTCTAAATTTCATGAACGTCTATACACACTTCAAATTTACAAAAATTTTACAGGGTTATGTACTAAAAAATTTGAAGTGCCAACACATCCATCACATAACTAATAAATAGTTCACATTCCATAAATAAACACGAAGTTTAAAAAATGTCACACAAAATGAGGGCTAGTTATCACTCTCTGTCTCCATCTCCTAGTGGTGGCATGACGCTACTATTAGGACCTCCTAGAGGAGGAACATGAATTAAAAAAATTAAAAGGTACACCATGAATTAATTATGTAATGGCATTAGAATTTAAAACACAATGAATTAATTATGTAACCATATAATTCAAACAAAATTCTATCAATAAATCAATATCAAATAGACAATATACTAATCGCATACCTCATACATTTCATTGATCTTATTCTTCATCCAACTCATCATCATGACCATCACCATCACCATCATCATCCTCATTGTCACTGTCACCGTCACCATCACCATCACCATCACCATCACCATCATCATCACCACCACCACCACCACCTTCTTCATATTCATCCTCATCTTCTTCTTCTTATTCATGAACGTTTCCATTAGGAACATCATTAACTAATTATCGATTGTGATCATCATATAAATCATCTTCTACTTCTTTGGTATCTTCTTCTTCCATCACATTATAATTTACTAGCCTTCCTCTTAGATCATGTATAACAACAAATGACCAACCTAGTTTATGTGAAACCTCTAAGTAAAATACCTGCACATATTGGCTTGGAAGAACACACGGCTCATTTCTAGATCGCTCAAACAACCTTGCATTAACCATTGTAAATCCATTATCACATTCAATAATAGTTCTATCATGATCATTTTCATTTAATCATAACATGTACCATTGGACAATGAAAAGAGATAATTTGAAGGACCTAAAGTTGCACTCAAGTATATCATCCAAAATCTCATAGTATCGATTTTCTTAGGATTGAGGATGTGTGTCTTTTCTAGACAAAACGTAGTCACCTAAAATACTGCATTTATTCTAGAATCACAAGTTTTCTTTGTGTCATCCAACTTTTTGATGTGAAATTTATGACCATTGCTCCACATAGCCTTGTGGTGTTTCACCTGCAATATGTCAAACATGTAAAAATGTAAGCAAAAAATAACAAACACAAATGTATGTGTGTGTGTGTACATATATATGTGTGTGTGTGTATATATATGTATATGTATATGTACATGTACATGTGTGTGTGTGTGTGTGTGTGTATATATGTATATGTATGTATGTATATGTATATGTGTGTGTGTGTATACATGCACACATCATTACAATTGAAAAAATTAAATAATATGGGTGATTAATATATTTATATGTACCTGTTCATCTCTTAAACCATATGCTAAATCAATTTCCCTTGGTGTAACATTAGAATCTTCATTACGGTGAACTTCTTTAACCAATGAAGCCACACCTTCCCATGTTAATGTGCAACCAGATTGTTGACATCGTTAAATCCATATTGTCATCCAATCAAGATTGTTTGTGACATACAAATGTAGTGCATCCCACTCTCGAGCAACTGTACAAAAAATAACTAGAAATTTTACAACTGATGTATATTGAAGATTAAGAATAAATTAACTACAATCTATATAAACCAAATATAAAATGTATTCAGATTAATATCCATGAACATCGAATAATTACCTCTCACTTTTCTCATTCTACCTTTCCTCATCAAGTACTCCCCTTCGAAATTGTTAATGGAATTGGGAAGGTATTTAGTAATGTACACCATAGTATAGTATACCATATATCCTTCCACCATAGAACCCTCAAGATGTGCTCTTTGTCAAACCAAAGCCTTAAAAAATTTCAAGTGTCTCTTAACCATCCACATTGACATTGTGTGTACAGGTCCACACAATTCAATCTCCTCAACTTGGTGTATGATGTAGTGTTCTTGTACATTGAAAAAATTGAAGGTAGTCTCTTTTACATTTCACACATTAGACGAGGAATTTTTCTCTTCCAATATTTTATATCTACTTTATGGATTTCTTTAGATGACAACCACCTACAAGTGATTGAAGACACAAATATATTAATGAGACGTAACAAAATAATATATAATATATTACATAACAAGTAAAACAAATCACAAATATAATATCTATATAACAAATTGAACAAATATCACTACTTACCTCATGTATTTTCTAAGATCTTATATAACTTGCTTGATATTATTGTCGAAGTGGTCTCGGAGAGATAGAGGTAGAACGTACAACAACAATTATAAAATGATATTTTCATTATTTTCTAGTAAACATAATACAATGAAAAGTATGTGCAATATACAAATATATAGTAAATTTACAAGATAATGAATTACCTTAATGAAGGTATGGCAATCATGCATTTTCATCCTTGGCCCAAATTCACTTTTCTTTGTTATGAGATTTTTTATATTCACAACAAATATTGTGGGAAATTGAATTTTTCATATGACTTGTTTTATAGCATTGCTTAGTTGCTTCATTAATAACCAAGGAAGGGCACTTATATTAATTTGGTCTCCATCACTATTTAATTGAATGATATTTTTCATTGCATGATTGGATTCCTGAATGTCACTACAAGCTTTGACAATTTTTTCTTTGTCATGCCTTCCATCCAAAATTTTCCATAACGTCTCTGTTATATTCTTTCTGATATGCATAGTATCAAACAAATGCACAATTTGTAGCTATTCATAGTAGGGCAACCTACTAAATTGTTTGGGATAAATTTTTAGTCCCTATACTATCTTAAAATGGGCACACTTCATTTTGAGACCTTTTAGCCCTCCTTAGCATGGTTTTGGTCTCTCTCTCATCTTCTAGCATGGTCCTTTAGGTGTTATTTTATCACCTTTTTGGCCATATATTTCGACAGTTTCATCATCCCATGATTCTTTCTGCACCTTCTTTGAGGCCTCCAAGACCCCTCTCTAGGACCTCCCTTGGGAATAGGTTGACCAAGTCGACCTTCTCCTCTTCCTTGAGGAAATTTAATTACGGGGCCTCAATTTTGCCGATTGATTTCTTTTGCTCTCAGGTCAACCTGCTTTGTTTTTTATCCTGAAAACTAGTATATAAGGAGGATTGGGCATTTCAATTTCATATGGATAAAGATGCATCATCATTATACAAGAAATCAAGATAAAACATACATGCATTCATGAGATTTCAAGCAAGCATCTTCAAGCATTCATCAAATTCAAGCATTTCCTTCTTGCATCAAGCTTCTTCCTTCAAGGTGGTGGTGGAGTTTGGCTTCTAAGGAGGAGATCCATCATTACAAATCATCCAAGTTTTTCCATACTTCATCATGGCATGTCACATACATTCTTATACATGAGGTTTTGACTTCTTTAATTTCCTTTTGGTTTCTTTGAGTCAAGGCTATTACATTTGCATACTTGATCACATATCAAATTCAATTGCATCTACAATGGTAATTTTATCTTTCATTTGATATATTCAATGCTACTACATGTTATCATTTCCTTTATCATTACATTTACATCTTAATTTCAAGGTTTATTCCTCAATCTAGGGCTTGACCAAGGCAATCCCTCATCTACCCAAACCCAAAAACAAGCTTTTTAGTGTGCAGGACCAAGATATCAGAATTACAACCACATATCTAGAAAAGACTTGATATATTTCTGAAGAAGTTAGGTCAAATTATCTATAGTGTCTTGGGGACACGGTGACTTTGTGGAAAAATGTCTGGAACATGTTGCACCATGTTGACCTATTCCTTGAGGTCTAAGAAAAATAACATTTTCTAGATTTTTTGTTGTGATTGTGAATCTATAGTCGGAAGTTCTATCATAGGTTTAGATCTACAATTTTTAGAGAAAAAAGGCATATTCATTTACACATTTTAAGGTAAGTACTCTATCATTCATTTCATTTCTTAGTCTATACCTATTTTCATATCTTAATTAGATTGATTGCATACACTTAGCATCTAGATCTATCTTACTTTTCTCATTAAATAATTTGGTTCAATTTCACATTTGCATTTACACATCTTTAATCAAATCCTAGATTGCATGAAAGATGACTTTCTTGCGTACTTCTTTATATAATTTGGGTTTAGCATTGACATCCCTTCATCTTCTTGGGTTTTGCTAATCTAACTTGGGTTATATTAAGAGTTATGTTTGAAAGCGCCTCTTCCTCTTGTATTTTGAGTGTTAGTGTTGGAATGGTTAATTAATGAACTCATCTCACATATTTTATATTGTTGATTCATTAGTATCCATTTCACCCATAAACATTTTGGTGAACCTGGCGTGTTACAACTTCCTTTTGATCTTGGTGTATTATCTTGTGTATTCACCTTCACTAAACATTTTGGTGAACCTGACATGGTACAACTTCCTTTTGATCTTGGTGTATTATCTTGTGTGTTCACCTTCACTAAACATTTTGGTTATTATCTTGTGTGTTAATCTTCACTAAACCTTTTAGTGAACCCAACATATTAAAACTTCATTTTGATCTTGGTGTATTATCTTGTTTGTTCACCTTCAGTAAAATTTTTGGTGAACCTAATGTGTTACAACTTCCTTTTGATCTTGGTGCATTATCTTATTGTCCTATATCTCTTTCTTGGAGTTAGGTATCTTGTTAACAACATGGTATTTGTTAAACTATTATGGTGCATAATACTCTTTATTGTAACTCTTGTGCTTGCATCTCTTTATCATGCCTATGTTTTTTATGCAAGTTTCTTTCATTTCATGATGTTCATGTCTTTACATTCTTTCCTTTCATATGTTATAATGAGGTTAATTAATACAAAGTTTCCCGATAAAACATATTTTAGGATAATCAGTAGACATTCATGTGGATTTTTTATTCATCTTTTGGATGGCATTAAATATTTTTTTAGTGATGCTCCTAATCCTAATCTTATACCTAATCCTTCCCACAATCTATCCCCTCATACCCCTTCTACATTCCAACACATTCAAAGTATGGTTCATGACTTAGATATTAACCAATTCTTAGATGAGCCATCTCCTTCACCTTCTCCCACACCTACACCTCAATCTCCTATACATACAGCTCCAAATTTCATTCCTCTTACACTACATTCACCCATCACCCTCAAGCTAAGAAATTCTCTCGATCCACCCTTCGCTCTACTTATACTACGGGCTATAATTATCACTAGACAAGGTTATAAGGGTTTAGGTCCTGGTATGCATGAGCATGGTATTAAGATTCTCATCCACATTTCTAATTGACACCCTCAATGAGGCCTTGTTTATGTTTCCCCTTCAAATACTTATCCTTCTTTTCCTCCTTCGTGACCTCCTCTTCACCTTCTTTTTCCAACGCCAACCTTATCTCCTAATGACACTCAAGAAGCCTTAGCATTAAGAGTTTACCGCTACCTTTTGATTGTGCCTAAATTAAGATATCATTATTATCAAAATAATACCATTTCTTGATTCGCATGTCCCTTTTTCTACAATAATGAGAATTTACTTTGTGATTGTATGGAATTCATTTTCTATGATCATGATAAAGTTGAAAATGGTAAAATTTCTTATACACAAGATATTTTATTCCTCCTTCATAAGATTACCTAGAATTTCTATTCCCTATTGGGGTCACTCTCTGTTATTCTTTATAATATGATCAAGAGTGGCACAATAGGTCTTTCACTTTTCTCCTCTTCAATGGGAGGAAAATTTCATATTTTATTGGAATCTATTTTAGCTCGTTCACACATTTCTTCCATACTTTAATATCCTTTCTACAAAGTGCATATTCGATATCGGGGAGACATATTTTAGTGTGCTTAATATGTATCCTTCCTTTTTCCCTTTTAGGTGTGTATTATGTAGAATATGTTTACATTGATTGGTTGTGTTACATTTATATGTGCAACTTTATCTTTGTCTTATACATGTTATGAGGGATCTATCCTAGGGGATTATCTTATTTTCCCTTTCAAAGCTATGTTATCTCTTTCTCTATAGATTTACATTGTTTATGATACATTCTTATTTGTGGGTAATTAATGCTTTGTTTTATGCATGGTGTGATAGTTTCTTCCTAACAAAGTCCTTCCATGCCTTGGATTTTAATGTTTGTCATTTAATAATCATCTATAGTTTACTTCATAGGGGATATCTTTTCTACCATATTATGTTAGAATTGTATATCCTATGATGTTTCTTGTCCTACATTTTTCTATGGTGTTGTAATATTCTATGATACTTCTTGTTTGATATAAGGTGTTTTATTTTCTACATGACTGGATTATGGTTGTTGTTTACAATCTATCTTTATATTTTACAAGATTTTGTTATATAATCCACCATAGACTTCTATTTCTTGTCTCACGCTTGGGGGGAAATGTTGTTTGTACAGTCTTTATCTCTCTTTATCTAAGGATTGATGTTCCTTAGTACAATGGCATTTGTTTTTCATGTGACATTCTTTTCCTATAAGGAATTGTGTCTTGATCACGACTCTCTCTGACATACAATAGGTGCATGTCTATGATCATCATCTCTTCTTCATTTGCAAAACTATGTTCATTATAAACATTTTACCTTACTATGTGATTTAAAGTTTGTCATCCTTCATCCAAGGATCCCCATTCCACCTATATATAGGGGGTTGAATAGGTGCATTCTTGATTCCTCTCCCCTTCTTTTGTCTTGAACTTGTTATGTTTGTTGATAACACTCCTCTGGAAGGTAGATGTCCTGCTAACAAGATTTGTTCCTTTCAAGGGTTTCTTCTAATAAGCGACATATAATTTCATAATTGATCTATTTTCATAGCTTATAAGAGCCAATTCTCTTTGCTAAGTTTATGACCTACATTGTTGTTAAAGGATATCTCCTTGTTGTTAGAAGTAGTTATCCTTGATTCTCTTCCTTGTGATGTCTATGGCTACATAGTCATCATAAGGAGGGGGGAATACATACACCATCTTTTTACTATAGTTTACATTTTTTTATGCACTTTTACTTTTACATTAAAACATGCCACTCCCTAGCGAGTACTAGTGACACTTCTCCATCCTAGGGAAACACATTTTCATTTTTTTACACGCCACTCCCTAACGGGTATCAATGATACTTCTCCATTCCAAGGAAACAAACCCACACATTTTCTATAGGGATAGAGGACCCATATCCATCCACATAGAACACTACATATTTACACTCCATTGTGATACCAAGGAATTGATCCACGGGTGCACACACATACACATGCATGCAAAATCTGTCAATGGGTGCATAGGATTGACTACCAGGCACACAAACCCACTAGACCATTTGATCCTACCTTTGTTTTGTGATTCACAATAAGGAACACAAACCTTAACTGGGTAAGACTCTCTCTCTCTCTCTCTCTCTCTCTCTCTCTCTCTCTCATGTAGTGAGATAGAATCATGAGGGATGTAATCCTTTGTGGTGCTCTTGTCTTTCCTATGTGATAGCCTCCCAAATATGATATTGGTGGGTGAGACATTTCTTTAGTTGAGGTCTCTTTCACTAGTTGATTTGGGGTTTTAGTTCTAATTTTTTTTTTTGTTTGGCTCTCTTTTTCCTTTGTTTTCTTTTTCTTTTTTTTCATGCTCTTATTCATGGGAATGGAGTTAGGATCCTAGGTTTGGGGGCTCACATCCTTAAACTTGGTGATTTTCTATCTCGTTGTAACATCGTTTCTCTTCTCCTTCTTCCTTTACCAAGAGTATGACTTTCCTTATACTCCCACTAAAGTGGGGGATAAATGTACCATCTTAAAATGGTGCACTTCATTTTGAGATCTTTTATCCCTCCTTGGCATGGTTTTGATCTCTCTCTCATCTTCTGACATGGTCCTTTATGTGCTATTTTATCACCTTTTTGGCCATATCTTTTGGTAGTTTCATCATCCCCTGATTCTTTTTGCACCTTCTTCGAGGCCTTTGGGACCCCTCTCTAGGACCCCCTTTGGGAATAGGTTGACCAAGTTGACCTCTTCCCTGAAGGAATTTAATTATGGGGCCTGAAGTTCCTCAAGTTCACCGATTGATTTCTTTTTCTCTTGGGTCGGCCTGCTTGATTTTTATCCCAAAAAATAGTATATAAGGAGGCTTGGGCATTTTCATTTTAATTCTGATCAAGCTATGTCATCATTTTAAAAGAAATCAAGAGCAAACAAACACACATTCATGATATTTCAAGAAAACATCTTCAAGCATTCATCAAATTCAAGCATTTCCTTCTTGCATCAAGCTTCTTCCTTCATGGTGGTAGTGGATTTTGGCTTCTAAGGAGGAGATACATCATTCCAAATCATTCAATTTCTTCCATTCTTCATCATGTCATGTAACATACATTCCTATACACAAGGTTTTGACTTCTTTGGTTTCCTTTTGGTTTCTTTGAGTCAAGACTATTACATTCGCATACTTGATTACATATCAAATTCAATTACATCTACAAAGGTAATTGTATCTTTTATTTGATATATTAAATCCTACTACATGTTATAATTTCCATTATAATTACATTTACATCTCAATTTCAAGGTTGATTCCTCAATCTAGGGCTTGACCAAGGGAAGCCCTCATCCACCCAAACCCCAAAATAAGTTTTTTTGTGTGCAGAAGCAAGATATCAGAATTACAACCATAGATGTGGAAACTACTTGCCGAGAAATTTTTGAAGAAGTTAGGTCAATTTTGCAATAGTGTCCCAAGAATAGGGTGACTTCATGGAAAAGTATCTTGAACATGTTGCACCAGGTTGACCTTTTCTTGGAGGTCTGAGAAAAACAATATTTTCTAGGTTTTTTGTTGTGATCATGAATCCACATTTGGAAGTTCTATCATAGGTTTAGATCTGTATTTTTCAAAGAAAAAGTCATATTCCTCTACACATTTCAAGGTAAGTACTCTATCATTCATTTTATTTCTTAGTCTAGACCTGTTTTCGTATCTTAATTGGGCTGATTGCATACACTTAGCATCTAGATCTATCTTAATTTTCTCATTAAATCAATTGGTTCAATTTCACATTTATATTTACACATATTTAATCAAATCCTACATACATGAAAGAGGACATGCTTGTGTACTTCCTTGATATAATTTGGGTTTAGCATTGGTATCCCTTCATCTTCTTGGTTTTTGCTTATCTAACTTGGGTTATACTGAGAGTTATGTTTGGAAGCCCATCTTTCTCTTGTATTTTGGGTGTTAGTGTTTGAATGGTTAATTAATGAACTCATCTCACATATTTTATATTTTTAGATTCATTAGTATCCATTTCACCCATAAACTGTCCCTTTGGAAGGTGGTCATTAATGCCTTGATGACCTTCATGACGCATATAAGTTTAAAAAGTTAACAAGGACAATCATCATCAATTACATCATGAGTAAAAAAACACAATTAGATGGAATGACATTACCTTGATGATTAATTCTATTATATTCCAACTTCCATAGGTGAGGTGTCATTCTTCGTGGTTTTGATGTAGTCTCTTCTTTCCCATTGAAAATATGTTTTTCAATATTTCGATACTGATGCTTTTTGTGGAGACTATACTCATCAAACACATGCTTTCCTAAAATTTTTGAATGACAATATTTCATCTTTGGACCACAAAATGGACAAGAAAATTGTCCCTTTGTTTGAAGACCTACAAGATCATGTATAATTGGATTAAATATGTTAATTTTTATAATTATAATTATGTGAAATTTGAACATTATAACATACCACAAAAATGTGTTAGCCCTGGGGTGTCATGAATTTTACATACAAGCATTACATGGAATTGAAATTCTCTTTGTCCTATTGGTCTAGAGATGTCATACACAATGACACCATTCCATAACTCCAGCATGGTGCAAAAGCACCTAAGGTCTTTAGGCTACCCTAGTCTAAACATTTTTGGCTTGTAGTGACCTTAGCCAAGTCATTGTTTTAATAATAACTATGAAGAGTCCCAAGTGAGTGTGTGAATCCTAACAAGTCTTTAGGAAGGTTGGATAAGAGTTAGTCAAGGTTTTCTCTAGGCTTGGTTAGTCTTGGTTTTCTTTGTGTAGTTGCTAACTTAGTAATCTAGTTGGTCAAAGGCTAGTTTGACTTCCCAAAATGAGGGAATAATAAAGGGAAAGGGTATCAAAGATTTATTCACCACATTGAGGTCATATAGAACTCATTTGAGTGACCCAAACAAGCTTGACAACAAAAGTTGTCAAAGTTGGCAATGACAACTTTGCAACTTTTCAAAATTTGTCATGACAAGAATTGTCAAAATGCCTCACAAAGGCTAAAAGTAGTTAGGGATCCATTTGGATAGTTTTTCCTGGTCTCCCTAACCTATTAAAGTGATTTTTTGACTAGAGATGAGGGTTGGCAAGTTTTGTAATCTTTTTTTTAATGCAATTCACCGGTGTTCTCTGTAGAACCAGCACAATGCTAAGAGCTTGATTATCCTTGTGCTATGGATTGATCTAAGCCTAGTCTCTACATGTAAATTTAGCTTTGTGTTTCTAGTTTCATTTTGTGTGTGTATATTTAGGATTAGGTTTTCTTTACCTTTCTTTCCATAAGTCTTTCCTCTGTGACCAGTTCACTGGCCTAGACAAGGTTGAGAGACCAAAAATGGCTCTAGCATGAAAAAAACTGGTGAGTACTATATGGCCCTGTCGGAAATGCTAGAGAAAAGTGTATATAGTTTAAATATGAAGCTTTATGTCCAGATATGTAGGTGAGATAATTTTACCATCAATCCCTAGGTGAGCCACAATGAGCCCGGCTAGGAAGCTTGACTATTGCAAACAGTGGATAGAAGGCTTCGGGGATTGAAAGAATCAATCCAAGGGTGAAGAAGTAAGGAACAATGTCTAAAGACTCTTTTATATGAAGGAAAGGTGTTGAAAAATCTTGTGAAGGGAGAAGGATCCATTTCTCCACTGTGATCAGTGATAGGTAATTAGGCCTTAAAAATAGACACATTAATAGGAAGGTACTGTATGGATGCCATGAGGACTAGAAACCCTGAAAATCTTCAAGAACTTTGAAAAAGGTGTCTGAATATAAAAGTTGATTAGGCACTTGTGTAGGAAGTTGAAGAGTTAAAGCTTGGAAGGTGTGTTGAAAGACCTAATTAGGCCTAATTAGGGCTTGTAGCCTTTTTATCTAACTTTGGTGAGATCGACTATTGAAAAGGGGGGTTTAAGGAGTTGAGCACCTCAAAACCATTCAAGAATAGCCTTTAAGAGGTCTTCTATCCAATTGTAAAGATTTTCAGTTTGATAGTATTAGGTGATGGGCTTAAGGAAATGAGTCTATGGAAGGGAACAAGGAGATAGTGTTGAGTTAGTAACTTGGTAGAGAGGTCTTGGAGAGAGAGGTGATTGTAGAAGAATCCCTCATGGAAATAGGGTCTTAGATGAACCCTAAATAGGCTAGGAGAAGGACTTGGTGGAATTCCTAGGGGAAATAGGACTAGGACAAAGATACCTCCCTATCAAATTGGTATCAGAGCCCCAAAAAGATTTAGAACAAGGCATAGTGTATGTCAGACTTTGGAAGTGAATTAGTGGGAGAAACCACCATGGTGAAAAATGTCAAGTTGGAAAGAGAAGTGATAGAACAAAGGGAGAAAAATAGACTCCTTGAAGAAGCCTTAGAGGCTATGAAAGATAAACTAGATGAAGTTGTAGAGGCAACTGACAAGATGAAGGAAAAGTTAGAAATTGATGAAGATAAAGGAAAAGAAGTGGATGAGGATGATTATATACCTAAACCTAATCCTCCATTACAAGAGGAACCCAACATTAGAGTCATTAAGGCATTGGGTGGTAAGGCACTTGAGGGGATACCCCTGTTTACTGGCAAAATGGATTCAAAATTGATTATGGAATGGATTGAAGGGATGGAGAATCATTTCAAATGTGAGGGTATCATAGAGGCATAAAAGTTGAAGGTTTCCAAATCAAGGCTAAGGGGGCCATCCCTGGCTTGGTATAAATTCCTTCAAGAAGAGAGGGAAAGAGAAGGGAAGAGGCCAATAGCTAATTGGAAAGCTATGATGGCAAAGATCAAATAAAATTACTTGCCAGAGGATCATGAGATCCAATTACATAAGAAGAGATGAAGTCTAAATAGAAGGATATGTATGTTGCCTCCTATACCGAAGAATTTAAAAAATTGTGTCTAAGATCCAAGGTGCGAGAAGAGGAAAGCATTAGAGTGGCAAGATACTTAGGTGGATTGTTAAAAACTAGAAAATGAAATATGTAAATAAGCAATACCAGGAAAGAATCTAAGTGAATTAATGCATGAAAAGATATTACCATAAGATAGGAGAGAGAAAACTTCAAGATCCAACACCATGAGACAAGATATTTGAAAGGGGAAAGCAAAGAAAACCCCTTGTGACATTATGAATGAGGCATGAAAAGCCTAAGAAAATGAGAGAGAGAGAGAGAGAGAGAGAGAGAGGGAGAGCAAATTGCTCATACAAATAGAGAAGAGGAGGAAACCTCATAAGAAATGAGAGAGGAGGGCCATCTCTTAAATAGAGATGAGAGAGAGGAGTTAGAATGTAACTCCCAAGTCTATGAATGCCACCATTCATAAGTGTGTGAGGCCAAGTGTGAGATTCCTCTTAAGGAGGAATAATCTAAATTACAAATTACAATAAATATTTGTCCTCACATATTCCACTAGAGGACAAAATAAGATGTAGTGGAAAAAGGACAAAAAAGAAATATATTAGGATACCTTGGCTTGTATCCTAATATATTATAACAATAAAGAAAGGAGGTCTAACCTTGGTTTATAAACACACCAAGGAAAGATTACAACTTCTAACATGGATTGAGGTGGAGTATCCAAGAAGAGATTAGTTTTTGGACTCCTAATACTATCCATAAGTGCTTTTATTTGGCACTCAAGGTGGAAGAGAAAAATAAAAAGAAGCAAGACTCTAACGCTAGGGGTAGAGGAAGTGGAAGAGACTCTAGAGGACATAGGGGTGGATATGGTGGTAGAAACATTGAGCCAAGAAGACAAGGAGACTCCAAGTTGATTGAACAAAGTAGTGAACCAAGTGGAAGAGGTAACTATGGTAGAGGAAGAGGTTTTCATGGAGGTGGAAGAGGCAGATCAAGTAAATTCAGCAAAGGGTCACACTTTGCCAATATGAAATGTTACAATTGTGGTTAATTAGACCACCCTACTTATAGATGCCCTGAAAAAGCTTTAAGTTCACAAAGGGAGAAGAAAATAGGCTATGCACAAGAAGAAGTGGGTAGTGTCAAATCACCAGAGGTGAGTCTTGATTCAGAGAATGGAGAGAACCCCATGTTTAGGAGGGTCCTACTCAAAGAGTCAGTCAAGGAAGAACCCAAGAAAAGAAGGGTTTTATTTAGGATCAAGTGCAAGATCCCTAGAAAGGTGTGCAAGGTCATTATTAACTCTGGCTCAATAGACAACATCATCTTATAGGAGGAATTCCAAAAGTTGAAGCTCACTAGGATACCTCATACACATCCCTACAAGGTCACCTGGCTAAATAAGGGGCAGGATGTCTTAGTGAATGAACAAGTGTGGGTTGACTTTGTGATTGGTGAATTCCAAGATAAAATGCTATGTGACATCTTGCCAATGGATTCTTTCCACTTGTTATTGGGCAGACCATGGCAATATGACCAGGCAATAGTCCACCATGGGAAAAATAACATGTATACCTTTAAGAAGAATGGATTCACCTACAAGATTCAATCACTTGTTGAAGAGGGAGCTACAACTTCAAGGGACACTAATGTAATCCTTATGAGTGGCAAGGCATTCTTGCATGAACTCAAGGAGGAGGAAGGTGTTGGAGTAGCTATAGTTATTAAGCCTAAGGAGGAGACCAAACCTCAATAAGCCACTATACCAAAATAAGTGAGGAAGTTATTGGATCAGTTTAGAGATATTATCAGTGATGGGACACTAGCCACTCTCCCTCCTTAAAGAGTAATTAGCCACCAAATAGACTTCATACCCGGGGCATCTTTGCCTAACAAAGCAGCATACAAGATGACACCAGACTAAAACACGGAGATTGTAAGGAAAATTCAAGAGATACTTGATCAAGGGATAATTAGAAAGAGCATTAGTCCATGTGTTGTCCCAATGGTCTTGGCACCAAAGAAAGGAGGTAAATGGAGATTATGAACTGATTATAGGGAAATAAATAGGATAACTATTAGGTATAGATTTCTTATTCCTAGAATAGAAGACCTTTGGATTGTCTTGGAGGGTCTAGGTACTTCACTAAAATTGATCTTAAGAGTGGGTACCATCATATTAGTATGAAAGAAGGGGATGAGTGGAAGTGAGCTTTTAAAACCACTAAAGGTCTTTATGAATGGTTTGTTATGCCCTCTGGGATCACAAATGCACCTAGTAAATTCATGAGATTAATGAATGAAGTCCTAAAAGATTATATAGGAAGGTTTGTGGTGGTGTACTTAGATGATATCCTTATCTTTGGTAAGACCAAGGAGGAACACATGAAACACCTATAAGTTTTCTTGAGAAGGTTGCATGAATAGAAGCTAGCCATTAACCTAGAAAAGAATGAATTCTTTAAGCAAGAGTTAGTCTATTTAGGATTTGTAGTCTCCCAAGGTGATTTTAAAATGGCCCCAAGGAAAGTAGAATCCATTCTAAATTGGCCCACTCCCAAAACAGGGACTGATGTAAGGAGCTTTCGTGGGTTAGCTTAGTTTTACAAAAAATTCATTAGAGGATTTAGTGAACTTTGTGCACCACTACTTGATACAATAAAAGGATGAGTCAAAACTAAGTTCAAATGGACCAAGAAGGCTCGTGAAGGATTTGAGAAGCCAAAACAAAGGGTGGTAACACAATCCATCCTAGTCTTACCAAGTTTTTATAAGCTATTCATTGTGGAATGTGATGCAAGCAACATAGCAGTGGGAGCAGTCCTCAACCAAGAAGGAAGTTTGGTTGCATTTTTTAGTGAAAGTTTTAATGAAGCCAAGTCAAGGTACTCTTCATATTATTTGGAACTCTATGCATTGATTCAAGCTCTCAAAAAGTGGAGGCACTATCTTTTTCCCAAGGAGTTTGTAGTTTATACAGATAACCAAGCACTAAACTACATCAATACATAAGAAAAGTTAAGCCATAGGTATATCAAGTGGATGGAGTTTCTCCAAGCCTATACTTTTACCATTAAGCACAAAAAAGGCCTAAACAATAAAGTGGCAGATGCGCTTAACTAGAGGTTTCTCACTGTCCAAGATATTCAACTCCAAAGAATTGTCATAAAATGATTCAAAGAGCTCTACAAGGTAGATGAAGCCTTCTCAAAGGAATATAAGGTATATGTTGAGTTTGAAAATCACTTTCATAGTGAATATTTTGAATACACTTTACTAAATGGTTTGTTGTTTAAAGGTAACCAGTTATGTGTACCCAAGGGATCAATGAGGGAAAACCTTATACAAGAAAAGCACAATGGAAGCCTTAGTGGACATTTTGGTTTGAAAAAAACATTGGACTTAGTGCAAAGGTTTTACTATTGGCCAAAGATGCCAAGATATGTTAGGAGATATGTGGAATAGTGTGTAGTATGCCAAAAAGATAAGGGCACATCTTCCAATGCAAGGTTATATCAGCCTTTACCAATCCCAACCAAACCTTATACCTTGTTTTTGTAGTGGTGGATAGGTTTAGTAAAATGAGTCACTTTATACCTTGAAAAAAAACACATGATGTCAGTTATATTGCTCATCTTTTCTTCAAAGAGGTGGCAAGGATTCACGACCTACTAATAAGCATTGTATCAAACAGAGATGTGAAATTTATGGGGCACTTTTGGAAGACCCTATGGAAGATATTGGGCACAAACCTTGCATTTGGTTCAGCTTAGCATCCTCAAATGAATGGCCAAATAGAGGTGATAAACATAGTACTTGGAAATCTTTTGAGATGTCTCATAAAGGAGTATGGGAAAATGTGGGATCAAGTATTGCCACAAGCTGAATTTTCTTACAATGACAGTGCTAATAGATCTACCAGAAAGAGTCCATTTGAGATAGTGTATGGAATCCATCCAAGAGGAGTGTGTGAACTCAGGGAGTTAGGCACCCAAGCACAAGTTAATGGTCATGCTAAAGACTTTTCTCAATCTATGCAAGAAGTCCATGAACAAGTAAGGAGAACATTGGTAGAAGCTAACCAAAAACTTAAAGCTAGAGTGAATGAAAGGAGAAAGGACTTGTAGTTTGAAGTTGGAGATTGGGTGATGGCACACCTCAACAAGGCTAGAATCCAAAAAGTAATACCCAACAAACTACAAATGAGAAGGATAGGACCATGCAAAGTCCTAGCTAAATATGGTCCCAATACCTACAAGATAGGCTTACCCAAGGAGCTAGCCATATCTCCTATTTTTAATGTCCAAGATTTGGTTAAATGCATAGGCCCTAATGTCAAAGAAGAATAACACAGCCATGATGTGACTACTAATGTAAAGAACCTCAAACTACCTATACCATTGAAGCCTCAAGCTGAGAAGATACTAGACTCAAGGGTCAAGAAGAAGACAAGGCATGGTATCTACATGGAACACCTTATCAAGTGGAAGAAACAACCAGAATTAGAGACTACTTGGGTAGAATAGAATAGTTTCAATAAGATTGGGATTATTTTAGATCTCTTAAGCCTTGGTATCACTTGGCTTCTTGTTGCAGGGGGGAGAATGGTGCAGGAGCACCTAGGGTCTTTAGGCTACCCTAGTATAAACATTTTTGGCTTGTAGCAACCTTAGAAAATTCATTGTTCTAATAAGGACTATGAAGAGTCCCAAGTGAGTGTGTGAATCCTAACAAGTCTTTAGGAAGGTTGGCTAAGAGTTAGTCAAGGTCTTCTCTAGGCTTGGTTGTCTTTGTGTAGTTGCTAACTTAGTAATCTAGTTAGTCAAATGCTAGTTTGACTTCCCATAATGAGGGAATAATGAAGGGAAATGGTCTCAAAGAGTTATTCACCCCATTGAGGTCACCTAGAACTCACTTGAGTGAACCAAACAAGCCTGACAACAAAATTTTACAAAGTTGTCAATGACAACTTTGCAACTTTTCAAAAGTTGCCATGACAAGAATTGTCAAAATGTCCCACAAAGGCTAAAAGTAGTTAGGGATCCATTTGGATAGTTTTTCCTAGTCTCCCTAACCTACTTAAGTAATTTTTCAACTAGATATTAGGGTTGGAAAGTTTTGTAATCTTTTGTTTTTTAATACAATTCACTGGTGTTCTCTATAAAACCAGCACAGTGCTAAGAGCTCGATTATCCTTGTGCTATGGATTGATCTGAGCCTAGTCTCTACATGTAAATTTAGCTTTGTGTTTCTAGTTTCATTTTGTGTGTCTATATTTAGGATTAGGTTTGTTTTACCTTTCTTTCCACAAGTCTTTCCTTTGTGACCAGTTCACTGGCCTATACAAGGTTGAGAGACCAAAAATGGCTCTCGCATGAAAACCATTGGTGGGTACTGTACGGACCTGTGGTAAATTCTAGATAAAAGTGTATATATTTTAAATATGAATATTTTTGTCCAAATATGCAAGTGAGCTAATTTTACCATCAAGCCCTAGGCGAGCCATAGGGAGCCTAGCTAGGAAGCTTGATTATTGCAAATAGTGGATAGAAGGCTTCAAGGATTGAAAGAATCAATCAAAGGGTGAATAAGTAAGGAAAAATGTCTAAAGACTCTTTTCTATGAAGGAGAGGTGTTGAACAATCTTGTGAAGGGAGAATGATCCATTTCACCATTGTGGTCAGTGATAGGCAATTAGGCCTTAAAAATAGGCATAGTATTAGGAAGGTATTGTACGGATGCCATGAGTACTAGAAACCCTATAAATATTCAAGAAATTTGAAAAGGGTGTGTGAATATCAAATTTTTTTAGGCACTTGTGTGGGAAGTTGAAGAGTTGAAGCCCATAAGGTGTGTTGAAAGACCTAATTAGGCTTAATTGGGGGCTTGTAGCCTTTTTGTCTAACTTTGGTGAGATCAACTATTGAAAAAAGGGGTTTGAAGACTTGAGAACCTCAAAACCATTCAAGAATAGCCTTTAGGAGGTCTTCTATCCAATTGCAAATATTTTCAGTTTGATAGTAGTAGGTGATGGGCTTAAGGAAATGAGTCCATGGAAGGGAACAAGGAGACAGTGTTGAGTTAGTAACTTGGTAGAGAGGTCTTGGAGAGAGAGAGGTGATTGTGGAAGAATCCCTCATGGAAATAGGGTCTTAGATGAACCCTGAATAGGCCAGGAGAAGGACCTAGTGGAAGTCCTAGGGGAAATAGGACTAGGACAAAGAGACCTCCCTATCACAACAACTTGTCGATAAGAGGCTCAATATATAAATTCATATCTTTAACTTGGTACTTACCTAGTTGAATGGACAAAAACATTACATAAATATTATAACCATTTTACTACAATATTTATAATTTAATGTAGATAAATATTAAATGAAAAAAATACCTAGAACAATCATTTTCAACATTATGTGCTCCCTCTTTATTGACATCCAAGGAGGAATGTTTTGTTGATTAACAAAAACAAGCCATGCTAAGTAAATAGATCTCAGTTCTCCAAATAAATTGACACCATTTTCTACCATTGAAAGCATGAGATTACAAGGTTCTTCTTTAAAAACTGGCCATTTTTTGTCTATGTCCATAAATGCAAAACCATTTGCAGACATTCGAATAACATCATTTTGACTTCTATTGTGTGCATGGTAATCCATAAATTGTGCCAAAATTTCAAACCTAAATAATCATTGCAAATGTGGAATAATGGGAATATAATGAACAACCTTGTGAGGCACCTTTTTTGTTAGTTGATCTATTCAATATCTATTGATATGACATTCACGACATTGTATTGCAAATTCATGTTGTTTATGATATATAATATGATTATTAGGACATGCATCTATTTCTTGATACTCCATTCCAATATCTTTCATAATGGCATATAATTCTCTATATGAGCGAGGTAGAATATTTGATGGTGATAACAAAAACTTACCTATCAATCTATAATGAAAAATATAATTTGTTAATAAAAATAATATTAATGGTACATGTTTCACCCTTTATTTACTATGATGAAATAACAACAAAAATAGATGAAAAAAGATGACATATATGACATAACCTAACTTATGTGAGATTTTTATGTTGGATAGACCATTAATAACCTTTAATTTCACCAATTATAATACAACAGAAAGAAGAGTTGTTTGTGAGCCTTCATAAAGGGGAATGTATGCCTTCTCAAGTAGAGGTAAATTATGAACAACATCAAAGTCATCATGATCAGCTGCACCAGTACTAAATGTGTCATGGATCAATGTATTTGTAGCACCATCTTCAATTGTGTTTTTTGGTGCATGATCATCTTCTTTCCTTGGGATCATTATCTTCAGCTTCAATATTCACACCTCCATGTTGCTCCACTTGGAAAACCACTTTCTCTAGGTTGTGGTAGTCCATATGATGTTCCCTAGGGTGCTTCACCTATATAAAAATGATCAACATAAATAAACCATGATCATGATCTCATCATCAAGTGATTTCTTATGTATATAAATTTTTAAAATGATATAATGAACAACTTACCAATGGACAATAATCATGCCCCCCTTCAATGTGACTGTGTTGCCTACAATGTTTCTCAACTATTTTGATTAAAAGTCTTCTATTTTTTAAGCCCTTACAAATTTTTTTGGGACAATAACATTTTCCATCACCTTTTATTTTCAAGCTAGACCATGATCTAGGAATTGTCTCCTTATTTTGTTCTTCAATGATATTATGTGACATGATCTTTTTTCACAAGAAAAAAATTGGGCTATAAAAACTTTGGTCTATAACCTTCACAAACTAAGAAAAATGATGTTGCAAGTACAAAAATATTCTTAGAACTAGTTATATAGAACTTGAAATGTTAGTTATGAAATGATGTTTCAGTACAATATACCAAATTGAAATACTTGAGCATAGAAAAATGTCAAAATGAACCAAAACAATTGAACATTCAACATAGTAACATAGTACTTGGGTACTCCAAGTACTCGGTGTGGGACATCCCAGGGATGGGTACTTCGAGGTTTTGTGGAGATCAACATAATGTCAATTTCAGGTTAATAAGTAAACTTAAAGCATATGTATAGAAGAAACTTGTCTTATCAAATTTTGGTATTCAAAATTATACGCTAATGTAATTAAAAAACTTGCACAATAGAGGAATATAATAGTAAACAACCCTTAATGAGCTCTATCACAATCCCCATCAACCGACGTCTATTACCTTTAACCGTGATTAAAATTTTGTTAGAAAATTTTAATAAGCCTTGTGGGAGAGCTTAGATACATAATTAGATCAATTAATAGATTTTCACTCATAGATAAAACAATCAAATGAAGGAGGTCAACCACACAATCTTGCATCTTAACCCTATACAAGGGATTGTAATCTATTGTAAGTATCTTAGATCCCAACTAGCAACCACCTTGGACATCTTTCTAGACATCAACAATTGTAGATTCATATACATGGGAGTAAGAAATTAATACAATGCAAATATTTTTTCTACAATGGATTCAATTCATTTTACAAGTCACTAGTAGTAGTACCGCAACAATTTTTTTGGGTGATGAAGAGCATCTTGTAAACTAACCCTCTTCAAGGATCTTGATGATCCAATTAGAAAAACATCACATAAACAACATATAAGAGGCTTATCAACTTGTTCAATTAGCATATTCATCAACACAATTAGTCTTCAATATGGAATCATGATAGGTTCCTCAATCCTATCAAAGGTGGCATATTGCATATCTCATCAACTCAAGGGTTCAATCAAGACTAACAACCTTCAAGGATTCATTTCAAGTTCATCATCTTAGGGATAAAACAATATCCTATTCAAGGTATTTTTTCTTCATTACAAGTATTACTTAACCAATCAAGGCTTTACAAGAACACCTTTTTAACATTACCACTCAATGCTTGAACAATCAACTCATTAGACATAAAAGAGCCATCAGCATCCTTTAACTCAATCAGTAAATTTTTCATAAAAACATGTGCAAGTAAAGTTCCATATTCCAACATTTTATTCATTGGATTAGATTCATATCATTTTTTTGATCATAGTCCTACAACAGGCATAACTCTTGCAATAGAAGTTCACCCATTAATAAACATTCAAGATTACATGTTTCTCAACTCAATACACTTAATAGGGTTGGTAAAAATTTCATCATGCATTATCCAAGGTCTCTAATATTCTAATCACATTAGGAATCAAAAGAACAATCCACAATGAATGCCCAATCAACTAACTAGAATATATTGTTACTATTTAGACAGTCATAAACAACCCTTCTAACATAAGTGCACTCCCTTCATTCCATACAAAAACCATCTTCAATAGATGATACCCAATCATCAATCAAAATTCCATAAACATGGAGATATATATCAAATGACTTTGTATTCATATTCTTAAAAGGAAAATAATAACTTCAATATAAGACAAACTATCATCATTTGTACAGTTGCAGTTGCGGTTCTAATACCAATCTACCTATTCATTCTCAATTCCTTATCCATCTAATCATTATGGATGTCTTGTTACATTGTTTCAATCCTTAACAAACACTTATTGACATTTATAAACCCATAGGTCATGTTTATCCAATCAAACAACTTAATCACTGTTAAAAACTCAAGAAACTCAATGTAACTGTCAACTAGGGATTCATATTTCTTGTACATACCATAACCATTTGATGTGAGACCAAACATATTCAAAGGCACTGTGATTCTACTCTTAAATTCCAAAGTTTCATAATTTTGTAATGGTTACAAATAGAGTTATAACCAAACCCTTATGTACAACTCCCAAACTGATGGTTTCATAGCAGTTTTTACAAAATGTAATGGATCTCTTGTTATGGGTCACAACCAAGCACCAAACTTGGTTCAAAACAGAGCTAGTTCATCATTATTTATTGAAAAAAAAGTTTGGGTACTTATTTAATTCATTTATCATATGAAAATTAATCAAGAATAGACAAAAACGTGTCTATGTTAAACTGTCCACTTACATATTTTGATTCTTTATTGAATCCCTACCAAAAATATAATACAAATCTCTTTGGTTTGATGGTGTACAATATCATTTCTTTATTTAGGAGATCTCATTTTAATTCATTTCTTAATTTTTTCATAGGGCTATGTGGATCAAACTTCAAGATATTTTTAGGACTATTAATGGTTTCATGCACTTCAACTTGAGCTAGATTTGACATCTTTAGCACTTACTTCCTTCTCCTCCATTGAGGATTTTGTAGAGAAATTTAAACCTGCACGATCAATTTTATAGCATTGTGGTAAGATCAAGACTAACAAAGAGTGCATATTTCTAACTATATTGAAGCTTGAAGGCCCCTTTCAAGTCTTTTCTTCCATATTTTATTCCACCATGGATGTTTTGGGTCTTTCCCATAGTATGTATTTATTCAAGTTGTTTTGTGAACATACAACATGGGAATAGGCTAAGTTGACATAGTTTGATCTTCACTTTCTAGTTTAGGATTATAGGCTTTGGTTTCTCGATCATCTAAAAGGAAATGATAAAATAAAGAGAGGCATAGAAATTCACAATCTACTGAACTAGCTTCATATTATCATGCACATGATTTTGATTCTTTCTCCTCCTCCAAGAGGTCTTTATCTAGAATTGATAAGCCTGGTATATTTATTGCAGTAAGATAGGACATGATAAGCATTGTTGTTATACAAATTAGAAAATAATTTGAAATATATTCTTCAAAGGAATCATATTCAATTACCTCTATCTAGCTCATCCTCTTCCACCACTTTATGACCTACACATTCCATGTAAGCTTCTATGACATGTAGTAAATACAAGATGAAATCCCATGCTCTATTTGCATTGAATCATCTTCAGTCCATTTAGCGACTTCTTAATTTAGGATCCTTCTATCACATGCCACCATCTATGGGCATGTTATCTTCTTTCAAGCATCATACATTTTCATACATTTTGATGGGTAATGACAATTACATGAATAATAATATGAGTTGTTCTATTGAAGCTAATGATTGCATATTCAATGATGTTCTTTATTTCCCTTCATTATCTTCTAACCTCCTTTCCATATACCAAATTAATCATAATCAAATAGGCAAGATAATTGAGTTCACCTCTGATTTAGTGTTCTTTAAAGATACTCATAGTAGAGAGATTATTGAAGTTTCTAGTATTGATCATGCATCTCAAATGTATGAGTTCTATGATTCTACTCCCACTGAGCATATAGCTCCATTAGTTGGACCTAACTCTCATGTATCTAGAGTGGACTAGGCATATGAGGAGAGACCTGGTCACTTGAAGCATGTGTGCTTCAATCATCCACCATGAATCTTGAGACTTATTTTTTACCTCCTCCTCCACCTCCTGATTATTTAAAGACAAGTCCAATTTAGAAATTTGATTGTTACCTTTCATTTTTTACATTATGAGATGAGTAGTTACCAAATATTGTAGGGTTGTTTGATACATCACCCACTCTAGACATTGAGAACATTCTTGAGGACCTTCACTTCCCTTTTTAAGACAACTTGGGTATTCTCATCACTCCATCTTCAATGCCTTCACTAATTTCTCATTAGACATCTTCATAGTTGTATGAATTTGATTCATCTAATTTGACATATTTTGTTTTAGACATGTGCACAATTGAGAAGTCTTCCATGTCACACATCATGAGACCTTTCCTCCCATCTTCTTCATGGATTTTATTTTACCTTGGCCATTGGATTTGTTTCTTCTCAAAGAGAGAAATGCAATTTTCCACTCTTAGATATTCCTTGTAATATCCCAAATGGAAACCAACACCAGATCTTGTTTTCTTCTTCACTCACAATAGTTCTTTCATAATGCTTATGAAAAAATAAATATGCAAACCAAAAATAGGCAAAGTAATTCCAAATAAAAATCCAAAGATAAGTCTCTATCTTTACTGATATGAATCTACTAATGGATAAACACTCGGCCTTTGTTGCAATAGAGCATATCGTTACAAAATTTTGATAAATCAATTATTTCAAAAATTTGGCCTTATTTGTAGAATATGAATTTCTTTCATTTATTTATAAGCCCTCTAGTTGCACTCAACGAGTAAGTACATAAGAGAGAGTTATGCTTACTTATGTGTTAGTGGACTTATCTATCAACCATGATGATTTGATGTTGCACCAATAGGACAATACAATGATGGTATCAAGTAAGTTGAACAAATATTTGAGTTTGCTAATGAACTCAAATTTAGAAGAAGCCAGACCATTTCTAAACCATTTCTTACAGTATGGTAATGGATTTCCTAACTGTTTTGTAGATCTAAGAGGATCCCACATGCCTTCAACACAAACGAAAATGTGAAATAGTCTAGAAATGGTTTGACCAAATTTGGTTATAGAGTGAAAAGGCTTCCTTTCCCTAGTTCTAATTTTATTAATACATATTTTATGATCCTGAAAAAATTCCAAAAAAACATTCATATATGATGTTAAAAAATCCTAAAAAACATAAAAAGTCCTAAAAAAATACAAAAAAATCAAAAAGTTGCAAAAAAATTTTTAAAAAATAGAAAAAGTGCCTTGATGAAAACCTGGAAACAAGCACCTTGGTAGCAAAAATACAAAAAAATTGAAAAAATAAAAAAAATATCCAAGTGGTGAAAACTTGGAAACAAGCGCTACTTGAGGCCTTTGCACCCTTGTTTCTTAGCATGCGTCCTTGACACTTAGCCTTTCTCCATCATGCCTTGACCTTGTTGCCTTGGTTTGGAATTGGTCCTTGTCTTTGTCTAGGGGGCATAACTGTGTTAGCTTTGGTCTCTAGGATGCGTTGGTCTTTAAGACATCTTACAAATTGTGTTTTTCAACACCCACAAACTATGTTTTTCAACACTACCCTAGCGTCAAGTGTTTCTCAACACTTATCAGATAATCCTACCCCGCAGTCTAGCATGATACGGTATTTCTCACTCGCAGATGTGATACTCAAAGTTTGATTCTATGACCTACACACATGCACTTAAACATTCAACTCGCTGAGACGTGATTGACTTTATTTTCTTTGTGTGTTGTCTATGATGATTTCTTTGATGAGTGTTCTCTCCCTAAGAAGTTTTCAATGATGTATAGCTAGAAGACTGAGGGCATGAGAACATGTTTTATTTCTTTTTCTGCTTGTGGGTATATTTTGTTGGTCTTAATTGTCATTAGCATTTATGCTTGATCCACTTGACACTTAGGATCTGCAAAGTATTATCCTTGACTATTTTGCGCAAGTGCATACTTCTAGCCATCTTGAATTTCCTTGTGTCTCGATGCGAGTATAATCTTGCTATATCAAACTTAGGTAATCTCACTGCACTAGTCATCTTGACTTACATGTCTTTAGTGCCTAGGTGGGATTCCCACATTTTATCTAATATAGATCATATTCATATACCCATAGTCTTACTAGTAAGTATTGTATGATCTCGCGATGCTACCAATAAAGCTCGATGATGATTATTAGATGTCTATTGGCAGTGTGACCTTGCAAGTCAACCACTTTTCATAGTAGCTTGCATTTCTAGGTTCATGTTAGATTAGTCTTGCATTTTGCACGTGGAGAGAGCTCTCCTTTTATCTTTCACGGACTAGTCAGTCAACTACGCTCACCTTTCCTTTTCTTCAATCACGTCTTTTGCTCCTTGTCTTTTTCTTGTTCCTGTCATCACAAGGGGTTAATATTATCATCATATCTATATCCTAAAAGAAAGCATTTTTAGAAACACGAGTCTATATCATACACATGAGAATTAAACACACATCTATGAGAGAGAATATACATGAGCATTTATACCATACATTTTGAGCAATATGACAAGACAATATAAAAATTGATACATCCATCACAAGTGAGACAAATACACAGATACATCACAAATCTAGTAATCTCATATATATAACAATGTCATGATACAAAATACAATATGAGATCCCAAAAATCTGGATCAAAGTCTCATGATATGTAAATATCTAAAAATCCTAATCCTAGCTCTAGTTGGCACCATCATGTGGAGCTGGTGGAGGAGGAGGTGGCGCTACATCTGGTACCATATCTAATCTACCAGCTATCGCTGAGTAGGGAGGATCCCTCTAACCCTCTGGCATAGCCTGAATGTAGAGCCCATGATAGTATGCAGCTCGCGCTGCCTCTCTCTACGATTCTACAGTAGCTGCCTGTATAGCCCTATCTCACCACTCGAGCTCAGCTCTCATATCTGTCAGCTACTACTCTCTGAGTGCTATGGTGATGTGTAACTATTGCATCTCCATCTTCAGAGCCTGGATCCTAGCTCTCGAGTCCTCTCCCCCTGTAGGCTGATCTTGTCTAGCGCCCGACCCTTGGCAAGATGGCCTCGCTATGTCATCTCCCTCATTTATGGAACCCTATCCCTGTGGCCATTTTCAGTCACCTGATCCAAAGCTTTGTCCAGTCTCTCTCCCTCTACCTCTCCCTCCCCCATCTCCTCCATCCCCATCATCACCATCATCTCCCTGAGCTGCTAGCTGTGCATCAGGTACCATGAACCTAGGAAATGGAGCTCATCGCTGCTTTGCTCTGTAGGCTACATCAGCCCCTACATCTACCATGTCTGGGAGATAGTCCCATGGCTCTCTCCATATGGCTGCAGTATCTTATACTGCTTGCTGGTAATCCAGCATTGGCAGCCACACCTAACCCTCCTCATCCCTAGCCCGGGCGTATGTAGTAGTCTCAGTAGATACCCATTGTTGCCGCTCGAACTGCCTCCATACTTGAGTGATAATAAACCTCTCCATAATATCTAGGTGTCGGCCTACCAGTGGCTAACTACATAACATATAGCTCAGCTCGTCCTTTGCATCACCCCATGTCTCCACTAGAAGGAAGTTAGCTCATCTAGTATCCTCCTATAGTATGTCACATCCCCGTTGTGAGACTATGACAAGAATCCTGCATATCTATAGATAAAGGGATGTCTCCTCTCCCTAGGTTGTACACATGAATGCACCATAGTGATGTGCTCCCATGCCCACACCTGTGCTAGAATAGCACCGCACGCCCATGTCTTGCTCTCCCGGTACATGATCTCATGAAGCTCGTGGTACATATCAGCCAATATGGCCAGGCCCCATGCCATCTGTCATGGACGTGCTACCAGATCTACTAACAATCTGCCCCATCCTAGTGAAAAACCCTTATGACTCCTGTCAGTGATAAGGGCCTATGCAATAATGGAAGCAACAATACATGACACTGGGAAGTCCCTACCAAAATCATCCATCAACCGGTCCCAGCTGTTGTGTCTGTCTATAATAGTGACATCCTGGAACATGCCCTGGATGGCCTGTCGTCCCTTGGTAGGATCTTGATCGTAGTATATCTATGCCAACAAACAATCATGTCAGTTTCTATTATATGAAAACTTTACATATATGACTATCTATAAACATGATTATACTTACAGGATCGCCATGGCTAGGCACTTGGAGAATCCTATAGACATCCTCCAAAGTGATCGATGCCTCTCTAGTAGGCAGATGGAAGGTGTTGTGCTCGCTATGCCATCTCTCAGCTAGCACAATCAACAACCCATGGTCAAATCAAATGTGGGGCAACTTCAGCAAGTAGCCAAAGCCCATAGCTCTCAAGTCTGCCTGACCTAGATCATCCAGATCTCAGACATATCGTAGCCCAGTAATCTTTGGCGCTTTGATCAACAGTGCCAGAAAGAACTCCTGCAAGCCATCAATCCAAAGCCAAATGTTAGAACATATCATGATGGATGTCTAAAATCAGTACAATACATCTTAGAAAGCAAACATTGTCTAGACCCATGTCATTTTGCTCAAAAACACTAAAACATGTCAATTTTTAAATTGTGCGATACTATTTTTTGATAAAGTATCGTACGATTCTTTTTCTTATAACAGTACGATAGTATCTTGAAGTGCAATACTTTGCATAGTGTTGCACGATATTTCATCTGGTATCATGCAATACTAGACCTAATGTCGGTGTGATAATATGTAGACCCACGAAGTATCGCACACCATTTTCCTTCAAAAGGTGTGATACTTGCAAAAGATCGTACAATCTTTCACCTAGGTTAAAAATTTGAAATTTTTCAAATATTAAAAACATGTTTTCAAATGCATTAAATGCTCATAAATGACTCAAAAGGGGCAAGTTTTTTCTGAAAACATACCGAGGCACTATACTATGGAGGTCGGTTGTGTAATCGGGCGCACTCAAATCGATGCCTATGAACCGGGACTGCTGCTTGCTGGGCCATTTTCTCTCTCTAAGCTCTTAAGATTCTCAAATCACAATAAGTCAAATGATTTTGAAAATGACCTTTTTACCCCTTTTATAGCATTTTGACTTTTTGACCTAATTTTCAAAACACCTCAAAATTGCATGAAAATTGCACCCCTAGCTAATTTTGACATCCTGGATCCATTTTCGGATTCAAAATTGAAATCCGAGTTAATCTTGATAGTCAAAATCACCTTTCAAAATTTTCTCCTCCTCTATGCAATTGGCTGACCACTTGAGGCCTGATCCTTCAATCTTTGCTGGGGCATCCCTATTTCTTCATCCCCATCTCTTTCAAACTCCTCATCTTTCATTCATTTTCATCTGATTCATCTCTCTGAGGTTTTACTTCATCTTCATTTTATATATTTTCTCAGTCAAACCTAGTCAAACTAGGGCATGTCTTCACTGCTTGATGGTTATCCTATCGTCCTTCATCTTTGATTATGATTTCTAGTGACTTGATCAAGTTTATAAATTTACTGTTTCTCCTCTACCTGATTTCGATTTTGATTTTGAGGGGGCAGTACCTAGCAACTTCAATCTTTGATTTAGCTTTATCATTCAGCTCAGCTTGAGATTTTTTTTGAGACTTGATTATCACTTAACAGCAACGGTGTTGGTCTTGTCTTTCAATTCTTATCTCTTATTTTTAGACTTGATTATCACTTAACAATAATGGTGTCAGTCTTGTCTTTCAGCTTATCTTTGTCAGCTTTGTCCTGATGTGTTCCCATCCGTCGAACACACATCTGGGTTGTTTTGTGATCCCAAATCGATCTCACATTTCAATTCCATTCTTTGACTATATGTGATCCCAAATTGATCTCACATTAGTCAAAGAGGGGCAAATGTATGCACCCTAAAATGCTCGCCTAGACTTTGGGTCCCCATTCAATAATTTATCAATTTCCTGAATCAACATTTTCAGCGCAACATCAATCAAATCCTATTTTATCATTTATTCGATTATTTGCCTTGGGCTAACCATTTTATCCTAAGTCTTTATTTAATTAAAAGGAATATTTCCTCCCTTTTTATTAAATAAAAAAGGCCCACTTTTCCTCTTATCCTAAGTTGCACAAATAAAACATTATTCTTATTTTATAAAAGAAGAAAAGTACTTTTTGTCTTATATGGACACAAAAGTCAACTCTTATTTTATCATTGGAGGATATTTGTGCGCATGGATTGCTCCTCTTTTATGCTCCACCCTTGATTAAATCTTTTACCTCTTAATCTCCATCGTCCGTTGATTTTTATTTCCTATAAAAGAAGAGCTCTCTTCTTCATTTTGATAAGCATCTTTTGAATACTAATGTTATGCTGCAGGTTTTCTAGGTCACTTTGGAGCTTTTGAAGATTTGGAGCATTCTTAGCTTTTTCATTTACATAGTTGCATTATCATGGCATTCATAGCTTAGTTTCCTTTATGCTTTAGATTTAACTCACCTAGTTTAATTAGGAGGCTTTGTAATTCTCTTATTTCATTTCATAGCTTAGTTTGCATAGCTTTGCATCTTCGTTTCTACTATAGTATTGCATTGCATTTCATATTGATTCTTGGGGATATTGGCATTCTTTCCCTAGTCTTCATTTGAATCTCCCATTGTGGGGTTGACTAGCAAGGTCATAAGCTTAATAGCTCTACCTGAGAGCAATCTTAAGATCCTTGCAACTCCATTCATAGGGAGCTCTAGGTCACTTTCTAAGGTTTCCCATTCATGGATTCCCTTGGATGTAATGACTTAGAGAAGTGCACTATTTAGAGTACACAGATCATACCTTAGATCAAAATTTAGGTGTGCAATAGGTAAACCCCAAGCGAAATCATGATGTGCATACTTGATTAAAATACCTAAAACTTGATATTGCTCCACAAAAGCCGCCCCACAAAATGTTGCCACTGCCCTTCTAAAAGTCACTTTTGATCTTCTAATATTGCTTCTGCGTATAATATAAATATCGTTGTTGTATTTTTTTTAAAATGTTGCCTACGTTCATCGAAATTCTAACAAACTTGCATGTCGTCGGAATCTCGATGAACTCAGGCAACATTTTTAAAAAAGAAGCAAATTTGACACAAATTGTCTTGTAAAATCTGACAAAGCAAAACAAATCCCATACTTTGTTGGAAATTTTTGTAGGAAAATTAACCCAAATGAGTTAGTGCCTTTACATCCAAATAGATTGTGTAATGTGCTTAACTTTAACTATAACATGGAAACCTCTATGCCTAAGGAAATTCAAAACCTTAGGAATACTGTGGATAACATGACTATCATAGAGGAGGAGGTTGCAACGACTCTAAAGGAGCTGGCTTAGGTTAGGTTTCTCCTCTTTGGTTGTACTTTTTTGGTTGCGTTTGTGTCTAGTTCCTATCCTGTTATGTTCATTTTGTGTCTGGTTTGTGTTGGTGCTGGTTGTTGGTTTTTGGTTTTGTTGGTTTGTTTTTCCCAACGGTATTTTGTTTTGGTGGAATTTAATGCTTATCTTTTGTAACTTGTTGTAAAGAGTTTTGGGTCCCCTTCAAAACCTATTTTTTCCCTTAATAAAAAATAATAACAAAACAAATAAATAAAACACAACTCTTTAAAAAATACTCTTTTACTTTGGAGATGAGTTTTCACTACTATTAAACTTGTTCAGTTGAATAATCCAACATTTCTTTTATTTATGAGTAATAATCAATATTTATTAAAAAAATAATGGATGTTATGAAAGTGTACATGTATATTTGTAGGTCTACACATATACACCTACACATGCTTCTATTTGATGCCCAAGTCAACCTCTTCCTTAGTTTTTTTCTTGAAATTTAAATTAGGGACTCATCTCATTGGATAATCAGAATTTCCATATTCCCATCAGTCTCCTTTGAATTTTGAGCCCTAAAACTTTGTGAGAGGTACAAAAGAAACCCACTTCTCCTCATTCGGACATCAATCATATCAAGCACAACAAGAAATCAGCAAGCAATCAAGATTTCAAGAGCTCTCCCATAATTTCACATCCAAGCATTCTCAAGCAAGATTTCAAGCATTTTAAGGTGTTTTCAAGGCAATCTTCTCTATGGATGAAGCTTCTTTCCCCCTCATTAAAGACCAATCAAAGGAGTCTACTGTCAGGCAAGAAGATTATAAAATAAGTATCTATCTACAAACCTTCAAGAATTCACATTCCTTCAAACATTTAAGTCTTCAACTCTTCAAGTCATCATTTTATCTCTCCAACCAATCATTGTAGAAAACTACAACATTTATTGCACAAGGTTTTATCTTTCATGATTTCCTTTTGGGTTTTTGTGTGAAGTCAAAGCTATTGCATCAACATACTTGATCACATTCAAAGAAGAATCTGCATTACCACTTATAATACACTTCATTTTTTAGATATAGCCTATGCTCTATGACAACACACTTTCATTTATTTCATTCCATTTAAAGGTTGATTCTAAATTGGGTTTGACTAATGCAAACCCTTTTCTACACAATAATTTCCTCTTTTTCTATGTAGGTACAAGTGACGTTCACACTGACTTGGATTTGAAAAGCACAAGAATTGCACAAGTAGTTTGCAACTAAGTTCAAGAAAAACAACATGGAATGGGATTCCTAAGGTGACCTCTTCACAAGAAAAAGACACCCTAGGTGACCTCTTCCCTCTAGAACTGCATCAAACTAAAACCACAAGTTAGTGACATCTTCTGGTTGTTATTTCTGGTACTTATATGAAGTTGTCTGTCTACTTTTAGTCCTTATGCACATAAAGTCAATTATTTCCTCCATTTCATCTTAGTCTTCATATCTCTCTGTCAAATTTTAATATTAGTGAAGGAGTATAGATACCCATTCAACACTTGGACCTCTCTAAGCCTATTGGGTTATCTCTCCTTCCTAATGTACAATAGGAAATAAGATCAATCTCCCTTACATCTCTTTTCTTACTATACACTATTTAACCATAACAAGACTTGATATTGCACATTCAATAAGTATGCTTAGAAAATTAATGGTTGAACCTCTTGAGACTAACTGAAAATAAACAAAGAGAGAGAGAGAGTTATTCAATACTTACAAGGTACCATCAATTTTGGTAGCAGATATAGTTGCTATTTGAAATATTTGAGTTGATAATTATTCAATTTCTAATTAGGTAGGTGATCTAAATGATAAAAAGTTCACAGCTACTTGTGCACTCAAAATAGGATTAGGCATTATGTCTTGGAGCACTAAGAAGCAACCAATTATCCCCTTGTCCTCTATAGAAGTTGAGTGCAAAGCATTATGTAGTACTACTTGTGAAGTTGTTAAGTTAAGACATATTCTTAAAGATATGAGACATAAGAAAAAAAAGGACCAACTCCAATCAAGCCTACTAATCAAAGTTTAATAAAATTGGCAAACAATTCAATTTATCATGCAAGATCAAAATGAGTTAAAACTCAACATCATTTTGTAAAAGAAAATTTAATCACAAGAGATAGAGTTGATGTATTGTAACACAAAGGAAAACATGGTTGATGTTTTTACTAAGTTGTTGGATAAAATAAAGTTTTTCCATATAGATATGTGCTAGGAGTTCATAAAATCCAATAATCTATTAAGGGGGAGTATTAGAGTAATTCATAATTGCATTATGCTTGTGTTGAAAATATTTAAATATGAATGAATATTTGTTAATAGTATTATAGAGGTGTCTTTGAGTCTTCACCTTGTTAAATTTACTAGCTACAATTAGCTATCAAACTGGTTAGCACATTTATAAGAATTTATTGAGTTGATTATAACTATGAAGAGGTAATGTCTTTGATGAGTAAAATTAAGTCCTTTAATTGTTTCAAATCTTTATTTAAACGATACATGAAAGTAAACACAATCAATAAATAAGCATGCAAGCATATGAAACATGCAAAGTTAAATCAACATTGAATATACAAGTGATAAGAATGTGTGATATCTAAAATGATAAAGCATGATAAGCAAGTATATAATGAAGATACAATATAGGATTTAATGTTGCTCCTAATACAAGCAACACAATGATGACATGTCCCTTTATAGTTAGCAATATTTTTGTAAGTACATAAGACACTATAGTGGTATATGCCCCCAATATTAAGAGCATGAGGTAAAACAATACATTCCTAATCAAGATCAGTATAAAAAATAAAATTTATGAGAAACCTCCTTCTTGATGTTTTGACATACCCGTGTGTGGAGTTAGGTGGGGGTGTGCATTGGGATGGGTGGGGGGTTATATTTCCACCTACCCACCCTTGCATGTAGGCCCCCCCACAATTCAGTTAGTAGTTGCTTTGAAAACTTTAGTGACCTTTCCTCTCCAATAGTAGGGTGGGGTGAGTGTGTGAAGGCAAGGAGAGGTCGATGGAACTATTGCCCACCACCTACCTTCATCCAAATTAGGCAAAGCCTTCTATTTGAATGCCCTTCAGAAAGTAAATATATAAAAAAATATGTATATACAAATTAGGTGAAGGCTAAATGTATAGGTGTAATGCCCCGCCAAGGAACCCAAGAGAATTTAACCTAAACATGTCACTAAGTTTACAAAATAAATTTTTTTTCTTAAGAGTTTACATGACAACAATGTTTAACAATGCTGAAGCAATACAATATAATTACAACTCAAACATAGATTACAAGATTATAAATCTTAAGGGTTCCTTGACGTAGATTATGTAAATATTAATTAAACCACTTAATGTAACAACTATACAAAGTCTCCACATAATGTAAATAAGTACACCATCAACTAAAACCACAAGGCATACATGATAACCCACATCCACTACACATGTCGCAGGGTATGCAATAATAATAATCCAATATAAAGTACAACATGACATCTCCAAGATAACTGATATACTAATACAATAACAAAATATAGGAAAGATAAAGGCTTGGAACGAGATGCTCTTTTAGATGAAGTTGAGAGAAGATCTCTGGAACAGGAAATGATGAAGCCAGATTTGGATGATTATTTTGTGCCCAAACTTTCCCCATATTGTTCTCAAGATATGAAAAGAGCAATTGATTTGTCTTTTGAAGCAGTCTCTAGAGAAGAGGAAACCGTATCCTTTCTCCCATCAACATAGATGGTAAAAGAGACTCCCTTTTCTCAGTTTTCTATAGTTCCCAACCAAGTAGGGTGTTCACTTCCCCCAATGATGGCGTTTCCACCTTGCAGGGAGGATAGGCCACCCCTAGGGCTTGCTAAAATAGCAGAGGAACGTGCCCCTATGTTTATCCCTAACACTTTAGAGAATATGGGTGAGGTTTCGGCGGTGGAGAAAGATCTGTGTTTAGACAAAGATGGACCTTAGGACCAACAATTGGAAGTTTTTAAGGATATTGAGATTTCTCCCATTCGTAATCTTAATAACTCTTTAAAGGAGGAGAAGGATGGCAATGGGGCTTCTGAAGATTGGGATTCTGAATTTGAGGAAAAGGATACATATAATATGGATGATCTTGGATGGTTTGAAAAGAGTGGATCCTTCGAGCAACGGAAGTTGGCACAGACTTCATCTTCCTTGAAAAAACCAAGAGTTGGTGAGAAACAATGAAGAGGGGCGAAGTTTATTAGGATGAGGTTGGAAATTGCAGGAAATGTTGCTGACCAAACCAAGCTTTTGAGATCGGGAAAAGGCTATGCCTTTTCCCGGGAGCCATGAAAACCTTATCATGGAATGTCAGGGGCTGCAATGCCCCTGACAAGCTTCGATTGATCAAAAGATGCTTAGATCAATCGAAGCATGACCTAGTTCTGTTACAAGAGACGAAGATTAAAGAGGAGGCTGGAATTTTCTTCAAGGGTAGGTTTAGCAGATGGCATTGTGAACTGGTTTTTGCTCAAGGAGCCTTGGGTGGGCTTGGGGTCCTTTGGAACCCGGGCTCCTTGGACATCACGATCCTATAGGTTGACCAGTTTTGGATTGGGCTTAAGGTGTTTTTGAAACACCTTCATTGTTTCATTTATGTCTTCAATATTTATGGGCCTAATAATAGTTTAAATAAAAGATTAGTATGGAATTCTTTGGAGCGAGTTCTGAATGATTTGGCGGAGGAGGTAGTGGTGTTGGGTGGTGATTTTAATGAAATCCTTTCCCTAGATGATAAGAAAGGTGGCAAGGGGTGGTGTAGTGTTAGTCAGAAGGATTTTAGTGCCTTCGTGACCTCGTGTGGACTGCTGGAAATTCTATTTAAAAAAGGAGATTTTACATGGACGAACAGGAGATTGGGCTTCCTAAATATTGTGAAAAAGCTTGATCGCTTCTTCATGAGTGGTGAGTGGTGATTGGGCGGCTGCTGCTTAGTCATGTGATGCTGAAATTGTCCCCTTTCAAGGCTTGGATCATTTCCCAATAGCCTTAAGAATTCAACATGAGGACTCCCCGGATAGATGCCCTTTCAAGTTCGAAACAATGTGGTTCATTGCAAAAGGTTTTTATGAGTTGATTAAAGATTGGTGGTTTCAAGCTCCGAAAAGATCAGGTAATAAAGCTTTTCTGTTTGTCAAGAAACTGCAATTTATTAAAGAGCAGCTTAAAGTTTGGAATAGATTACATTTCAAAAACATTTTTTCTCTGAAAGACTCAAAGTGGAGGAAAAACTTAAAACCCTGAGTATTAAAATTATTGAACATGGAATGTCAGATTCTGACTATCTGGAGGAAAAGCTTTTGAAAATGCAACTTGATGACTGGCTGAAAAAGGAGGAGATTTTCTGGAGACAGAAATCTAGAGAAACTTGGCTGAAGGAAGGAGATCAAAACACTAAATTCTTCCACAATTCTCTCAAACAATGTAGAGCCCACAATAAGATTTTTAGCATTCAAAATGCACATGAAGATGTCTTGATGGATAAAGAGGAGATCAATAAAGCTATAATCGCCTTCTTCTCTAAGAAACAGGTGGTAAGGGGGATGGAGGTTTCCTTAATAGAGGCTGTTCTTGATGTCATCCCGAGTTTAGTCACAGAAGCTCAAAATAAAGAGCTTATTAGACCCGTGTCAAAGGAGGAAGTTAAGCTTGCCTTGTTTGGGCTAGGTAAGGAAAAGGCACCAGGTCTTGATGGTTTTTCGGCCATCTTTTTTTAGAAGTTTTGGGACCTCCTTGGGGATGAACTTTGGGCTATTTTTGATGAATCCAGGTAGGGGGGTTTTGTTCTGAAAGATTTAAACAATACCTTTATAGCACTTGTCCCAAAAAGAGAGTCTCAGTATTCCTTTGAAGATTTCAGACCTATTGCCCTTTGCAACATGGTTTATAAGGTCATCTCCAAAGTTATGGCTAATTGACTCAAACAGGTTCTCAACACTGTGATTTCTATGGCACAGAGTGGCTTCTCCCCAGGATGCTCCATCTATGAAGGTGTGGTAATAGCCCATGAAGTTATTCATTCTATTCAGCTTGCTAAAAGCAAGAAAATGATGGTTAAACTGGATATTAAACAAGCCTATGATGAGGTGGACAGAGGTTTTCTGTTGGCAGTTCTCAAAAGATTTGGATTTGCTGATGGTTGGGTTGATTGGGTTTGTAGTTGCATTACTTCCCCTAGGTTCTCGGTGCTGGTCAATGGTAGCCCTCAAGGATTCTTTGAACAAGAGAAAGGGATACATTAAGGGGACCCTCTCTCCCCTTTTCTCTTTATCATTATGGCAGAAGTTTTGGGCAAAATGATTTCTAAAAAATAGCAAGAAGGTGAGTGGAAAGGCATTCTGATTGCTGAAGGTGTGGACCCCTTTCTCATCTTCAGTTTGTGAATGACACTTTTCTTGGGGGGGATGCTTCAATCTCGGAAGCAAGAATTATGAAAAATACTTTGGAGATGTATGGTTTAGCCTCAAGGCAGCTTATTAACAGGCAAAAGTCTGAGATATTTTTCTTCAACACGCCCTTGAGAGAATAGGTGCTGATTGGTAAGATCTTAGGCATGAAAATTGGTCATCTCCAAAGTAGATATCTTGGCATTCCTCTTTTTACAGGAAGATGTAAGTCAAAATTATGGAAGGACCTGGTTAATAAATGTCTAAAAAGAATGGATGGTTGGAAAGGCAAATGGTTGTCATCAGCAGGCAGGATTCTAATGTTGCAAACGGTCATCTCTGCCATCCCTATCTTTTCAATGATGTGCATGGACATTCCTAAAAAATTCATTGAGGTGGTGACTGCAAAGATGCAAATTTTTTTTTGGGTGTGGATCAAAGGAGGAAGATAAAATCCCATTAGTTTCATGGGATCAGATTTGTAACCCAAAAGCCCAAGGTGCTGCTGGGATCAGAAATTGGCAAATTTTGAATAAAGCCCTTGGGGCAAAATTGGTGTGGAGCATGTATAAGGATCCCTCATGTTATTGGGTAAGAATACTTCAAGCAAAGTATTTAGATTCTCCTGATTGTGAGAGGATCTTCACGATTAGAGATCCCCCCCGTGGCTCAGCAATTTGGAACTTCTTATTGTCTTGTAGGTCAGTGATTTGTGATCATCTCTCATGGAAAATTCAGGATGGACATAAGGCTCAGTTTTGGATGGATTCATGGAATGGTTTCCCAGCTTTGTTGGAGGCTCCAGATAGTGCCCATTTAAGAACTTATTTTGAAGCTAAATGGGGCAGCAAAGTTGCAGATTATGTGGAACTTGTTGACATTGTGGAAGGGAAGGTTTGGAGATGGAAAGACTTTGAGGCTGAAGACCTGTCTTTGCAGCAAAAGGAACTGATGAAAGGCTTTTTGAGCAATAGATCTATTATGTTCACAGGGCATAGAGACATGATTAGATGGTGTGGTTCTGTTTCAGGAGAGTACTCGGTAAAGTTGGGTTATAGGCTGCTGGCTACAAATAATGTAGGATAGTTTCCTTCTTATGATCTATGTTGGAAGAAAGAATTGCTTCCTAAAGTGGGAGTTTTTTCTTGGTTGGCATATAATGGTAGAATTTTGACAGGGGAGAGAAGGAAAAGGCTAGGTTTGTAGGGGCCTACTAGATGTGCCCTTTGTGAATGTCAGGAGGAATCAACAAATCATTTATTGATTCAATGTGGTTATGCAGAGCAATGTTGGGCCTTTGTGCAACAAAAACTCAATTGGATTGGCCCAAGGGCAAATAACATTAAGCAAGTCTTTGATGGCTGGCCAAGGGGGGGAAGAAAGTCTAACCTCTCTGCTATTTGGTCTCTCACTCCCTCGTTGGTCATTTGGGAGTTATGGAAAGAACGTAATCAGAGGATCTTTAGAGATGAAAAGAAGCAATTCAAAGGTTTTTTGTTCGATTACAACATGCAATAGAGGAGGTGGTAAGTGTGTCTGCCACATGTAGATAGTTTATGAATATCCCTTTTACTAAAGAGGACAGGTTTATCCAATCTAATTGGCCAGGTATAAGATTCTCCTCCCCTGTAGGGGCTTTGGTCACTAAGAAGTATCATGTGGTGAAAGACATTACTTTGTGGTCCCCCCCGGAAGCTGGTTGGGTGAAAGCAAATTTTGATGGGGTGGCTAAAAACAACCTGGGGCAAAGCGGTGTTGGGGTGATCCTAAGGACAAGTGATGGAAGCCCTCTCCTAACAGCATCGAAAAGGTGTGAGGATGGCTCTAACAATATGGCTGAATGTAAAGCGGCCCTTCTTGCAGTTAGGTTAGCAAAGCAACATGGTGTTAAGAAACTCCATTTGGAGGGTGATTCCCTGATTATTACACAAGCTATCTCTAATCTTTCTCTAAAGGCATGGCACTTGGAAAATGAAGTTATGTTGATTAGGGAGATGCTATCATCTTTTGATGATTATAAGGTCACCCATTTCAAACGTGAGGGAAATAAGGAAGCAGATTTCTTATCAAAAGTGGCGGTTGATTTAGTGAATGTTGGGGATATTAATATTAATATCCTAAATCATCTTAAATGATTTTGGTGGATTCCCTTTGGTATGGCTGAAAACGGGTTGGCTTATGTAAGCATATTTCATACCTTTTGGGGATGCTGAGATAATCATGTTTGGGTGCAAGTTGATCAAATGAATGGCACACATTTCTAGATTTATTTCCATAAGAAGTTGGTGGATTTTTGATGCTGGGAGATGATGGCTTGCACGAGGGGATGCGATGGTGGTTTGAAAGTCGAGAAGCATTATTTAATGAGTGTTTGGCTTGGGTCTTTATTGTGTGTTATCGAAAGATTTGCTTTGTTCTTGTTTTTGCAGGTTTTCCTTTGGCTGGCTATGATGGAGGCGACTTTTACTTTTCACACCCTGCGACAACAAAAGGGCATTTTTGGCCTGGTCAATGATCTTCGCCTCAAGCGGTTGGTGAAATGCCCATTGCAGGAGGTGATTCAAGCTTTATAGACTACCTTGGGAACGTTGTTTCATGATGGCGACCATAAGTGGAAATTGCAGGTGGATATCATAGCAATGATCATGGCGTGGGGTTTGGAGCTAGGGGAGCATGAGCGGACAGTGGAATGGGTTATGAATAACCTTTTTGAGCCAGAATTGATTGTGGGAATGAACTCTTTGATTGAATGGGCCCATTTTGGTTGGGCTTTTAACTACAATGAGTGTTTCTCTGATGAAGAGGAGGGTGTGGAGGTTGGCATTGTGCCGTTCCTACGGTGGCCGAAGCGGGTGGATAAGGTGAGGTATATGGTGGATAGGCGTGTAGGGTGGGAGTCGCTAAAGATGGGCATTATAAACTACTTAAAGGCCCAGAGAGGAGAATTGGTGCCGACATAATTCCCTAGGCAGAGGCGTTCATTGCATTGCAGTGGAAGTAGTGTGACCGGGAAAATGGTTTAAGGGGATGGCTTCGTTCCCTCCTTTTTTGCAGTGAACCATTGGCTATGACTGCAATGACATTTATGTTTTTAGAGGACGCCTGAAATGGTTCTTTTGGTTTTTGTAATATGTATTTTTTGGTCGGTTGGATGCATTTTTTGGCTGTTAATAGCTTATAGACCAATCTGGGGTGATATGCTCTTTCGAATGTTGTAAGACCTTTATAGTTGGTAGTCATTTTGTATTATGCTTCAAAAGCACTGCTGAAGCTTATAAACTATGTAATGACTCTTGATATTATTAATAAAACTACTTATTATCGATTAAAAAAAATAAAATTATTTATTAAATATAGATAATTAATTATTTCTCATTAATTAATTAACCTTATATTTAATATTTTAATGTATCATAAGGTGTAACTATATAATCTCATTTAATTAATCCTAATTAATTCTTCAATCCATTTTAACACCAAAACCACATCAAACCACATGACATGCAACCATGAAACAAAACTGACTAAACCAAAATATAACAATCAAGCCTAAAGGAAGGGCTCACAAATTTACATCATTTTGACGAATCCATATAGGTAGAAAATCAGATACTTGTCCACTATTTCAGAACAATCAATGGCTTAGGTTGGGATTAGACCTGTATGTTATCTCCCCTCTCTTACCATTGAGATATTGCGATAGGGCACGCTCATCCTGACAATTCAGGGAAGTCGATGCCCAGTATCTGAAATCCCGCATAAAGGATGAGTATGTACATACATGTATAAATATATTTAACATACAATGGCGAGGATCGACTAATCATGTGGATCTCGCAAGCAAGTAACTATGACTTTGTCCCGCAACCATATCAGACACATCAAACAGAAATATAAAACATATACGTCAACCATACACATGTAAGTATGGGGTTAGTAAAACCATAAACATAAATAACATCAAATCTATCTCAAGATCTAATACATACATGAAAAGTGGCTTAAAAGAGTCTAGCCAATAAAATTGAAAAACAAACTATGGGAGGGGTATTACAATAGGTATATACATGTACGCACTTAGATAAAGGTTAGAAGAGTGAACCAAATTTACACAAGATTATGTTTTTCATCAATATGTATAAAAATCAAAACATTTCTTTGAAATTAATAAAAAGTAAATAAAAAATATAAAAAAATCACCATTAAAAAGTAAATAACAAATATCTAAAATATAAGCTTTTGGTTTTTTTTTTTTTTTTTTTTATAAAATTATTTATTTATTTATTTTTGCTCAGTAATAAGGATATTTTATTGATAAAATAGGAAGTGTACAATAAGGCTAAAAGCCATTCCAATTCTGACCATCAGACCACAAAACCCCATAATCGATAATTACAGACCTTACTGTATTCTAAAAAACTATGATAGAACAAACTCCATATGCGCTTGGCATCATAAAAAAAGAGCCTAGACAGATATATACGCATGACCATTACCACCCATCTATAACTGAAACATCAAACCTTAACTACCCTAGCCAAAAAATGCAAACACTTCAAACCAGACAACGACCCGTTACGCCTTGACAAGCCTCACCACTCAGCCTCTGCGACGTGGGATAGCATAGCGATGCCTGCGAGGAAAACCCACTAGGAAGCTGAGCACTCTACGCCGTCCCGATTGCTCAAAGGCCGTGATCTCCACTTTTAGGTGTGCCCATTCCACAACAATCTTCCTTTTATAATCGTCTTTGTCTACATTGGAGGGCCACCACAGGAATGAAAAAACCCCTTTCTCCCACCCTTCCACCGGGTCCTCAAAGCATTCACTAAAGTTGAAACCAAAACCAATGAATGCCCACTCCATCAAAGACCCTAGTCCGACAATCAACTCCTTTGGGAACAGGGATGAAACAACCCATTTCACCGAATTCTCGTCATCATCCAACTCCAGTCCCCAGGCTAGGATCATTGTTGTTATGTCCGCATTAATTTTCCAATGGTGTTGAGCCTCCTGGAACAACGGCCCCAAAGTGCGTTGAACCACCATTACTACTCCCTTTGATGGGCATTTAAGCAAATGCTTCGGTCTCAAATCAGCCACTGGTCTGAGAAGCACCTTTTGTTGCAACGCTATCTTGAAAGTGAAGGTAGGCTCCATAACTTCACTCGTCGCATTCACCAGAACTGTCATAGTCGAGGCCCACATCAAGCCTTATAAAAAACTCCACACACTCAAAATTGCAATAGTACACTGCAACACCATCATCTACTCAACCACCACGCCGCCAAATCATAAAAACATCACCTACGAGAGATCCACCCTGATCCATCATATATCGCCAATGTCATCCCGAGCTCTACCCGCCCACATCATCCGCCCTCATGGCAAAAGCTTTTGGTTTTATTGTGTATGTATTTTTATCATCGATGTTTCAGATCACACTACATGATCCATCATCAGGATGAAAAAGAGTGCAAGAGATTTTAAAAAATGCAAGTGTGATCCATTGAGAACTCAAGTGCCCTTTCCACTCCAATAGTGGGGTGGGGTGAGTACTTGAAGACAAGGATAGGTCATTGGAACTATTGCTCACCACATGTCTTCATCTAGATTAGGCAAAGCCTTCTATCAAAATGCCCTTTACAAGGTAAATTTATAAAAAAAATATGCATATACAAATTAGATGAAGGCTAAATGTATAGGGATATGCATGCATGTGCGGGGGGTAGGGTGAAGGCAAGGATTGTTCGTTGGAACTATTGCCCACCACCTGCCTTCATCCAGATGAGCTAAGCCTTCTATCCAAATGCCCTTTTGAAGGTGTGTGCGTGTGTACATATTTATATATGTATATACATACATAGATAGATACATACACACATACACACATACAAGATGAAGGTTAAATGTATAGAGATATACATGCATGTGCTAGATAAAGGTTAGAAGAGTGAACCAACTTTACATAAAATTATGTTATTTATTAATACATGTATGTAGATCAAAACATTTATTCAAAATAAATAAAAGTAAACAAAAAATTATCAAATTTTACCATTAAAAAGTAAATACAAAATATTTAAAATATCAACTTGTGATTTTGATTATGTAAGTATTTTTTTCATCAATGTTTCGGATCACACTATATGATCCATCATTAGTGATTCAAAATGTTGATGATAAAAATACCCACACAATTAAAGCCCAAAGCTAATATTTTAAATATTTTTAAAAACTTTTTAATGGTGAAATTTGTATATTTTTTATTTACTTTTGATTTATTTTGGAGAAATATTTTGATTTATATATGTATTGATAAATAACACAATCTTGTGTAAAGTTGGTTCAGTCTTATAACCTTTATCTAAGCACATACATGTATATACCTACACATTTAGCCTGCACCTAATTTGTATAAGCATATTTTTTTTATATTTTTACCTTCTATAGGGCATTTAGGTAGAAGGCTTTGCTTGATCTAGATGAAGGCAAGTGGGGGCAATAGTTCCAACGACCTATCTTCGCCTTCACACACTCACCTCACCCCACCCCACTATTGGAGAGGAAAGACCACTAGAATTTTCAAAGCAACTACACACTTGCATTTTTTCAAATCTCTTGCAATCTAATGATGGATCACAATGTTATTCAAAACATTGATGATAAAAATACTTACACAATCAGAACCAGAACATGATATTTTAAATTCTAATATATTATAAAAATCTGATTACACTAAATAAAAAATATACAAATTTCACCATTACAAATATATCACAAAATAAATATTTTATTATTTTTTCACCCAACTAAAATAAATAGCATTTAACATTGGGTTTTGATATGGAAGTATCTAAAATTGACTCTTGGTTCCCATGCAAACAGTTTTGCCACTCATCGTTTTAGATAGAACATAGCGGCCAAATTTGAATTGATGGGGATCTGAGATGGAGACACCCGAGTCCATACAAAAGGTTAGACTTAGCCTCCTTTTTTAAGGCCCTCGCAATATAATTATAAAGTCAAAAGGGTGGAACGACATATTCAGGAATTTCTTCGTCCTACTTTCTTTGTATAATCAGCCCGCAAAAATAAAAATAAATATAAATACCGGCAAACCAAACCCTGCAATTTTGTGGAAAAAAATGATTCCAATTGCTCACTATTTTTATTACATCTCCTTTCATGCAGATTCGAATCGATATTATCTCGATCAGTTTGCGGTGAATTTTGACACATTTCACTGGCCAGAAAACAAATTCTCAGCTTGCGAGTAAATCATTTGCATGGGCTTTAAAAGAAAAAAAAAATCGGACAGAATCTAAGCGGAATAAACGGATGAAGTTCCTGATCACACGCTTCTACTGAATGTTGTATTGCCATTTCTGATTATTTAGGGCTTTTGAAGGCTGAGAGGATCGCCCGTATTTTTTTCTAGGGTTTTGAAGTGAGGGTGGATCGCGCTGGCATTTTTTTAGGGTTTTAAAGGACGTAGTTGGATCAGTTTACAATTAATTATTATTTTTTTACTAAGCAGAATTAGACAGACAGATGTTATGTGCTTTGATTTGTCCGGCGATAGACAGAAGGCTTTGAATGAACAGAATGGCGGGATCCACGGCCCAATCTCCTGGGCTCAAGGCATATTTCAAAACGCCCGAGGGACGTTATAAACTCTCCTATGAAAAAACTCATCCTGCTGGACTTCTTCACTACAGTCATGGGAAAGCCGTAACCCAGGTATCTATTTAATACCCACTTATTTATTAATTCATTAGCTAATTTAATACCCATCTATTAATTAATTCTTTCTAAGAATCTATGAATTCATGTTATCCGGGAAAAACTGAAATGAGCAGTTGAAATCAAAATAATCTAGCAATTAATTGCAAAATTAGCCATTTGTATTTTAGTTCGTGGGATTGTTGCAATTCCTGGCGTTGGCATTTTATTTGGTTGAAATAACTCAACTGAGGCATATAACTGATTACTAGAACTCGCCATTAAAGTCAAACTTCACAGCATCAACTATGCATGCTTTGCTCCATGCTTGCAGGATGGAACGAATGTGCACCATGATGTGGTTTACTTGATTCTGCTTCATGTCCCAGTTGCTATTTCCTTGACCAAAATAGTGCAAGGCTATCAATTGCACTCTCATACAGCCTAACCCCTGATGCTGCAATTGGATAAATCCAAATTTTGGTCCATATAGCTTTTTTTTAAATTTATTGCATTTCAAGGTTACACTTGTTTCTTTCCATATATAGCAACTCTTTCATGTTTCTTTTTTGTTTTGGTAAGTAGACAGCGTTTTCACAAGCTCTCCCGACTGTCAAAAACTAAACAATGAGTACAACACACTAAATTACCATGAGCCGGGTAATGCAAAATGGAAGAAAAGAGTTAAAGACAGTATGAGTGCAACCAAAGATCTGCGCTTAATCCCGATACCACTGCAAATTAAATCACGTAGAACAAACCCCAATATAAAGAATCTTATGCGAGAGACTGCCAAACACAATGTAATGTTTCGTCTCACAGAATTAACCCTTTGCTACCAACAGTGCATCCAGAGAACTGTTGTTCTCAGGTACAGGAGCGAGCCAGGTTTTGTTTTCAGTGCTTTGTATAATATCTTCAAGGTTATCAGCTAAACTGTTATGTTTATATTTATTCTATCACTGCATTTGCTGTTCTGTTTATTCGCATTTCCAGTTGGTGGCATTGGTTTTGACTTTTGAGTTTAATGAAATACATCTGTTGGCATGCATAACAAAGCTATTAAGGGAGCATGATAATTGGTAATCAATGTCAATGTTCAAAACTGCTCTTCATCAACTGTGAATGATTGTTTGATAATTGGAAGTGAATTTGAATGGTCGATGTGGTGCCCATACTTATAGGATTGAATTTGTACTGTTGATGCATTGCAGTTCAATCCTACTTCTTCCTTGATTCAAATTCCATATAGTAATTATGGTGTCACTCAGCATGACCTCCAACTCTTCAATTTGTTGTATCCAAGACTTGCTTCCTATAACATTCAATTATTGGAGCAATTCAAGCTTGTAATCTATAAATTTTATCAACAGGGTATGATTACTCCATACTTGTAGTGGTAAATTTGCACTGCTGATATATTGCAGTTTTTATTATGCTCCACCTTCGAGTTCCCATTCCTTTGATTGAAATGCTATAGGGTAAGCACACTCTCACACAGTATAACTCCAAATTTTTTTTATTGATTCGGTCCACAAGTTTTCTTTAACTTGGAGGATTTAAGGCTTTATGGTTGTCAAATGTATCAGAGGGGCATTTTTGTTTTGTGCATGTAAGAATGAATTTGCACCATGGATGTTTCTACTTTTGATCCTAATTTACATATGATGGATTATTTGCATGATTTAAACTATAAGATTGTAATTACAATCTCATTCTGCATAATCCCCAGACTGAATTTACCCAAAACTTGTTATATAACTTTCTGTAATTTAGTGCAATTCAAGCATCGTATTTTCCATGCATTAATTGTGCACGATTCCATGCTTGTAGGAATAACTCTGAATTGATGGTATAGGTTAGTTTTGATCATCCCAATCAACATGTTGTTGACTTAAATTCTATTGCGCAATTGCTCTCATACAACTGAACCTCAAATGGGTCAATCAGATGCATCTAGGCATCACACTATATAATATTCTTCAAGCCGGGGCAATTATTAGTGTACCATGGGGATGTGTTCCTCCCCCAAACTCCCCCCCAAAAATATACCATGTTTTCGGAATGGGGATGTCCTTGGGTTGCAGAAATGAAGGGGAGATGTCCCTTTATCATCCCCCACCATCACCACTAGAGGGAAAATGCTCCTATCATTTCACCATATGTAGGGGATGTTTGTAGGAGGCCTCCTATTGGGGACATTTGGGGGAGGGGGGATGATATTTGAGAGCACTTGAAATGTCTAGGGTCTTAAAATAGGTGATTGAGCCATTGAAATTGATAAGGTTTTAAAATGGAGCCACAAAATGTTTAGACAAGATGGCCATGTTTATGCCATCATGGTTTCATCTTCTGATGGCCTGATATATGCTAGAGCTAGACATCTACAAAGAGCCCTGTAAAGATTCTTCTATCCCACCTAGTGAAGATGCATCTTGTGTCTTAAGGTATGGCTTTCTGCAGTTGCTCCTCTCCCATAATGAAATAAACCTACAATTCCCCAAGTTTTAACAAGAACACGTGCTTGAAAGGCTATAATGAATTCTATTCATTTATAATTTAAATTTAATAATAAGATCAATTTAGTAAAGGCTATTTCTAATATATTAATAACTATAAGCAGTTCTGTAAAGTAAAAGGTTACAAATTTTATCTAATCATGTCTGTAAAGCCTGATAATCTTAACATATTATGAATAACCTTTATAGTATAGTATAATATAATATAATATAATATATATCATAATTTTTTTATTTTTTGCTGAGTCAAGGGAGGGCCAAGGGTCCTGTCCTATTAAGTAAATATATGATCAAAAAAGCATTCTCCTCTGAACAAGGGAGATATGACAGTTAAAACCCGTGAATTGGGGAGCAAAGAGTTGATAAATATTCTAAATCAAGTAAACATATCGTGCATTTGTAATCTAATTCCAAAGGGAATAAGAACAAAAACTAAACCTATCAAAACATCTGCAACTTAATCTGATGCAAGAATCTATTTGCACATAGTATAGAAAACAACAATATTAATAACTCTGCGATGAGTGTCAACAGCGACTTAAAACATAATTTTTGGTTTTCAATAATTCTGAAACAGGCATTCTGCATTTTCTGATTTATAACAGGAGCAGGTGTTTGTAAACAGCAATACATTTCTATATCACAAGAATTAGAATACCCATTTGCTAACTTTGATTCTCTATATTTCATCAAATTAGTTTCCTTGAAAATCTATATCGTTTATCTTGCATGTTTAATATGCATGTTTGCATCTTGCAATATTACATTATGATGAAGCAAAACATGAGCAAAAATCAAAATCTAAATCAGATTTGAAGCATTATCAGAGTCTGGGATATTTCAGACTCAAATCATAATTTTGGGTTTTCAATAATTCTGAAACAGACATCTGCTACAGAAATAAAAAAACTTTTGTCACAATTTGTACCTCTTCTCTTTCAATTATTGATCTGAGAAGGGTGTACATACGGGTTATCAACAGTCAAACTCATTTTCATACAGATTTGCATGAAGAGATGTGTTAGGGCCCTTCAAGGGACGGTTCGTCTTTTCTTGGACTCTACACCCTAACTACAATCAAACTCTAACAAAAGAAAACTGAAGTAAGTTTAGACTTGAGCCTTAGTCCTAGTTAACTGCAGCTTCCGAAGAAGAATGGCTGCTGTGGTTTAAGAAGTCTGACCAAGTTATGCTACATATTCAGACACTCCCTCTTACAATCTCCATCATTGCAAGCTGTTCTTTAAAACTTGAAAGAGACCTAGTCAAGAAATCAGCTACTTATTGATCTGCTGCAATGTATTCCAAAAGCATAGCCACCTTCTGAACTGTGTCTTGATGAAATAGTACTTGATCTCAATATTGAATTTTCATAGAGCTTGATATAACTCTAATTCATAGCAATATGATCTATCTGCTCTGCTAGCAACTTTTGAAGCCAGACAGCATCATAAGTTGCAGAACTGGCTGCCCTATATTCAGCTTCTGTTGAATTGAGTACTACAGAAGTCTGTTTCATATTGTACCAGGGAATCATATGTGACCCTAAACTGGAGCAACATTCTCAAATGCTCTTCCTATCGCGAGCACTGCTTCCAATTATTTTATTTGTTCTGTTTTATGTCCCTAGTTTGACTGTTATGCTTACTGTATCCTACTTTTGGGGTAGTAGTTGTGGAAAACATCATTCAAAGAAATTTACTGAATAGGTTCTTGTTTGCAGGCAACCCTTGCTCATCTGAAGGAAAAGCCAGTTTCACAGCCCTTACCTTCAATCAGCTCAAGCAGCATCACTGGTGTGAGGTTAGCTCAGAAGCTTTTAGGGGGTGGCAATGGAAGCCGGACGCTAAGCTTTGGAGGGGGAAATGGAACGAGTAAAACTGTTGCAGGAAGCAAGACAAGTTCTTCCACACATGGTATCTCATCTACAACCAATGGGCCTACAACTTCAAATTATGACGGGGAAGGCACATATCTAATTTTTAATGTGGGGGACACACTGTTTATTAGCGATTTCAATTCACATGACAAGGTAGATAAAATTAAAGCATTTACTTTGTGTTTTGTGTATATGAAATGCCTTGAGATCTTTGCACGCTCTGTCAACTTGTTTTGATTGCCTTAAAAGATCTTTGTAGCATATTGTAAGAATGTCTGTTGGGTGGTATATCTGAATCCTGGTGATGGCTATTGTTTTTTCAGGATCCGGTTAAAGCAATCCATTTCAGCAGTTCAAATCCAATTTGCCATGCCTTTGATCCTGATGCCAAGGATGGCCATGACCTTATTATTGGTCTGAACTCTGGAGATGGTAGTAATTGGACTCTGACAATCTTACAATCTATGATTTCAGTTTTCAATAGTTTTATTTTTCCCTACGTGTGAGTCAAAATTTTGGCATTTGATTGCATTTTTAAATGTGGTTTGGCACTACAGTGTACTCAGTGTCATTGCGGCAGCAGTTGCAAGATCCTGGAAAGAAGCTTGTAGGGACTCAACATTACAATAAAGATGGGTGCTTGAACAACACGTGTGTTTTTCATCCTTGCTCATGATATCTTTTGGTTGCGTAAACAAATAAAGTTTAGTCCTCCAACTCCATATTCAAAATGCTTATTGATGTATCAATTGTATGATTTACATTTAATTTATTTTAACATGCTTAGTGGGTTTGCATACACTACTTGAGAATACAATTCTTTCGTGTGTGCATGAATATTTAGTATTTTAATTTTAAGTTTTGCTTGTATTGGATACCCCTAGAATTCAAAGTGTTCAATCGAGAGATCCATGAAAACTCAACTCCTTTTGCATCATGATATTGTCATGGCTACTATTTCCAAAGATTCAAGTTTCAAGCATGTACCCCATAATGGTAATTATTGGAATGAATAAGCACAAAACAATATTGCAGGTTTACATTATCATTGGAATACTAATATAAACTGTGGGAATCATTGAGTGTGTTCACATTGATTACAAATTTGGTTTATAATTATAATGCCATTTTTTTCATTTTCATTCTTAATGAACTAGGGAGTGTGCTATTCTCCAGCAATGTTACTTATCAGGGATTTGTGATATATTTTGTACTCTGACAACACACTGCACGTTATTTCTCACACACCATACACTGCCTGATATATTTTGTGCACTCACAACAAGCTGTTAGCTGGTCCTCAGATGCTGTATGCTGCTATTGATATATTTTGTGCCACCCACTCTCATTCAATTGGTGTGCATTTGTAGCCACATTCTTGTGTTTTCCCTTTACAGACAGTGGTTAAGATTTTTAGCCATACACAATTAATGAATGGTTAGATACCAAAAATTCTTCCTCCTTCCTGGAAGCAAGCAAATTTGACATCTTTTCTCAGATTTTTATACTTCTCTTCAATATAACACAGCATCACAAAGATATTTTAAAGAAAATTTGATATAATGCTCCCAAATGGTTAAATCCAGAAAATTCAGCTGCTGGGTAGTAGTACTTAAGGATGGTTTTCAAGGGAAAATTCTACAGGGAAAAAAACATCTACTGAAAAGCTTAATAGGAGCAGGCAGTGATCTCAACCAAATGCAACCCAAACTCTTTGCAGGAATGTGATCGATGGTGATGACACTAACAGGTAATTGTTGAGTATGTTGTCATTGATGTCAAAAGTTGATGATCAAGGTTGTATAAATTCCTAGTTATCTGCTTGAGGTGGTTATTTGTTTGGTTGAGCAACTTAGGTGTCTACTTAAGTTGGTTGTGTGTATACTTCAGCTGCTTGTCAGGTGCTTGCTTGTCCACTTGTCAGATTAATATTCCATGTCAGCATTTATATATTCTACGGGTTGACTTGTTTATAACTATGGCTGTCTAGTTTTAAATATGCATCACATATATGCTTGGGTGTTAATTATTTCTGGAGTATGCGTATCATTTGAGATTAAGATATAAAATTGATGCGGCTGTATATTGCCACTTGTGCATGAGCAGTCAAGGCAATCAAGGTGAAGATAATGAAAGTAACACCTTGATTTAATTAACAGAGTGTGTGTATTGAAGAGCAGTGGTTCATTAAATGGCTTCAGAATTTTTATGTATTTATTCCTCCTTCCTATTTTGGGTCTGATGAATTCTAGCCTACATTGTGTGGTGGCTTTCATTCATGGCTCGGCATTTTAAAAAAAAAGGAGTTAATGGATTATGAATTTTTGAGAGCTGACCATGTGTATTTATTGATGACTGGGCATTTTTTATTCTTCCCCAGCTATTTTTTGGCTCTTGTGTTTGGGATTTAAAACCTATTCCTTCTGTGTGAACAAGTAGTGGCTGATGTGTGAAATCTGGGCGGTAAAACTTATTCATTTTCTGGAATACGTGAGTTTCCTTTTTGGTCTGCCGGTTTTTTTAAAGGGTCAGTGAATATTTTTGTTTGTGGCTGGGTTTTTTTCATGGTGCACTTGATCATGGTGTGTGGTGTTGTTTTGAATGAAAGCTAGAGTTGTCATGTGAGGTTGCTTGCAGCATTTTTGGCAGATGGTAGTTGTGCATCTTATAATATATACATTGATATATGTAAAAAGAGCTAACACATGGAGGTTGAAGCTGTTTGTGGACATATGAGATAATATTTGTTTCTTTTTGGTGCTACATATATAACTCCCTGAGCCAAATGCAGTTTGTTTGAGGTGAATTTGAAGGCATAGAGTTTTGAAGATATTGGTGATAATTTGCATCTCCTTGCTGAGCTGTATGCAGTATGTTTGAGGTGAATTTGAAGACAGTTTATGAAGATATCAATGATAATTTGTATCTCCTTGCTGAGCTGTACGAGGCTGAATTTTGTGGGTTGGTGAAATTGAAGGAGCTGGGTGAAGAAAAAGTAGAGATTGATGTGAAAACAGAATTCATGATAGTAGTGTATTTTTGGTTTGGTGCCTAAACTGGGGTGGGTCCCTCATCTGACTGGAGTTGATGCTCTCTGTGAGTTGGTGTTCACTTTTGTAATCTGGGTTGGTTCCCATTTTTGTTAATAAAAGCTATTGTATGTCATGGTCTTTTACTTGATAAGGTTCTCCACGGGAAATATGGTGTATGTGTCTTTATGGTTGTTTCATTATGTTTTATATGGTTTCATGCAGTTAAAAGTTTTAAAAGTTATAAATTGGTGCTTAATCAGGTTAATGCCCTTTGTGGGCTCCTACAATTCCCGTTTTGATAGAGAAGCCTATATCGTCATAATTTTGTTAGATATTTGCAGTGTTTGGCTACATTATGAATTCCATTCGAAAAAGAAATTGTTATCAGATGAAATAGCTTTTTATTACATTATGAATTCCATTCGAAAAATAAATTGTTATCAGATGAAATAGCTTTTTATCAGAGTGATTGTAAGTGCATCAGAGTGAGACATGCATATCCACAAGCACACACACAAATTGGTGCGCTTGCATCCATGCATTATGTGCACATACATAAAGATACTTTTGTACATTACATAATTGATGATAGCAGTTTTAGATGATAGATTTTACAGGCTATTATTTACCCATCCTAAGAAAGCAGGAAGGACACTCATCCTTTATGAAGTATTGTTATTATGCTTTCAAAGAAAATGGAGTTTGGTACACTTGTATTCGAAAGTCAGTAGAGAATTACTCACATTAATCTTCAATGTTTTAAAGAGTAACTTCTTTACCTGTCACTTGTAGGAAGGGCAATAAATCTATCGAGAGATCAAAATCACAAAACAAGTGTTGCTTGCATGAGACCAAAAGTGTGGTGAAGTGTTTGGGAAATTATAGTCTATTGTAGTGAAAGAAAACAATAGTTCCAGAAGTGATCCTCCTTGTACATATTACATGGCCATCCGATAATCTATTTATAATTTTATGGCTCGCCTGTTGCATATTTAATGAATATAGTCTGTGTCACAGGGTTTGCCAAATTTTATAAAAACTATTTGAAATTCGTTAAAATTCGTACGGAACAGGGTGTCGTTAGTTTTATTAAATGTATTTTTGCAGAGTGCTTTTTAAGGTTTTTTTCATAGCTTTTGCTAGCGGATAGAGCACGCTGAATTTCTTCTGGCCACAGGCTAGAGTCTGAGAGGTACTAGTCGCAGCAGGCGACGAGCACAAGGAAAGGAAAATAGTATTTTAAGACACCAAAATAGATGCATTTTCTGGTGGACAACACAGTTTCCACCACGGGAAGTCGCTGCCGCTGCTCATTCCAAATCTCTGTAGAAGTTGTCACCGTGAAGACGCTACCGCTGCACAGCACAGTTTCTTTTAATAATTTCTTTTAACTTTTCCTATGTTTTGTAAAATTCTAAGCAATGGTTTTATTGATAATGTCTATCGGGTTCGAAAATAAACCTTTTATTATTTTGGCAATAAGTTTTTTAATTCAAGTTTGTTTTTTAAAATAAAAAGTAATATATATATATATACACACACACACACACACACATGTATATATATAATTTTTTAAATTTAATTATGGTTACAAGTTTTTAATTTGCTATTTATATATAATTTGTTATATTTTAATTTTGTTTTTTAAAACAAAAAATATATATATATATATATATATATATATATATATATATATATATATATATATATATATATATATATAATAGTTTTCAAATAAAATTTAATATCTTTTATTTTTGTTTTCTAAAGCCAAAATATTTTTCGTTTATGTTTTAATATAAAGTTTAACTTTTTCATTTTATTTTTTAAGTAAAAAATATAAATATTATATTTTCATTTATAAGTTAAAAATATCATTTTTATTTTTATGTTTTTAGTATTTTTTATGGTTTAAGATTGCTAAATTTATCATGTTTTATAGATGTTAACTATTTAGATAATTTTGTAGATATAACATTTATATATTTTTATAAAAAAAGATTTATATAAGACATTTAATGTCGATTTTTTTTTCGAATTTCTTGTCCTTGTCGAACTTCATCCGAATTTTATTGGTGTCAAACACGAACTCGAATTCGAACCTTGTGACTTAGGATATAGTCTTACAACTAAGACCAAACTATTAGAATAATATCTTTATTATTTCTTATTTAATGGTCAATATTGTAACTTATGTAAATATTCGATACTTTCTAATTTCCCATTGTTTCTTTATAGAAACATTGTCTTTTGTAACACTATAAATGATCATTTGATCATTCATTTAATTCATTCAATTATATACCAAAACATGGTATTTGAGCTAAAATATGAAAATTTGTTTTTCTAAGAAATTTCAAATGTTTTTTTAAGTTTTTGAAAAACAAATTCATTTTTTTCTGGGCGTATAGTTTTTTCTCTATTGGAAAATCGAAAGCAAGGTTTCCCAAGTTGCTTCCTTTGCAATTCGTGGGTATTCTAATACCCTAACCTATTGATTTTCTTCTGCTCATCGACAACCATTTTTCTTCCAAAAATGTGATTGTTCGTGTTTTCTTTTTGGCCGTGGGTTTTTTTGTGCATGGCTCATTTTTGAAGGTTTTCCTATGATAGGAGTCTTTCTCTTGTTTTCTTGCCAACCCATTTCTTGAACTGCTCGTGCGACCAATTTTTTGGTCGAGTCTTCATTCTCGATCCTTGCTAGGTTGTTCTTGTGCAAATGAAGGTTCATTTTTGGGTTTTCTGGCTTTGACAACCCTTTCCTTGGTCGTGTTTTGTTACGTATGGGTTTTCTTTGTGGGCAGGCCCGTCTTTTCTTTGTCGACAAGAGTTTTTTTCAAATTGCTTTTTTCAACCTTAAAAGCTCGTGATTTTTCTTTTGCCCTTGACTCCACGACTAGGTTTTTTTTACAAAACTCTTTGATTTTTTGGGCGGAAAATATTTTAACCTACATTCTTTGTGGTTTTTTTTGCGAAGATTTTTGGGTCTTCGTCAGAATTGTTTGGGTATGCACTTTAGGATTTGCAATAGTCATACTTAATATTTTTTGAAATTTGTACCTAAATTTGCTTTGTTCTTGCATTGGGATTTGTGCCTTGGATTCTGGAATCCATTTTTTGCCTCTTAGCATTTCTTTTTTTGCACTTTGGAAAGCGTGCACAATGGCTTCTTTGACCAACATAATGTTGGAAGATAGTCAACAATTCAACAACAAAAAATACAACACATGGAAGCAACAAACAATATCATTTTGGGTAAAGAGTCGCCTTGATGAGCTCATTTTGGGTAAAGAGTCTCATCTTACTAGACCTAGACAAGATCAAGATAAGTTTGACGAGTGCAACCAAGAAGCGGTCACACTTGTCAAGCTTTCAATTACTAATGAGTAGTTGCCACAAGTACCATCCGACAAGTCAACTATAAAGATCTGAACTATTTTGAAGGATCTCCATGAGACATTAGATAAGAGTCGTGCATTCTTCCTGAAGAAATAGTTATTTTCTGTCATGATGGATGAGCGTATGTCCTTATAGGAGCATCTGAAAAAGATTAAGGACATTCGAGATCAACTAGAGGCCATTGGTAGGAAAATGGAGGACGAGGATATGGTAGTCATAACCTCAAAGAGTCTACCTCAATCCTATGAACACTTCATCAAAACGCTTAACATTACTGCAACTAATGTTGTCTTAAAGTTTCTAGACTTATGCACTAAACTTCTACAGCAAGACCTTTGGAAACAACAGTCTGGTAGCAGTACTACTTCATCCTCCTCAAAACAAGCCTTCGCAGCCAAATCCTTTCACAAGGATAAAGGCAAATCTCAATCAGCTTAGTGAGAGGCTCCAGTCAACCTCATGATAATTTGAAGAAAAAGAAAGTTCAATGTAACTACTACCACACATTTGGTCACTTGATCAAGGACTGTCAGAATTATCTTGCTTCTGAACAATGGAAGTAGGGAGGGTCTCAACTTAAGGTCAATGTCACAAATCACTTAGCGAAAAGAATTTGCATTTTATGCTTTCATGGTGAAACACTGTGCAGATCATGTGAAGTCTTTTGCTTGGTACATAGACTTTGGTGCTTCTTGACATTTCACTCATTGGTGTGATCGGTTCAAAACCTTCTGACCTTTCAACGATTTAGTTATTTTTTGGAGAAGAGTATATTGTTGTCGGCAAAAGCAACGTGCAGATATAGTCTGGTGGGAGGAATCTCATATTCCTCAATGTATATTACAATCCTAGTATAGAACTAAATCTTCTCTCCATGAGCCAGATTATGCAACATTCTCCTCTACTTTACTGCTACTAGGCCTAATCTTAGTTTTGTAGTGAGCTACATTTCACGCTTCATGACAGCCCCCAAGGTTGATCATTGGGTAGTAGCAAAGCGTGTGTTGTGTTATGTGAAGGGCACTTATAGCTTTGGTCTTCTGTACAACAGAATTGTTTTTATTGACTTAGATTGGGCAAGTTCCATTGATGACTGAAAATCAACATCTAGGTATGTTTTTAGTTTGGGATTTGGTGCAATCACATGGACTAGCAAGAAGTAGCAGGCGGTGGCTCTTTCCTTGACAGAAGCTGAGTATCAAGGAATAGTTAAGGCAACTTGTGAGGTGGTTTGGCTTCAGAGGATGCTTTCAAACATGCAGATGTCTCAAGCAGATCCTACTCCCATGTACTGTGACAATCAAGGGGTAATCAAACTGGCCAAGAATCCGGTCTTCCACGAGAGAACCAAGCATGTTGACCTTCATTGTCATTTCATTCGGTAGTTGGTTGAAGACAGATTAGTTCAATTGTTGTATGTTCCAACAGTGGATTAGATAACAAATATTCTCACCAAGTCTTTGAGCCCGGACATGTTTGTAAAATTCGAGTGGCAACTTGGTGTAGTTGATAGATTGACCATTAAGGGAGGGTATTAGAATAATATCTTTATTATTTCTTATTTAACGGTCAATATTGTAACCTATGTAAATATTAGATACTTTCTAATTTACGATTGTTTCTTTATAGAAACATCGTCTTTTGTAACTCTAATGATCGTTTGATCATTCATTTAATTCATTCAATTATTTACCAAAACATAAACCATCTGTACCTATTTACAATATTTAGCACATGTTTTTAATTGGTGTAGTTTCACTTGCAAACAGGTCACAGGCCAGTGATAGAAGCAAACTACTGAGATTGGCAAAGGGAAAAAGATTTTGGTCATTTAAGTCTCCAAGCCTGTAATCTCACTTTTACATGTGCTTTAGCTTTCTAGATAGTCTTAATCTACATAGTTGAATCAATATATTTATTTGCTAATTCCTTAGTTGCAAGATGCGCCTCATGCAGGCTTGCACCAGATGTAGATGCACCTTGGGTATGCACAAGATGGATGCCATAGTTTGTGGATGCACAACACACGCATTTGGGTGCATTCATAGACTGTGGCGTGCATCTTGTGTGCACCCTATGCGCATCAAGGCAAGTTGATGGGCAGGGTCACTGAAAGTGACCAAAAAAACATGTTAAAAAGTGCTCTTTTTAATTTTTTTTTTCTGGAAACCCTAAAACAACATTCTATGAGGCCATTCAACCTAAAAACATATCATTTTGTTTGTTCTTTTGCTCTCAACATTTTGTCTCCATTTTGGCATTTAGAAGGCGGGTGGTTTTTTCCGAAGGAGATTGTTCATGGAGTGCCAAATAACTTCCACAAAGGAGATTTAAGCATCTAAGGTAATAAACCCTATTCTTTAGTCGTTTGATGAAATTTTTTCTTGTTTTTTTTTTTTGAGTGCAAGAATGGCCAGCAGTCAAAGTTCGGTGGTTGTGGAAGGAAACCCAAAATTCAAAATTGATAAAGGATCTCCTTTATGGAGACATACCATAAGAATCTCACAAGTTCTAGGAGTTGGGGGATATATTTGTAAGTGTAATTTTGTAATACACAATATAATATCTCTTATTCTTGAGTGAAACTTTACTTTATCGGCTTGGTGGTAAAGGGATTAATGTGTGTGAGGGCCCAAAGAAGAAGGGGTTGTCTCTTGTACAAACAACGGGATTCATAAAAGAACAAGAAGATGCCAACAAACTGATTGCAAAAGGAAAACAAAGTGCTTATACTTCCAAAAAGAAAAAAAACAATGAATTCACCAATCGATACAGTAGCGGCCTACAAACATTCCTTCTTGCCTATACCCTCGATGGAAGTGGAAGATGAAGTAGAAATTTCCACTTGCAAGAGAGGTCTATTGGACAAGGCATTTAAATTGAAGCAAGAGATATTGTTGAACAAAAAATTGTACATTGCATCTATGCCAATGGTCTTCGATTCAATTTGATGAGATCACCATAGTGGTGGGACATGGTGTCAGCAATCAATAGTGCACCTCCTAGTTTCACAAGTCTCAGGAATGAAAAGGTGCGTACCACCTTATTGGAAAAAGAGAAGAAATCTATAGAGGCCTCATTGAAACCAATTAGAGATTTTTGGGTTGAATTAAGTGTTTCTATTGTCTCCGATGGATGGAAAGATTGCAAAAACTGTCCATTGATAAATGTTATTGTGGTGTCCCCCAAAGGGGTAATGTTTATGAGGGCATTGATTGTGAAGGGGAAGTTAAAGATGGAGAGTTCCTTTCTAGACTCCTTGTTGAGTCCATGGAGATAGTGGGTCATGAGAACGTGGTCCAAGTAATTACAAACAATGCAAAAAATTGTAGGGTTGTAGGTGTGTTTGAGGCAAGATATGAGCACATTCTTTGGACACTGTGCATTGTACACTCCCTCAACTTGGTGATGCAAGCAATTGACACCCAAATAGAGTGGGTGAAAGAAATATACCAAGAGGGTGAAGACATTTAGCTGTTTGTGCTGAACCACCATATGTCACAAGCAATTTTCAGATTTTTCTCAAGATTGGAATTGTTGAAGGTAAATTTAATTTATTTATTTTCATTTAGTCATGTTTTACAAAATTGAATAAAATATTTTTTTAATGTGTTTACACATTTTTAATGTGTTATTAACTTACTACTAACATGATCCTAGGTTGCTGAGACCTGGTTTGCATCTCATACAATTGTTATGAGATGACTTGTGAAGGTGCAAGAGGCATTGGGTCAAATAGTTATTATTAGCAACCAACGGGGTGTATGGAGGTGGTTAAATACAGAGAGGGCTTGAAAGGTCAAGTCATTGATCTTGGATGATGATTGGTGGCCTTGTGTGGAATATGTATTGGAATTTACCAACCCTATCATGGCTATGCTTTGATTTGCTAATACAGATGCACCATGCTTGGGGGATGTCTATGATAGTTTGGACACGATGTTGGAGATAATAAAAGTGACAATATAGAAAAGAGAGAATGATCTTGAAGAAACCTTTTTCAAAAGGGTGGAATCAATCATTCTTCATCATTGGAACAAGATGACCATGCTATTGCACCTCCTTGCATATGCCCTATCTCTAAGGTACTACAACAAAGTTGTACTTTCTATCCTAGGGAGAGTATCACCATATAGAGATTCTGAAGTTGTTTATGGGTACAAGCAGACATTTAATAGACTCTTCAAAGATCCAGAAGTGGAGACAAATGTTAGGAGAGAATTTGGTTTGTTTGTCTTAGGGAGAAATCATACTCCTTGCTTTGTTAATGATCAATCCGAAATGGATGCTACTACATGGTGGTACCTCTGTGGTCAAGATTATATATACCTCCAACCTCTTGCAATCAAGATCCTCTCACACGTTTTTTTACCACTTGTATTGTAGAATTTAGTACTTTGGGGGATGTCTATGATAGCTTGGACATGATGTTGGAGAAAATAAAAGTGACAATACAGAAAAGAGAGAATGATCTTGAAGAGACCTTTTTCAAAAGGGTGGAAGCAATCGTTCTTCATCATTGGAACAAGATGACCATGCTATTGCACCTCCTTGCATATGCCCTATCTCTAAGGTACTACAACAAAGTTGTACTTTCTATCCTAGGGAGAGTACCGCTAGATAGAGATTCTGAAGTTGTTTATGGGTACAAGCAGACATTTAGTAGACTCTTCAAAGATCCAGAAGTGGAGACAAATGTTAGGAGAGAATTTGGCTTGTTTGCCTTAGGAAGAAATCATACTCTTTGTGTTGTTAATGATCAATCCGAAATGATGCTACTACATGGTGGTACGTCTGTGGTCAAGATTATATATACCTCCAACCTCTTGCAATCAAGATCCTCTCACACGTTTTTTTGTTTTTTTACCACTTGTATTGTAGAATTTAGTACTTAACATGTTTTAATTTATTTTGTTGGTTTTCTCTCTAGATTGCAAGTTCTTATGCTGCTGAATGGAATTGGAGTACATACTCCTTTATCCACTCACTGAAGCATAACTGGTTGGATGCAAAAAGAGCTGAAGACTTATATTCATTACAATTTGTGTCTTTTGTCCAAAATGACGCATCTCACTAACCCATTAAATAGTTTCTATATTTTTAATGCTGCGATGGCTGTGAGCACAGAAAGTTTTTAAAGTCTTTCTGCACAGCATGGTTGGTATATTCTATATTTACAGACAGCCAGGGCCTGACAGGCTTGTGCTAAGTGCGTCAAAGATGGTTGACAATTTTTTTTTTAAAGATTTTGTGTTAATACATTCAGTTCTTTTTTATGCATGAGTTAACCATTTGGGATAAGTCGAAATGATAAATCGGTTAGGTTAGGGCACAGACAAACGTTAACATGTTTCCTGTGTTATATACTTAAAATTATATAATTTTAAATTTCTTGGAATGTATTGTAAATAATATTCTATATAATAGGGATACCATATGCTATAATATTTATTACATAATATATTTTAATATTAATATAATTTGTCAAATAGTATATTAAAATATTGTAAAGTTAATTTAATTTTTAATATTCATTTGTATGATAAAATTAAAATAGTAAAATAGAAGTCTAATATAATATTAGATATAAATTATAATATATATATATATATATATATATATATATATATATATATATATATAATTTTTTTGTATGGACACACCCGAAATGTACTCAGCTTCCCTCCAAAAGTCTACCATACTGACATATTGTACCCATATTCACATACCCGATTCGGCAACTTAGGTTCTAACTGACAAAAAATCAGGCAACAAGGCTGCTGATTGGATGGCCAATATTGGTGTGCAATTGAACATAAAGGATGGCATCCGGGAGAAGCATTGGTGGAGTGAGTACCCTTATCCATTCATCAGGATATTGTAGGAAGACATTCTTAACACCCCTATCAGGAATGTCAAAGAGCATCCCCCGAATGAAACTTAGGTTGTGCCTGTGGTATGACTGGCAGCTGGTTGGCTTTCTGGTTTTTGTTGGTGCACTCTGTGTCTTTCTTGGCTGTCTTCTGCTTGTGATCATTCGCCTTTGGGTGTTCTGTTTGGATTCACTGCTTCTTTGTGCTTTTTTTTATGGTTCCTGGACCTAAACCAGGTTTTATTTACCAAAAAACAAAAATAGTAAAATAGAAGTCTAATATAATATTAAATATCAAGGTTGCATGGAAACAGGGGTACTTGGGTGCTTCGGAGACGGGTACGGGTACAGGTACGGTTAGTTTTTCAAAATAGGAGACGGGGGTACTTTGGGTATGCCAATTTTTTTATATATATAATTTAATATTTTATAGAAAATCTGAAAATATAATGCATTGAGTTTTCAAAACAAGAACAGTGATAAAGTTTACTGTCAAACATTTACTTTGAAGATTAAGTACACAAATTGAAATGTCATAAAATCATTGTATCAAAGTTTCAAACTGTTTAGTGATTACATATTGAAATAAGCTTGATAAACAGCAAGCTGATATGCAGACAAAAAACTAAAACAAAAATCATATTTCTTAATCAAGGTCTTTAGCTATGATGCTCTCCACTGAGTACCCGGTACTTGGGTACGTGTACTAGTACCTGGTATGTGTCCCAGGGGTATGGGTACAAGTACCCATCATGCAACATAATTAAATATAAATCATTATATATATATATATATATAAAATTTTATTTTTGTACGAACACACCTGAAATGTACCTAGCTTCCCTCCAAAAATCTACCATACTGACATATATATATATATATATAATTTTATTTTGTACGGACACACCCGAAATGTACCCAGCTTCCCTCCAAAAATCTACCATACTGACATATTGTACCCGTGTACACATACTCAATTCGGCAACTTAGGTCCTAACCGACAAAGCTACTTATCTTCAGAGCCTTGTTGTGCCCTTTTGTTGCAAGTCTGCTGACATATGTTTCTTTGGACAACAAGGCCATATAAGCTTTCTTGGGGTACGAGTTTGCAACATTAAGTCATCATGCCTTTGCAATCCTTCCAGACAGGGATATAGTTTTTGGCATACAACATCAACTGGATGAAATTCTCTATGGTGTCTGGTAAAGCCAATATTGCTGTTTTAAATTTGCTTGTTAAATATTGAAAGAAAATTACCATTTTATATTGTTTATTTTCTGCATTTATGTTATTTTTTTTGGATAATCTAAATCCATTATTTTTTATATCTAGTAGTCATATCTGGAAATGGAGTAAAAGGACATGTAAGAAACAACAAAGTATAACTGAACTTAAAAATGAAAACAAATTGAAAAGATTAATTTTTGCCATGCCGAGTGATGAATGCAAAATCAATATTTTTTTCTGTTTGTTCTCTGATTATGTAAATTATAAATTTTTTTCTTTCTGTTAATCTTATCGTTTTGTAGGGAAAATGCAGTGTGAAATAAATAAATGATAATATAAAACAGATACAAAGTTGTTATTAGCTATTTGGACACTTGTTGAGTAAACAAATTGTCTTGGTTGCTGAAGCCAATCAAAATGCCAAACTAAACCATTACAAAGGCTATTAGCCTGCTCTATGTAGACATATTTACAACATATCAGAATTAGACATACCTGAAGAAGTAAATAAACTGATATAGTCACGCTCTTACAAAGAGAGAAATAGAGCTGAACTGAGTGCACTCAAGTAGTGGTTGCTTCCATTGCTAGAGGTAACTATCCAATAGCATGATAGGGCCTTGGACTCACCTCGATCTGCAGTATCCTATGAAATTGGGGTTTGAAATCTCTTCTACCAAATGAAAAAAATTCCTGTTGTAGGGGTCTGGGCTATATACCACATATGCATGTATTGAATTGTCCCTCCATTTTTTGCTGTTTGGTACAAATGAATTTGAACCATTGGTCTGATTTTCTTTTTCAACCATTATTTCTTGAATAATTTTTTGCAAGTGTTGGAGTAAATTCCCAATAAATGGTGCAACACGGTAAATCCACTACAAACTTGTATCTGTTTTTGCAGTCAGTTCCCACACTTTAATACTGGATTGACTTCTTGACTCATTTTCTTCAAGAAGTTCCCAGTCTACTTTTTTGTGAATGTATGACATTGATACCACTCCCTGAGGCATGACACTGTAACAAATGGTTTCCCAAAGTTTTGTGTAGCAAGTATAGGGACTCATGACAGTGTCAAACAATTTTGCAAAGGATTTCTGAAGCCATTGTAATTGTCTTTCTTCACTAGTTCTGCCACAGGTATTGGCACATAATTGTATTCACATATTTAATGATATACAACTGGTTCTAGAAATCTATTCAATTCGATAGGTATGTGAGGCCTAGATCTTGTTGTCATTGCCTTGATCTTTATTGTATCCATCTTAATGCTGTTAACTGCAACTATGTATGGCAGGAATTCCAATTCTTTACCAACTATGTAGTTGGTTTTTTTGCAAAGAGATGCTGGTCTTACGATGCTGTTAAATCTTGTTAAAGATTTATTGAATTTTATTTCTATGTTTTGCTATAAAACATGATATAATCAAGGAGGCTAGTACTTTCTGTGATTGCCATTTGAAGTGGCTCTTGATAAGTTAATATATGAATTAATTTTTCTTCTACAAGTGGATTGACCTGGTACTCTTGAGAATATCTGTCCAAAAGGGATTCATATTCTCCTAGATTCTTTGCAAATCACTTCTGAAATTTGGCAATCAGTACAAATTGCTAAACTGAGACACGCTGAAAAAAGTTTCCTTTTAGTCTAGAGAATTTTGAGATAAGCCTTTCCAAACTCTTTGCATATAATGCTCAATTTTCATTGATCCATGCACACAGGTAAACACTAATCATTCTTTTAGACATTGGTTGAAACTGCACATATTTTTATGTACTGTCAAGAATTGGAGTTAAATGATTAGGATCAAAAGAACAATAAATGAAAACTTCATATTTGCCACTGATTGAGGTGATCTTGCTAGCATCATAAGAATGCTACAGAAATCTTATTATGAGAATTTTATATGGACATGCTTGGAATTTGATGGGATAGGAATTATGAAATATCAAATAACCACTGGTAGTATAGTGTTATATTTTCTTATTCATACGATCTATGAATAACTTTGTTTGATTAGGAATTAAACAGATACAGACTAATGGCATGATCTTCTCTTTGCCAATTAGTCACATTATAGCTAGTTCCTTGACTGCAACATTATGTACTTTACATATCTTTCATGTTGTATTTTAGGTTCAATCTTCTTAGTTTGTCATCATCAATGTTAAAACCTGGTAATTGTTTTTTTCTTCTGCAGCCGATGTAGTGCTGTTGCATGGTTACCTGAAGGAGAGGGTGTTTTTGTTGCAGCACATGCAGATGGAAACTTATATGTATACGATAAGGTAAGCTTCTCTGGTCGACCTATAAATCGTAATTGTTCTCAGTAAACTAGCTAGACATTTCAAACTGTAGTTCTAGATGAAGATCTGAGAAACTTGGTCTGATTTTTTTTGATTTGTGGTTTCTTTTTAGAACAAAGATGGAAGTGGCGATTCGTCATTCCCAATAATCAAGGACCAAACTCAGTACTCTGTTGCTCATGCACGGTCCAGTAAGGTATGCATTTTTTAGCAATATTCTTCCATTATCGTGTGAAACATAAGAACTTACCTTTCATTATCATAACTCGAAGAAAAGCAAAAATAAAATGGATCAAATGTTAGCTTTTCAACTTGAAAATTTTCATGAACCAATAGAGGAGAGTTTATGAAACTTCCGATCGATTGGTAACCTTATTGCAATGTACTTGGGTTTCTTGCTAGTCAAACACATCATTTGTGTGCCTTGAATCTCTGTATAACATAACATATTGAAATCTCTTAACCTATATGGTTTGAACCATGAATGTAGATTTAGAAGAAATGATTTTCTAAAGTAGCTTAATTTTACAACTAAAAAGTTTAAATGAAAGCATACATCAACTTTCTTTTTTTGTTCCGGCATTGATGTGTTAAGTAATGTAATTTTTTCTTGTTAAATCATCAGAAAACTGATTTTGTGATTGTGAGGTTTATTTGTGTAGGATTTGCTTCCATAAGCTTCAATATTTTTGGAGTTATCAAATGCTTGAGCCATTTCGAGAAAGATATCTATTGGTACATGTCTATATAATTTCCTAAGGGAAAACTGTTGGGTTCGCATAAAATATGTTCAGGACACAATGAACAGTATATTTTTTGACCTATCATTGAAGATGATCAGCATGATAAGTCTGATAGTCATTGTCTTTAATCCTTTGGATAAATATCCCTTTGAACATCTTACCTGCTTTACTTTTGATTGCCTTCAACATACCATTTTTGTGGAACAAATCTTTGCCTTTATTCCATCTATTATCATCCCATGATTGGGGTACATATGAGGAGTCTTTATCTTTTTCTTGCAGGCTACAGGCACAAGGTTGGTTTCCCTCTCCTTGTACCCTATGTTTGCTGGTGATCATCATATCCATGGCTTGGCTAGAATATGATTAACCCTCTCTCCCTCTAGGATTGAACCAAATTGAAAAGTAGTTTGCTTTATCCTGTGGAATGGTGGGTGGACCGAGTCTGATAGGCAGAGGCTACAAAGTCTTGTCTTCCAGGATGACCCTATTTAATTGTTTTAAATTCCAGTATTCACTTTTAGTTTTATACATTCCAATAGGGTTCAATTTTAGAAGCTTGGGTGGATTCTGTGGATAATGCTTTGGTACTAAATGGGTGATTCTGGTTAACTTATCAACAAGTGGTATAGCATCATATCTGACAACAATCTTTGGAATTCCAACTAGAAGATCTAGTGAGACATCTTCTCACCTGCATTTTTTAATGCAATTTCATTTGACGGAGCTTGCCAAATTTCGGTGTTCTATCTTACATTTCATTATTCTGAAGGTGTCATTTTTCAATGCCTTTCACAACCACAGGTGGATTGCTTGTCTAATGCTTTGGTACAAAATGGGGCTATTTTGGTCTTTGTATATTTTAGTGCATCATCATATGTGCCAACAATCTGTGAAAATCCATCTAAAAGGTTTAGTGGTGTATCTTCTCACTTGAATTATGTAATAAATTGTTGTTTGCCAATGTTTCAGGAATTAACTGCGTGCGAATTATTTTGCACACGTTTAAATCCAGAAACCATAATGAACAATATTAAGGACTGTGGAAATCTGATGTCTTTAATACAATAATCCACCTTTAATACTCGACAGCTCAAATATCATTCATTATAATAGCATTTCATCTTCAATTTTAGACAAATATCTAATGGCTTTTCATATTGCTTATGAGTTTTAGTCGTTCAATTCGTCTGAATTTCTTTTTGAAAATTAGTCTTAGTATAGACTAATGCAATCAAATGTTGCATAGTTGCTTGAAAATTTTGTTTAATGTTATTTGCAATCATTCAAATTTGGTTGAGTGAGCATATCTAGTTCAACTTTCTAGTAAGTAGTGGTTTTTTGTTTACAAGTTACAACCCACACACAATTACTCCCTACTACTAGTTAGATAATTGATAATTCATTTTATAATTGACAAGTTTGATGCGACACATATCCAATCACCTTTCTAACTTGTATCTATACTCTCCATAATGTATGTTCAGAACAAATAAATTCTTGAGTGTCTTGGTTAGGATTCACTTTATTCAATAATTGGCATATCGGCTAATCCGATTTGTTGATGTGTGTAGCATCGGTTAGATAAATAATATTGACTATATGATTATTATGAGAAATGATTTATTATATGTATATATATATATATATATATATATATATATATATATATATATATATATATAAGTTAGATTATAACTACTCTCATAATAACTAAATAGTTAATTGATAAAATAAATTAATGAGTAGACATGTCCCATGCAGGGACATGTCTCTTCTTGTCCTTGTCATGTATAAATACAAAGAGATCGATGCATTTGGAAAAGACATACAATAAGATAGTGCTATTAAATTTTCAATGATCCTAAAACTTAACACGGTATCAGAGCCAAATTGCAAATGTAAGAGAGTAGTTTGTTGATGGTGAATGTGTGACTGTCTCAGAAAATACAGTCTCAATATGAGGACCATATCTCACAAATGAACTGTTGGATTTTGCTAAATTTTGGATATGTTGGTGAGAAACAAATTTAGAAGAAGCTCACCGGAGCGATTGGTGAGAAAGTGTCGGGTTGAAAAGTTATGACCAACTGTGTACGGGTCTATGCAAAATCTGTAAATGAGTGAGGTTCCTTCTTTAAAAGCCTAACCGCTGGAAGGGAGATCTAATAAGATTGAAGGTTGTGATAGTGTATAGAACCTTTGGATATTCAAGATAGGTCATGTGAAGAATTATAGTAATGTTTGAGAACAACGACATCATTCTGTGAATTTGCATGACGATGAATGTGTGACTGTCTCAAAAAATACGGTCTCAGTATGAGGACCATATCTCACAAATGAACCGTTGGATTTTGCTAAATTTTGGATATGTTGGTGAGAAACAAATTTAGAAGAAGCTCATTAGAGCGATTGGCGAGAAAGTGTCGGGTTCAAAAGTTATGACCAACTGTGTACGGGTCTATGCAAAATCTGTAAAAGAGCGAGGTTACTTCTTTAAAAGCCTAACTGCTTGAAGGGAGATCTAATAAGATTGAATGTTGTGATAGTGTATAGAACCTTTGGATATTCAAGATTGGTCATGTGAAGAATTATAGTAATGTTTGAGAACGATGACATCATTCTGTGAATTTGCATGATATTTTCTATATGGGCTCACCTTATAGAATGAAATACTTGAAATTTATAAAAGATAAGTATTCCATGTTTTATTAATGCCCATAATTTTTTTTAAAGTTTGTAATTCATGTTATACTATTGGTTAGTAAAATCTTGTATGCTTCTATCATTGGTATTTTCGGTTGAGATAGTTTAGTGAGCTATTTGTAATCTCTCTCTGATGTACCTTCAGGATGGAAGCATAAGAAAATTGCATTCAAGGGAGAAAGAACTTAATGCTTGCAAACGAATTGATGATCAAGACCAAATGCAGAGGGACTCTGACATTTCAAAAGAAGACAAGAGGTTGATACAAGAACTTGAGCTTCAGAGGGAGTAGATAGAGGATATGGTTAAATCAACTTTTGATAATCTTGGTCGTATTGATTCAGAGGGAGTAGTCCATACTGAGATGGATTCTCCAGTGATCAAGAATCTATAATAGTGAGAGGACTAGGAATCATGAATGCCTTTTGGGCCTTGTCTAAATCATGAGGAAGTGATGACTTCCAAATGATTATCACTTGTATTTGTAGAAGTTATTTGAAGGTGACGATCTTACAATAACTTAAATCATGATATACATTATTTATAATGTTGAAACAGATCATGATGGATTAAATCAACAACTAAGTGTTATATGTCATTAAATTGACAGTCTATGAGTTGTTTGTATAGATATATCTTGTAAATCAACAACTAAGTGTTAGATATCATTAAATTGACGGTCTATGAGTTGTTTGTATAGATATATGATAAGTATTTGCTGAATATCATGTGTTGATATTCTATAGGCCAATACCTTATTGAGTACTTGGTGAATATCATATGTTGATGTTCTGATAGGCCAATACTCAGAGTATTTGGTGAATGTCATGTGTTGACATTCTGATAGGCCAATACTCAAGATATCAAATGGATAGAATCGTTGATGGAGGCAATCCACCTGAGAACTATGGATAGAATCGCCGATGGAGGCAATCCACCTGAGAACTTGTGGATAGAATCGCTGATGGAGGCAATCCATGTAAGAACTTGTGGATAGAATTGCCGATGGAGGCAATCCACTTGAGAACTTGTGGATAGAATCGCCAATGGAGGCAATCCACATATTGAGACTATGTTTCTATTGATTACATCTTGAGGATGATGGCTTTATTGCTTACATCATATGATCAATGTTGTCAAGTGTCTTAAGTGTTGAATCGGATTGATTTATCCTCCCTAGCTAAGAGGGAGTGTTGATGTGTGTAGCATCGGTCAGATAAATAATACTGACTATATGATTATTATGAGAAATGATTTATTATATATATACATATATATCAATATATATATATATATATATATATATATATATATATATATATATATATATATAGTTAGATTATAACTACTCTCATAATAACTAAATAGTTAATTGATAAAATAAATTAATGAATAGACATGTCCCATGAAAGGACATGTCTCTTCTTGTCCTTGTCATGTATAAATACAAAGAGATCGATGCATTTGGAAAACACATACAATAAGATAGTGCTATTACATTTGCAATGATCCTAAAACCTTAACACGATTTTTTTGCTTCTGCAAAGTTTATTGCCACATATTCAATTAAACATTTTCCTCTTGTTATGGTAAGATATACACTTACTCTGGTTTTATCATTTGCTCCCTAAATACCTAAGTAACATTTGGCAGATGATAGTTTTCTTAGGTGCTCTTGGGATAGACCATAATAAATTTGAAGAACATGGAAACAAAAATTGTTTACATACACGTCAAATATTCTCTTCCTCAGGTTCACTGATACAACTCCTTTACCAAAGTGAATGGCAACAAATAAAATTCAGTGTTTGTTGAGATGTGGAGCATGTACGTCCTTGATGCTCATTTTATGGTTTCTCTATTCAAGAGAATATTTCAAAGCAAAGCGTTCATGGTTTAACCCCTTTATCTGATCAAGTGTGCTTGGATGGAGACTTTACAAAAATATTTTAGCCAACCATATGAGGAAAAATACAAAAGACCAGTAAGGAAGAGGAGCTGAGAAATCTAGTTTTTTTTCTTATTGGAAAGACAGGTCACCTGGGCCTCATGGCTTCCCAAGTTGTTTCTTTTGATACTTTTTAATGATGGCCGGTCAAAGGCCATAGAGGAATTGCAAACTGCAAAGAAAATATAATAAAGTAATAATAGCACAAATATATTACTGATTCGTGGAAAAGCAGATGCAGGTTCTGTCAAAATATACTGGTTGATCTCTCTTAGTATGGTTTATAAAACAATATTAAAGGTGATGGCAAAAAGAATTCAATGCAACTGCTTAAAATAATCTCCCCAGGAATAAACTTTTTTTGTAAAACAGAGATAGGTTTTTGATAGTAATGGTTGTGCAAGAACTACTTTACTTGCTAAGAAGCAGAGGAAGCAATCAGTATGCAAAAATTTCTCATTGTGCTACAATACAGTAAATCTGAAGGATGTGAAGATCATAGAGCAAATACTGTATGCATTGAAACAATCATCAGGATAATTTAGATAAAATAAATATTATTTTATTACACAGCATGAAAAAACATGATAATACTCAGAATCCTGGGATTCAAAGAAACACGTTTCAAATATCTAGTATTCTCACATTGTTTGCTTTGGCAAAATCAGTTCTCGTGGAAATGGTCAGTATCTGCCATATACAGAAAATTACTGTGCAATTCTTGAATATAGATTTAGTTATGAGTCAGGTGTGCAGAGTGTACACACAACACACACAAGACCCAAGCAAGATAATGGAGAAAACATAAATGGCAAGATCAGAAAAGAAACATCCATTAAAATAAAACACCGACAACTAATTGTTCAATATGAGATAAGGAGTGATACTGAGAAACCCATCTATGAAGCACTCTGGTAAGAATTGGAAGGAAAAGGTCTAGATTTGGAGACCGGCCTAGTCTATGAAGAATTTGATCCCAGTTTTGTATCTATCATTGCCTTTTTGGCCTTACTCTGAATGCACTTCCATAACCTTCCATGACTGATATGTATTATCTGTAGGGCACTTTTCGCAAGGTATTACATCATGGTTTGTCTCCTTTGCAAATTCCATTTAAAGCAGTCAAGGCATCCATTGCATACATGTACACAAAAATTGCATTTCACTTTCTTTGTGTCCAGACCAGTGTTCCATAACTCGTGGCAAGTCATGCGAGTTCAGGCGGGTTGCGGGCTGTGCAGTCACTGGCAGGTTTTCATGACCTGTTGCCATGACTCGGCAATCATGCCATGACTCGCCGGGTCTGACGGTCATGACCCGCGCATATTGCAGAAAGAGGTTTCTTTATCTTAAAACTACAATAGTTTATAGTATTATACTTACTCTGATATGCTAGAGGAAGAAGCTGCAATGCTCGTCTGTGAGCCCCTAACTTCAATAGTATATGATTAATGCAGTAAATTTGCTTCAATCACTAAGCCATGGCTAGTGCAAGATGCAAGGCATAGCCTAGTAAACAATGCATTACAAGTTCAATCAACTACAACAAAGTAGAGATTGTCTAGTGTTATTTTGTATACTAATTTCAATAATATTTTCACATGATTTTCTACTCCTAAGAAGGGATCTTGTATTTGCTGAAGACAGATATACAGACAAGGAAAATATATACATATGACATGTAATAGTTAGCAACTATTACATGCCATATATATATTTTCCTTGCCTATACTTATGTGATGGATGTATGTTTATGTATGTGATCAAATTAGCTTCTATTTGATGATCTTATAGTGTCTTTAAGCTTTATTCAATAATGGGTGCATGACACAAGTTTTAAATCGTTTAAAATCTCTAAATTTCAAGGGTTTTTTCATTTTGCCGAGTCATAGCCGAGTCATGATTTGAGTCGACCTTGCTGAGTCATAGAACTATGGTCCAGAGACTCTAGACCAAAATGACACTTGTTCATTGAAAGTCTCTCATGTGGTATGATGACTAAATCTGTACCAAAACTACTGAAGATTTTTCGCTCTTGGTGTTATAAGTTTTTGAAGTTTAGAAAAGCTGACTGTAAGCAAAAATGTCAATTTTTTTGGTAAAATCTAAAAAAGAAAAGAAAAAAACACCAACTCTAACCACAAAAAAAAACAGCATTGATGATGGTTATCATTTTTTTGTTTTCAGCATTTAGGGTTGGGTGTTAGGGCATTTTATTTGCAATAAAGACATCTTTTATTATTTTTTTATAAATTAAAATGAGGAATTGCATTCAAAAAATCTGAAACTGAAGGACAAAACACTTCAAAACCCATTTAAGGCTTTGATTCAGCTAAAAATTCTGTTCAAAATGCTGTAATACCTGTTAAAATGTTTGAAAATTCTCTAGTTCAACTTAAAATCCCATCCAAAATGTGCTGGTTCAGCAAAAAATCCCATTGAAAATGTGAAGTACGCAACCTTTAACTCTATCACAAAAATAAATAATTAACTCAATTTCACGTCAATATGGAAATAAAATGAAACATCATCAATACACGAGTTACATATTGATATTACATCCCACATGTAAAAGTAACCAGTCAAGAATATAGAGTACATAAAATAATGAAATACAAGGAGGTGTCTTAAGTTGTCATGTGCATCTCGTCACCACTATACAAGCAATGTTATAAGAAACATGATCACGGAGTCCTTGATTGGCACTAACTCAATAGTCATCTGCAATCCAAGAGATGAGAACATGGTTCAAGTGCTTTTTCACCCAACCACGAAGTTTATGTTTCCTCAGAATTATTCCTACTCGATGAATACCTGACACTTCATGAGAAGCATAGTAATTTGGAAATTTCAAACAAGATGGAACTCATTGCAATTTGATATATCTCTATATGCATTTCACTTATGAACATGTTATATCCTACTATCAAGATATACCAATGAGAATAAATAATAAGATAACATCCATCTATTTCAATGGTACACACACCTCTAGCCAAAGGATTTAAATCGAAAGATGGTAGGTAGATCTTGAAAAAAAAGATCTACTTTTCTTTTTAGTCCATATTTATCACCTGTCCCGGAAGCAAAAACCAAATCACACATAGAAAGAAAACTACTTTCTTTATCAATAAGATCTTTATGAGGAAAGTTGTTTTCTTTATATGTGTGATTTGACTTTACCTTATGGGACGGGTGCTGAATATGGGCTAACAGAAAGAAGTAGATCATTTCAAGATCAACCTACTGTTTTTAGGTTTAAATGATTTTGCCAAAGTTGTGTGTATCATTAGAATAGATATATTTTTCTCAGATGGCACAATACATTTTTCAACATCAGCCTACATATTTTTCCCTATCATATCTTAATGGTAGGGCATAACATTTTCATATGTGAAATGTGTGTAGATATATCAGGTTGCATCGGATTCCATTTTTGCTGCCATTTTCAGGTTGGGTTTTTTTTGAGCAGGAAGAGTTCTAAGGAAGCCTAAGCTTCATGGTTGGGTATAAAAGCGTTTGAACGTTATTGTCTCTTGGTCTACGAATAACCATTGGGTTAGTGGTGGATGGAGACTCCAGTGATCATGTTACTTGTATTCTTATATCATTACTCTTATCGTTGTGACAAGATGGGCATGAGAGCCTAAGTCACCTTCTTTGTATTACATATTTCATCCACATGATATTCTTGACTAGGCAGTCATTTTTGCACTTGAGATGTAATATGTAATTCATATATGTTAATGGTGTTTGATTTTCATTTCCATTTTATTTGAAATTGAGTTGTATTTAATTTTGTGATATAGTTAGTGGTTGCGTACCTTACATTTGGTATCAAATTCCTAGGTTTAACACTAGGGCCTTTGTCTACAATGCTAAGATATAATCCTTATTGCAGGTCTATTCATAACCAACCTTGGTTGAATATTATAAATAGTGACCATAGTGGGCCAAGCAATGAGCAAAATGATAGGTTTACCAAATCCTCAACCTCTTGACTGAACAAAGGAATAAGATGGACAACCTAGAGCAAGAGGTGGGAGGGAATCAGGGGGATGGGTTGAGACCAGAATGAGGACCAAAGGAATGAGGAATAAAATCATGAGAATGAAGAACATGGAAATAATAGGGCTAGAAATAAAGAAGAATTGGGTAAGCACCTTAAGAGGATTGGCCTTTGATGGCAAAACCATGGGAGATGGAGCAGATTCTTGGAATATTGAGATGGAGAAATACTTTGAGCTTTAAAATCTAACCAATGAGACCAAAGCTATGTGGGCTGTGCATCAACTCATTGGTGAAGTAGCTACTTGGTGGGGTGACGAAAAATTTGAGAAGAAGTTGCTGCCAAGTTAGACAACTTGGGAACTCTTTTTACCTATTCATATCTAGTTGGGAGGCAGATACATTCAATTACTAGATCTAGCATGGAGGCACACACATTTGTCCATGAGGAAACTAGTTTCCTTTCTATGTGCAATTTGACTTTAGCTTCTGGGATGGGTGCCAAATATGTGCTAATAGAGGGAAGTAGATCTTTCAAGTTCCACTTACCGTTTTTTGGTTTAAATGCTTTAGCAAAAACTATGCTTACCATTGGAATAGATGGATGTTATTTTACTATTTATTCTCTCTACCGTATTCTCATAGTAGGGCATAGCATGTTTAGATGTGAAATGGATGTAGATATATCAGGTGGCATCAGATTCCATTTTGCTTGCTGTTTCCATATTTCTAGGCTTCTTGTGTAGGGTTAGGTGTTTTACGTGTAGGAAGAATTCCGAGGAAGTGTAAATTTTGCAGTTGGGCAGAAAAGTGTCTAAACCATATTCTTGTCTCTTGATTTTCAGATGGCTGTTGGGTTAGGGGTGGCCGAAGAGTCCACTAAAAATGTTACTTGTATTCTTATATCATTACTCGTATTGTTGTGACGAGATGGGCATGAGAGCCTAAGTTACCTTCTTTGTATTTCATATTTTATGTACATTATATTCTTGACTAGTCCCTTTTACACGTGAGATATAATATGCAATTCATATATATTGATGGTGTTTCGTTTCATTTCCATATTTATGTGAAATTGAATTGCTTATTTAATTTTGTGATGAAGTAGATCTTTCAAACAATTGAATGCCAAATAATTGGGGAAAACCTGTGCGTGGTTTGTTATTAAAATCAGTAAAAAATGGCAGAAAAATAGGCTTCGTGTAGGGTTAGGTGTTTTTTGTGTAGGAAGAATTTGGAAAGTGTAACTTTTGCGGTTGAGGAGAAAAACGCCTAAACCATATTCTTGTCTCTTGATTTGCAGATGGCTGTTGGGTTAGTGGTGGCCGGAGACTCCACTAATCATTTTACTTGTATTCTTATATCATTACTCATATTGTTGTGTTGAGATGGGCATGGGAGCCTAAGTTATTACCTTCTTTGTTTTCATATTTTATGTACATTATATTCTTGACTAGTCCCTTTTACATGTGAGATATAATATGCAATTCATATATATTGATGGTGTTTCATTTCATTTCCATATTTATGTGAAATCGAATTGCTTATTTAATTTTGTGATATAGTTAAGGGTCTCGTACCTTACAGAAAGTCACTTCTGCTCAGCTTAAAATCTCATTGAAAATCAATCCCATTCAGCTTAAAATCTTGTCAAAAATGCTGGAAAATCACTCTGGTTTAAATTAGAAGAATATCAAAATGAGAAAATGAACTCGATTCTACAAACAATTGAATGCCAAATAATTTGGGAAAACCTGTGTGGTCTGTTAAAAAAATCAGTAAAAATTGGCAGAAAAATAAGGCTTTAGGATGAGTGCTAATTTTTTGCAATTTTGTAAAGTTTTTTGCATTTATTGTGAAGGGTTCATGTGGGACATAATATATGAATCTAGTGCCTATTTTAGTAAGGCCCTTTTGGCAGCAGACATAGCTAGTTTTCGCTTGTTAATATAGACGTTTTCTGGCCTTGGATGCTAGTGGAGGTTCTAGGGGGCTTTCTCCCCATTGGATTTTCCATTCTGATTGATTGCGCCCTTGATACAAATATGTGACAAGGGTAGTCTTGTGTCATGGTTTCCTGCTTTGTACTTTATTGAGGGGTTCTCCCCCAACAAGTTTATTTGTTCCTGTGCTATGGTTTGGGATTGAACTGCTTTAGGGTTAACCATTCTTGTGAAATTTTCATTACTTTAGTGTTTAGTATTTTAGCTACTTTTGATGGCTAGGGTCTGTACTTATAGAGTTTAAGTAACCATCATTGGTCATCTGTGGACATTAGCGTACTCTCTCTTTGTAATACTATGTGTGCTTTTACTTTCATAGATGTGTACTTTGTACCATTCACATTTTTCTGTATGTGTGTGTTATTTAGAGCATTGGATATTAGAACTCTAATGTATCTCAATTGTCAGGCAAGGTACTTGGAAAGGGTTGATCTTCTCAAACAAAACCATTGGTAGTTTGATTTGGTTTGCGTATGTTTCATTTTGTGTAGCTGGCTGTATGTTGATGTTGCAATTGGTGTTATTTGCAGAGCAACCCTATTGCCAGATGGCATATATGCCAAGGTTCTATAAATTGTATTTCTTTTTCAGTTGATGGAGAGTTTCTAGCAACAGTTGGAAGGGATGGTATTACTTTGTCCCAACAACCTTATGTCCATGTTCTCTTCAAAGCTTCTTATGGTTTTTTGAGTTTATGGATGATTAGCATTGACCTAATTCCCAGGTGTTGATGGATAAAAATCTCATTTTATTGCAGGCTATTTGAGAATATTTGATTTTACAAAAGAACAGTTGATATGTGGGGGTAAAAGCTATTATGGTGCGCTTCTATGCTGCGCTTGGAGGTAAAACAGCTGTTAATATTATAAAATACTAAATAGATACAGTCAAAAGAAATATGTGATAAGTTTTTGAAGTCCCTATCTGGAGGAGACTTTGCATCAACTAGCATTATCTAAATATCAGCATGAAAAGATTTTGAATTAATTTTTAGTAATTTGATTTTCTATTTTGTACTAAGCATTCTTTTGTGGTCAGTGCTGATATTAAATTTTAGCAACATATGTTAAACACCATTTGAGGTTTGAGAGCGGATAGTATTATAATTCGTTGGGTTTTGTTTTAATTTGGATTGGAAGTCTGCTCTAATGGGGTTCAAAGTGACTATTGTAGCCATTCATTTTGGATGGAATATAATATAATTCCTTGGGTTTTGTTTTAATTCTCTAGGGTCTGAGTAGATCAGAGGAGAGATGGTGATATATGTTGCCTTCTGCAGCTGCAATGAGTAGTGTGGTCCTCTCTCAGAGCCTTTTAGGATGTCCTTGGATTGTGAGATCACTTTTTTCTTATCGACTGTCATAGAATGCTCTGTACCAGTCTCCCTTTAATCATAAAATGCTTTTGGGAGTATCATTCAAGTTTGAGACTCATAATTCAAGAGGTGTGATTGGTTGGAATTGAATGGGTATGGCCTGGCTCATTTGTGTCTATTTGTCAAGATATTACCAGGAATAGATTTTAGCATAGCTACCTTGTCTTGAAACTGTCAATGTCATGTTCATGATTTGGCTAGGAAAATAAAAGTGCCATCTAAGGAAGAGGATAAAGTTAACTGCGGGGCTAAGAATAGAGGTGCCAGAAAGGAGTTATGTCAAAAGGGAGAGTAGCCATCAGCTATCATTTGAAAAGCTGCCAGGAGAATATCCAATAATCATCCAGATTCTTTTGAAACAACAGTTTGCCACCCAAAAAAGGAATACGGCTCAGATATGCAACAAGAGAATTGCCACCCATTCTTCCCTTTGCTCATCCCGATCTGCACCTTCTTCACAATTCTGCCCTTTATAATAATGGTACAAATCGGTAACATTGGCTTGTTGTGGGTTCCCCAACCAATCTGAAATTCTTGCTTCCTCTCCTAAGATCAACATGTTCATTATTTTTTTATAATACCTTTTTCCAAATTCTTCTTGACTTCCTGGTCGAACTCATGTATATAATCATCAAAGTTTTTTACAACTGCACCCTTTCTGCCTAAAAAATGTGTCTTGAGCTGCGCCCATACACGATTTGGAAAGGGGTTTTGTCTGTGTTTATGTTTATTGAATTGTTATTAGCAAAGTCAGCTTGTGCTAAAACCAAATCGCATTGAGTGGGCTTCTTTTCAATTAAGCATTTTATTAGATTACCCAATCTCCTATTAACAACTTCTCTTTGTCCATATACAATCTAGAAAGGGTTTTGGTTGTGCTTCTTTTTGGTATTTAATATTTTGTACGTTGTATGCCAAAAGTGGCTAGCGAAGTTCATGTCTCTGTCCAAGACTAGACTTTGGTAATCCGTGGAGCCTTTCTACTTTTTAATACCTTTTTCCAAATTCTTCTTGACTTCCTGGTCGAACTCATGTATATAATCATCAAAGTTTTTTACAACTGCACCCTTTCTGCCTAAAAAATGTGTCTTGAGCTGCGCCCATACACGATTTGGAAAGGGGTTTTGTCTGTGTTTATGTTTATTGAATTGTTATTAGCAAAGTCAGCTTGTGCTAAAACCAAATCGCATTGAGTGGGCTTCTTTTCAATTAAGCATTTTATTAGATTACCCAATCTCCTATTAACAACTTCTCTTTGTCCATATACAATCTAGAAAGGGTTTTGGTTGTGCTTCTTTTTGGTATTTAATATTTTGTACGTTGTATGCCAAAAGTGGCTAGCGAAGTTCATGTCTCTGTCCAAGACTAGACTTTGGTAATCCGTGGAGCCTTTCTACTTTTTAAAGATCATTTTAGTAACATGAGTGGCATCATTTGATTTCTTACATGGGATAAATTGTGCCATCTGAGAAAATCTATGGAAAACTACATAATTAGAATTATTAATTCTTTGTGTTTTGGCAGCCCAATAAAAAAATCCTTATATCCTCCACGGCCTTTTTGGGCCAGGTAAAGGCTGACATAATTTGATGTTTTGGCTTCTCCCTTTGGCATGTTGAAATTATTTGCAATGTTCTACCATATCTTTCACATCCTTACCCATCTCAGGCCAATAATGGTTCTCACTCAGATGTGCTATTGCCCCATCCACTCCAAAGTGGCCAGCTAATCCTCTAGAATGCTATTCCCTCGTTAAATTCTCCTCATAGATTGTTGTTGTATACATAAAGATTTTCCTTAGAGTAACAGTCTCCCTTGGATAGAATAATCCAGCCATGGTGTTTTGTTTTGTTCCATTGGACTCTTACATGCAGCCCATGCTTCCTTAAAACTTGCATCAAACTCATACAACTCCCTTGTGGCATCTAAACTACTTCTATGCTAACAATGCAAAAATTTAACCTATTTCATATGCCTTTGATGTTTGTTTCCTAGTTTTTTCACTTAAAAAATGGAAACATTACTTGCTAACAAGGAGTTTGTTTACCATTTCTCTAGCTATCAAGCTATCCATGCTCCCACCAACAATCATAAGTTTGCAACAGTAACCCTTGGATTTATTTATATGTTCCTAAAATAATTCTTTGTTTACCTAAGTTATCAAATTTGGACCCTGGACCCTTGAACTAGGTTCGGGTCTGGATTCGCGGACCAGTTTGTGCTGGATCCGCATAGGGTCCGCATTCAGACTTGTGGTTCCATCCGGATCCACAACACTACGGATCTAGATGGACCCACATGTTCGAACACGGACCCTATGTGGATCCAACACGGGCTCGGGGGGATCCCGCACGGACCACCAGGGACCCGCGGCCCAAACTAAGTTAAAAATGATTTTTTTATTATTTTTTTCTCAAACCCTAAAACGACCCTAATATGGAGCCTCCAAACACATTTCATTTCACATTTGCTCTCTCCATCTTGCAAGTTTGAAGTGAGGTGAGTGTATTCGGAGGAGATCGATTGTGGAGTGGCAAATACCTCCCAAAAAGCACATTTTATATTTTGAATAATTATCTTTGACATTTGGCATTGATCAATGATGAAGCATCATAGATTTATACTATGAAATGATTTAGTTTTACAATTATGTATAGTTCTCTTATTTTTTTGTATACACACACACACACACACGAACCCATACGAATCATAATGAAATTTTTCTTTTCACGGATCCATGAACCCATCCTCGAACCTGAACTGGTAACTTAGTTCTTTACACTAGTTCATACTCTTCCATCTCCAATTTCAGCAATATTCTCTTCGTCATGAGTGCCTCCACTTACCAAAGTTCCTTTGCATGTTGAGGTGGTGGTACATATTCTTTGTTAGTGTCAACAATAGTTCCTTGATGATCTTGTTGAGCTTGTGGACACTCAAAGATCCTATGGCTAACTTCTCCGCATTGATAGCAAGAAATCCCTCTACCTCTTCCTCTTCTGTAACGTCTTCTTCCTCTTGTTTTTTGAGGGTAGCAAACAAACCCTCTACCTCTTCCTCTTCCTCTTTTTTTTTTAATTGGAATCGTCATTGTGAGAAGTGTTGGACTCCCTTTCAATATTTTGTTGGCTTTTTATCTTCACCAAATCGCCCTCTTCCTTACGAATAGTTTTGTTGCTTTTTAGCTAGCTTATCCTTTTTCCAAGATGCGTCTGATACTGAGGCCATTTTAAGACAGCTGAAGCGCCCTGTATAGCAATTGGGGTAAGTGGCTAAGGTTGCGGCATAACCCCCAAGGTGGCCTGATGGCTAGATGGAAGAGGCCTTTAGGCCATCTAGGAATGGTTTCAAATATCAAATGAGTTTGGGGTGAATGCTAGTGACGACCCCTTTTCTTGATATGTGTTCGATACTGAGGCAGTTTCGAGACAGCTGGAGAGTTCGCGCATAGCAGTTATGATGTGCTGCTGAATCTGTCGTGATGAACACTCGAGGCAGCCCAATGGCTAGATGGAAGAGGCTCTAAATGGTTTCAAATATCAAACGAGTTTGGGGTGAATGCTAGTGACGACCCCTTTTCCTGATATGCGTTCGATACTGAGGCAGTTTCGAGACAGTTGGAGAGTTCCCACATAGCGATTGTGGTGTGTGGCTGAATCTGTTGCGATGAACACTCGGGGCAGCCCAATGGCTAGATGGAAAAGGCTCTAAGGCTGTCTAGGAATGTTCTCGATATCAGACAAGTTTAGGCAACTACCAATGCCGACTCTTCCTGAAATGCGTCTGATACCGATGCTGTTTCTAGATGTGCAAAATTTAATGTTCCTTTTTTATTTTTGTTATTTTTTTTCTTTTTTTTTGTTGGTATTTTCTGAATGCTCCTTTTTGTTAGAAATCCAGCTACTAATAGTTACAGAAAATATCAATAATTTGAAGAGCAGGAACAAAATATAGGACTCCAATCTCGTTCATGCATGGATCTCTGCCATGTTGAAGTTAATAGGAATTAGTGTTGTGAAAAGTAGAATAGTCCCACAGTAATACTGACAGTCTAGTGATGGGATCCATATCTTCCTTGTACTAACTATATTTTCAGTACTGACGCAGCCGGATTTCTAACCGACCAATACAATTGGCAATCAGATGTCTCTGTTCAATATGGGCTATGATCAAGTGTAGTTCATTCAATCAAAGTTTTGAGACTGCCATCTGTCCAAATGATGCTATTGGGAATGCAGTGGGTTATGAAATTGCTGGATTGGACTCAAATGGAAATTAATCAGATCTGCACAATGGTGAATTCCATGTGAAATCCCTCCAAGGAATTGTGGTTTTCATCCTCCAATTCCAAATTGAATTTCAATGCTCCACAGGAAGAATGAAACAGATAATAAAATCTTCTCAATGTATATCTCCTCCTTGTTTGGTCTCTAACAAATAGATTTACCCTCCAAAAGACGCAACTCTTCAAATGACCCTTGATTATCTGAGTAGAATTTAAAATAAACTTTAATATAAGAGGCCTTTATTTAATATTTTTACTTTATTATACTTTCATAATATAACTTAAGCACTACTTTTTAAGATGGGCATTGCATCTGAATTATAGATTATTCTTCCTCTGGACAAGCTCATGTTCTTTTTTCATGAGAGACTAACCTTGATTCAGTTCCTCTATATATGCTTGGGTGACACAGCACTCTCCTTATCATCTTAGACAATGTGGTTTCTTGCATCACTCTTTCTTCCATTGTTTTGCTAACATTGCGGAGACTCAAAAGCTTTGTGCCCAACTTCTCTCCACATTTTTAACAACCAACAGTTCAATCCTCCATCTCTTCCTTTTCCATAATGTCTTCTTCTTCCACCTCCTTGTGTATCTTGATTGAAATAATCCTTTTCGGTGTTTCTGGATTCCTTCTCATTGGTATGCTGTTCTCTACCACTAAATTTCCCTCTTTCTTTGGAGGACCTTCCTCTCCCACTTAAGTTATTCTTTTGCTTTTTGGCCAATTTTTCTTCAACCCATAAGGCATATTAATATGCTTCTTCCATTGAACTCACTTGGACCATGCTGAACTCATCTTCAACTGGTATTCAAATACATTGGCATATTTTGCAATCTTATCCACATCATTTTCTACATGATTGATTCAAAAGTTTGTAGAACTGTGTAGTCCTTGATATTAATTTTTTGTTTCAAATTTTGTAATCGCTTTGATAGATTCAAATGATAATTTGTTGGTAAGAACTTAGCCTTCCATTTTGCAACCATTTGATCACATGATCGTATCTTCTCCTTAACTTTTCTATAATGGAGTATCTATTCACTGTCTATTTCTTATGTTTGACATAGCTCTAAATAATAGTTAATTCATCCTTCTTGGCCTACTTTTTCCTTGTCTTTGTTTACATATTTAACAGGAACACCTTTTCTTTGTTTCTACTACTTCCAATTTATTTGCCATGCCCTTCAGCATTTTTTCCATATCAACATTTCTTCAATTTTTTGGTTTCCTCTATAATCTATGCATTTCACTTTAACTCTCTACAGTCATAGGATCTTCACAATTGCAACAAACCTCTTAAGGCTTTCCAAGACTAACTCCTTCAGGGACTTCAATAATCCAGTGAGTTAACCAGCTCTGATACCACTTGATGCTGGGACTCAGGTGCCTAGCAAAAAGCGGCCAAGCATTGCATCAAATCCAAAGCTAATACCAGGTGCAGAATTGGGAGCAGTAAAAAAAAATTTATTTAATCAGCAAACTGTTATAACTACGTTCAAAATACTGAATCAGGTTATCTACAGTAATCACTAAAAAGACACATTCAACATTCAATACATACTCTAAAATGTTAGTACCCTGCCTTACGGCCTGCTGCGATACATATGTATGTGTGTATGTATGTATGTATGCATGCATGCATGTCTGTAGGTAGGTAGGTATTTATATACGGTATACCCATATACATCACACACACACACACCCCTGCACCTCTGCGCATGGATGCACACACACATGCCCCCTCACAGAGATATATAAAATCAACCTCAGCCATTAAATTGAATAAACTTGCTTAAGTACTAATATCTATTGACCTCCAAGATTATGCAGTAGAGACAACCAAAACTAAACACTATTTTTGGGTGATGCATGTAAACCTGGATGCTCCTGCATCAACAAGATTGAAAGAGAAGAGATAGTTTAACACAATATGCATTAAGCAAAAGCTCACAATACATATAGAACACATTCAAAGTGAGTGGAGTTTCTATCGATAAGAGGAGGCAAATACAACCAATAAATACAACCAATTGGAGAAGTAACTCCAATTGGCAAAAGTAGATGGGAGTTACACTCATAGAAGATGCCATCTCTAATAAATGATCCATTCCTGACATTTTAAGCAAGCTAAAAAATGTTAACATACAGTTCATCTAAATAAAGGAAAATAAAAACCTACAGTAGCAAAGATGATTGAAGATCCTTCAAGCAAATGAAGATTTCTTTGAGTGGTTGTTTATGCCTTTCTATTTGACCAATGCATCTACAAGACTACAACAGCTGTGCCAGTGATGAATGACATTCTATAGCTGTTTACAACTTCATTTGTTGTTTATCTTAATGGCATTTTTATTTTCAGCAAAATACGGAATAACATTAAAACCATGTTCAGCAAGTGCTCAAAACTTTCTGCAATGTAAGTTGAATGCACAATATGAAAATGTGGAGATATGTTCTATTGCTTTGAAGGAGATATCTAGTTTACATTGTTCATGTACACAGAGTATATGCGGCTTCAACCAGGATTCATGTTATTCTAGAAGAATTTTTCACCAAAGATCCTCATAGAAGTTTACAAATTCTTCAAGTTTTCAAAATTTTATAGGAAGTTTGTACTTGGTTTTTTTCATCTCAAATGACCATTGAATCAAGTTACCAAGATTGGCACCAAGGCAACTTTCACCTGGTTAGCTGTACAAGTGAGAACATTTGAGGATTAAAATGTGTTATTAGTTTATTGCTACTGCCATTTGAGGTTGAAATAGATGCTTGTTAATATTCACAACGTGCAGTCCTCTCACATTTAGTCTTCCAGTTGCATACCTGAGCGAGGCATTCATTTCTGTTTTAGAAAATCAGAATATTCCTCATATGACTTGGAGATTTATTCCATTCTCCAGGCAGAGAACGATTGCAGCAAGAGTGACATGAATAATAGTCTTCATAGCTTCAACAATTCCACTTTCACATTAGGTCAAGAAGGGAGGTGCAAATTCAGGAACAGATTGTTTGAGCAGACTGCTGATCCAAGCACATTCATTATATACTTGATGCATGTGGATATGATACCTAGCTTGCACAGAATTATACAAATCTGATTTAGAATTTGTAGATTTGTATCAGGCGTTGCATAGTGGCAAGACAATTTCAGATTTCTACTTGCAGGATAAACTTGTTTCATCTAGGACAGTGTAATACACCATGTAGAGTGCCAGAAGATGATTTTGGAGACTCACCTCAGCAAGATTGCAAATCATTTCTGGAGTTGAAAAGGCACCTGCAGGTTTGAAGTACCTATTTTGGTCATATCTCAGGTCAGATTTTGCATTTTACATCAAATCATGTATTGCATGTGCTATATAGCCAAGCTGATACTCAGTTCCATGGATTTATTTTTTAAGTTTACCTGCTTTTAATAGTGGAAAAGACTGACTCCATGTAGCACTTGATAGGCTCCAGAAGATGATAATTCTCATGGTATGTTAAAATACTCTCAACTCTATAAACAACTCAATTGTACTTCTAGAATGTAAATGATCACTTTGGAATACTATCTACTATGGTATCCTATGTCACACAGATTCGGCAAGAAACCCAGGGAGTCCTCTTTACCAGATTGTTATTGCAAGTCAAGTTCCTTACCAAGGGAATTGATTCACAGAAGTTCAAGTTGCTAGCAACTTCCCAAATCTTGCAACTTGTTGCAAACGAGACCATTTCTTCTCAAGAAGGTTTGAAACTTTGACCAATCTAGTAGGATTTGGCACTTAAACAATCACAGCAGTGGTGCTCTGTGTTGAATGCTGTTTATGCCACCAACTTCAGGGTCATTCTAAGAATGCATGATCATATTGCGAAGCTTAAACTCCTTTTTACCTATGCTGCATAACTTTGAAAGTTGCACCTCTAATTTCATGCAACCGTTTTGTAGTGTTTCCAGGAAACAATGTAACAGAGAAAATAAAGTGACAGGAAGCAGGCAGTTGTGTGTCTTGCAACACCTTAAGTCTACTTCTGTCTTCATCTTCCATGCTTGTCTATAAATCTATCAAGCTATTCTTTGAGGAGGCATGGATGAACATCCTGCAACATGCATCAGATTTTTTAGATCATCACAGTGCTTTTGTATGAAATAATCGAGCAATTTACAGTTCTATCTTTGTGTCACATTACTCGTGGTTCTTTTTGTATAAGCACATTGATTGTGATATTCACATTTATCCATTCAATTTTTTCTGTCTATAAAACATCTGAATTTGTGTGGAGTGTGTTGTCTTCTGGGCACACTTGTACTCTGGATCAGTCATACTTATTTGCACTTGGTTAAAAATATTGTTTTATATACGATTCAGAACATGCACTGTCCAAGAGTTTAGTATGCAGCATATAAGGGGGTAGCTAGTTAATTGTTTTGGTTAAACTTCTATGCCTTAATGATGTTTCATATTTGGATAAGGTACATGGCTAACATAATATATCATCACACTTATGTGCACGTGGTTAAAAATATTGTTCTATATAAGATTGAAGACATGCACTGTCCAACAGTATAGTATGCAGCACATAAGGGGGTAGCTAGTTAATTGTTTTGGTTCAACTCATGTGCCGTTATGATAACTCATATTTGGATAAGGTACATGGCTAACATAATATATTTATGTTGTTTCTTTTCTCTATATGTGAATGGCACCTCAGCCCTGATGGCAAATATGTCTTGACGGGAGGAGAAGATGATCTAGTCCAGGTGTGGAGCATGGAAGATCGTGCAGTTGTCGCATGGGGTGAAGGTCACAGCTCATGGGTAAGTTTTGGAAGTATCTGATTTTTATTTATTTTTTTCTCCTCTGCAGCTAATATGCCTAGGTTGATGTAACAGGTGAGTGGAGTTGCATTTGACTCATACTGGACCCCTCCTTCTTCAGATGGTACTGGGGAAAATGTCATGTATCGATTTGGATCAGTGGGACAGGTACCCATTATATCCAACTTGTAATATATTTACACTCACATTTTATCCTACATGTAATATATTTACAATATCATATTGGGAGGCATAGAGATGTTCAAAAATTTCCTTCCTGTCAGATCTATGTATTTTTGGAGCAACACAATCTGGGAAATAGAAAAATGATAACTTTTGTCTTTGAAAGATGCTCTTATTCAATCTGTTTCAGAAACATGTTAAACCAATCTTACAATTTGTATTATGTTCATAATATGGGTGGCTATAATCCAACCAAATCTACTTTAAGCTCCTGGATGTGCAGATAATTCACATAAAAAGAGATAATGCATTCATGTTCAGAAGGAGGATACAGACAAAGATTTATGAGTAGGAGGGGGTAATTCAGAACTCTTGCTTGGATTGTAGTGATCTCTTGCTGTGAATTTTCTGGATTATAATTTTGACTGGCAGTCCAGGTTGATAGTGCTGGTTAGTTTCATTCAGGTTTAAGTGGTCTGCATAGTTTCAGCATATAATAGACTTCATTATTGTCAAACTTCACCTGCAACAGTGGTCCTTGAAGCTGATGGATGGACTTCATTGCACTTATAGTTGTTAGTCAGTTTGCATTGTGGTTATCTCAGTGAAACCTTGGGACTCGCACCCTTCCCCCCCCCTCCCCAAAAAGAACCTCGAAGTACCTGTCCCCGGGACTTACCTGCACCGGGTACTTGGAGTACGTGAGTACACCCACCTCCGCCATTCCGCAACCACACCACCGCCTAGGCGGGTACTTGAGATTCTATTTGAATTTTGATTTTTGAATGTTACTATTGGGTATGTACTATGTCACTATGTTGAATGTTCAATGGTTCTGGTTCTGTGTTGCAATTTTGCTATGTTCAAGTATTTCAATTTGGTATGTTACACTGAAACATCATTTCATAACTAGCATTTCAAGTTTTATATGTATAGTATACAACACCCCTCCTCCCCACCCCCTGCCGTCCCAAAATTGAGGCCCTTTGCCCCCCCGTCCCAGAAACTCATCCCAATGCACCCCACCCCAGCGCCGATGTTGCACTGGGTTATCTGGGTTCTGGATGACTTCAAGCATCCTTTTATTTCTCACCAAGTGAAGATTGTTCTTGCTTCAATTTTTTATCACCTTTGCCTTGTCAGTGTTTAATTTTAGCATTCTACATGCATATCCCCAATATGTAAGATTCTAACATCTTGGGGAAAATGGTCTAATTCTACTTTTTTCAAGGCATCTAAAAGCCAATTGTTGATGAAGATGCTGGTCTAGTTGATTATCTCTTCTGTAAATTAAGCTTACTGCTTATTATTGAGAAGGCAATCCATAGCAAAATGAGTAATGATGGTTATATTCGGTACTGGTAATATTGAGTCTTTTCAATAATTTTTGTCTTAATGTATGCAGGATACACAATTACTGTTATGGGACTTGGTAATGGATGAAATAGTTGCGCCAAACCGGAAAAGTATTCCAGGGGGATCTCCTACGTTCAGTGCAGGCAGTCAATCGTCTCATTGGGAGAGTTCACATGCATTTGGGGTTCTCCAGCCTGCCCCAAGTATGAGGGATGTTCCAAAGCTGTCTCCTGTAATGGCTCACCGTGTACATGCCGAACCATTATCTGGTGTAAGTTTCACAAAAGATTCAATTATAACTGCTTCACACGAAGGTCATTTGAAAATCTGGGCTAGGCCAAATGGTGACTCGTTGTCTAGCAATTCAGATGCTTCTCTTGGTGGTACTAAGGAAAAGCAATTAATGAGCAAATCTTCAGGTCTAAGTTACAAGCAATAGTGATTATTTTATCAGACCAGTTTCAATTACCCTGTCGGGAAATTGTGAATTGCAAATACATTCCCGTATTTGTCATGCCTTTTGGCACTTTCACAGCTGTTTTGGTTTAGTCTTGAGCATCATCTGTACGTAGAGAGGCTTGGGATGTGCGGGAGTGTTGCTGGTTGTCCTTTAATTTTCAAATGTTTATAAGTTAAATACCTGCATTTTAGCGGGTGCCTTTGTACAACCAGTATGCTTGTAATATCATATATCATAGAGAATTATCATTCTTGTCATTAACGGTATTTTCAGTTTCTGCAAGGCAATATGTATGGAATAAGCCAGTTGGTTTCTTTTATGTTGCACCTTGGAAAAGGAAGGAATTAATTTGTATTATCAAGGAGATGTCATCCTAAGTGGAGTGGCTATGATGCATAACTGGCATTTGGACAGGAAATCGCCATAACAGTTTTCTTTGAAGCTATGGTTCATCACTGCTCTTAACTTAGGTAGGCGGAGTGAAAAGGGAAAAAAAAAAAGACAAATGCTATGCTATATTTGTCATACAGGTTTTCGTGATTCTGCTGCCAGTTCACATTTTTCTGTTTTATATATGCAAATATTTGTTGTGCTTCCCAGCTCAATTAATGTAGCCACTTTGTTTTTCGAAAAACACATACAATTGACTGTGATTGAATGAGCAAGTTCCTTCAATCATCCATCATTTTGATGCGTTTGATAGTGATTAAGAGATTTTATACTTTGTGTGCTAGTCGTTCTGGTTTTACTACGAAAGTGTTTTCAATGTTTTTTTAATTTTTTACGCTAAGGCAGCCCTAGTAGCGTTTCCACTTAAATTCATATCGTTGGGAAATTGGGTTTCAGCAGCTAATGTACTGTTTGGTGGTGTTTAGTGAGCAACTTATATTGGCAGGAAGCAATATCAAGAATCTTGCTTAGATGCATTTGTACGTCACTTTTAGCAATTTGTATATTTTGTGGTCACATATTTGGATTATAATCATGAAAATCACGTTCGGAACCTGTCTATGTTGCTTATCTTGGTATTTGGGTTTAGCATGATATAAAGTCTTAATGTTTCCCAGCAGGCTGGTTTTTAGTCAGAAATATTTGAACTGCACTAATTTCATAGGCGTCAATGTTCATGACTACGGCTTGGTAACAGGATGCTCAGCCGAATTGATTCCAATAATTGTCTTATTATGATATACATGGCAATAATACAAGGAAAGCCGAAGTTAGGAGCAAGCAATCTCTTTGACGAAAGATTATTTAACTGGTGTGTCATTTATGAGCATTTTATGGATTAGGATGAACGTTTCATTGAAGTGCAAAGAATGATACTTGTTGCTATTATCTATTCTCAAATGAAGTGACCTAGTAAATTTATTGGATTGTTGGATTAAAAACTACAATATTGAACAATATATAGATAGACTTCAAAGTTTTTCATGGCCACAATTTTAAAATATACTAGTTCAATGACCAAACTTGAAGAATTATCAAATTGTGATTCCTTTCCTAAAATAAACTTCCCAAGTTGTGAATTTCGCCCATGTTTCATAACTACACTATTAAGACTCAAATTATAAGATGTGAAGATTTCGACATACATATCTAATAACATGTGACTCACTTTGATTGGATAATTGAGTATGTATGTTATCAAAATTGCCTGGTCATGTGATTCTTCAAGACTTCATCATGCCTTTGTAGCTCTAGTTTCTCATTCAGCTTTATAAAGGACCGAACTTAGTCGTAAAGTTTGATCCTCTCGATTAGCCAAGGGAAAATGGAAACAAGATAATTGAAAACCAGTTCTTTACAATTTCAAAATTTAATGCGATACACATCACCTTTTCCAAAGGGTTTGGTATGTTAACTAATTAACAAAACTTGTAAATGGTACCATATAATATAAAATAAGTTGGCAAACGAAGACCAAGATGGACTTCCTTTCATTTGCCTAAGAATTGAATCTCATGCCAAAAGTGTCTGATGTTTTGTGAAATATAATTAAAATTTTGTGGCAAACAAACATATGAAAGCTATCTTATGGTTTCAATCTTGTACCACTGAAATAATGTGAAGTTTGTTTTGTTTGAACATGCTTCTTATCCAATAGTATAAGAAATGTTGTGCAAATGTCTACAATTATAATGTGGTTCAGGCTTTCTTAAATTTGGACAACCAAAGAACATCTAATTTTTCTTTTTTCTTAATAGATTAACTATCCACATAGGGCAACAATTCTAAATTTTATATGATCACAAAGTTTTAAAATGCCGCTCTCGATTTTTGCCTCCTCTCGCTCGCTAAATTCAAATCCTACACATTCCGGCGGCTCTGCTAGGGTTTCTCCCCATCGTGTAGCATCTTTGTTTGAGAATGAGTTCATTGATGTGGCGAAGGTGGTATCCCATGCCCCTTCTCCTGCGGTTCCTTTTGTGCTCTGGGGTTCTTCCTTTGCTCCAGTGGATGCTCATTCTCCAATGTTCGGGCACATTGCTATTGCTGGCCTTGTTGGTGCTAGTCCTTCTGTGGCGTCCCTTGTTTCACCAACGGTCGTTCCCCTTGTCATGGATGCTGTTGGCGTGGGGGTTTTTGACGTTGGTGGTGGTGTTTTGATAGATTTGTCTTCCTTAGGTGATGAGGCTGGTCCTAAGGGGGTTTTGGTGGCCTCTAATGCTTTGGGGGCGGGGGTGCATGTTGATCGTAGGGCCTCCTTTGCTATGGTGCCTCCTTCGGTGTCTGTTGGTCCTGGTAGCTCTTTTGTGGATCGTGTAGCTGTCAGCAAGGGTAAGTGTTCTGAGATTTCTAAGCCTTTCCCAGTATGCCGGTCTATTGCCTTTTAGTTGGACGCTGAGATGGTTGCTGAGATTGATCAGGTTGCCTCTGATCTCTCATCTCTTGCTATTATATGCTGGTTTAAGAGTTTCTGGCCTAGTCCCTCGAGTCTCCATGATTGGATCTCTAAGCATTGGAAGCCCATCATTTTAGACTAGATTGAGATTTTCCCTTTGGCTAAAGGTTTCTTTATTGCCAAGTTTGATAATATGAATGATAGAAAGATTATTCTTTATGAGCATTTTTTTTTACTTGGGAGAATCGATTTCCTTTGATGATGAAGCCCTGGCATGAGGATTTCAACCCCGTGTCTAAATCCTTTTGTAAAATGCCTATTTGGGTTAGACTCCCTTACCTCCCACTTCATCTTTGGATGGATCCTCTCCTAGGGGAAGTGAGTCAGGCCTTGTGAGATTTTCTTATGGTTGATGTGGATTCTTCTAATATCCATCATTCTACATATGCTCGTATTCTGGTTGATATTGATGCTTCTAAGGGGTTGTTGATAGAGATCAAGCTCTCGACTTTGAAGGGTTCTTGGGTTCAACCTTTGGACTATGAAGGGATTCCCTTCAGATGTAGAAGATGCTTCAAGACTGGGCATGTTGCGGCTAAATGTGATTTTCAAAAAGTTAAGTTGAAGAAGCCCTCCTCTTGGTGGAATGGTGCCTCTTCTCAACATTACATGGTTAAGAGTTCTTAATTAGATGGGCAAGATCCTTCTGTGATGCCGGATTTAGGCTCTATTGGTTTTGCTCCCTTGGATCCTACTTCTGATCTCTCGTCCGGTGATATTGTGAATGTTGTTGTCCCTTCTGTTGTTGCTTCGGATTGTAGTCCAGTTTATCAGTTCGAGTCTGTTGTCCCTCCTATTGGTTCTGTTGATTTGGTTGGATCTATCCCTGCTGCTGATATTGACAGGGTCACTCTTGGAGCATCTACTGGGGTTGTCCCTACACGGATCCCTCCTATAGTTGTCTTTGGCCTAGGTTCTCCACAACTAGCCGGTTCTGTTGGCTCTTCTCTTAATACTGGTTCTGTTGGCTCTCTACTTTGCATTGGCCTCTCTTCAGGCATTTCAGTGTTAGATTCGTTGTCTTGGCAGGAGGAGGTTGCTAAGGTTGAAGAAGGTTGGATTACTGTCCAAGGTAAACATCCCAGGAAGTCTCCTCCTTTCGACATGACCCTTTGATCCCATAAGAAAGGATCCAAAGGGTAATTTTTTGGTTTTTAAGTCTTTTTGGTTTTTGGGTGTCTGTATTTTTATAATCTGGATGTAAATGGTTTCGGGGCCCCTTCAAAACCCGCTTTTCCATTTAATTGAAAACTATCCACATAGGGTGGTAACATTAGTTATCTCTTTGAAAGTCATACTTTCACTAATTTATTTTGTTTTGTTGAATAGTTTTGTTTCTAATAGTTTTAGACAGTTTAACATAAGTAAAATATTAATGGAATAAGTAAAATAGGCTTACACAAAAGCCCAAGTCACCCCTTATGAAACAAGGTATAGCATATTTTTTTTTTAAAAAATAAACCAATTAGAATATACATAATAATTAAGAAATCTCATCCTCTCGAACAATGTTAGATATTAACAATGACATGGACCCCTCCCAGGTCTATTTATAGGCCCCCCATCTCTTGAGAGTCCTTAATTACTGTTGTGCGACTGATTCTTTTCTTGCCCTCTCATTTTTTGCCATTCATCTTTCACACTTTATTTTCTTTCTCCTTTCGTGAAGTTGCCATCTAATATGTTTTCTAAAATATTCCCTTTTCCCTTCTCCTTTCTAAAATTCATTAAGACAATTCTTCTTTGACACCACACTATTATACAGAGGGGTAAAATGTAAACACCTAAAATTGACCATAATTAATTAAATTAAATATTTAATTAATTTTTTATCGCTTCCCCTTTCTTTAACTTATCAAATTTAATACTTAATAAACCATTCTTATAGTCCTCTATAATTAATTAATTAAATCGCCTTTAAGCCTCTTCTAAACATTGCAAGCTAAAATTGACAACAAATACCATGTGTCGCTTCCCCTTAACATGCACAACCTTGGACATTCTTCCAATCACAATTCACTAAAGACAAATGTCTCTTTCCATTTTGACCTGTCTTGGGCCACCTCACTCTCATTTGATTAGAAAAAGTCAAACCTCACTTCCTTTAGGAAGCCTATCATAAGCCACCCTTAGCCCAAGCCCATCATTATCAGTTAACCTTCAACCCCAACCAATCATATTCTAGCTACTTGTCCCTTTCCTTCTTGATGGAGAAAATTCTTGTTCCTCATGTGACACTTGTCACACAACTACATGCTTGTTCTGACTTATCCTTATTTGATCTTAGCCAACCATTTTAACCTCTTAACCACACATATTGGTTTTGTCGCTTAAAGCTTCTAGTCTCGAAGCCCTTTTTAGCCACTTTCCATCAAGTATTGCTAGTGTTCAAGTTCTCACTTTTTCTTTTTAAAGTAGTCATAACCAGTAGATTATGCTGAAATTATTATAGAATAGGGTGCTTCCATTTAGCTCAATTATGAAGACGAAGATGTTTTGAGGTATATTGGTTTGGTGTTTATTGTAGTTTGTTTGATATATTCTTCAATAACATTTTTTACAATCTCCATTGATAAAATAAATGATATTGCAACTCAACAACTTCCTAGTTCCAAAGGTCACCGACCTTCAATCAAATGTAAGGTCAAAATCTATGATGGATACTGAGATCCTAATGTTATATACATGTGGATTATTGATATGGAGACATAGTTTTTCATCAATGAGATCCCCGATGATGACAAAGTTCCATTTTCCAAATTGAAGTTCTCTACCATTTGTCAAATTGAAGTTCTCTAGTGTCGCCAAGGTTTTCATCACTGAAAGACGAAATTATCAAAATATAATCACTACATGGAATCAACTTGTTTTGAAGGATACATTTTATCCTTCCAAATCTAAACAAGATTTGTATATCAAATGGTTTCACTTGCAACAAGGACAACATATGGTTGTGCAAGATTATATCTACCAATCCAACCAAGGATACTACTCTGAGTGCAAGATCTAGTTGATGCTCTCATCCTAAAGTTCAAGATTGGATCATAGGAACATTTATTTACAAAAAATTAACTACCCCAAGAAATTTTTTTGTTGCATTCAATCAAAGCATAATTGGTAGAAGAAGTCTCGTGGCCTATCATTCAAAAAATTTCTCTATTGCTAAACAAAACTACCCCACATATGATAAGGAATTATGTGCATTAATCAAGCCATCAAATATTAGAGACATTATCTTTTTAGAAACAAAATAGTTGGTTATACTGATTACTAGCTTCTACAATTTCTTCAATCTCAGAATAAAGTTGAAGAAGCTAGGGTATGAAATGGGCTTCATATTTACAACAATTTCACTTGGTCATAAAGTACAAGAAGGGGAATACTAACAATGTTGTAGATTATTTAAGTCATGCTTGAGCCTTTGAATCTAATATTTACAAAATCTTCAGTCCAAAGTAGTTCAAATTTTTCAGAACACTTCGGAAAATAGAAACAACTTATGGATTTCCATCATGTTCCTCATAGTTTTCAAGTCTAAGATAGAGTTTGGTTATACTTGGACAAATGTCAGTTCCAAGAGAAAGCATGTAGTACAATCAAGCCACTTCACTATGGGCCTTACTGATGAAGGGTGCTCCCCTTAATACCACAAACACATAACAGAAACAGAGAAACAATAACAATATGCAAGAATAGAAAATGGGCTTCTTATTATCTCCACAAATGTGGAATTACAAACTTTCAGAATTACAATATGCAAAGCCACATGGGCATTCCCTTACAATATTCTGTAGGTCAAAGCCTCGAATCAATACCCAGATCTACTACCCAGAACTGTCCCGAACTGCCTAAGACAACACTACAACCTTCCTTATATAGGCAATTTTCCACCGCCTGGGAAGGTTCCAAAATTTTAGCCAACAAGGCCAACCAAACTTAGAATTATCTTATTTTACAATTTATTACATCAAAGTCGGCTCAAAATAACTTTTGAAACCCAAACAAAATTTTTGAAGGAAAATCATTTTCTGCCATTTCAGGTGACCCAACTTCCGAAGACCATAAGTCATCTCCAGTTGACCTGATTGACTATTAGAACCCCATTTCGGAAAGGCCACGAAGCGCTCTACAAGCTTGACTCGCGCAAGTGACTGTCACCCAAATTTTTGACCTCAATTGGGGCCTCTAAAGCTTTCAAAACTGAGTTCAAAGTTTATGTACCCTGTTGCCAATACCAAAAATCTTCAATATCTACAAAGCTAGATTTGAACTGTCAATGAAACTTTATTGGCAGGCTGATATGACCAAAATGAACCTCCAGGGAAGAAATCAGAACATTCCGAGATTAGATGACCAACTTACTAAAAATAGAAAGTTTCCATAAATAGCAGCTCCGCACAAGATAGACCTTATTGAATACAAAAACATAAATATTTTTGGGTGATGCAAGATTGCTCTTACACCCAAGATGATCCTGCATCAGACACTCGGGGTAATTTGAGAAGTGACCCTGTCATGACTCAGGTGTGCAGAGGAAAACCAAGACAGTTAACCTCCTCCTCTGTTAGCCATGATGAATCTTCAACAGGTCATCCTTTCCATTTGACCAAATACTCTTCATATGTCCTGTCCCTGGTGCTTCTGCCAACACAACTATCCAGTATATCCTCAATCTCCTTGATATCTGAACTGGTTGCTAGAATACTCCACTGTGCTGCTGTAACCTCATCTTCAACACCTCCCTCATGATACTCCGTCAGATGTGAAACATTAAATACTGGTGAAATATTTAGCTCAGTAGGCAACTCGACCTCATATGCATTTCTTGAAGCATGCTTCTTCAGTATCTTACATGGCCCAAACTTCTTCATTTTCAGCTTGTTATATGTACCAACTGGAAATTGCTCCTTCCGCAAATGAACCATGACTTCATCTCCAACCTGAAATTCCTTATGCCTCCTTTTCTCATCTGCCTTAGCCTTATACTGCACATTCATCTTGGTAATATGCTTCCTCACCTCCTCATGGATGTTCTTCAATTGTTCTGCAAAATCCTCAGCTTCAACACTACTTATTTCTCCTTTATCTATCTTTCTCAACTCAGATGCATTTCTGGGACTACTTCCATATACAATCCGTGGATGATGTGATGAACTAAACTTCAAATCTATCTTCAACTCTTCACTTTCTGCTAGTGTCATTCTATGTGCTGCCTTATTTGGCAAATTGGTTCCTGTAATCAAGTTCATATGATGATTGATCTTTCTTACTAGTGGTAATCCATCAGGCACATTATCAGATACAATATCCTGAAATAAATCTGCAACTTCTACAGGTACATCTTCTACTTCCTCTTTACCAACTTTTGGAATTAAGGTAAAACACATATGCTCATGCCGCATACCATCTAGGAAATTTCCTCTATCAACAAAGTTATTCTTGCATTACCACTTACCTTTTCTTCTGTTTCCTTCAATGACTTTAGCTTATGTCCCACTCCATCCTTTGTCAAGGAATAGGTATTCGCACGACCATCATGTACAACACATTTGTCAAACTGCCAAGGTCTACCCAACAACATATGACATGCATCCATAGATATGATATCACATAGTACCTCATCATGGTACCCACCAATCTTGAACTTTACTAGGCACTGTTCACTAACCATGACCTTGTGGTCATCCTACACCCAGGCAATCCGATATGGATGTGGGTGTTTCTGCCTCTTGAGCTTCAACTTTGTCACCATCTCTTCTGACACCAAATTATCAGTACTCCCACTATCAATAATCACATCACAACACTTACCCTCACACTTGCACCTGGTGTGAAATAGGCTCCTTTGCTTAGGTTCATTCTCACCACTCAACAAGACTCTTCTGTTAATCAATGTTTCTCCTTTTTTAGCATCTTCAAAATTTGAGGATCTAACATCTTCATCTACATGTGCCACTCTAGCTTGGCCTTCATTCGTCCTATCTGTCCTTCCTTGGCGCTGAGGACATTCAAATGCCCTATGACCTTCTTCTTCACAATGAAAACATGTTCCACGAAAGCCTCCTCTTCCAGATCCTTGTCCTCTTCCTCTTCCTCTCTGATCTCTATTATTCTGATCATGGAAATGACTGAAATTATCTCTTCTTTGATTCTGACTATCACTGGCCTCATCCTGCTTTTTTGGATCTTCATTTCGATCTCCATATGACCGTCCACCAGATCTTCCATCACGACATGTTCCGCTTTGTCTGCTCTCAAACTTATTGTTAAGCTTTTCCTCTACTTTTAGGAAAAACTGGTATGCCTCTTCAATATTGTTCATTCGAACCAGATTTAACTCCTCCTGAATGCTCGGCCTCAACCCATTAAGGTAACGAGCAACTTTCTCCTTATCAGCTTCCGCATGTCTTGTTCTGATGAGGATTCGATATAACTCCTTTGTATACTCCCGAACAACTCTTCCTACTTGCTTCAAACTTTGCATTTTCCTCAGTAGGTCAAGCTCATAATCAACAGGGATGAACTGTCGCTTCAATTTATCCACCATCCGATCCCATCTTGTGATTTTATCCTTTCCTCTTCGATTTTGCTCTAATTGAATCTCTTGCCACCAGATCTTCGCATGACCCTTCAGTTTGGCCTTTGCGAATTTGACCCTATCAGGATCCTCAATATCTTCATACACAAAATATTCTTCACATTCATTGATCCAGTCGATCAACTCCTCTGGGTTAAAATTTCCTGAAAATGCAGGAACCTCAATCTTAGGTCTTTTTTTGATCTTGAAAATGGCCCGAAAAAGTCTTTCTTCGTCCTGGTTCACAACTTTGACTTTTCCTTCTTGATCTTTTTTGGCTTCATCCTCACTTTTGTCTCTAACATTAAGATTCATTCCTCTGCGAATCTCTTCTTGCAATGCTCGCACTTGTCTCTGGAGCGCTCTAACCTCAGGTGTTACAACACCAGCTCTTCCGCCAGGTTCCCTTCGTGGAGGCATTTTCACGCTTATCGCTGAAACCCTAACCACGGTCCTGGTGCAAACTGCCTCACAGTCGGTGATCTGTTTACACAGAAACCCTAACCCACGGTCCTGGTGCAAACTACCTCACAGTCGGTGATTTGTTTACACAAAAACCCTAACCCACAGTCCTGGTGCAAACTGCCTCACAATCGGTGATCTATTTACACACTCAGGAACTCCTGCTCTGATACCACTTGATGAAGGGTGCTCCCCTTAATACCACAAACACATAACAAAAACAAAAAAACAACAACAATATGCAAGAACAAAAAATGGGCTTCTTATTATCTCCACAAATGTGGAATTACAAACTTTCAGAATTACAATATGCAAAGCCACATGGGCATTCCCTTACAATATTCTATAGGCCAAAGCCTCGAATCAATACCTAGATCTACTACCCAGAATTGTTCCGAACTGCCTAAGACAACACTACAACCTTTATTATACAGGCAATTTTCCACCGCCTGGGAAGGTTCCAGAATTTTAGCCAACAAGGCCGACCAAACTTAGAATTATTTTATTTTACAATTTATTACATCAAAGTTGGCTCAAAATAACTTTTGAAACCCAAACAGAAATTTTGAAGGAAAATCATTTTTTGCCATTTTAGGTGACCCAACTTTCGAAGACCATAAGTCATCGCCAGTTGACCCGATTGACTATTATAACCCCATTCCGGAAAGGCCACGAAGCGCTCTACAGACTTGACATGCGCAAGCGACTGTCACCCAAATTTTTGACCTCAATCGGGGCCTCTAAAGCCTTCAAAACTGAGTTCAAAATTTTTGTACCCTGTTGCCAATACCAAAAATCTTCAATATCTACAAAGCTAGACTTGAACTGTCAATGGAACTTTACTGGCAAGCTGATATGACCAAAATGAACCTCCAAGGAACAAATCAGAGCATTTTGAGATCAGATGAACAACTTACTAAAAATAAAAAGTTTCCATAAATAGCAACCCCACACAAAATAGCCCTTATTGAATACAAAAACATAAATATTTTTGGGTGATGCAAGATTGCTCTTACACCCAGGATGCTCTTGCATCACTTACACTATTCTTCAAAAGGTGTATGGAAATGCTTTTTAACTTGATCTTCCAACTTGGTTAACCATTCATGATGTTGTCAATGTTGATCTTCTCAAGCACTACCATAAGTCAACACTTGAGAGTGGGCTTCTTTTAGCCATTCTACATATGTTATTCATGATATTAGTATTCCACTCAATTTTGACGAAGCTTTTGATACAAAGAATTGTTAGACCTAACATGGTTCAACCACTTCCTACCTTGTTGCCAAACACGGTCAACTTCCATATTAAGCCCATTAGATCACTTTCCATAAGCCCAATATCGTTATTGTTGGGAGGAATGATGAGGATTCATGTGATATACATATGTTATAATTTATTAACTTCAGATTATTATTTTATTATTATGTTATTATGTATCCTATGTAAAAGATCAAAAGTTAAAAGTGAGGTTAGTTTCCTAATTATTACGACATTAGTCATATTTAGCTAATGGTTAATTGAGTTTTCATAAGATAGCAAATTGTTATTATCTCCACTTCACTTTTAGATTTGGATGATATTTCCAAATCTTTAATTTAGGCATATTCATGCCTATATAATATTGTATTTTTCTCTTTATGTGGGCATATTAGAAATACAAGTTTGCAATGTTATTATTATGCAAATATTATTGTCTCATATGCAAAATCTAATCTTTGTTTGTTGCTTCTTTATTTGGTTTGTTTCTATATCACACACACAAAGTTCCACACGGGCATTTGATTTTACAAGCATTGAACCTTCAAAGAAAGGCTCAAATTCTTTAACCTTCTTAACTGAAATAAAGGCATGATGTTTTTTTCTTCAAGATTTTTGAAATCTTGTTTGAGATGTATTTAATATAAGGAAAAAATACCAAAAACGTTATTGAAGTCATTAAACTAATTGCATTAAAATTTTGACTTCTTAAGGCTTGTTTAAATTTGTGAAATGAACTTATTTGAAGATCTATTAATTTTAAAAGACCCTATCAAAGATGTTTTTTTCAATATGTTCGTCATTAGAAACTTCAAAAGCTGCCAGAGGGAGTGTTTGAAACACAAACTTATTCGGTCAAATAATGATTGAAGATACATTTAGGAAAAGGTTAATATGGATTATTTGTATACAATTCATAAGAAATGAAACCATTGGATATTTATGGAAAAACGTGTTTTGAAAAGAAATTTTTGATAATGTTCCATCTTTTATAAACTTATTTTTCATTTCTTTCCCCACCTTTGTCCTCATCACTCGTTTGACTTTTACTCACAATATTCTCTATTTGTCTCTATATTCTATCCTTCTTTGCATTATTCCTTACATTCCTTTTTTTAATTAATTTCTTTATTTTTCTATTATATTTATCAATTTGTCTCTTTAACACTTCATTGCTACCATTATTTCTCTTACTTAGTCGATCCTTGACTCTTTTTTATTTATCTTATTGTTTATCTTGTAATTTTTTATTCTTTTGATTTTGGGTTATTCTACAATAATGTCCTGCTTTGATCTATTGAAATCAACATTTTTATTAGATTTTCGCTAACACATAACAAGCAAACTATTAAGAATTTGAAAATGATTTGAAGTGATAATTTTTTATGTTTCTTATGTAAATTTTAAATATATATTTAAAAAATTACAAATAATTTGTAAACTTAAATATATATATATATATATAATTGACCATATTTTTGGTAAAAAACATTTATGTAAAATCTGCTACTGCAATGAAGCCACTGAGGTTGACTAATGTTTCTCAAGAGTTTCAGATTTTCGCAAGGATGATTGATAGAAGCCTGTTGGGAGATGGGTTTTCAATGGAAGTGAAAGGCGGCAGTAATGGGATGAGCCTCCTTTACCTGCAGGCAAATGAGAAGAATCCGAACAAAGAGAGCAAGAAGGATGGTTTGGCGCATGCGTTCAAAAGAAAAAAACAATCAAAGGTGTCTATCTTTTGTGAGAACCGTTCTGTGAGGATAGTGCATGATGGAGTGTTTAGTGTCAAGTGGTGTAGACCAAGTGACACTCCTAAGGTTTAACTATTTTTTGCAAAATAAGTGTCAGGGTACCACCGAAGAGGGGTTGACAAGTGCGGTTAAGCAACAAACGACCAAAGCCATTATGGACTTCGACGACGAAGTGGAGAAGGAAGTGGCTCATAACATTGCAATATTATGAGAGCTTGGACTAATTGGACGATTTAGGGGCTTGTGGCTGAGTTTGAATGAGCTTCATAAGTAGATTTATGAGAACTGGGAGCCTATTTTGGATAGGCGTGTTCAAACCTATCTGGTGGCTAGAGGATTTTTCATTGTTGTTTTTAAAAATGTTTAGGATAGATACATGATCATGCGTGGCTTCTATTAGTGCTGGGAGGACAAGGATTCACTGATGTTGAAGCCTTGGTATTTGACCTTTTGTCTTGCTACCAAAGTTTTCGATAGGCTTTTGCTATCAACGAGACTTTCTAATCTTCCTTTACATTTTTGGTTTGATTCCAAATTTAAGGTTGTAGGAAACTCTTTAGGTAGCTTTTTGATGGTAGATGGAGGATACTCAAATCTCTTGTATTCGACCTATGCTTGGATTCTAGTGGAGATGGAAGAATATGGAGTTCTTCTTGAAGAAATAACGAGTAGAACTTCAAAAGGTTGTGTGCAACCCTTTGATTATGTGGAGGTACCCTTTATTTGTAGAAGATGCTTTCAAATAGGGCATATGGCTGGTCAATGTGCTAAACAAAGATTGGACAAGACAACTTCTTGGTGGAAAGAAGTTTCCCCCTTCATTATATGGTGAAGAAGAAAGGGGAGTAACAAAAGAGTTATTCTCAAACTGTGAATGAGGAAGTGTCTCCATGACTATTTGGGGCTTTGAATTAGGTTGTGAAACCAATATTGAACAATGTTAATATTGTCAATGCTAGTTGTGAAAAGGATTCGAAGCATAAGAATGGATTTGTAACACTGGAGGGAAGGGGGAGAAAAAGACCCGTGGGGTCTCGAGACAAGGGGGAAGTTCCTTTAGTGCAAGGTCAAAACCAACAAGGTGGAAGTAGTTCAATTGATATGACAAAGATTCCCTGTGTTAATTTTTTGGAGTGGTAGAAAGAGACAGTGAGGGTGAAAGATGCTTGGGAAACTGTGAAGGGGAAAAAAGAAAAGAAAGTGAAGAAATCCTTTGATACGATCCTTCGCTCTCAAACTAACGGAGGAGCTAGTGGCAAATCTCAATTGTTGACCTACTTACATGCCATGTATGATCAGGTCTTTTTGGTTCCAATTTGTTAATGGGTCTCTATTTTGTTGCTCTTTCTTTCGAAAACTGGTTTCCAATTTGCCTACCAAATCTATTTCCTAGCCTTGGTTTTAATGTCATTTTTTGGCATCTCATGCTTTTATATTGTTAACATGCACCCATCTTATCATTGTTACCTCATTATCTTGATCATGAATCACATTGTATGATTATAAACATTGATGAAAAAAATCTATGTGCACAATTCTCACCCAAATATTTTAGCTATATTTCATAGATTATGAAAAATGTTCATTATGACTTCTTAATAGCATATAGTTATTATAATTCTCTTGCTACCATTATAACGAGTATTTAAATATATTGGAGATTTTTTTAAAAATTGTACTTGTTAGAACTTATTGGTCTGCTTACAAGTAACATGTATATATATGCTTTCTTTAGGCATTAACATATCTTATCTTGGAAATCATATTTTAGTTTTTGATTAAGGTAAAAACATGTTTTGAAGGGACCCAAAACCCTTTACAACAATAATACATGAGATATATCAGTAAAACCCACCTAAGCAAAATTGAACAAACAACAAGGGACAAGCCAACAGGCTCCCACAACCCAAAATAAAAGCTGCAAGAAAATAACCATCAAGCAACCAAAAATCAATGAGAGGGCCAAAGGAAACTCCAACCTAATCTCACCCAACCAAGAGCCATCAAGATTAACCTTTAGCACTACCCTTGTGGGATTGAAGAGTCATGTCAAAAGAGGACGTGGACATCTTAGTTTTCTTACCCTTGACAATAATCCATCCCTCTTCCACTTTTGTTGCCTCAACTTTCCAAGCCATTGAACCAAACAATGGACTACAAACATCCTAGGAAAGAGTGCCAATAGAGGGGAGAACCCCCACCTCTAGCGCAAGATCAGAATTCCTCCCTGTAGGAAATGCATTACCACCAGAATTGATAGCCAAAATACTGTCACTAGGAGAAGAAGCCTGACCCACAATCCCAACCACAATTGGGGAGACAACAAGAATCGACACACTTGCCTTGGCAACCCCATCATCCATAACTAGATCAGCCTAAGAAGAAGCCACAAGACCAGAAATCTTGCGTGAGCACCTGGGAGAAACTCCTCTAAGTTTCAAATTTCTTCACAACCATGTAATGCTAATCAGAAGCACCATTCCACCATGAAGTTGGTGATATCTTTTTCTCTACACCACATTGAGCAACTGCATGACAATTTTAAAATATCTTCTACACCTAAAAGGAATCCCTTCATAGTCCAACAATTGAACCCAACTGCCCTTAGAAGAATTAATCATGATCTCCACAAGAAACCCTTTGGAGACATCCATTCCTACTAGAATATAGGCATAGATGGAATGAAAAATATCTGATGATTTAACGTCAACCATCAAAAAATATCCAAGTGCGTCTCCCACTTCCTCTAAAAAAGAGTCAACCCAAAGATGAAGGGGGAGATAAGGAATTCACACCTAAATCAGAATCTTATTAAACAGATTCAGAGGAAGAAAAATATCTGAATTCCATGGTTTAACCACTAACAAAAACTTCTCCTAGCTAAAAAGCAATCACACAATATTATATTTTTGTCCTGAGCATTCTCAAAAATAGCAATAAAAAAACCCTTCGCTATAGGGTAAATATGAACTGTACTTGAAAGGAGAGACTCCCATTGTAGAGAGATCCACACATGTAGATGTGGAAGGCTAGGTGAAAAACCCTTGAATCGATAGATAACAACATGAGAGGAGAAAACACAAACATTATGATCTATTTCTTCCTTCGTCTCTACATTTAACTTCATAGAAATAGAAATTGAGTTTAGAATAAATCATCTTTCATCTTGTTGATGCTTCGACCCTTGAAGATCTCTTGAGTGCACACTAGAATGGCCACCAAAACCCAAGCCAAGCCGAACAACCGCCTCACCACCGATTGAAACCCTAGTAGTAGACGAAGGGGCATTCGACAAGACAACAATAACATTAGACACAGGGGCAGAAGGAGTAGATGACAAACTAGCCACGGAAGGAAGCCCTCGACTCACAATAGAACCAGTGATCTCCCCATTTGCAGGATGAACAAGATTATAGACACTTTCAAACTTGTAGCGCGAGAACCATAAGGAGCGGAGACAGATGAAGATGCCATCAAATGTGTAATAAAAATAACAATATTTGGAAATCATATTTTAGCTGATATTTAGAACAATTATTATTAAAGTTGACTATATTTTTTAAATTAAGAAGCAACAAAACAAGGGTGTTGTCCCTTACAAAACTAAATCCCAAGGGCGTAAAATTGACAACCCAAACAACTATTTACAACAAGGTCAAGAAAAAACTATTAACAACACACTAGTAACACAACTAGTAACTTACATCAAGAGGGGGTAGACAAATCACCTACAACATGGGGAGGAGAATGAGAGACAACCAATACAAGGATTAGAGTGCTAAGAATGTTCTACATCAATAGCCAAAGGCTGGAGCAGATCAGGAGAAATAGTTAGAAGGGGTGTGGAGATGTCAATGTCAACCAAAATGCGAGCAAATATAGAGAGGCCCATCAAAGTTGTAGCTTCATCCACCTTTAAGAAATGACCAATAGAGTTGTTGATAGCCCCAAAGAAAGAATTCCCTTTAAAAAATGAAGGGGAGGATCGGGGAGACATACCCAAACTAGATGCACACTAAGTGGTTTAGTAAGAGGGTTCAATACGATTATCCAAGGTTTGGCTGAGAGAGAGAGTGATTCTCCCAAATCCACAGTTTTTCAACCCCAATTCACAATATTTAGAAGAAAACTAAAAATTAAAAACCCCTTGGCATAAGGGAAAAAATCAATATTACCAGAGACTACATATCTTTGGTAGCACAAGCATAGCTCCATCCACCAATATATATATATATATATATATATATATATATATATATATATATATATATATATATATATATATATATATATATATATATATATATATATATATATATATATATATATATATATATATATATATATATATATATATATATATATATATCACCAAGCAATGGAGAGTTCAAATCCAAACTGACGCTAATGGTAGCAATAGTTGTTGCCAATCTTTGGCATTTTCCATTAGTAATTGATAACATGGGGATTTTTTTGTCGTTTTGAGCATAATACTTCGTATTGGAAATAGGGGTAATTTATTGGATATGCTTAAATGCATTTAAAACTACAACATATATCAAGGTCTGTAGCAAACTATGGGTATGGATGTCAAACCCAATGAGATAATTATAACTTTGTAATGAGGAAATATCATTAACTTCTTAATGTTGAAATACTATTCATATGAGTGATGCTTCATATGAATATTGCTACTAGATGGTTTTAGAAATATAAATTTAACCATTGTTTTATGATTATTAGAAAAAATGAAATCACGAGTGAGAATTTATCTTGGATCTCTCTTCCATTTGATTCAAATTTTGACCTTGTTAAATGACTCGTAACACATGCTTCTTTAAATTTTGATTTTATGTCCCCATGTTCATACCCACAGTTTATAATTTTATTTTTTTTGTTCTTTATATTATGATAGCTTACCATATTCAGTTGTAGCTTCTATCTCAAGGATTTAATGCCAAACTTTTATTTGGATATAATATTGTATTTTTGGACCACATGATTTTCTAACAAATAGACCTATCATCATTAGCCTTATCATTTTGATCTAGTATGTAAAGATATAGTACAAATAATAATTTGGTTACCACTAAAAACAAGGTATCATGGGAAATTCAAGATCACCATATGACCTATATTAAGTGGCCATAAAATATTTTAACATTTCCTTGACATGAAACAAATTGACTTGGCTTTGGTGAAATTGTTGGATTCTTGCATGTAGTGCCTACAACCAAGGTTCAAGTCCCCACAAGGTCACTCTACTATGGTTCTCAATGGAGAGTTGTCGATCTTGATCCTTGGTGAAATAGTGGGGCTTCTTGCCTGTAGAGCTTACAACCAAGGTTCAAGAAAATTTTGAGGGCGATGAATATAGTGGCTCTAGGTGGGAAGGAGTGGGGGAGGTTTTTCAAAATTAGATATTGAAGAGGGAAAGGATGTTGAGGAAGCTGATGACCTTGGTGGCTTTGAGGGGGTCTTCTTTTTGGTGGTGGCTTGTTTTGTCCCCTTCGTGCCTCTATGTATGGATAATGGCTAGTTGTGTGTGGTTGGGGCTTCTTTGGTCCCTGTGGGTTCTAGGGCTCCATCTGTTGTTATCAACTATTAGGATGGCTATCATGATGGTTGTGGTTATGTTCTAGCTATGGTGGCTTCGGATTGGATTCACTTGGAAGACAACATATTCATGATGGGTGGATCTAGGCCTCCTTTCAATGCCCTTTCTAATCTTTTTAGTGGCTTCATGTTGGTTTTTCCAAAGGGTTTGAGGATGACACAACCCTTTTTTTTGCAAAAATTTATTGTTCCTATGAGAAGATCTTCAACTATTTTTGTTTTTGTGTTATGGTGGGTTGGGGGCTTGCATACCACTATGCTCATGGCGGATTTGTGTATGGATTGTTCATTTAGGGGGTCTACGATTGCGAAGTGGTGGTCACTTCTAAGCACTCCTTTATTGTTTCTCAAGTATGCTTTTGATTATGGGAAATGTCCTAGATAATGCCCCACACCTAAGAAATCTTCAATGCCTAGATGACGCTCTGTTCCTATAGATGTTTTTGCATGCATATTGCTACTTTGGCTTGCTATGACTCGCATCCCTATTGTGGATGATGTTGGTGAGAGATACACCCATATCATGGGTCCTTTTGTGGAAGGAATCTTGCCTCAGTTACCTTGTTGTACACGTACCTTGCAAAGGTCACCCACTCCCTGTCGGTTGCTTCCTTTCTTGGCATGCAGTGTGTGCTTAGCGCTACTAAGAAATGAAACATAGTGGTAGTACCCACTATGGGAAAGGAGTTTAATGGCTTTTGGGATGGAATGTGTTTTGGGATAAGGCAGTGTCTATTCATTGTGTTTGTTTTTTATGGTACCTCAACTCTCATGAAGAATGTTGGTGTGTTTATGGTGGTTGGGAAGTGGTGTTTATTCATTTTTCTACTATTACCCTTCTATGGTGGCCATTAGGGTATGTTTGAAATTCAATGCAGAAGTCCTCCCCAACCTTATTGGTGGTTGTAGCTCCTTTGTTCTATGTGAAGGCTATTCCTAAGATCCTCATGGCAGTTTGGCCTGAGATGTTCTAGCTTGCTTATACGAGGTTGGGTGGGAAGGGATGTTTGATTGCACCCCTCTTGTCACAGACCATGCTCTTTGGTCAAGGTTTTCCATGGTGTTTTAAATTTGGTTGAAGGAGCTTGTGTGATTATGGTTCTTTGATGCTTGCTAGTCGAAAAGGGTCTTTTCCCCTTCATTTGGAATGCTTTTCTATTCGTGCCCTTTATATGGGAATTCTTCCCTTTGTTAAGTGATGGGAAATGGTGTTTATGCTTGCTAATGGAAGCCTATAGCCTGAGTGTGTGCTTGTCCTTCAATTTGCTGTGATTTTATGGGTTTTCAATGTTGGTACTTTCTGGCTAAACCTTGGCTTTTGTCAAGGTTTGTTGTGCTTTTGTGCTAGTGGAAAGAATGCTCTTGCGGCGACTCAAGGTGTGGAGGGATGTGTTCTGGTTGATGGAAATGTTATGGTCCAACTCTTAGAGGGGCTTGGGGATGTTTATGAGTCTTATTTTCTCCTCCTTGTTGTGAGTTTGAGGATGGTGCCTATCCCAATTTTTGTGGTTGAGTTTCTTTTCCCTTTATAGCTGGGTTGTGATGGAAGTTTTTGTCACTATCGGGTTTATTTATGTTTTTTTTATATTGGACTATCCATTTTAGCTAGTATGGATAGTGGCCTTGTTTCTTCTAGTGGCTAGTTGATTGCTAATATATTTCAAGGGATTGTTCTAGTATTTGGTTGAAGTTTGTAGCTGACTTTGGGGATTTCCTCTTTCTTAGTTCCTATTAAGGCAGAAGTGTCTCCTATGGAGGTGGGGACTTGTTTCACGAAGGAGAAGGTTATTAACTTTGGGCAGTCTTCTCCTTTCTATGACTTCTTGGGTGTGAGATGGATTTGTGGTTGGTTCTTCAATCTGACAATCCCTTCCTTTTTTGCTCCTATTGAGGTGGCCTCCTTGTTTTTTGTGGTGGAAAGGAGTTTTGCAGATGGGGGGTGGTTCTTTTGTTGGAGGGGTGTTGTTCTTTACTACAAGGTGGTTTTTGTTACCATTTTGTTACCCATTGTGAAGGCTTGGGGAGCCTTTCAAAATCCCTTTGTTCTTTTTCCCCACTTGTCGGGATGCTCGTTGTCTACTGTTAATGGCATTTTATGGCCTCTGTACTATAAGTGACCAGTCGTAGCCCTTTGACCCCTAAGAGGCCTTTTTAAGGAAGGCATGCAAATATACTAATAGAGTGACCCTTTGTGGCCTTGAATTGTAACAACCAACACCTTTTGTAATGTGCTACTGATCTCTTGACAACCCTTGAGATATGGTTGTGTAAGGATCAACCCCCTTATTTGGCTATCGATTAAATAAAGAATAAATTGACTTGGCCTTTGTGATTATTAATAGCATCAAGAACATTTCATAATATACCCTATATAGATGATTATGAAAAGATTTCCTAGGCCCTAATTTGAGTGCTATGTATGGTTGAGTAAATGAGAGTGCATGCAATCATACACAAATAGTTGTAAGGCTTCCTTCTACTAACCGAAATGTATGAGTACAACTATTTATTGAATGAACCAAGAAGTTAACTTGGTCTTTGTAATATATGGTCTCAACCCTAACCTAATGTTTTAACGAGATTCACATCCATTTATTAAATCTTAAACTTGGATGTCAATGCATGGAAAACATCAACATATTCTTAAATTAGTCTTCACCTTGGAAATGTTTGAGGCACCTTGCCATATTGGTCATATAGTTTCCAACAAGGTAAAATGATTAAAAAAAATCTATATATTTATTATCCCTCTTTATAAATTTAGAGTATTATCTAGAGTATCAACATCTAGTATACCTTGTGAAATATAAGAATATCTAATTTTAATTGTACATGTTGTCACAAAATTTTGTACCCTTATTTAGGTGATGGTTAATGACCCAAACAACCTTGTGAAACATGGAAACAACCTCCAAGTGTGGGACTTGAAATGTGAGGTTGGGTCTTCGGAGAAGGTAGCTTCCTTACAGTTAGGGGGCATCTAAAACTATTATTTTTTAGAGAAAAGGGAGAAGGATATGTAGAAAGGGGAAAAGGGTGATACACCAAGATTGAATATTTGATCTACTCCTTCCTGTGAATGCTCTTTGAATTCAATAAGATCATAAACCACACTACTCCCTACACTTATCAACCTTAGCTCAGCATGAAGGTTAAATCAATACAACCCTGTAAAGAACACAACAATCACTAAACAAGATTGATCAATCATAGATTACACTCATAGAAACTCATAGATGATGAAATACATGCAATAACAAGGTATATGATCTACACAAGTTATCTGGACTTAGGAATAGGTAAAAACAACAATTTTATTGAATTAGGCAAGGCAAGTTACAATTAAAGAGACAAATTCTATAAGAGAACCAGGGAGAAGATCCTAAACGAATGTACATAATTGCCTTTTCAGAGTTCAAGCATAACTCGAGTTATACCATGAAGTTCAAACTCTGACTCATGGTTGAGTTACATAAGGCAGAAACAAATCAAAAGAAAATCCAATATTTGTAAGTAGTGAACCCACAAGTGACAGAAAATAGGTTGAATGAATGTCCCTACAATAGAGAATGACTCATCCTTCTAAAATTCTTTATGATATGTCCTTTGATGGCGTAGAAACAAGGTCTCAAGATATCTGCAATCAATACGCATGGAGGGAATAGTTGGATGAATCAACCAATAACACATTAATGACATTGTTCAACCCAAAGGGTCGCTAGACGTAGCTGAATAATCAATAATCAGGCATCTGTTTGGTTGATTCATCACTGAGAGTATTATCAATGAATGCTTCATGTTCTTTGGCATCCAAAATGATCGCCTCGATCATTGGGAAGAGTCCCCTAAAAAATAACACCTTTTGTTGAATGTTCTGATCGCAGTGAAAGAATTATAGAAAACTGAGAGACCCCATAGAACTCTTTCCAATGACACCCTTGCGCCCTATGAACGTTGAAAATCATTTTAGCAAGACAAAGGATGTCTCACCGACATCTGTCCCCATCAAAGTAATATGACCCATTTCCAAATGCTTTGGTGATCATCGAAGTCTCCTCAAAAAATGTTTGTCGCTTGTACGTAGTTCAGTGAGACTCTCATCGAATCCTGTTTCAGCTGGGGAGAGATCAACCCTCGAGGAAATACACCGAGAACACCCTTGTTGCTCCAACAAGTCCCCCAACAAATGGATTTCGGTGAGACTCTCGCCGACGTGCATCCCATCGGGGTGACTTTTCCCATCGGGTTGTCTTTTTTATCTCTCAAAAATCACCCATGTTGTCACGATGAACTATTATATCGACAAGACCCAAAGATGTCTTGTCGACGATCTGATTCTATATTGAACCTCCAATCATGCATTTTGGTGAGACGTGAGAAGATCTCACCGAATTCCGACCTTATTAGGGTGACACGCTCCTTGGGGAATGTTTCCCATCTCCCTCTGATCCTTTGTGTCTCCTCGACGTGTTGACGTATCGGTGAGACAAACTTGTTGTCACACTAACATCCGCTTTGGAACTCGATGAACACAACGTCGCATTTCGAAGAGACTCTCGCCAAAATGAAACCCATCGGGGTGACCTTGCCTCTAAGGGTGAAAATTCAAACTCACGGCGAACCTCGAGGTCTTCCTGATAGACGGTGATTTCACTAGGACCAAAAAGACGTCTCGTCGAAATCTACTTCTCTGCTCTAATGAACCTATGGTATGGGATTTCGGTGAGATCTGGGATATTTCACGTCGAAATCAACCCTGGAGCTTGCAGAAGTGTCAAACATTGGATTTCAAGGAGACAAAAGAATGTCTCTCCGACATTTTTTTTTTACACTTGAGAAGCTCCCTGTGTACATTTCGGTGAGACAATAAGAATGCCCCACCAAAATCTTGTTTTGAAGTGTTCTTCATTGATTTTAACTCCTTAGGCACTTCTCAACTGAATTCTTGTGATGAAAACTTTAACTAGGGGGCGATGGCGATAGAAAGTCAACATTTTTGGCGATTCAAAGGGATACTTGCCTGCTAAGTATATAGATCAGTAGCCTAAAGCAATCCATTAGTGATGGAGTCACAGTGAAGGAACAAGGAAAAGATGCATCTCTTGATACAATCTTCTCAATATCCTCTCTACAACCGAACAAAAGCATCAAAATCTGCCATTTCTAGAGGAAACAACTGTGCACAGGCACTTTTTGAAAAGTTGGAAACATCTACTCTACTATATAAAAGTTTACAACAAAGAAATTAAACAAAATCATTAACTAGTTTGTTAAAGTAGCCACCCTTCCTGATCAATTTTTTGTTTCTTTCGTGCATGTGGGCAATTAGAAAGAACAATGAGTATGACAAACATATATTTCTTTTTGAAATGTTCTCCCAATACAGAGAACAAAAAAGTTCTCCAACATTGAGGCAATGTCTTTATGAACAAGACAAACTCGCTCCTCGTGGAAATCTTCCTCATGCTCTGAAAGGAGCATGATCGGCGGCAACTTGCTAATGTGTTGCAAAGCTAGATGCCTAATGGGGCATCCTCTTAATGGTGCTTGGTCTAATTTATCAATCCTAAACCTCACTATTACGCTTTGCAATATTTGTATCCCACTGACATGAATGTGGCTTTGATAGTATGTGAAACTTCACTTGTTTCTGCTACAACTTATGTTCTTCAATTATAGGAGATGGTGGCTCAAGATTAATGGAAGAGAAGATGGCATCAAGTGCTTCAAGAAAATCATCGTCAATCTCCTCCATGTCTTCTTTAATAATATGCATACGTTGAAGGGTAATCTAATGCATATTAGCAAACTCTTTCTCAAGGATGGGAATGTCCTTGAAATCTCCCTAATTATCCTTTATGTCATGAGAGACCCCTTGCTGCAACAAATCATGTTGCGCTTATTTTTCTTGTAGCAAGGTAGATCTCAAAGATGATGACTTGATATCAATAAATGATGTTTCAAGTGTATACCAATCAATCTCCCTCATGCTTGGTAAATTTACCATGTCACAACATCCTCCATGATGTGTTAAAGAAGCCATAAACTCCTTCTCTTGGCTAGTTCGATCTATTGTGACATTATGCATTGGTTGGGGAACAACCTCATGCATACTCATGTATATATCCTCAAGGATAGGGTTGTCCTTGGGATCCTTTTATTATTCACCTACAACTAAAGAGGGGAACTCTTTAAATAAGAGGACATGGTCCTCTACTTCACTTTTGGTCTTAGTCTACAGAGAGGTCTTTTCTTGTACAAACTTCTCAATATCCTCTTGCAAGAGTTCCTCTTTCATCTCCTCATGGAGATGAGTAGGCTTTGGGGTTGTAGCAATTGGACAAGGATCTCTTAAGCTTGGAATGGAAAATTTGAGAAAACGGGCTACCTCTTGTGCATATTCTTACAAGATATTAGGCGTGTCCTATCTGAAGCTAGAAAACTTATGCCTAGGAGCCTCAAATGCTACTATTTGAGAAAGCTTGAGCTTCATTTTGTTATCTGCCTCTGCAACTAATCTTCTTGCAATATCCTCGTCAAACTACCTCTATTTTAATTTTCTCTCCTACTACTTTTTGAGATAGGCGTGGTGATGAGCCTTCTCCTCATGGTACCTTTTTTGAGCCTCTATACATATATGATATACCTCATATACCATCTCATGTATTTGTGTATCACATACCCACTGCTCCTTGATTTCACACAACTTCTTGAACCAACCGACCATAAGGAGTTCAATAAAAGCATATCCCCCATTGTCTGGACCCAGATATGGATTATGATCAAAATCAAAAGTTAGGCCTAGGTATGCAAACTCAAAGCCAAGATTGTCTACATGGTCAAAGAGTTCTCTAACTCCCAGATTGGCAATATTGTGGGGTTGTTCTAAAGATTGACCACGGAAATGTGGGTCAACACTAGGTTACAACTCTGATTGAGATGGAAAAAATAAGGGTGAAGGGGTAAAATTCTCATGATATGGGGGAAAATAGACGCATATCTATGAAATGAATCCATGTTAAAACATTTAAGCCAATAATTTCATAGCCTGAAGATACATAAAAGACCAGATTTGATCTTATTACATACCAACACTAGGACTACTTGAAACCAGTATGGTGTTGGAATGAATTATCTCCAAAGGCTACTAGTACTAAGAAAAATACCCAAATTCTCAATGAATGATAACTTTACATGGTCCATCAAGGAATGTTCTTGAATTGATCTGAATCTCTATCCCACCAGGCATGCTAAAAATTGTTGTCACAAATGTTTGTACCCTTGTTTAGGTGATGGCTAATCACCTAAACAACCTTGTGAAACATGAAAACAAGCTCTAAGTGTGGAACTTGAAATGTGAGGTTGAGTCTCTGAAGAAGGTCGACTTCCTTACAATCAGGGTGCATCTAAAACTAAGCTTTTTGAGGGAAAAAGGAGAAGGATATGTAGAAAGGGGAAATGAGTGATACACCAAGATTGAATAGTTGATTTACTCCTATCTATGACCACTCTTTGAACTCAATAAGATCATAAACCACAATACTCCCTGTACTTATCAACCTTAGCTCTATATGAAGGCTAATAATCAATACAAACCTGTAAGGAACACAATATTCACTAAACAAGGTTGATCAACCATCGATTACACACTCATAGAAAATTGTAGATGATGAAAAACATGCAAATAATAAGGTATAAGATCTACACAATTTATTTGAACTTAGGAATAGGTAAAAACAACAATATTGTTGAATTAGGCAAGGCAAGTTATAGTTACAAAGAATAATTCTATAAGAGAAACAAAGAGAGAAGATCCTAAAAGAATGTACATAATTGACTTTTAAGAGTTCATGCATCACTCAAGTTACATCAGGAAGTTCAAACCTGACTTAGGTTTGAGTTACATAAGGAAGGAACATATCATAACAAAATTTGATCTCTGCAAGTAGTGAACCTAGAAGTGATAGAAAAGAGGTCGAATGAATGCTCCTGCAACAAAGAATGGCTCATCCTTCTAAAAGTCTTTATGGTTTGTCCTCTGATGGCATAGAAACAAGGTTTCAAGATATCTACAATCACTAAGCACAAATGAAACAAATGGATGAATCAACCAATAGCACATTAATGGCATCGTTGAACCCAAAGGGTTGCTAAAGACAACTAAATGATCAATTCTTGGGCCTCTTGTCGATTCATCACTGAGAGTCTTACCGATGAACACTTCATATTCTTTGGTTCCCAAAATGACCACGTCAATCATCAGGAAGAGTCGCCTCGAAACTAACACCTTCTGTTGAATGTTTTGATCATAGAGAAAGAATTACAAAAAATTGGGAGACCCCTTAGAACTCTTATCGATGACACCCCTACGCCCTATCGGAATTGAAAATCCTTTTGGCAAGACAAAGGATATGTCTCATCAACGTCTGGCCCCATCGACATAACTTGACCCATCGCCAAATGTTTTGATAATCATTGAAGTCTCCCTGAAAATTGTCTATCACTTGTATGTAGTTGATGAGACTCTCACCGAACTTGGCTCGGTTGGGGAGAGATTGACTCTTAGGGAAATACATTATGAACACCCTTGTTGCATCAACAAGTCCTCTGAAAAATGGATTTTGGTGATACTCTCATCGATGTGCAACCCCATCAGGGAGACTTTTCCCATCGAGCTTTCTTTTCTATCTCCAGATGATCACACATGTGTAGACACCCAAAAATGGCTCAAGCCTGCTAGTCTTTGTGTTATCCTTTTTTGCATTGCAATTGAAACATTATTTTGCATTCTAATTATTCTTCCCTATGTTATGCATATGGTTTTTACTGTATGCTAGCACTTTGACCTTTTCTATCGATTAAACATTGAAAGTTGTTTAATTGATTACTAAAATTTATTAACCTCAATCTGTTTGGCCAAACCAATCAAATCTTCATCTCGATCCTAAATGTTCCTAATATTTCCAAAATCGATCCCTAATCGGTTTCTAATCATTGAGATCGGTTCAAACCCTAATCAAATCATTCAAGACCAATTCTCTTTTGATCTTACATCATCAATTTGGCCAATCATCTTACTAATTCATCCCCTTGGGATAGATAACCCGTAGTTTATCCCTTTTGTGTTAATCTATTTATTAGATTAATTATCCCTATCCTAAGTCTCCTACAATTAATTAATTTTGAATTAATTAATTGTTCCCTTTTTTAATTATGGGATTTTCTAAATTCCTAAATTCCTAATTATCCTATTTGAGGGAATATTGATTTTTAAATATTAAAAAATGTGACTCTTAAACATTCCCTTAAATCATGCTTCATGACTTCCTATTAATTAGCCTCCATGTCCCTTCCACTTTCCCTATTCATTTCTCCACTAATTTGGCCTCCAAATTCCTATTAATTTGCCTTCACCTTCCCTTCCAATTTGTCCTTGATTTATGCATTCCTTTTTGTGCTTCCAATTTGTCATAATTATGACAAATTTCCATGTTGCACACTAACTTGCCTTTTCTTGCATTTTGGCTCTTAACTCTATAAATTGAGCCTTTTGCACTAATTTGTTTAACCACACTTTGAATGATAATTTACTCCTAGTATTCTCAATATTTTCTTTCAAGATATCATAGTGCATTTCAAGGACTTTTCAAGAGCTACATCCATCCATACTTTGGAGAAGAAAGGAGAACATGGGAACAATTGGTTGAATGAGTTTTATTGCTTTAATTCCTTTACTTTCAAGTAGTTTTCATGATGAGATTGAGTTCGAATTTGCATATTGTTGAAAGTTTGTGGTTGCCTTTTGATATGCTTTCTAATTAACCCTAATTTTGATCTTACATTTGGTGAACCCGACATGAACATCTCATTTTGATAAATTTTCATGTTTTGTGCATTTTTAGGGTCCTGGAAGGTTGTTTAAGACCTCAGAAGTGAAGCTACGTAGTTGGTAGCTAGAACTGCTCGCTTGGGGCCTAGAACTGCATAGTTGGTCATGGGAATTGCGCAATTGGAGTGATAGTTTTGCTTTTTAGCTTATCTTATTTTTGCATTATGTGTCTCACTTTATCTGTTCCTAATCAGTGTTAAGGGTCTAAAATGAACTTCAATTACATGTATCTCAATTTTTAAGGACCTAATGAACCCTCATATTTCATTTTGGAGTACCTAAAATGAACATCACATTTCAATTTTCTTAGAAGCAATGAACCCCATCTAGTCAAGATCTAATCAAACAAATCAATTTCAATTGGTCAAATTTCCTAAAGGTTTTTCAAAATTTTGCAATCTAGCTTGACTAGGGGTTAAAATTGATCAATTACATTCCTAATTCTACAAATTAATAGGTCAATAAACCCTAATTTTGCAAATTTGAATGTTTCTATGGTTAATTAGCCATTTACAGTTAGAGAAAAGGTTTTAAAACATTGTTTTTGGTACCTGATTGCAGAATTGCGCACTTGGGGCCTAGAGTTGCGTAGTTGGTCTCTGGAGCTGTGCAGTTGGTAAGAGAACCTGTGCAGTTGGTCCACTAAACTGCGCAGTTGGTAAGTGTACAGTTTGTTTTCATTGAAAGTTTGGATCATTTACTATCATTTGTCAGTTTTAGGACTTAGGGTAGCAAATTTTTTTGTTACTAATGCCCTATTTTTAGCTGATGACATTTGTTAAATGAAGACATACTTAGAAACTACTAACACATTTGATGTAGGACATGTGACGAAGACCTTGTGTGTCTTCTAAAACAATAATTTGTGTGTTTTGTAGTTAGCAAACACTTAGTTTGGTGCACTAAAATGAACTTTTTATTTTGAGTGTTTGGTGTGTCTTCATATTTGTAATCCCAAAGAATTATATGGACGTATCCTCTCCCCTTGCCTTCACGGATCTTGGGTGAAGAGAAATTCATATAATTCTTTTAGAGAGGCTTTCCTTGGACCAAGGTGTTCACTTTGAATGCCCCAAGGGATGACCTCAAGCGGTAATAGGCCAAAGCCAGGTCTCCATCCAAATCACTATACAAATGCGTGATTGTGACTAATAATCCAATCGACAGTGTGGCTGGATGATAGCTCTCCTCTAGTATCCTAGTGGTGCGTAAAAGCTTGGTTCTTAAGGCTGGGAGACCTCCTGAGAGAGTTTATCACACACCCATTGAACTGGATGTCCTGAACTAAAAATCTTGTTCTAGTTTTCCAAAATCCTTCTATTCACTGATGCAAGGGGTCACCCATACCCGTAAAGACATCCCACACTTTCACGGCTCTTGGTAGAGACAACAGTTCCTTGGGAAGTGATGGCCCTTGGAATTTGAAGCTTGGTGAGTGCACTATAAGGGGGAGCCCATGCTTCCAAGCTTCTAAGTTGTCCACCCTGAGTAGGCATGGTTGAACCTAGTTCAAGTGGGAATTCAGTGGATACTGTCCTTCAAGCCTAGGTTGTAGTTTGTTTGTTCATTTTACAATGGCCATACTTGTTTGGTGTGTCTTGTGTGAGTGAATAAAAAACATTAAGGATACTTTAAACACACTCACCCTCAAATTCAAAAACTTTTCAAACATTCCTAAAGATACCTTGGTCACACATATCCTCATTTTGCAAAATCCTTATTGACACAATAAAAATCTTCGTGAACCTAAGTTGGGAACCTTATGGCATGATTAGGAGTCCTCATTTTGCATAAGTCCTTCACATTTGCATATTGCATAGCATAAGCCTCATTTTATATTTCCTTAGTCCTCATTTTGGATGTCCTAACCTTCATTTTGCATGTCCTAGTTTGCATTAATCATTTTCAAATCCTTGCATTTAGACCATTTTTTGAAAGTCTTCATAATAGTCCTTGCATATAGAACCCTTCAAATCTTTTGAAATAATAAAAAAAAAATCTGAACAAAATGAAAATCTTAGTCTTACCTTATGTTAGTGGATATGGGATCTTGACTTTGTTGGTCCTCTTTCAAATCTTTTGTCAATTTTATCCTTCTTTTTAATCAACCCTACCTATGTCTTGGAGGGTTTGATTTGGTCCTTTTTATGTTTTCAATCTTTTTTTTTTTCAAAGTCAAGATCCAATATCCAATATCATAAGGTTATACTCCTAGGTTTAAATTTTCCAAGATTTTTCATTTTCAAGAAATTTCAAACCCTAGTTTGCATACCATAGTTTAAACCAAAATCCTTAAGTCAAGTTGCATAACCCTCAGCTTTGCATAGCATTTCCAAAATTCCAAAAGGCCTAAAAACACAATTTCACTTTGCATTATCATATTCCTAAATTTTTCCAAAGAAAATCCAAAAAAATCTTGCATATCCATAAGTCCTTGCATATCCAAATTGCATTAACATTTTCCTTTATTCCCAAAAAAAGACAAAAACATATCACATTTGCATATAGATATCATGCCAGTCTTCACAAGGTCCTAAATGTTTAAACAACAACAAAATAATTACATACCCATGTCCATGTCACAAGGTGAGTCTCAACCTCAATTTGACCCAAGACAAGCTATGACATTTCAACAAGTGGACCCAATTTCCTATGACTCAAGACATGTCACATATCCACAAGTCCCTTCAAACATCCAAACACTTCCTAATGTGAACCAAAGCGAAGATATATGTAACATGGGGTACCCAAACAATACTTCACCAAGCCATGGTATGATTCAATGGGGTCCCCCTCCTAATTTTGAACCTATCTTTGTACCATTGCAACCAGGATATGGAAGTGTCCCAAGCACACCTCGAGAAGAAGAACACAAGACATTTGGTCAAATACCTCAAGAATCCTTTGAATCCGGATTTTTTATAGAACAAATATATGATCCTCAAAATGCTTATGATACAAAACACTCATCAGATACCTCATTTGAGTCAGAAGATTCTCATGCTAGTCATCTTTCGTTTAAAGATTTACCTACAAATCAGATTGATGAGGCAATAAAAGATAAGAAACTCCAAATAATAGTGGATTACATTGTAACACAAAATCCGATGCATTTCTTGGATGTATTGAAGAAGACAAACCCTCAATTAATGTTGGAAGAACAAACGCAAGAACAACCTATCTCAGAAGAACAACAACCTTTAATTAATTGTGATCAACAAAAGGGAAAGAAAAATTTGGAAGATCCAACTACAAAGGTAATACAAAGAAGATCACGACATGAATTATTTATTAAAATCCCTCAACAAAATACCTTTGAACAAAGTAACAACCCTTTGTTTAATACAACATCTTCTCTTGGAATAGTTGGTGGTGATAACACTCTGAGGACATACTCACAAAGAACATTAAGGTTGGATTTCAAGCAAGAGATGCAAAAGAATCAACAAGTAAAAGAACCATTCTCTTTCTCTTTGGGGATGCCAATGTACCTTCTTTGGAAGAAATAAATAGTATAAAGAGTGGTCCTCTACTATTGACTTATCCACAAATGCAAGAGCAAGTTTCAAATGCTACACAAATACCAAATATTGATACCTCAAAGGTATCCAAAGTTCAAATAAAAGATGCATCTCGTGTAACAACTACAAGCATATTGAATGAGCCCAAGAAAAAGAGCATCATTGATATCACTCCTATTCCTCCCAAAGTGATACAACATATAAGTACAACACAACAAATGAATGTTTCTACACTACAACAAGCTGCAGTGTCATATCAAGTACCTATCTCACAACAAGCTTCAACATCATATCAGGTACCTATAACACAACAAGTTTCAATACCATATCAGGCATCTTCCATACAACAACAAGAATCTCTATGGAAATAGGAACAAGCACAAGTTAATATGATATCTCAGCAAAAGCAAAGCAAATCCAAGAACAAAGTTATAGATCTCAGTGAGATATTTGCTCCATTAGGACTCTATCAAGAATCCAAGCAACAGAAAAATAGGTACAAAAAGAGTTACAACGTCAAGTGGGTCAAGGATCTTATCCTTCATACAATGCTCAACACCCACCTAAAATGCAACACCAATTCCAACACCAATATTTTGTACCACAAACTCAAAAACAATAGTTTTTACCACAAACTCAATATCAGTATACTCAACAGCAAAAGTTTGTGCCGCAAACTCAACATCAGCAAACTCAATAGTTACAATTTATGCAACAACAATTTGTACCACAATTTCAACAGCATCAATTTATACCACAAGCTCAACATCAACAATTTGTGCAGCAAGCTCCACAACAACAGATTCCACTACAGGCACAACAAACACAACTCTTGCAATATCCTCAACAACAAGTTGTTCCAGGACCTCAACAACAATAGTTTATACAAAGATCTCAACAAAAAGTTATTCTAGGATCTCAACAAAAATAATTTGTGCATAAACCTCACCAACAATAAGTCATTCCAGAATCACAACAACAACAATTTTTACAAAGACCACAACAACAGTTTACTCAGAGACTTTAGCAACAACCATTTACACAACAATATTAGTAGGTGCCACAACATTATGAATAAGTGCCACAACAATATCTACAATCCTATCAGCATCAAGTAGAAGATCCACAACCGTAAACACAATATCAACCTCAACAGATTCCTCAAAAACCTCTTTGGATCCAATTGGGAAATAAGGCAAAACCTCCAATACTCCAACATGATGTAGTATCTATAGCATCCTTAGAAGTAGAGACTCCCAGAGTTGAAAAAAAAATGAGGCAAGGTCCTTCTCCTAATGAGAATATAGTTCAACAAGTCAAGTGTTTGTGGAAACAAGTTGAAGCATATGAAATGAAGCATAAAAAGATATACTATACACAGAGAGATTTGTGTCCAAATCCATTTGCCAAAGATTTATATATGCCTCCTTTTCCAACAAATTTTGAAGTCCCCAAATTTGAGAAATACAGAGGAAAAGGCAATCCAATTGATCACATTTGAGAGTTCTCTACATCTTGCATAGAATTGAGCCAAGAGAAAACATATCTCATGTGTCTTTTTCCTCTTAGCCTTGGTGGAAAAGCAATAGAATGGTATTCTAAACTGCCAGGGAATATAAGGTCCTGAAATAAATTGGCAGGAAAGTTCATATCTCACTTTGCTTTTAATATCTCACATGAGGTTACATTATCAGATATCTGTGCAACAAAACAAAAGGTAGGAGAATCCTTCATGACATTCTTGCTATGTTGGAGAAGTTTGATTAGTCAATGTCCCTTTGACATTCCAGAAGAACAACAAGTGACACTCTTCATTGAGAACTTGGTGCCTGGATTAATGTATGAGCTGAAAATAAAGAGTCCAAGCACCATTGAAAAACTTATGAGAAAAGGAGTCAGTATTGAAGATGCTCTTATCCGCAAAGGAATTATCAAGATTAATAAGGACAATAACAATACCGACACATCTAGTGAGAAGACAAAATTTTGGTCCCGAAATAAAAATGTTACAAATGATGGCATTGTGGTGCACACATAGTAAATAATGAACAAGGAAAGCTCAGCCTCAAAGGTTCCAGTCACATAAATACACATATGTCAACTCAGGCAATACCTCCAACATCAAATCAACCATAGAGAATTGAAGATGTACAAAAAAATCAACAGCGTTGACCTCTATAGAATAGAGACAGACCATAGAGGAAGTTCACACCATTGGGTGAACCAATTGATTCGGTGTTGCGACAATTACTTCAGAACAATTTTATTCAATTACCTGAGATTCGAAGCGAACCTACAGAGAAACCCGCATGGTGGGATGATAATAAATACTATGAATACCATCGATCTAAAGGTTACAAGACAGCCTCATTCTTTCAATTGAAACATTTGGTACAAAATCTTATCGATCAAGGCTTAATTAAAGTATAACCTCCTGCTAGCTCTTCTAATGTTGATCACACTATTTTCAAAGATGCTTTGATTGACCATGAGAAAGACAAGGCATCTAGCTCAAATTCAAATTCAAGATCCGATGTCAATTACACCTGAACTGGTCATGATTATATCCTAAATTGTGTTTCTGAGTCCGATTCTAGTATTTCAACCATTACTTTCAAGAATACAAATCCCCAATGTGTAGTTACCACCCGTCGTACCAAGATTATTGTACCTGGAGCCCCTTCCAAATCTTGAATCCCTATTGAGTATAATCTTGTTGACCAACTTGGAAAAACCCCTGCCTAGATCTTGATCCTTGAGTTATTGTGTATATCCCCCCAACATAAAGAGATCTTAGATAAAGCCCCAAAAGAATTTGTGGTCCCAAATGACATCGATATTTCCCAGTTTCAGGCTATGGTCGGGCACTTTTCCATATCCCAGCATGTCACTTTTTCCCCAGATGATATACCCAAAGACAAAATCGATCATAATGATCCTTTACACCTTGAAGTTTTTGTCCATAATTGTAAGGTTAGATGAGTCATGATAGATGGTGGAGAAGGACTTAATATCTTTTCCTTGAAAGTTGTGATTGGTCTAGGTTACACAACAGATGATATTGATGCTTCTAGAAGAATTACAATCAAATAATATGATGACGTTGAATGTCCTTCTAAAGGAGTCATCGTGTTTCCCATCAGAGTTGGTCTAGCAACTCACAAAACTTTGTTACAAGTCTTAGATATGGATCTTCCATATAACATGATTTTGGGACGTTCTTGGATCCATGCTATGAAAGCGGTCCCTTCTACCTATCACCAGTGCTTGAAATTTTCACATAATGGCACAAATCACTATCCTAGGAGATCTAAATCCTTTCCAATTCTGTGCCAATTTGAGGGATGTCCCAGTACAACAAGTCCCTCTCAACAGTGAAGCTTCACCAAGCAATTCATCTAAATATGTTGATCCTTCTACTCTTACAAGATTAAACCAAGGAAAGCTAAAAATTGAAGACAAAGATTGTGGAGAATACTCTATGTCTTAAGCTTTTCACATCGGGAATTTACCTCTTTCCCCCAAATCATATGGAAAGCCACACCTGTTACAAAAATCACAACCTGCGAGCACACTAAAAATTGCTCCCTCTACTACATTCACCAAGTGGGGTGGCTTGCAGGATGAGCATGTATATGAGAATGTATCCACATGGGCTCATAAAGACAATTCAAAATTTGTTCACATTCCTACTGAAAAGTATGGTCCTGGTTTTACAATTATGCAGAAAAAAGGCTATGATGGTAGTAGTGGCCTTGGAATACATAAACAAGGAATTATTGAGCCTATTGAAGAAAAAGGATGACCTCCTAATATTGGACTTGGATTTAGATCTTTGAAAATTGGTTCCTCATGTACCAAGTTACCCTTGTGTGAAAACGTGAATGTTTTTAGCGATGACAAGGCATCCGAGGACACTCGACCTGAAATGAATAATTCCAACGAATGGGAATGGGCCTCCTGTTCTTCCAGCCCATATGCCCTAGACTGTATCTTTACCAATCCCAATGACCTACCACTTGAAGACAAACATGTTGACAATACCCCACCACAAAAAACTTGTCCTCAAGCCTGGATCAAAACTTTTTGGGATCCTAGTCCTTATAATTATGAAGATGAACACAAAGAAACCATTGACACTGATATTTATCTCTTGACACTTACACTTGGTTCCCAAGACATTTGCAATATTGACAATGACATCCCTTTAGTATACCCTGAACTAATAGATTGGGATCAACATGGACCACCGAGCTTAGATCGCTTCGAAAATGATGAAGCTATAGTGGAATTTTTTGAGCTTAGGGAAGGTATGCCATTAGGAGATCATAAAGTATGATTCTCCATTGATCTAGACACTACAACCTATTTTGGGGAGTCAACTCCCTCTTCTAGTCGCAAAAGTGAAAAAGAAATAAAAAATGAAAAAATTAGGTCTTCTGTTGAAAACCAAAAGGTGCCATTAGACCACCAAAAAGTAAAAATAAAGGACGTATCTGAAGGTGAAAACCTCTCTAAGGTGCCTGAGGATGGAAGAGTGGACATACCCCCGCAAAAATAAAAATCAGTTCTATTGATAGAAAAGACATAAGAGATAAATTTGGGAACTTCCAGTGATCAGAAAATCATACACTTTGAACCATCACTATCTCAAGAAGAAAATGATCAGTTCTTGCAATTCTTCATCACAAGACAAATCAAATTTGCATGGTCCTACACAGATATGCCTCGACTAGATCCTGAATTGGTTCTTCATCATTTTACACTACAACCAAGAGCTAAACCAGTCAAACAAAAATTAACAAAAATGCATCCACAAATAGCTCTTCTAGTCAAAGCAGAACTCAAGAAATTGTTGGATGTTGGATTTATTAGAACTATTGATTATGCCGACTGGATTTCCAATTTAGTTCATTTCAGTAAAAAAACTGGGGGCATCATAATATGTACATATTTTCATGATCTAAATAAATCATGTCCCAAAGATGATTTTCCATTACCAAACATTGATATCATAATAGACATGACAGCTGGATACAAGATGCTATCATTGATGGATGGCTTCTCTGGATACAACCAAATTAGAATTTCTCCTGAAGACCAACCCAAGATGGCTTTCACATGCGCTTGGGGCACTTATTGTTGGAATTTCATGCCCTTCGGCCTCAAAAATGTCGGAGCTACATATCAGCGAGCGATGACTACCATTTTTCATGACTTCATGCATGTATTAATGGAGGACTTGTGTACAATATTTTGTACCTTCATAGAGTTAGTATTGACAAATAAATCAAATAGAAACTAAGTTACCACAATTAGAAAATCTATTTAGAAAATAAATGAGCAATTAAGCACTCTATGGCTCTCTAACTAGGTATGTTAATGTTGAAGCTCTCAGCAAGCCTCCATTAATGACAGTCCTAGAATGAGAAATGAATGATAAGATAAGCTAATTAATTCAATTTCAAATTGAAATGCTCAATTAACTTCTAAATTACCTTTCTAGCTATAATTCTCAAGAGGTTAGATGCAATTATCAGATTTGTGGATTGAATTATGAGTGAATTTAGCCTTGCTTTTATAGGATTTGGCAAGGGTAGGGGGTGTAGTTTGATTTGATCAAGGTTGAGTTGGGGTTAAGTCCTTGGTCCCACCCTTTGGAGACAATTTAAATATTATGTCCTCAAAGCTTGGGACAAGAAGGCAAGATGAGTGGACAAAATGTTCTTTCAATTTGAGTGATTGAGATTCATTTTGGCTTGATCCATGCGAGCTCTTTTATTAAATCCTATTGGTTGAGGCTTTTTCCTCCCATGTGGGTTTGAGAGAAAATAGGACTTAATTAATTAAATTTAATTAATTTTTTTAGCCATGTGCACCCCTTGAGTGGGTTGATTTGATTTAAATCAAACTACACAATTAATTGAATTAATTGCACATTGATTTAATTTATCATGATTTGATAGGTTTTAATTGATCTTTATGGCTTTGATTTTTAATTAAATTGAATTGAAGCTTGATTTTAATTTTGATTGGCTAAATGCTCATTTTGATTCAACTGCCCTGATTTTGCCTTTATTAATCACTTGAATGATCTTGTCCACTTTTCGGTAATTAGAAATGCCCCTCTTTGAGTTGACATGCAACACTTGTCAATTCAAAGAATGTCTTGATTTTGATAAAAGGTCCTGATTCTGTCGATGGTCGATCTTGATGTTTGATACGAGATGCAGATTCTGATGATAAGATTGATGCAGTTCTGATTGATTTTGATTAATTTTATGTCCTAATGATCCATTTGATGTTAGATTTCTTGATATTGTACTTAATTTGATTCGATTTGATGTTTGATGCCCCTTTCGATTGATAAGTGAAAAATTTTCTGATACAAGATTGAGCTTTGATTTGATGTTATGCCTATGATTCGATGATCCTGATAATTCGAGTATATGCCCCCTCGGGAAATAAATCAAAATGATTTTGGATGATTTGGTTGAGAATGGGAAATTTTGATTTGTTTCCTGATATAGAAATTTGGAAATGCCCCGATCATGAGAGGATTTGATGAGAAAAGATTTGATTGATAAGATGTTGATGTTCTAGATAAGTTGATGATGGTTTGGTATCATTTGATGCCAGTCAGAATCACTTGTTTGATGTTGATGTCAATATGATAGGATAATTTGATGGGTTGATTTTTCGCTCTCAAGATCTAGAGAGACAAAACAATTATTTTCCTTCCTCACGGTATAGAGTTAGGAGATTTGATGTGCTCAAGATGAGCGAATGGATGATAGGATAACTTGATTGACATTACATGATCAATTGGATGATTTGACTGATTGATTTTTGATATTATATGATTAGATGTTTTGATGATACAGGGTTGATTGGATTTTCTCAGGATGCAAAATAGGGATTGATAGAAGAGAAGGTGATGAATAGAATTAGGTTGCCCCCAGTTGATCAACATGATTGATTATTGATGATGTCCTTGATGAAGCATGAATCATTTTATGGATCATGATTTACATGTACTTGTATCTTGATGATGTTGATGTACCTTTGATTATCAGATTGAGAATGATTTTTGATGATGGATATTTCAGACATTGATGATGTTGGTCAAGACTTTGATTATATATTGATGGACATTTGATGATGTTGATCAAGATTTTGATTATATATTGATGGACATTTGATGATTTAGATTGCAATAGATTTGATGATGGACCATTGATGATATCATTGATCTTTTGATGTATCTTGATTTGGTCTTTTGATCATAATAACTCCACCCCCTTTAGCTTTCCTTACATATATTGAGAAAAAGGATCCACCCATGCAAACTAACATGCAATTAATCTATATGGATGCATCTAGCTGTCACTATTCAAAATTAGGAAGCTTATTTTCATCATCAAGCTTTTGGAACATGAAATTGGTACAACCCTCACTAGTTCAACCATGATGATATGAATACCTCTTTCCTTAGATTTTAACAATTTCAAGTAAACAGGAAAATAATTGATCCCTTTCATATACAAATGTCCTCGATGATTCTTTGATGATCATCTCATTAGACGGATTCACATACTACTATGAATCAACCCGACAAGTACTCAAGAAAAATCAAGAAAATATCATGTCTTCATCATTGCTCATCTAGTCAACCATCATCGATTTGCTAAAAAGACATGATTTCACCAATCAAATAATCACTGTAAACATTTTTGCTTTTGTTTGTAGATCCATATTTCAAAAAATTCATCCACTTTGATCTTTAGTTATGTTTAAGCTTTTTAGATTTTGATCTGATTTGTTGTTTGAAGATTTTTTTATTTGATTAAGCTTTTTAGATTTTGATTTGATTTGTCAAATGATTTTGTTTAGATCAAGTACTTGGATGTTTGAAATGTACTATTAATCAATAAGTTCAAGTGTAGCAATTTTTCAATTTTGATGCAATGATTTTGAGCCAACTTGTGTCTATTTTGATAAGCTTATTGAATCTGGATTGGTGCCCCTGGTTTGATTTAGCATAGATCATGCTTTGATGGGCAATGCAACTTTTGAGTGTTTACTTAAGATTTGCAATTTTTAGATTTTTAGATTTTATCTTTCAATTTTTTTTTGGCTTTTTAAAATATTTTGGATTTTTTTGGATTTTTAGAGATTTTTGATGTTTTGTATTTTTTGGATTATTTGAGGAACATTTTCACATTTTTTTTAATAGATTTTTAGAGATTACTAGTTGTCAAACAAGATCACATTGAATTTGTCCCCAATGTCTAGCAAGGTATAGGACATGAAAGATGGATTTGCAAACTGATGATTCACTAATGAATAGGCAATGATGGATGAAGTAGGTGTGTTACCCATAGGACCATCTCCTCAAGATTATCCAAGCTAGGGAAAAATAATATCTCAATATAGGCCAATGATGTGGTGTTGGATAGCATATGGAATAATGACTTGGTGTCATGACAATGGTCCAAAGGAGTGGACATATCAAGAGAGTTTTCTAACATTCTTTTTTCATTTCTTGTATTCTTCATTTGGATCAAGATCAAGGCATAAATGTGCATAGGGTCACACAATCATGATAAAGGGGTGGTGAAGGCTATGAGTGAATGGTTTGGTATTATGGGAAGGCTTCTTAGAAATAATGAAGTCAGATTTAGGATAAGCAAGATCATGATAAGGTAGCGTGAATGCAACAAGTGAATAAGTTGATGAATAGGATAACACATGCCAAGATACTTAATGCTCATGGATATGTTCAACCTTGTCAAGATCAAAGGTGAAAGATGGAATATGGATGCAAGTGAGATCAATGGTAGAAAGATGGAGGATATTATGGATGAATCTTGCCCCCAAGTGTAGAGTGCAAGAGAGAGGAATTACGCATGATGCTTGTTTGTCAGGTTTTCATCATGGTACTTATCCAAGATTCCAGAAGAAGTGGTTTTCACCATAGGATGGCTTTCCTTTCTTTTCTTTTCTTTTTTTTTTTCTCTTTTTGGATGGACTCAAGCCTCATTCTCTTTGTATACTCCTTGATAGGGTATGATATGATGGGTCAAGGCCGCTGAAAGGTATTATCAAAGATGTTGATAGGGTGGTAGAAAGGTGATATGGTGGATAAGGTAAAGGGTGGCTAAAGATTTATGCAATGGATTGGATAATGGAAATGGAAGGATAATGAATGAGAGGATAATAAGTATTTCCATGTGTAGGTGTGAAAAAAGGAATGGAAGGATAATGAATAGGAGGATAAGAAGTATTATCAAGATCAACATTGATACACACCTTGAAGGGTAGTGGAATAATGGAAACAAAAATGGGTGAGATAGCTTGAGACTTTGATGTAAGAGAGGATACAGATCTTGGGACACAAGGACCCAAAATGGATGGATAAGATGGAATGTGTTTGGGAGAATGTGGAGTGGAATCCTTTGGAAGCTTGAATGTTAACTTTGATTTCTCTTTTGTGTGTAAGTCCTTCAAAAGTGACTTGAGAATCCACACTTTCTTTGATTTTTCTTTCCTTTTGGATGCTTTAGAATGCATTTCTTCGATGAGGGATTTAGGAACCCATATTTGCTTTGATTTTTCTTTTTTCTTGATGGACCTTTATGGTCTCTTGAATTTTTCTTTTTTTCTTTCATTCACATGTTGATTATATGGGACATGGTGATCTTCATACATAAGTGGATTCTTGATTTTCTGATTCTTATGTTGCGCATTCAAATTTCTTCCAAAGGACTTGGGATTGGTGGATGAATAAGGTTGATATGGATGGGTTGATATGGAGGATTGACATGGATGGGTGCTTGTTTTCTCAAGTATGTATGTCTTTGTTGATCTTGATACATGGTAAGGTAAGGGGATGGTGGGATAGGGATGGTAGGAAAGGTTGATGGAGGAATGTAAGGGCCCAATATGGATTTGGAGGATGTATAAGGTTTCAAGTTTGGGATATAGGGACCAAGGATGGATTTGGAGGATGTATAAGGTTTCAATTTTTGGATATAGGGACCAAGGATGGATTTGGAGGATGTATAAGGAATATGCTTATGCACAAATGGAGGTAAATGGGATGTGGAGGGATATCAACATCTTTATTGTGAGCTGCATGGCCAAGGCTTTCATCTTTCAAATTTATCTTTGTACGAATAGGCTTATATGTAGCTTTGATAAGAGTGACTTTGATAGGAGCATTCGAAGCTTGAGATAGATATGGAGGCTTATGAAAAGTGGATGTTGGGGTACTTTGATCTTGACAAGGATCTTTTGATAGCCTAGGAAGAATAATTTTCTTTTGATTTTCAATAAGTTCATTAGAGATGGAAGGAATACCTCGATATTTCTTAGGAGATGGGTATGATATAGGAAGTGAAGGAATATGGGATGTTTGAGGTAGAAGGGTATCTTTTTTAAAGAAATTGAAGGGTATGAAGGATTCATCATGGGATTCTTGGTATATGGGATTTTGGTCAAACATAGTGTTAGGATTAACAAGGCATAAATAAAAATTACATGCAAATATAACCGATATCAAAAAATAATAAACCACAGAGAAGAGAACATAATACACAAAGATTTAACGTGGTTCACCCAATCCCTGGGCTACGTCCACCAACAGTGAGTCTAATATTATTATTATCCATTGATTACAACCTGATTACAATCTGTAATCCCTTACAGCTCAATTCTGCCACAAGTACTAAAATCATACATTATGAAATCCCTAACCCTAAGCCTTATTATACAATATTTTGCCACTTAAAGGTTATAATGAGTTACAATATGTCGGCCTCAAAAAAATTCATGAGGTTGGGAGGAATAGTGTACAATACTTTCCTGGATAGTACTTTCCTTATCAGTCACCACAAGCTAACACATAGGATAAGGAGGGATATTATCTTGATCTTGATCCTTCATAAGACTTGTTTCTTTACACTTTTGATTAGTCTCTTGACATGGAGCCAATTCTAAGGATGATGTAGGAGTTTGGATCCTCACAAGGGATTCTTGAAGGAATGATGGATGTTCATTTGAAATAGGTACAATAGGCATTGTAGCACATGAAGGCTTAGAGTCTATAACCTTTGAAGCATGAAAGAAGTTTGTAGCAAGATGTAGGTTAGCTTGGATCTCTTTTAGAGGTAGCCCTTGAGAGTATACATAGTCATTATGAAAATTGTTTGGATCTTTGTTTGATGGAGGAATATTGGATAGCTTTGCTTCTATACGAAATGGAGGAATGGTGTAATAGGTGAAAGCTATAAGAGGACCACTACTAGACGTGTTCATAAGTTTGATCTTGCTTGAGAGTAGTATCTTCATTAGATGATCCATTAGGATTTTCAATTTCAATTAAGTCATCATCAATAAGATTTTGGATTTTGTGTTTCAACTCCATGCAATCTGAAGTTTCATGCTCATTATGTCTATGATATGCACAATAGTTACTCAAAAAGATAAAACCACATGAAGTGATTTGAGGCAACGTGATGAGATCATTTTCAAGAAGTTTTTCCAAAGCCGATTCGTATGAAATTCCCAAAGGAGTAAATGATCTATCCCAAGGATATTTGGATGTATTTGTATTTCTCAAAGAGTTGTCATATGATGAATATTGTTGAGATGGGACTAATTCCTCTTGATTTCCTTGATCAAAGATGAAATTCTCTTGATATTTTGAAATAGGTTCTTCATCAAATATTGGTTTATCATTAGGATATTCTTTTTGATCAAATTTTGAATTATCAAAGATATGGCATTCATGATGTTTTTCTTGATCATAGAGGTAAGGAAACAATGTTCTTAATGAGAATTGGTTGGATAATGTTTCCATTTCTTTTTCCATTTCTTTAACTCTTGTGAATAGAATATTCTTTTGAATCTTTATTGTTAATTGATTTTTGGATCTTAATGGATGTTTTCTTTTTGTAATCAAAGACCTTCAAGCACAACACAATAATTTTATCAATTATCACAAGAAATTCTTCGAAGCAATCTACCTAAGGTCAAATTTGGCTTTTAAATGTCTCTAATGAGGTAGGCTTGCTAATTTATCAAGGTATTTAATCAAGATTCTGTTCAAATTGGATATTAAACTTTCATCCTCCAAGTATATTAAGAGGCTTCCCACCATCGGTATGTTAGAGTTTTGCACAATCCTGAAGGACTACTCGAGGAAGTTCAAAAATTTAACACCTTTTTGTCACACACCCCATTAAGGATGCATGTATTTCTTTTTATAATGGGTTGGATGATCACGGCAAAGGTGATTGTATCCCACTTTGGGCTGTCCCTCTCATCGGGCTCATTAAGGAAAATCTCAGGAGGCGAGCCCAACTATTGATCTAGCATGTTCATTTGAAAGCAAGAAAATGGAGTGAAGAAATAGGTTGTGGGAGTTTGATTCACCAAAAAGGTGAAGAGCATATCTCTATCTACTTCTCATTTCCCAAACACAATTAACAATGTTCAATTTCCAACCCACTAACTAGTGATAATCAAGTATTGCTACTCTTTTATACAAACAAGGGGTTTATTTGATTATGTGCTTGATTTCCTTAACCTTTCTTTAAATCAAGAAATTTTGACACTTTTGGCATTTTGATTCACTAAAAGAAGTGAAGAGCATAGGCCTAATATCAAAATTTCTCAAACAATAATAGGTTGTTTTTACTTACTAGATTTTGAAAACAACAAAGCCACAATTTAAGCAAAAAAAATGACTAATTTTTAGGATTACCTCGTTTCGATGCTAGAAAAGGCTAGGGGCATTTTTTATTGATTTTGCAATTTTATGCTTACCTAGTGGCGATTGTTCCTTTCCAATGTGCTTTTCCTCCAACAAGTTAGTCAACACAACCAGCAAAAGTGAAGAAAACAAGATAAAATTGAATCTAAAGCCATATTTGTCAAATTTAAGAAAAACTTGATTAAGGTGAATAAATCCAATTCAATGAAACAAATTTTGCCTTATATGCTTCTAAAACTTTTAGATAATGTTCATGTACCTTGTTTTCTTGTTGAGAATCCTCAAGAACCAGCTTAATGTGAGCAATGTTCTCCTCTTTGATCTTCTTTGTTAAGGCTTTTCCCTCACTATTGAATCTCCTTTCTGGTTTTTTTAATTCTTCTGTGATCAGTCATCCTGCAGAGACATAGAAATCATTTTCTGATAGTCAGATTATGAAAATTTTCAATTTAAGAAAAAGTGCTATTTAAATGTTTGAAAGCGCTATTTAAATGCTTGAAAGCACAATTTAAATGCTTGAAAGTGCAATTTAAATGCTTGAAAGTGCTATTTAAATGCTTGAAAGCGCTATTAAAATGATTGAAAGCACTATTTAAAATGATTGAAAGCATTATTTAAATGCTTAAACATGTTGTGGATTAGATTAAAAGCGCTGCAGAAATATTTAAAAGTGTTGAAACAAAGATCAAAAGTGATGTTAAACTTAGCAAATGTGTGAAGAAAACTATAAAAGTGCTGGATAATGGATCAAACACGTTGGCTAGTTAGGGAATAAGCGCTGATAGAAATTTAGATAGAAGCCAGAAAGAATCGAAAGAGTTGTTTCTCTATGCAAAGGCACACAACTTTGCCGTGGAAGCAATGTTACAGTGCTCAGAAGCGTTGTTTAACTGCTCAAACACATTGTTTAAAGTCTCCGAAGCACTGTTTCACTTGCAAGACAGAGAGCTTAACATGCAAAAAATGAATAAAAATGAAATTTACGGATTTTTAGAAAGTGAAGCCTAGTGCCCCACGGTGGGCACCATTTTGTGTACTAGAATTTGTACCTTCATAGAGTCAGTATTGACAAATAAATCAAACAGAAATTTAGTTACCACAAATAGAAAATCTATTTAGCAAATAAATGAGCAATTAAGCACTCTATGACTCTCTAACTAGGTATGTTAATGTTGAAGCTCTCAACAAGCCTCCATTAATGACAGTCCTAGAATGAGAAATGAATGATAAGCTAAGCTAATTAATTCAATTCCAAATTGAAATGCTCAATTAACTTCTAAATTACCTTTCTAGCTATAATTCTCAAGAGGTTAGATGCAATTCTCAGATTTGTGGATTGAAATATGAGTGAATTTAGCCTTGCTTTTATAGGATTTGGCAAGGGTAGGGGGTGTAGTTGGATTTGATCAAGGTTTAGTTGGGGTTAAGTCCTTGGTTCCACCCTTTGGAGATAATTTAAATATTGTGTCCTCAAAGCTTGGGACAAGAAGACAAGATGAGTGGACAAGATGTTCTTTCAATTTGAGTGATTGAGATTCATTTTGGCTTGATCCATGTGAGTGTTTTTCTTAAATCCTATTGGTTGAGGCTTTTTCCACCCATGTTGGTTTGAGAGAAAATAGGACTTAATTAATTGAATTTAATTAAATTTTTTAGCCATGTGCACCCCTTGAGTGGGTTGATTTGATTTAAATCAAACTATACAATTAATTGAATTAATTGCACATTGATTTAATTTATCATGATTTGATAGGTTTTAATTGGTCTTTATGGCTTTGATTTTTAATTAAATTGAATTGAAGCTTGATTTTAATTTTGATTGGCTAAATGCTCATTTTGATTCAATTGCCTTGATTTTGCCTTGATTAATCACTTGAATGATCATGTCCACTTTTCGGTGATTACAAATGCCCCTCTTTGAGTTGACATGCGATGCATGCCGATTTAAAGAATGTCTTGATTTTGATAGAAGGTCCCGATTCTGTCAATGGTCGATCTTGATGTTCGATACGTGATGCAGATTCTGATGATAAGATTGATGCAATTCTGATTGATTTTGATTAATTTGATGTCTTGATGATCGATCTGATGTTAGATTGCCTGATATGGTACTTGATTTGATTTAATTTGATGTTTGATGCCCCTTTCCATTGATAAGTGAAATTTTTTTTGATACAAGATTGGGCTTTGATTTGATGTTATGCCTCTGATTCAATGATCTTGATAATTTGAGTATATGCCCCATCGAGAAATAAATCAAAATGATTTTTGGATGATTTTGTTGAAAAAGGGAAATTTTGATTTGTTTCCCGATATAGAAATTTGGAAATGCCCTGATCATGAGAGGATTTGATGAGAAAAGATATGATTGATAAGATGTTGATGTTCTAGATAAGTTGATGATGGTTTGGTATCGTTTAATGTCAGTCAGAATCACTTAGTTGATGTTGATGTCAATCTAATAGGATAAGTTGATGGGTTGATTTTTCGCTCTCAAGATCTATAGAGACAAAATAATGATTTTCCTTCCTCACGATATAGAGTTAGGAGATTTGATGTGCTCAAGATGAGCAAATGGATGATAGGATAACTTGATTGATGTTAGATGATAGATTGGATGATTTGACTGATTGATTTTTGATATTATATGATTAGCTATTTTGATGATACAAGGTTGATTGGATTTTCTCATGATGCAAAATAGGGATTGATAGAAGAGAAGGTGATGATTAGGATTAGGTTGCCCCTAGTTGATCAACATGATTGATTATTGATGATGTCCTTGATGAAGCATGAATCATTTTATGGATCATGATTTACATGTACTTGTATCTTGATGATGTTGATGTACCTTTGATGATCAGATTGAGTATGATTTTTGATGATGGATATTTCAGACATTGATGATGTTGGTCAAGACTTTGATTATATATTGATGGACATTTGATGATGTTGATCAAGATTTTGATTATATATTGATGGACATTTGATGATGTAGATTTCAATAGATTTGATGATGGACCATTGATGATATCATTGATCTTTTGATGTATCTTGATTTGGTCTTTTGATGATAATATCTCCACCCCCTTTAGCTTTTCTTACATATATTGACAAAAAGGATCCACCCATGCAAACTAACATGCAATTAATCTATATGGATGCAGCTAGCTGTCACTATTTAGAATTAGGAAGCTTATTTTCATCATCAAGCTTTTGGAACATGAAATTGGTACAACCCTCACTGGTTCAACCATGATGATATGAATACCTCTTTCCTTAGATTTTAATAATTTCAAGTAAACAGGCAAAGAATTGATCCCTTTCATATACAAATGTCCTCGATGATTCTTTGATGATCATCTCATTAGACGGATTCACATACTGCTATGAATCAACCTGACAAGTACTCAAGAAGAAATCAAAAAAATATCATGTCTTCATCATTGCTCATCTAGTCAACCATCATCGATTTGCTAAAAAGACATGATTTCACCAATCAAGTAATCCCTTTGAACATTTTTGCTTTTGTTTGTAGATCCATATTTCAAAAACTTCATCCACTTTGATCCTTAGTTATGTTTAAGCTTTTTAGATTTTGATCTGATTTGTTGTTTGAAGATTTTTTTATTTGATTAAACTTTTTAGATTTTGATTTGATTTGTCAAATGTTTTTGTTTAGATCAAGTATTTGGATGTTTGAAATGTAATATTAATCAATAAGTTCAAGTGTAGCAATTTTTCAATTTTGATGCAATGATTTTGAGCCAACTTGTGTCTATTTTGATAAGCTTATTGAATCTAGATTGGTGCCCCTGGTTTGATTTAGCATAGATCATGCTTTGTTGGGCAATGCAACTTTTGAGTGTTTACTTAAGATTTGCAATTTTTAGATTTTTAGAATTTTTTTTTCAATTTTTTTTGGCTTTTTAAAAGATTTTTGATGTTTTGTATTTTTTGGATTATTTGAGGAACATTTTCACATTTTTTAAAATAGATTTTTAGAGATTACTAGTTGTCAAACAAGATCACATTGAATTTGTCCCCAATGTCTAGTAAGGTATAGGACATGAAAGATGGATTTGCAAACTGATGATTCACTAATGAATAGGCAATGATGGATGAAGCAGATGTGTTACCCATAGGACCATCTCCTCAAGATTATCCAAGCTAGGGAAAAATAATATCTCAATATAGGCCAATGATGTGGTGTTGGATAGCATATGGAATAATGACATGGTGTCATGACAATGGTCCAAAGGAGTGGACATATAAAGAGAGATTTTCTAACATTCTTTTTTCATTTCTTGTATTCTTAATTTGGATCAAGATCAAGGGATCAATGTGGATAGGATCACACAATCATGATAAAGGGAGGGTGAAGGCTATGAGTGAATGGTTTGGTATTATGGGAAGGCTTCTTAGAAATAATGAAGTCAAATTTAGGATAAGCAAGATCATGATAAGGTAGCGTTGAATGCAACAAGTGAATAGGCTGATGAATAGGATAACTCATGTCAAGATACTTAATGCTCATGGATATGTTCAACCTTGTCAAGATCAATGGTAGAAAGATGGAGGATATGATGGATGAATCTTGCCCACAAGTGTAGAGTGCAAGAGAGAGGAATTATGCATGACGCCTGTTTGCCAGGTTTTCATCATGGTACTTATCCAAGATGCCAGAAGAAGTGGTTTTCACCATAGGATGGGTTTCTTTTCTTTTCTTTTCTTTTTCTTCTTTTTTTTTTTCTCTTTTTGGATGGACTCAAGCCTCATTCTCTTTGTATACTCCTTGATAGGGTATGATATGATGGTCCAAGGCCACTGAAAGGTATTCTCAAAGATGTTGATAGGGTGGTAGAAAGGTGATATGGTGGATAAGGTAAAGGGTGGCTAAAGATGTATGCAATGGATTGGATAATGGAAATGGAAGGATAATGAATGAGATGATAATAAGTATTTCCATGTGTAGGCATGAAAAAGGGAATGGAAGGATAATGAATAGGAGGATAAGAAGTATTATCAAGATCAACATTGATACACACCTTGAAGGGTAGTGGAATAATGGAAAAAATAATGGGTGAGATAGCTTGAGACTTTGATGTAAGAGCGGATACAAATCTTGGGACACAAGGACCCAAAATGGATGGATAAGACGGAATGTGTTTTGGAGAATGTGCAGTGGAATCCTTTGGAAGCTTGAATGTTAACTTTGATTTATCTTTTGTGTGTAAGTCCTTCAAAAGTGACTTGAGAATCCACACTTTCTTTGATTTTTCTTTCCTTTTGGATGCTTTAGAATGCATTTCTTCGATGAGGGACTTAGGAACCCACATAAATTTTTTATTTTTCTTTTTTCTTGATGGACCTTTGTGGTCTCTTGAATTTTTATTTTTTTCTTTCATTCACATGTCGATTAGATGGGACATGGTGGTCTTCATACATAAGTGGATTCTTGATTTTCTGATTCTTATGTTGCGCATTCAAATTTCTTCCAAAGGACTTGGGATTGGTGGATGAATAAGGTTGATATGGATGGGTTGATATGGAGGATTGACATGGATAGGTGCTTGGTTTCTCAAGTATGTATGTCTTTTTTGATCTTGATACATGGTAAGGTAAGGGGATGGTGGGATAGGGATAGTAGGAAAGGTTGATGGAGGAATATAAGGGCCCAATATGGATTTGGAGGATGTATAAGGTTTTAAGTTTGGGATATAGGGACCAAGGATGGATTTGGAGGATGTATAAGGTTTCAATTTTTGGATATAGGGACCAAGGATGGATTTGGAGGATGTATAAGGAATATGCTTATGCACAAATGGAGGTAAATGGGATGTGGGAGGGATATCAACATCTTTATTGTGAGCTGCATGGCCAAGGCTTTCATCTTGCAGATTTGTCTTTGTACCAATGGGCTTATATGTAGCTTTGATAGGAGTGACTTTGATAGGAGTAGTTGAATCTTGAGATAGATATGGAGACTTATGAAAAGTGGATGTTGGGGTACTTTGATCTTGACAAGGATCTTTTGATAGCCTAGAAAGAATTATTTTCTTTTGATTTTCAATAAGTTCATTAGAGATGGAAGGAATACCTCGATATTGCTTAGGAGATAGGTATGATATAGGAAGTGAAGGAATATGGGATGTTTGAGGTAGAAGGGTATCTTCTTGAAAGAAATTGAAGGGTATGAAGGATTCATCATGGGATTCTTGGGATATGGGATTTTGGTCAAACATAGGATAAGGAGGGATATTATCTTGATCTTGATCCTTCATAAGACTTGTTTCTTTGCACTTTTGATTAGTCTCTTGACATGGAGCCACTTCTAAAGATAATGTAGGAGTTTGGATCTGCACGAGGGATTCTTGAAGGGATGATGGATGTTCATTTGAAATAGGTATAATAGGCATTGTAGCACATGAAGGCTTGGAGTCTATAACCTTTGAAGCATGAAAGAAGTTTGTAGCAAGATGTAGGTTAGCTTGGATCTCTTTTAGAGGTATCCCTTGAGGGTATACATAGTCATTATGAAAACTATTTGGATCTTTGTTTGATAGAGTAATATTGGATAGCTTTGATTCTATATGAAATGGAGGAATGGTGGAATAGGTGAAAGCTATAAGAGGACCACTACTAGATATGTGTTCATAAGTTTGATCTTGCTTGAGAGTGGTATCTTCATTAGATGATTCATTAGGATTTTCAATTTCAATTAAGTCATCATCAATAAGATTTTGGATTTTGTGTTTCAACTCCATGCAATCTGAAGTTTCATGCTCATTATGTCTATGATATGCACAATAGTTACTCAAAAAGATAAAACCACATGAAGTGATTTGAGGCAACGTGATGAGATCATTTTCAAGAAGTTTTTCCAAAGCTGATTTGTATGAAATTCCCAAAGGATTAAATGATCTATCCCAAGGATATTTGGATGTATTTGTATTTCTCAAAGAGTTGTCATATGATGAATATTGTTGAGATGGGACTAATTCCTCTTGATTTCCTTGATCAAAGATGAAATTCTCTTGATATTTTGAAATAGGTTCTTCATCAAATATTGGTTTATCATTAGGATATACTTTTTGATCAAATTTTGAATTATCAAAGATATGGCGTTCATGATGTTTTTCTTGATCATAGAGGTAAGGAAACAATGTTCTTAATGAGAATTGGTTGGATAATGTTTCCATTTCTTGAACTCTTGTGAATAGAATATTCTTTTGAATCTTTATTGTTAATTAATTTTTGGATCTTAATGGATGTTTTATTTTTGTAATCAAAGACCTTCAAGCACAACACAATAATTTTATCAATTATCACAAGAAATTATTTGAAGCAATCTACCTAAGGTCAAATTTGGCTTTTAAATGTCTCTAATGAGGTAGGCTTGCTAATTTATCAAGGTATTTAATCAAGATTCCATTCAAAATGGATATTAAACTTTCATCCTCCAAGTATATTAAGAGGCTTCCCACCACCGGTATGTCAGAGTTTTGCACAATCCCGAAGGACTACTCGAGGAAGTTCAAAAATTTAACACCCTTTTGTCACACACCCCATTAAGGATGCATGTATTTCTTTTTATAGTGGGTTGGATGATCATGGTAAAGGCAATTGTATCCCACTTTGGGCTGTCCCTCTCACCGGCCTCATTAAGGAAAATCTCAAGAGGTGAGCCCAACTATTGATCTAGCATGTTCATTTGAAAGCAAGAAAGTGGAGTGAAGAAATAGCTTGTGGGAGTTTGATTCACCAAAAAGGTGAAGAGCATATTCTTATCTACTTCTCATTTCCCAAACACAATTAACAATGTTCGATTTCCAACCCACTAACTAGTGAGAATCAAGTATTGCTACTCTTTTCTACAAACAAGGGGTTTATTTGATTATGTGCTTGATTCCCTTAACCTTTCTTTTAATCAAGAAATTTTGACACTTTTGGCATTTTGATTCACTAAAAGAAGTGAAGAGCATAGGTCTAATATCAAAATTTCTCAAACAATAATAGGATGTTTTTACTTACTAGATTTTGAAAACAACAAAGCCACAATTTAAGCAAAAAAAAATGACTAAGTTTTAGGATTACCTTGTTTCGATGCTACAAAAGGCTAGGAGCATTTTTTATTGATTTTGCAATTTTATGCTTACCTAGTGGCGATCGTTCCTTTCCAATGTGCTTTTCCTCCAACAAGTTAGTCAACACAACTAGCAAAAGTGAAGAAAACAAGATAAAATTGAATCTAAAGCCTTATTTGTCAAATTTAAGAAAAACTTGATTAAGGTGAATGAATCCAATTCAATGAAACAAATTTTTCCTTATATGCTTCTACAAATTTTAGATAATGTTCATGTACCTTGTTTTCTTGTTGAGAATCCTCAAGAACCAGCTTAATGTGAGCAATGTTCTCCTCTTTGATCTTCTTTGTTAAGGCTTTTCCCTCACTATTGAATCTGCTCTCTGGTTTTTTTAATTCTTCTGTGATCAGTCATCTTGTAGAGACATAGAAATTATTTTTTGACAGTCAAATTATGAAAATTTTGTAATTTAAGGAAAAACATTATTTAAATGCTTGAAAGTGCTATTTAAATTCTTGAAAGTGCTATTTAAATGCTGGAAAGCACTATTTAAATGCTTAAAAGTGCTATTAAAATGATTGAAAGCACTATTTAAAATGATTGAAATCTTAAAATGATTGAAAGCGCTATTTAAATGCTTAAACGCGTTGTGGATCAGATTAAAAGCGTTGCAGAAATATTTAAAAGCACTGAAAGAAAGATCAAAAGCGTTGTTAAACTTAGCAAAGGCATCAAGAAAACTTTAAAAGTGATGGATAATGGATCAAACACATTGGCTAGTCAGGGAATAAGCGCTGATAGAAATTTAGACAAAAGACAGAAAGAATCGAAAGCATTGTTTCTCTATGCAAAGGCACACAACTTTACCGTGGAAGTGATGTTACAGTGCTCAGAAGAGTTGTTTAACTGCTCAAACATGTTGTTTAAAGTCTCCAAAGCACTGTTTCACCTGCAAGACAGAGAGCTTAACATGCAAAAATTTGAACAAAAATGAAATTTACAAATTTTTAGAAAGTAAAGCCTATTGCCCCACGGTGGGTGCCATTTTGTGTACTAGAATTTGTACCTTCATAGACTTAGTATTGACAAATAAATCAAATAGAAACTAAGTTACCAAAAATAGCAAATCTATTTAGCAAATAAAAGAGCAATTAAGCACTCTATGACTCTTGAACTAGGTATGTTAATGTTGAAGCTCTCAACAAGCCTCAATTAATGACAATCCTAGAATGAGAAATGAATGATAAGTGTTATGTCCTAAAATTTGCACCCTAAAACTAAGCACCTAAATACTTAGAAATTCTGGAGAACATGGGGACAATCACAAATTTGTGGGTAAACTATGAAGGTGACTGAACCTCCGGATTCTAGGCCGGTTCCTATTTGATGTTATGTGATGCTTCTCCTAAACTATTGAAAACTGTAAACTCATGAGGAAAAGGGATAGGAAGTACAAAATGGAGATTATTTAAACCTAAAAGGTGATGCACCAAATTAAGATAACAGATTTGATACTTTAACAACACAATGATGGGAAATATAATCAACTATAAGATACAACCTTTGATGAAAATCTCTGCATAAAAGTGTTTCAGAAGAAGGCTTTAATGAATAATATAAAAAAGATATAAACCACAATCAATATTATTTCATTAAGTTGCACAACTTATGACCTATGCATAACAATTTACTAACTCAAATAGGTGCAGAAATGAGACATAAACTTAAAGGTTTTTAGAAAAACACAGGAAATAAACATCAATCACCAGCCTTGCACACTGAAAATGAGTCCCAAAGTAGATCAAGCTAGTTGTATTATGCCCTCAAAGGCCAAAGAACATCAACTCCAAAGATACAATCCAGAAAATGAGCATACAAAGGACAATGAAATGTCAAAATAGCCTTCTCTCTCTCAAAAATTGAACCCTTCAAATGACAAAGAAGATTGAATATAAAGGAAAAACTCTCACCTAAAACTCCTAAAAAGCAGGGGTCGGATGTGAGAAAAATCGCTCCAAAAAGGGACTCAAAACTGCCACCTAAGAAGTCCAGATAGCCTAAAAGACCTATCTGTCCAAGGACTAATAGTGACTACTTCAATCTGCCCATAAAAACCCCTAAAAAGACTCAGGTGACTCATAAAAGAGTCCAGCTTTGCAGCAAACATCCAAAACATGTCAAAAAGACACATCACCTTCATAGACCTAGTCACACTTTGACTTTTCAACCCCTTATCTCTCCAAATCCGAAAATGGATGGATACATTTGAATTTTAAATTTTGCACTATTTAATAATAATTAATTGATTTATAATAGCATCAATTAATTATTATTAATTACAATATTTGCAATTTCAAAATAAAATTAACTCACTTAAAAGTAAGTAACATAATAATATACCATTAAATATGAGTGATATTATTATATTACTTATTAATACTAGTGAATATGGCTTTACGAGTTAATTTTATTAATGAGTTTGCAAAAAATAAAACCCGAAACACAATAAACCCAACCGGATTCCAAAAAAGACTTAAAGGGAATGAAAAAACCTAAGTCATACCCTAAAGGCGAAAGGAAGCTTTTAACATCTCATTTACAATTTTGATAGCTTGGAAAAACCATGAGCTGTTTGAAGGGTTTTGAAACCCTAAGGAAACTCCAGAGAATAAGGAAAATGTTGCCATGCAGCCGCCATTTGTGCCTGTAACACCGAATTTCAGTCGACGTGTGTTGCTTATAGCCACTTTTCCTGCTTGCAACACCAAATTCCTTAATGTATTCAACTTCTATAGTCGCCTTTTGCTGGGTAAGGACTATCTCTCACCATTTTTCACTGTTTGTTTCAAAATCATTTGGAAGCTCCATGCTCACTGTTATCATATACCTCTCTCTGCATGAATTTTGGTGTATTTTCTCTGTTATTAACTCCAAAAGGGTTCTGTTAAATCTGGGAAAACACATCAGCATTGTTTAACTCCAGCTGGTCTTTGACATAAGCCGCCTGTTGATTGATTCTTCTCCTTCCCTTCTCTGAAAAGCAAAAGAATCCTTTTCAATATTTTTACTTGATAACTTACTGCTGATTTGAATCTCCCTTCTCTGTTGTATTACTGTGCAAAGGGCACCAACTTAATGATTATTTTACTGTTATATCCTGTGCTTGCACATCATGGTCTCCCATGCTTGTTCTTGCTCTGTTTCTAGACTTGACTCTCTCTATATCATTGTATGTTTCTCCTTTCTCAATTGTGCTCTGTCTATTCTTGAAAAGTTGCCATACTATAATAACAGGTCCATTTGAAAATTGGTTTTCAATTCTGAATTAATGCTGCAAATATCTTAATGAAACTTATTTGATGTACATTAGTTTCATTGAGATTTTTGCAGCATTAAGTATGAAACTAAAAAGCATCATGAAATTATCTAGCTGGAAAATACTACAGAATCATCGGGTAATGTGAGATAAAAGGTTTCAAGTATCAAACTGTCCCTTTTAACATCTCATGCTGATTTAAAACATACTGCAACTGGCTCTATTACAAAAGGTTTCAATGCTAAGAAAAGCACATCCCTTTAATACTTCATATTAGAAAAATTTGCAGCATTGATCACTATGTACTTTCCTTACATTTCTTTATCCAATCAATAAAATTTTGTTTACAAGGTTCGAGCACGGGCTCATGACACCTGTAAACAAACTTCTATTCACTTTGAAAAGCTTCTTGCAAAAATATCTTTCAGCTTGATAGTGAATATAGCTTACTTTCTTTTGATTTGAAATACACCAATAGATAGCATATGTGTAATGGTAGCTTAGGATATTCAGTCACTGCTTAGATCCCTCGGGATCTAATACCACCTTTCCTTCATTTTTTGCAGATGCCAAAGAACTCAGAGGCTAGGAGCTGGATGAAGAACAACGCTGCGGGACACATAACCAGTCAAAGCATAAAAGGCAATGACTGGTTATCTCTAACCTCATTTCTTTTCCTTAAAACATATTCTATCTGTTTATGTATGTCTTTCTGCAAATGAAAGTTAGTAAGCTATACTCACGACTTGTGTGAGATCTTTTCCTTCAGCATTTCAAATCATTTCATCAGATGTATAGTAAAAATTGTACATATCAGTTATGATTTATACAATGAACATTGTCCTTCTTTGCTCAAAATAAAAATGATTTTGAAATAGAAATGAACTGAAACAAATGTATGAACAGCTTATGAATTCTTATACAATGTTACAATTAAGCTAAATTTCAGCATGTGTAGAAATTTAGTAACAATAAGCTAAGCTAATTAATTCAATTCCAAATTGAAATGCTCAATTAACTTCTAAAATGTCTTTCTAGCTATAATTCTCAAGAGGTTAGATGCAATTCTCAGATTTGTGGATTGAATTATGAGTGAATTTAGCCTTGCTTTTATAGGATTTGGCAAGGGTAGGGGGTGTAGTTGGATTTGATCAAGGTTGAGTTGGGGTTAAGTCCTTGGTTCCACCCTTTGGAGACAATTTAAATATTGTGTCCTCAAAGCTTGGGACAAGAAGACATGATGAGTGGACAAGATGTTCTTTCAATTTGAGTGATTGAGATTCATTTTGGCTTGATCCATGTATGCTCTTTTCTTAAATCATATTGGTTGAGGACTTTTCCTCCCATGTGGGTTTGAGAGAAAATAGGACTTAATTAATTGAATTTAATTAATTTTTTAAGCCATGTGCACCCCTTGAGTGGGTTGATTTGATTTAAATCAAACTATACAATTAATTGAATTAATTGCACATTGATTTAATCTATCATGATTTGATAGGTTTTAATTGATCTTTATGGCTTTGATTTTTAATTAAATTGAATTGAAGCTTGATTTTAATTTTGATTGGCTAAATGCTCGTTTCGATTCAATTGCCTTGATTAATCACTTGAATGATCCTATCCACTTTTCGGTGATTGCAGGACTATGTAGATGATCTTCTATGTAAGTCTATCACAAGAGGAGATCACTTGAATACTCTGAGCCAAATCTTCGATAGAATGGAAAATTACAAACTACATCTGAATCCTAATAAGTTTGTTTTTGGAGTAGTTTCTGGTAAATTACTAGGATACATAATTTCTCATCGAGGCATTGAAGTAGATCCTGAAAAGGTACAAGCAATATTAGAAATTCCTCCACCAACTACTTTGAGACAATTAAGGAGCCTACAAGGAAAGTTGCAATCCATTAGAAGATTCATTGCACAACTAGCAGATAAATGTCAATCATTCAAGCATTTTCTTCACAAAGGCATTACTTTCAAATGGAATGACAAGTGTCAAGAAGCTTTTCAGCAGTTAAAGGATTACCTGCTTAATCCACCCATTCTAATGCCTCCTATCCTAGGGAATCCCTTTCTATTATACATTTCAGCTACTGATACAACATTGGGAGTTCTTCTAGCCCAACATGATGAACAAGGTAGAGAATGAGCTATATATTATATTAGCAGAACACTTGTAGGGTATGAGCTCAACTATTCACTCATTGAGAGAGCCTATCTTGTTGTGGTCTTCACAGCTCAAAAATTGAGACACTATATGCTCCCCCAAAAAATAATGCTCATCTCAAGAATTGACCCTCTAAAGTATCTCCTCAATAAAGCAGCTCTCACAGGGCGTCTGACAAAGTGGGTCATGATCCTATCAGAGTTTGATATTGAGTATGTTGATCGAAAAGAAATTAAAGGCTAGGTAATAGCAAATCAACTTACAGAAGCTCCAATTCAAGTTGACCATCCTTTGTTATCTGAATTTCCAGATGAGTCCATCTTTTCTTTCGAAGAATCTAATCAGTGGCAGTTATATTTTGATGGATCACATACTCGAAATGGTTCGGGAGTTGAAATTATGTTTATTACTCCCCAAGGAGATGTCATTCCAAAATCCTTCAGGATAGCTTTTGAATGTACCAACAATATTGTTGAATATGAAGCCTTGGTCACTCAACTAAAATTGGCAATGCAATGGAAAATTCAGCATCTAAAAGTATATGGTGATTCCCAACTAGTCATCCGCCAAGTTAATGATGACTATGAAACTAAAGATGAGAAGTTGATCCCCTACAAAAAACTTGCAGAGTTCCTCAAATCTTAGTTCATCACGATCACGTTCCAATAGCTTCCTAGGATACATAACAAGCAAGCAGATGCCATGGCTACCATTGCTTCCATGATTAACATGCCACGAAATGAAGAGTGTTGTGAGTTTCTAGTCGAGCAATTATTGATTCCAACGTTCGATATTCCGTAATCTGAGCTCATGTGTGATATTGTTGGTCCTGATTCCCCATGGTATCAAGATATCTACAACTACCTTCATGCTCAGATTTTATCCCCTAACCTTTCCAAGAACCAACGACGAGCCCTTATTCGCCAATCCTCTAGATATGTCATTGTCGATGACACCTTATACAAACGATCCTTTAACCAAACCCTCCTTAGATGCCTTGATTCGTGAGAAGCTGAAACTTCTTTACATGAAGTGCACAACGGTATATGTGGGGGTCATTTCAATGGTTTGAGCCTAGCCAAGAAGTTGGTAAGAGCTGGATATTATTGGCCCACCATGGAAGAAGATTCCTATAGTTTTGCAAAGAAATGTCATAAGTGCCAGATACACAGCAATTTGATTCATGCCCCTGCACAATATTTGCAACTAGTTATTTCTCCATGGCCTTTTTCGCAATGGGAATTTGATCTCATAGGGAAAATCACTCCTCTATCTTCTGATGGCCATAAGTATATTATTATAGCTACTGAATATTTCACCAAATGGGTTGAGGCCATCCCTATGACATATGTCATCGGAAAACAAATTTCCAAATTCATCGTGAACTATATCATATGCCGTTATGGAATTCCTATGGCTATTGTTACTGATCATGGTAGCCCTTTCCGGAATCAAGATGTCAAAGAGCTTTGCGAGAAATTCAAGATTCATCAGGGATTTTCTAGCATATACTATCCACAGGGCAATGGCCAAGCAGAGGCATCCAATAAGACAATAGTCAAAGTTCTATAAAAGACTGTCAATGATGTTGGCCGAGACTAGCACTTACAATTAAATCTCGCTCTTTGGGCCTACAGAACTAGCTTTTGCACTCCTATCGGTGCAACACCATACTCTTTAGTATATGGCACTGAGGCCATCCTACCCCTTGAGGTTGAGATTCCTTCACTGAGAGTATCTTTACAACACATAATAGATGATGAACAATATAGAGTTTCCAGATTCCATGAGCTAGAAATGCTAGATGAGCGGAGACAGACCGCCTTAACTCATTTGCAAGTTTATCATAACCGTCTCAGAAGAAGTTATAACAAGAAATTCAGAGGTCGTCACTTTGAAATTGGAGATTTGGTTCTGAGGATGAACTACAAAACCCAGCCAAACAGAGACAAACTAGGCAAATTTGAACCCAAGTAGGAAGGACCATATGTAGTTACTGCAGCATATAGATCTGGGGTATATCATCTTGCAACTCCAGAGGGAGATCCATTACCAGAGGAAATCAATAGCATGCATCTCCAGAAGTATTACACATAAGTTTCACAAAAATACAAAAAAAAAAAAAATTGAAAAAAGTTTCTGAAAAAGTACAAAAAAAATGAAAAAAAACTTGGTGAACAGGCGTCTTGACATGAAAAAAAAGAGTAAAGAGAAATTTTTTTTCCAAAAGTGAAAACCTGGCAAACAGGCGCTTTGGACAAGTACCATGGTGAAAACCTGGCAAACAAGCACCATATGTAGTAAGTTGTTGCTCCTCCATCTATCATGGTTCCATCTAGCTTTATTATATTCCTTGACCATATATTTTCCCTGATAATTTTTTCCTAGTGTCCTTCTCATGGCCTGTTACTGGTTCATATTCCTTGTTACTTCCTTGAGCAATAACCAGTTTGAGCTAGACACATTGTTTTGAGCACGGTTGATCCTTGGGATCATCACTTTATTGCATTGAGAGAAATGATATGTAAATAAAATTAAAAAATATCCTGAAAAAATCCTAAAAATGTCCTGAAAAAATCCTAAAAATTCAAAAATATCTTGAAAAAAATCCTAAAAATTCACATATGAAGCTGAGAAAATCACTAAAAATTTCATAATGTCCTGAAAAAATTGGTAAAAATCATAAAAAGACTAGAAATAACAAACTAAAAATTACAAAACATCCTGAAAAAAGACACAAAAACATCACATATTTCTCAAAAATTCAAAAAATTTATAAAATCCTAAAAATCCAACTTGCAATAAATTCTTGTACATAATTTTTCCTTTTGCATTCTAGCAACCCTGTATGCAGACATGACCTATGTGCTTCAACGTAATCACATTTTTCACAAACAACATCACTAAGACAATTGTTCTGATTCCTATCAATCAATCAACCAATCAACTTCTTGTTTAGTCGATTTTCCTTCATCTAACCTAATCCACTGTCACAATTATCCAATATCAAAATACTACAAACAAATAATGAACAAATAAGAATGGTTGTTGTCTCACATTGTTTTCATGAGTTGTTTTATCTTTTATTGATTTTTCTATCAATCAGGTTCCTATGCCATTCGATGATATAAATGAAACATATGAGAATGGCCAAGATGGTCCATGATTGTTTTCTTTTGACTTTTGACTGTTAGATGATCTCTGACATCTTGGGGTTTTCCTTAATTTTGCCTCAGGAAGAATGAGCTCATTTTCTGTCTACATTGTGTTTGTTTTACGAAAGGATCGCCTTTTTCGCTCTGGCTCTTCATGCCATGACGTGTTGCCTTCCTTTACAACATCAAAGTAAAGCTCTAATAATTTGAAGTGCATTTATGAAAGCAATCTTTTCATCTCCTACTAACATTGCCTGTCTAATTTCCATTCCTTGCTAACTCTCCTTTGTCAGTCCTCACAGTCACTTTGGTCTAGTACTCTGGTACACAAAAATAAGCACATCCTGCATCCTGCATTTCATGTTAATCTTAAAGCATGTAACATCATATTGCATTGCATATTCACCATAGAAAAATGTCATAATAAAGATATAGCATTCATGTTATTTATGCATTACATTTCAAAAAATACCAAAAAAATAAAAGCATATAAAGCTCATTGCATTCATATCTTGCAAAATACCAATAAGTGACCTCACATACATGTCATCATATGAGAAACATAAAATAAATGAGTACATCCAATATATATCTATCATAATGGTATCAAAAAGCATCATAACATAGTTGCATCTCATGCATACATATAAATCCAAAATAGTATCAGAGTACAAACATTAAAGAGTTTGTATACACTAAGGCCCGCAGGCTCAATGTCATATCATGAATGCCCCTATGTGTGCGAGAGAGCCTCTTGTCAACCTATGCTCTCTCTGTCACCCTGGTCTCTGCTCAGCCTCGATGACGAAGCCCTCCATGTCTGATTTGGCCTAGGTGGCCCCCTCGGTCCCATAGATCCCCCGCTGCTGAGTGATCTCTAGGAGTCTGCTCTGCTTGCGTCACTCCTCACGCCTGATGTCCACTACTCTCATGGTACATCTCTCTTGTACATGTCCTTCCAGTACTGTATGTTCAGCCGAGAATCTACTAGCATGCTAGCTACCTCACGTATACCTGCATCTTCTATGCAACTAATGAACTGTTGTGCACTATCCTCATCCCTTTGTACCCAATCCTCAACCCTTTGAACCCTGGACAACATTGTGTCGTAAGAGGATATAGTTGCATCTCTCTCTACTGTTAACCTGTCCCACTCTTCCTGCCAAGAAGCCCGCTCTGCATCCCAAGCAGCCCTATCTGCAATCAATCTGACCTCTCAGCTTTGCTATATACTAACAGCCATGCCTATCTGTCTCACCATCTGTTGCATCACCCTGTATCTTGGGAGCCTATGCATCATGATCATATGGTCCATCATCTCTTCCCTCTCCCACCTCCATCGCCATACCCTCTGGGAGATCCTCGTCCTTGCTCTCCTCACTGCTGCTAGACCCGGTGCTATCTCCCTCCTCATCCTCCTCTCCCTTCTCATCCTCCTTATCTGAACCTCCAGCCTCTCCTGCCTCCTCCCCCTCCTCATCCTCCTCACTGCTATCCTTTGTCTCTGATCCTGGAGCTTGCATCCTCAGCACTGGCACATCTGGATCTGTCAATGGTGTCGACCTATGTCGCGCAAACCACCTGTCATACTCCTGAGTCGTCCCTGCATCCCTGACATCTGCACTATCTCCCCAATGTCAAGGTTGTAATTGCTCAAACTCTGCATAAGAAACCCGAGATCTAACCAATGCACCCCAAGATGTTGTCTCTACCCGTGACCCTACAAATAGTGCCATTCCTGTTGGCACTCCATGTCTCTCACCAAACTGTCGGTGTACTCTCTTTGGTAGCTGTACCTCAATAACCACATGCCCTATAGTGGCACACCCAATCAAGTATCTCTGATGTCTATAGTAAGGCAGGTGCTCGTCATCATCCTCCCACCTGGGGCAATCTCTATACATCCACCATGTGAAATCCCTTAGCGCATCCAGCTCATGTCTGAAGTGTAGAATGTATCCCATCGGCCCATGTGACAATGCGCTCGCATAACAATATACATATGGCATATCCGGAACCACTACCCTCTCTGCTACAGGTCGAAATATTGCTATATGTTCAAATGCCCATATCTGCAACAAGGTCACCCCGGTGCTCATCGAAAAAGCTCCTCTGTACGCTATCTGATGCAGGTGATAATATGTCATAGCCAACATACATGGACCCCATGCAAACATTGTCCCGTCCATGATCATCCACTCCAACACCCTACCCCAACCGACTGGGAATTCGTGTCCTCTCCTATTTGGTACCACTAGAATCGCAATCACACAACATATCACTGTGATCAACATCCCGTGCTGACTTGCCATAGTATCCCATCGGATCTCATAATCCCTGATGTCTAGATCACCGTCCTCGCATTCAAATAATCGATGAAGTGCTTCTCTCCCTATCGTCGGGTTGTACTCTGCGATCTCCCACATAATAGGTATCCGAAAGATATGCTAGACATCCTCCAACATCACTATAGCCTCTCATGTCAGCAAATGGAATGATCTGGTCTCGGAATGCCATCGCTCTGCTAGTGTTGTAATCAACCCTTTGTTCACCCTCATCTTAGGCATGAACGTGATATAGTGCAACCCTAAACTGGCTAGGATGTCTCTCTCGTACCCACTCAGTTTATGTCATAGTGTTAGACACCCTAGTCTGCCTTTGCATGTCTACAAGAGCGGTAAATCCTCCTGTGTTTGCCATGCAACTTGTGTCAACAATCTATTACTTTATGTTGTTGTTGACCAAGTTTGACCTAAGTTTGACCTAGATTTGACCATGTTGACCACATTTTGATCTATCCTAGGGTTTTGACCTCTTTTTGCCTTGATTTGACCCTGATAGCAGTTGTTTTGACCAACTGCGCAGTTACCCTTACCAACTGCGCAAGTTGCGCAGTTGGCCATCCCAACTGCGCAGTTGGCACAGTTGGGAGTGCAAGCTGCGTAGTTGGGAGCACTAGTTGCGCAGTTGGGCCCTGAGACTGGCCAGAACCACCCCCTGACCCACTTCTTGACCTGACACGCTACCCAATGCAACCTAGAAATACGTAAAAATAACTCAAACACTGAGAGGCCTTGATGTACTCACCTGTGGTCCTGCGCCAGCCGGCCGTCAAAAGCTGCGCACCCGTTCCCCGCGATGTTTCTCCACTGGCAGCCGATCCATTTTCCTTGCTCCAGAGCTCAAATTCTTCCAAATGAGAGGGTAAAAATGAGCTTCCCACACCTCCCATTCCCCTTTTATAGCCTCTTCGTTGCCTAGATGGACGTGCACCCTTTGCCTTTTGCCTTGGTCGCGATGCTTTTTGCACTCTGCAGCCCATATCTTTTGCATCTGATGTCTAATTTGTGAACCATTCGTTGCGTTGGATTCCTCTTGTCGACATCGACAAATTGACCTATCATTTGTATTTTTTCAGTCAATTTCTCAAGGGGGCACCTATATATCACCTTTGTATCCCGTTGTCACTAGGGCATGATTTATGCGATTCCTTTCAATATTCTTTGATGCAACACTCATAATCGCATTGCTTCAAAGAGGGGCAAATGTAGACACCCAAAAATGGCTCGAGCCCGCTAGTCTTTGTGTTATCATTTTCTGCATTGCAATTGAAACATTGTTTTGCATTCTAATTATTCTTCCTTGTGTTATGCATATGGTTTTTACTGTATGCTAGCACTTTGACCTTTTCTATCAATTAAACATTGAAAATTGTTTAATTGATTACTAACATTTCTTAACCTCGATCTCTTTGGCCAAACCAATCAAATCTGCATCTCGATCCTAAACGTTCCTAATCTTTCCAAAACTGTTCCTAATCTTTCCTAAACCGATCCTAAATGTTCCTAATCGTTACTAAACCAATCCTAATCAATCCTAAATCATGCCAAATCAATCCTAATCAATTCAAGACCATATCAATCACATTCAAATCAATTCAATCCCAAATCAATCCAAGGCATTGTCAAAGTTCATCAATGCATCATCATCATCGATCAATCCCCGAGTGCATTGTCAAAGTTCATCAATGCCTCATTGTCATCAATCCAATCCCGATCGTATTGTCAAAGTTCATCGATGCCTCGCTATCTAATCCAAATTCAATCTTAAATAGCATTGTCCAAGATCATCGATGCTATTTCATCATCATCAATCCAGCCCAATAGCATTGTCAAAATTCATCGATGCTATCCTATCATGACATCTTCAATCGCACACATTGTCAAAGTTCATCGATGTTGCGTTGATCTCTAATCGGTTTCTAATCATTGAGATCTGTTCAAACCCTAATCAAATCTTTCAAGACCAATTCTCTTTCGATCTTACATCATCAATTTGGCCAATCATCTTCTAATTCATCCCCTTGGGATAGATAACCGATAGTTTATCCCTTTTGTGTTAATATATTTATTAGATTAATTATCCCTATCCTAAGTCTCCTACAATTAATTAATTTTGAATTAATTAATTGTTCCCTTTTTGAATTATGGGATTTTCTAAATTCCTAAATTCCTAATTAGCCTATTTGAGGGAATATTGATTTTTAAATATTCAAAAATGTGACTCTTACACATTCCCTTAAATCATGCTTCATGACTTCCTATTAATTAGCCTCTGTGTCCCTTCCACTTTCCCTATTCATTTCTCCACTAATTTGGCCTCCAAATTCCTATTAATTTGCCTCCACCTTCCCTTCCAATTTGTCCTTGATTTATGCATTCATTTTTGTGCTTCCAATTTGTCATAATTATAACGAATTTCCATGTTGCACACTAACTTGCCTTTTCTTGCATTTTGGCTCTCAACTCTATAAATTGAGCCTTTTTGCACTAATTTGTTTAACCACACTTTGAATGATAATTTACTCCTAGTATTCTCAATATTTGCTTTCAAGATATCATAGTGCATTTCAAGGAATTTTCAAGAGCTACATCCATCCATACTTTGGAGAAGAAAGGAGAACATGGGAACAACTGCTTGAATGGGTTTTATTGATTTTAATTCCTTTATTTTCAAGTAGTTTTCATGATGAGATTGAGTTAGGATTTGCATATTGTTGAAAGTTTGTGGTTTCCTTTTGATATGCTTTCTAACCCTATTTTTGATCTTACAACATGTTGTCCCCCTGAACTCTTATATCGACAAGAGACAAAGATATCTTGCCAACGTTTTGTTTCTATGTTAAACCTCTAGTCACACACTTCGGTGAGATGTGAGAAGGTCTCACCAAAGTCTGACCCTATCAGGGTGACACACCCCTCAAGGAATGTTTCCCATCTCACTACAATCCTTTGTGTCTCCCCAACATGTTGACCTATCGGTGAGACAAATTTGTTGTCACACCGACATCCGCTTTGGAACTCGATGAAAACCACATCGAATTTTAGAGAGACTCTCGCCGAAATGCAACCCATCAGGGTGACCCTGCCTCTCAGGGTAAAAATTCAAACTCATTGTGAACCCAAAGGTCTTCTCGATAGACAATGATTTTGGCAGGACCAAAAAGATGTCTCGTTGAAACCTGCTTCTTTGCTCTGATGAACCTGTGATATGGGATTTCGGTTAGACCTGGGATATCTCACACCAAAATCAACCCTAGAGCCTACAAAAGTGCTAAACCTTGGAATTCGGTGAGACAAAAGAATGTCTCTTTGACATTTGCTTTTTAGACTTGAGAAGCTCCCTATGTACATTTCAGTGAGACAATAAAAACTTCTCACCAAAATCCTGTTATGAAGTGTTCTTCACTAATTTTAGCTCCTTAGTCACTCCTCAACTGAATTCTTTTGATGGAAACTTTAACCAAGGGGCAATGGTGACATAAATTCAGTAGTACCTTGTACAATATTTGGCCTCTAAATGAAATTTTTAGCTAATCAATTTAATAGCCTTGAAAGAGATTGTACATTGTCAACATCTTTGGTGTAGAATTAGTTGTCGTGTATTGGAGTCAAGAAAAGTAACTAGGAAGGTAAGACAAAGGGTCACAATTTACAAGTTTAAAGACCTCTAAGTCAACAAAAATATGCAAAGGAATGAGATGGCAAACTCATTGAATCCCATGGCTAACTAAAGGTTATATACCCTAATAACATTGATCTAAGCCTAAGGTTATTTGAAAGACAACACAAATATATCCTAAGTCTTAATATGTGGATATAATTTTGTTGTAATAGATCTAATATATATACAAAAAGAAAGTATTGTTGAAAGTTGTGATACTGGAAATAAAATGAATGTGTTTGTATCTCCATGAACTAACATTTGTTTCAAAAGTAGTTCCATTATATTAGTATACATGGGGAGATTAGGAGATATCATGACGATTACAAGAAATGCAACTACAAGCATGTTCTTAGTTTAGTATCCTATGTTTTGTTTTGCCATGTATGCAACACAAAACAACACTAAATAGAGCCAACACTATCAAAGTTTACAAACAACAAAGAATATTGTAAGCTAAGGTGTTGTGGTACAATAATGTGTTCTTAATATGTTCACGAAGCTAATAACAAATGTGTCATATTGCACACAGTGCCGTTGTATCATGATGTTATTCAAGTATTAGATTCTACCAATTTGACTGCCATCTAACAACAATTGTCCTCATTGCTATAAGTTACAAGAATGGATGAAAGATGTTTTGCAACTTAAATATTGATGAATAATTTTCCTTGGGAAGAAGCATACTCTTGTTTATTCTCTCTATTGGGTCATTAGTGTATTTAGATAATAAAGATTTTGGAATTCCTCCTAAAGAAAAATTTGAGATATTGTTGATTTCATTTGTTGAAGTCACCTTTTTGACTAATTTTGCATAGATATCTATACCTATGTAGGCCAAAGGAACTACATTCACAAATGAATCGGGAACTATAATAAGCAAAGGAAGAAGAAAATTTGTAATCTAGAGGCAACAAAGTTAATAAACATCTTTCATCATGTACATCTAATGATTGTTGGACCATTGGCTATTGAGGATTTGATTGTAAGTGTCCTCCAAAAGATGACATTTCAAGTCATTTTAATGATATTAGGATTTTTTATCACATTACCATGCATGATTTTATGTTACAAGGGACCCTCATGCACTCAATCTAGTGGGATAGTATCATTAGCGCTGCAAATAAGGTTATGGAAACTGTGCACCAAAACACCTAAGGTGCAAACAATTTTAGCACTTACAATGGAAACAAAAAAATACTCAAAATCAATAATCCTAATCATATTGCTAGGAATGTCCCATTCTTGGAAAGATTGGCTAATTTAAATCAAGAATTGCACGAAATTGACCAATCCACTCGGGGTTCAAGTATGAATGTTCATGACACTTCTTATCGATCAAAAAATTGTTGGCATGGATGGTGATGTTGAACACGTGATTGATGCTCTAGTTCCTTGAGCCATACCTAAACAAGAGGAATTGTAATTGTGCCTTCAGTATCTATTACTGACTTCACAGACTCTTCATTCATTAGACTTCTTACATAATTGTTGCTTTGAGATGGATTATTTTGTTTCTAATATCTATCACTGAATTTACTTAAAGGTTCATTAGAATCCTGACCTGGTTTTACTTTGGGATAGATTATTTGTTTGTGTTGGGTCTATTGATCTAGTTTGGAGTATTTTGATGATAAGTAGTTGTTGTCTATTTTTGCCACCATTACCCCGTCGCAAATATCTGATTTGAGAGACTTTTCATGAGTTAATTTCAGCATGTTTTCACTTGTTGGTGTTCTAGAATTCTTCTGGTCCCTTCATCATTTTAATAGCAGATTGCCAACTCCCTGACTTTGCCGATTGTCTTTGTTCTTGGTGAGTCGGGTAGTTTCCCGAACTCCTGAATTGTTTCAAAGTTTGGGTCAGTCCCCGACTCAAACCTTGTTGACAGTCTTTGTTGTTGGTATGTCAGGGAACTTTTCAAATTGTTGGCTTGTTGTTGTGTTCGGGTTTCCCCTCGACTACCTGACTATATAGGATTTCGGGTAGTCGACACTTTCTGCAAGCTTCAGTATAGTGTGTCAGTGATTTTTGTAGGTTTGTGTTCTCACCCAACTTCCCGGCTATGAGGTTGGTGTTGTTTGCAGAAAAGTTCATCAAAGTGACATTCACATCGAAGTGACCTTGCTTTTATTTTGGCGATGGTGTATGTCATGCTGATGAGGAAAGAGGTAACAACATTAGCAAGAGTTCTAAAGGCTCACACCAAAGATTAGAGGGATCACGCGGACATAACACTCATCAAAGATAGTTTTGATTTCGGAGAGACCTCCAACATGACAGGGTGATGGTATATGTCACACTAATAGCATTGGATTGGTCATCAGAAAGACACTCAACGTCGAGGGGACTTTGTTATGCGACCAAGCATTAACCTTACAACTGCTCCAACGACTCTTTTGCTTCTAGTGGCACCATAGGTGCTTTTCTCTCGATCCACTCAAGCTATGTCATGCCCATTTATTGTTGTAGGTGATCTTGAGCACCATTTCTGCACTACACAGGACATCATTGCATGCGCGCGAGGTATGGGCTGATATTTTTTTTGTTGTGGGTGCATTAGTTTGGCCTCTTTCTATCACTTCCATGAATCAAGTTGTAAACGAGAGATCAAATTTTTATTTGATTTATCCTACTTGTTGTCCTACAACCTAACTCCCGTCTAGTTGGGGTTTGAAATCAAATGTTGAAATCTGAGTTATGCATGATTTATAAAGACAACTTATGTACATATTTTGGTGGTTTGTCTCTAATTATTGGCAATGGTTATGCTCTGGATTTGTAATTTCCTTTGCCTTGCATTAAGAAAAATCATTGTTTTACCTTCTCCCAATTTGATATATTGTGCAAATCCTCTTGCCCTGTATGGATTGTTTCTTTTCTATCTTTTGAATTTGTATGTTGTATTAATCTGCTCTATGAATGTTGTATTGTGAATTTATTTTCCTTTCAACATATCACATACTTTAATCTGCATATGAATATTTGGGGGGCAATAAGAGTGAGACTTATGTATATTTGGAGTTCTTATGGGTGTTTTGCAGTCATAGGCAGAGAGCAACCACAAACTAATCTGGTGCATCACCCCATTTCCCTTTCTGCATATACTTCTTCCCTTTTCCCTCAAAGTTAGTAATTTAGGTGCATCCTGATTGGATGGAAGTTGACCTTCTCTAGAGACTCAGCCTCACATGTGCAAGTCCCACACTTGGGAGGTTATCTCAATGTTTCACAAGGTTGTGTGGGGGTCATGCCCCAAACATGGGTGCAAACTTTTCTGACAATAGTTTTTGACACACCCAGTGGAACCAAGGTCATATTAGTTTCAAGAAAATCCCCTGGTGGACGAACATAAATTATATTCATTAAGAATTTGAGTGTTTTTCTCAGTGCTATCAACCTTTGGAGGCATTTCATCAAACACCATGTCGACTTCGAGTGCAAAATCTATTGTTTCAAGCATTCAAGTCCTGACATCTGTAAGATCAATTATGGTATTTCATGCTTTTTTTCAAATTTTTCTATGAATTTGCATCTTTTATGAAGCTTTAGAATGGATTCATTTCATAGGAATACCTATTATTCCCCCAAATATCATGAAAATGCCTCCCCTCCACACTCCTATTACCAATATCAACTGGAACCACATCCTGACTATGATCCAACTGCTACATCAAATGGTTATCCATCTACATTTTCCCAACCTGCAAATGAACTTTGTGGGAGAGCTTTCTAATTCTTAGCATTGGGAGGGCGTTCTACCAACAGGTTAAATGTCTATCATTCTTGATGCCTTGGTTGGTTGCCCATATGCATGAAAGGAGCAAGAAATTGGTTTGAAAGGGCAACTACTTCAACATCCAAGCCAATAGCTTTGTTTAATTTTCTTTCATTGTAATTCCTTGCACATAATAGAGTACATGTTTTTTCTTTCCAAGAAGTGCATGATCACAGGCTGTTCTCTCCTAGAGATAGAAAAATTTTGGTCTTTTGTCCAGGTTGCAAATTTCATGAGGCTGGAGATGGAAAATGTTTCAAGTTTTCAACGTTGGTGACTCCATGCACAATGGATTACTTCAAGCCACTAATCATATCCTTAGCAAGCAAACATCCCCTCCGAGTCACCAAATATGTTGGCTATTTTTGCCACCATTAGCCCATCACATATATTCGACCTGAAAGACTTTTCAAGGGCTAATTTCAATATGTTTTCACTTGTTGGTGTTCTAGAATCCTCCAGGTCCCTTCATCGTTTAAATAGCAGTTTGCCAACTCCCCCACTTCACCAACCATCTTTGTTGCCAATGAGTAGGATAGTTTTCCAAACTCTTGAACTGTTCCTTAAAGTTTGGGTCAGTCCCTGACTCCCTGACCTTATTGACAGTCTTTGTTGTCGGTAGGTCGGGGAACTTTTTGAACTATCTGCTTGTTCTTGTGTTCGGGTCTCCCTCCGACTACTCGACTATACAAGATGTCGGGTAGTCGACACTCAAGATGTTAGGTAGGCAACACTTTTTGCAAGCTTCAGTACAATGTGTCAGCGAGTTGTGCAGGTTTGGGTTTTTACCCAATTACTCGATTATGAGGTTGGCGTTGTTAGTAGAAAAGTTCATCGAAGTGACATTCACATCGAAGTGATCTTGCTTTTGTTTTGGTGATGTATGTCATGCCGATGAGGAAAGAGATAACGACATCGGTAGGAGTTCTAAAGGCTCACCCTGGAGATTAGAGGGATCACTGCAAACATAACATTCATCAAAGAGAGTGTTGATTTCAGAGAGACCTCCAACATGACAGGGCAATGGTATATGTCACATCGATAACACGGGATTTGGTCATCGGGAGGACACTCAATGTCAAGGGGAATTTTTTATGCAACTAAGCATTAATCTTACAACTACTCTAGCGAATCTTTTGCTTCTAGCAATGCCATAAGTGCTATTCTATTGATCCACTCAAGCTATGCCATGCCCATTTATCATTGCATGTGAGCTTGAGCACCGTTTCTGCACTACACAGGACATCATTGCATGCACGCAAGGTAAGGGCTGTCATTCTTTTGTTGTGGGGGCATTAATTTGGCCTCTTTGTGTCACTTCCATGAATCAAGTTGTAAACAAGAGATCAGATTTTTATTTGATTTAGCCTACTTACTGTCTTGGAACCTAACTCTAGCCTAGTTGGGGTTTGAACTCAAGTGTTGATATCCAAGTTATGCCTAATCTCTAAAGGCAATTTATGTATATATTTGGGTGGTTCTTCTCTGGTTCTTTGCAGTGGTTATGCCCTGCAACTATAATTTCCTTTGCCTTGCATTAATAAAAATTTGTGTTTTACCTTCTCCTAGTCTGATATATTGTGCAAATCCTCTTGCCATGTATGGATTGTTTCTTTTCTATCTTCTGAATTTGTATGTTGTATTAATCTAGTCTGTGAATGTTGTATTGTGAATTTATTTTCCTTTCAACATCTCACAAACTTTAGTCTGCATATGAATATTTGGGGGGCAATAAGAGTGAGACTTGTGTATACTTGGAGTTCTTATTGGTGTTATATGCAGTCATAAACAAAGAGCAACCACGGATCAATCTGGTGCATCACCCCATTTCCCTTTCTGCATATCCTTCTTCCTTTCCCTTCAAAGTTAGTAGTTTAGGTGCACCCTGATTAGAAGAAAGCAGACCTTCTCCAGAGATTCAGCCTCACATGCACAAGTCCCATCTCAATGTTTCACAAGGTTGCTTGGGGGTCATACCCCAAGCACGGCTGGAAACTTCTGTGACAACAGTAACTTTATAGTCAATGGTTGGTTTGATGAATCCAATCTATAAGCAATAGAAAACATAACACCTTTTTTTGCGCCTTGAACCCATAAAAGGAAAACAAAGAATTTAAACTTATTTATTTTCAAAGAATCTACATTGCTGATCACATTGGCATGTTGTGATGGTTAAGTTGTTGCGTTGTTGTTCTTGTCATCAAGGCTCAAATCCCATTGGGGAGGAGGTCCTTTATTTGTGGCCTCGCGTATACCCCTTAAAAAATATGGAAAGAATTTACATGTACATAGTCACCATTTGTTTCTGCTCTTGTATAACAATACACATGATCAGGAGAAAAATGTCCAGCTGACACCTCATTGCCCAAAAACGTTCAAAGAACTCTTTAGTACATAGATCTATTGGGATTTTCCAGATCAATGTGAATGGAGTCCGTTGGTATAGAGAAGGTTGAAGACCTGGATGCAATACAAGTGCAACAAAATGAGTAAAGTGAAATAAAGTTATTTTTTTACAAAATCTGAGCAAAGAAAACAGTTTTCTTGAAATATTATAGATATTGAAATTGAAACAGTTTCAGATGTCTTAGCTATTTCTCTACCTAATAAGAAAAATCTTTGGAGATGGACATGGCATAAAAGTTTAAACTATAACCTTGTCAGATTTGCATTAATAATGAACATATACTGAACAGAGATCGCATTGCCGTGTGCTTCTGTACCTGTAGTATATTATGAAGTTGCTACCACTTTGATTATGTTGGCAATGACCCCTGGTGAAATTCATCTCCTAACCAGCTTAGATGCACAAATATATCATAGATCTTTTACGGATAATCTTTCTGATAAGCAACATAAAATTGGAGTCAATACAATATTCAAGAAATGCCACTCAATAACATTTCCTTATACAGAAAATTATGAAGGAAAACTAAACCCGAAAGATTATCACCATAAATTGAGAGTTAAAAACGTATAGAAATAATGCCACTAAATAATATTCCCTTCACTAAATATAGAAAAAGATAAAAATAAACTAAATTAGAGATATGCGTAAGAATTGAAAAAGAAAGATACGAGGTAACAGTCTTATTTCTCAATGACAACTAAATTTTCTAAAAGAGCGAGGAAAGTTCATCGTTAGCATTCTCTACAGTTTTCCAAGATACGGAAACATACAGCATATTACTCACTTATTAGTTCATAAGTTACAATCATGGAAGTTCCCGACAGTGACATGCTCAAGAAACGGGGTCCAAAGCCTCTGTACAATCCTTTCAAACCATCCTCTTTCAATAGTTGCCTTGTTGTCTTCATGACCGATGGTCTACCTTCACCATAATTATCCATAACCTGAAAATATGTGTAGTGACAACTGAGATTAAAAAGTGAAGCATGGAATGTAGAATAAAGCACATCATTAATATGAATAAAGCATATCCATTAATATCAAATTATTAATATAAAATGCATTCCCAAATTATCATCTTTTTATAATCATATCCATGTTACAAGTAAATCAGAAGCATAAAAACACAGAAATATAACTCATAAACTCAATCACCAGTCATAACAATGAACAAAGCTAGGGATTTATTTATCACTTATAATGTACAGAAAGAAACATGACTGACTCAAATTCCCTGAAATTGCAGTTTGTTCAGTTATGCTCCTAGAACGGTCAAGTGTGTTCAAATCATCTAGCCTTAAAAAAAATGTTTTAAAATTGAAATAAACTGAAAGCGTTGGAGATAAAATGCATCATAAATGGAATTTGTTCTTGAAACAAAGATCAAATAGTGCTTTGGAATTGATTCATGAATATTCTCAGGTCACCTGAAGACGAGTTTTTATTGTATCCAAAGGAGTGGTCAAAACAGATTGGACAGCGCCTGCCAATGTTCCCGCGGTTGCTTGCACTAAAACAATATTCCCATGCGTTGGTGATTTTTTCTCTGGATCTTCTCCATAACCCAAGCCCCTAAAGTCAACAACAATTAATTAGATCAAAATGCAAAACACTTTGAGAAATGATCATAGACATCTGAAAAATAAAGAATAGTAACCTTGAGCCTCTCATCTATAACAGTCAAATGAATAATGTTGGTGTAGTAGAACTGCTATATAGTGATATTAATTCAAGCTAATAGCTCAATTATAGTAGGCATAAGTTTTCTACAGTCCATGTCAAATAATAGTCTCTTGTAGATTTGCTGTGTATGTTTTTCTGATTGAAGTTTCAGATCACACTCAGTGATCCATCATCAGGAAGAAGAAAGTGAATGAATGGAATGCAGATTTGAACTTAAAAAAGAGGCAGGGGTAGCAAGGTTTTGAAAATGAGTAAAGACAAGAAAAATAAATTTAATTTTATATTTGATTAAAATAATCCTAATTAAATGCAATGTGAAAAAATTAGAAAGTGTTGCAAGTGGCCAAAAATTTAAAAAACTTATGTTTAATATTAAAGGAAAAGATCCCAAGTTAGAGTTAAAATAAAAGTAAAACAGCAAACCTAATGAAGAAAAAATTGAACAAGGAAGAAAAATTAACTAAAAAAGGGGTTAGGAGATTGAAAAAGGAAATTATTTAGTAAAAGGAAAGATAAAAGAAATTATGAGATGAAGTTAGAGGAAAAAAGATGGAGATAAAAATTATAATTCAAACTAGAAATTGAAATTGCATTGATAATTTATTATTTAATGAAAAGTCCTAAATATCTTAATAAAAGAAGAGACTTAAGGAGAAAGAGGTTTAAAGAAGATGGCACGGGTTGAGCTATGAATTGAAAACCTCGAGGGTAGGAGAGAGAGAAAAGAAGACGACTAGTTTTCCCAAATTGCAATTCTAGGACTTCAATTGTGACATGTGTATAGAAAATCATTTGTGTTTATGCTTCAAAATTCTGCAATTTGACAACTGTATTTCATTCTTCATGTGTTCATTCTGGGTTAAAAGTAGAAAACACCTTTCCTTCAAAACTCTCAGACATGTATGTTTCCAAGAGATCTCAATTGTTATGTCATGTGCAGCACTGGATAAAGTCTGGAGATCAAAGTATTCATTAATGCTGTAAATTATTAACCAGAATAAAATAAACCAAGAATGCAATAAAAAATCCAATCAAAATCAACTCAAATTGTAATGCCCACTTTTTGTAATTTTTGCTTTCTGTTTTTTGTTCCTGTGTCTTTTGTGCAAGGAACAGCAAACTGGAAGGAAAATAAAATGCTGATAACTACTGTAGATAACTGAAACTTACTACATCAAACCCTCAACTTTATTAGAAAGAAAATATAAAACCCTTAGCACTTCATCTGAGAATTATACTCAATATGTAGCTGGAAAAATGTATGACTGCAGCATAAATAGTCATCAAACTTCAGGTCTGACATTGGAACATTAACACAAGAACAATCTCAATAATATTACAATAATTCTGAAATTTTGCAATGTCAAATCTCTTTACAAGATGCAGAAATGGAATAAGTTGATACCAAACTGTCCATATCAGCCACCAAAAATGCTAATAAAAAATGTGTCAAATGCTTCGTCCTTAATATGAAGCTGGAAAATGGTGTAGAATGCAGATTGTAGTAGTCTAGGGTGTACAAATGATGATCATAGGCTGATCACTCCTCATGTATGTGATTCACCCTCTACATATGCTATGAAAAAACATGGAAAATGCTGACCGGGGCCTTCATAACCCCGTCCAAACCCCTTAATCTGCAGTTAGCCCTCAAAATGGATGATATCAGCAACATATATGATGGTACAGCACCTCCAAACTCTCCCAAAATGGTGTGGATTTGATATAGGGAAGACACTCTAGGTAAATAGGCCAATATCAGCAATAATATATGCAGAAATAACTGATATATGTGTGACCTTGGGATGGTTTATGGCTAGAAACGATGTTAAATAGTCTCCTCTACAAAAATGGAACTTAAGATCTACCCAAAAATAGTGATGAACAACAACATTAAATTCTAAAAATCCGACAATGAATCTCTCCAAGTGCCAATCACCAAATTTGTTTGCAAATCTAATCACCCAACCTGAAAAATATCCACCAAAACTCTAAATCAGCACACCAACTCTCATGTAGAATTGCAAGTGCTCGAGGCTGGAAGTTTTTGTTCTCACCTCCAAAATGGAAATCCAAGACAGATTTTGTCCTCAAAGATCTCTGAAATAATCCAAAAAATTGTCTTTAGATGAGTAGAAAGCTCAATTCGAAAAGTGAACAAAATGCCAAAGTGAATGCTAGATACACAATGAGGCTAGGCACCCTTGTTTTATACTTTACCAAATTGGGTCCTTGGTTAATAATTTCTCTCCAAAGTATTTAAAAATACTTTTTATAATTAAGTAATTTAAAATAACTTTTAATCAAATAAAATAATATTATAATAAGTTGCCTCTTAAATTAAAAATTATTGGATGCAACTTAAATTAATATTAAAAACTATTTCCCTTGCTTTTCCTTTAGCCTATGGAAAGTAGGGATAGGCTAGAGGTCTTCTCCTTGGTATTATTTTGAAAAAAGGGGCATGAAATAAATTCGGATTCACAACACTAAGTTTGTTTCCCTGCAACTGCAAGTAAAGATGTGTTTGAATGGGTAGTGCCATATGAACAAGTCTCCAAAAAATAAAGCATGAACAACTTAGTTCGATTTATGTCCTCCAACCAGTTAAGATTTTAAAAACTTCAGGTCACAAAAATCATAGTAGAAAAAATGCTTATATCATGGGACCCTCTAGTCAAACACATGATTGGGACAGGGCAAGACAGTTTTTCATTTTTAATATTAAGAGCAAGTAGATTTCCACAATCCATGAGATCAATTGCAAGTTGTTTCTGGATTTGATTGTGTAAGTATTTTTGCATCAATGTTTCAGGTTTTTTCTCCTTATGCTCCCTATCATCCATCCTGATGATGGATCACAAAGTGTGATCCAAAGAGTTGATGCAAAAATACTTACACAATCAAATCCAGAAACAACTTACAATTTTTAATATTTACATTTTTTGAACTCTTATTAATGCCAGTTTTGAACTGTCCTTACAACTCTTATCCCAACAAAGTAAATAAAAAAAATCACGCCTCCAACATTCAGGTAAAACCCCATCATTTTTTCTTACATTTCCTATGCCATTGCACTATATGCTAATATAGACCCCAAAAATTTAAAAATAACACCATTATAACACTGCATAACAATTTAAATATCACACAACTTAAACTCAATCCCTACCAATTTGTAGAAAGAACATTTCTATGTTTTTATTTTACTTTCCACTCCTCTCAAAAGACATCAACAATTTTTAATTTCTATCGTTTCTATGTGTAGAGAGGCAAAGGTTTGGGATTGGAAAACTACTCAAACTCTTTTTGGTCTTTTAGTTTTGCCGGTTCTTCTTTATGGGTGAGACGTTTGGACCAGCAGCATGTCAGTCTCACAATAGAAACAAATAAAGGGAATCCAAAAACATTTGATCACAAGCAAGTTCAAAATCAAAAGTACTGTTCCATATGATATCATGTTAAGCAAAACGGGAGATGCTCCTATTGAAGCAATTGCTATGGTGTGTCTCATAAGCTATCTAAAAAGAACCGAACAAATGGAAGAAGGTAGATGGCCTAAGGTTATCTTGAATCATGTATAGTGTGAAAGGAAGAAGACACGGATGCAAAAAAACATCAAGTGGATGAGTAAATGGAATATTCATTTCAATATGTGCCCCTCGAATAACAAAAAAATAAAGGTTTTCATTATGGATAAATTCTACAAGAGAAATTGGGGTATTGGGATAGGAAGAAAAAATATTATATCAACGAGTTTAATCACACATATGATCAACTTCAAAAAAATTAGATATGGGCCAATATTGCATGGAGAGCAAAAACTCTTATTGCCCAACTTAGAACTGACTCTCATCAACTTTATTGTGAGATCGGGTGTTGGAAAAGGCCAAAAGAGGCGTGGGAAGAGAGGGTTTGTACTTTTTGTAATTCTGGAAATGTAGAAATTGAACACCATTTGATTGTTGATTGTCCTGCTTACAAGGACAGCAGGGAAAAATTTATGAATATCTTAACAGCTAGCTCTTGGCATAACTTATTCAGCAAGGAGTACATTGAGAAGTTGGGGGCACTCATCATCAACTTGCATAGGAAAAGAACTGATTTATTGGATTCGCCAAGCTGTCCCATAGGCTATGTTTAGCCTCGTGGACATAAAATCTTCTTCTTCTTCTTCCAAACTTGTGTTGTGGTCAAGAAGAATATCTTAGTTGAAGAGTAGTTTAAATTAAAATTTGCTTATCGAGGAAATCCAACAAAAAAGATCAATTAAACCTTCCCTTACATAGCGCTGACAATAAAACTATAGTTCTTGAACTCTCTGGTTTTTTCATTCATTGTCAAAGTGACCTTTAAATACGCCAAAAACTTTCCTCAACAGACTTCAAAAGTTGGGCATCAAATGGAATGCATATTTGCAGTCCTCAAAGTGAAAAACACAATGATTTGCTAGCCCTTCTCAGTTCTGATGCTTATCATCTAATTACTTGTACCATCTTATACAACATCTTGTATATATTTTTTCCCAGATAATTTTGGACAGTCTTGAGCATAAGCCTACAGTTTTCACATACAGAGACTCTATTACATTTGTAAAATTGGTTCCATAAATGACATGAAACGCTACTCTCCTTCATGCATCTACTTTACATTTTCTATTGCGCATGCTAAGATTTGATCCTTCACATGTAATATACTAGGTCATGCATCATTTGAAATGGTCTAAATTTCAAAATAATCTCTCTAATTTTTGAAAGGCATTTCTAGTGGAGACACGTGTAAATGGATACTTCCTACCTCCTTATACCACTTGGGGAAAACTGTGGCATCAACAACAATGCACAGATATGTATTGTAATCACTAACCCCTTCAGCAGATCCATCATTATGCAGTCTAGAAACGACCTCAAAATCATTTATTTATTTGCTAAAGCCATTTAGTTTGAGGACGAACATGTAAATAGATACTCTCCTACCCCCTTATACCACTTGGGAAAATTGTGACATCAAACAACCATGCATAGATATATATTGTAATCACTAACCCATTCCATGGGTTCACCATTATGTGGTCTACATAAGATCTCAACCATTACATGGACTTTAATTTTATCATTTAAGGGCAATTGAAAATAATATTATTGGTTTTTTACCATTTAAGGTCTAAATTCAGAAAAGAAGTTTGGAGAAAAAAGAAAAAAGAACAGAAAATAATACTATTTTTCCTTGAAAAGCCTATAAGGAGGGTTTGAGGAAAGGAGAGGATTATCAATTTCATATTTCAAAATCATTTCTCTTAAGATTGAAGATTGTTCATCTTTTCTACCCAAGGACAAAAACCCTTTGACAAAGAATGGATTCAACAACAGAAATCTTCCTACTCATTTGAGTAATTCTATGTAAGGATTACCATTGAACTGAGTAGTTGCAAGTTTCCGGAGTGTTTCAATTGGTGTGATTTTTTCCAACTTTCATGAATTTTTGTGTGTGAAGTTTCCAGTTTTCATTTGTGTTATCATGCAAATAATATATTATATTATTAGTTGACTGAACCAACTCTATTTTATAGTTCTTTGATGTTGTTATTACAACAATTTATTATTTATTTTAACTAAAAATAGTCTGCAGCTTGAGGTAAGGTACTACCGTACCATTTGATTTAACTCTTTTAGCAGCCTATTTTATTCCCTAAGAGTGCCATATCCATACACTTTACTAGTCCCATCATTGTAATGGCAAAGTTGCCACACTGAATGGAAATGGCGTGATTTACTTTTTGATGTAATTTTTCACATATGTTGGAATGTAAAGAGGGAGTCGATGCTGTTATATACTGGTCAAGGCATATTTTAAGGACAAACAAGAAATTTCTTGGGGGTTAGCTGCTGTTATATACTGGTCACAGCATATTTTAAAGACTAATAAGATATTACTTATCTCTTGGATCGGTCGTACCCTTAAAGGGTGATATATATTAGTTTGTTGTTGTTTGAATGATAATAAAGTGATTACAGCCCTGGTGCTACTGCTTCTAGCATTTGATCAGCCACACCAAGGGTGTGACGCATAAAATATAAGTTTGATTTATATTTCAAAATCTAATATTGTGTTCCTGTTGTTAACATTTAGTCATGCAAGTAACATTTTATTTGTGATTTTCTGTGCAGTTTACCATCAGAAATATTAGAAGAGCTATCCATGATTTTTGTATTGTAATTCTGGATGTCTATGCCACAACAACATTACATAGCTCTGTTAATTCTATTTCAATTGTCAATGTGTAATCTATAAAGCTTGATGCCAGAATAAGTATTTCATTACTTCCAAATTTTTGTAATAGAGCAATATTTAGTTGTTTGGCTTGCCACCAATAAACATTATTCTATGATAATCAGTCCTACCCCTTTCACCATATGCTCACACCTTGCCCAAATCAAAACCTTGGTGATCAAAAGGTGTTAAGGTTGCATGCATTGCCCATTGTGAATTTTCAAAAAAAGAGAATTTTCAGTTCAGGATATCACCATTGGAAATTTTCAGTCTCTAGTCAATGAATTAATATTGAAGCTTTGTTCTTGAGTTATGGCATCAATTGGTAAGACCCCAAGCTTGGACTACTACAACATGAAAATCTGAAATTAAGTAACCTTAATGTGGAATTACCATGACAAAATCCATCTTCATTATGATGCTAAAAATCAGCCAACATAATATGCTTAACAAAACCACATTATGTGAACTTATAACAGCAATATATAAAAGATAACATCACCATAAGATAGAAGTGAAGAGGCACAAAAGCAACATAAAAGCATTGCATGAAACAAGATTTATGTGGAGAAACCCTTGTGAAAAAAAACTCCACCAAGAAGAGAAGCCAAGTATGAATTATCTTTGAAACAAGATTACAATTTGTTACATACTTTCATTCTCCTTTTTGCCTCCAACATGGCAGCACTTGTGTACCTGTGCAACTCTTTGTCCTCCAACTTGTTCCTCCTTTGGTTCTTGTACCTGCAATATAACTCTATATTCTACTATTCCCCCAACTTTCCACATCTAAGGAGCTGAATCCATAGAGTTGTAAAAAGGTCTTATGCACCAAACTTGGTGACCAAAGATGACTCTTCATTTCAAATGTCTCGTCCTTCGATTTTCCTACTAAGAATGTGTGATACTAGGGAAATGGGTTTTGGCTCCAAATACTTTCCCTCCAACCTAGATGCCCAAACTTGGAAATACAAACAATGTTCCAAGACTCTGCGAGCCTTGGTTAGACTCTGCAAGTCTAGAGCTGGTTCCCTTCTCCTGGGTCTAGGGAGCTCGAGACCCGGTTTCACCAAGTTTGTTAGACTCGATAGATTTGCAAAGACCCGACCCCAAGACTCTATCGCGACTAGCATTAGAAAAAAAGGCAAAAAAAATAAAAATATTTGTTTTCATTTGTCCAAAAGGTGTTTTTATTTGCTTCCCAACCCAAAGCTCCTTTCTATTGTTTGCAAACACAAGGAGAGAAAAAGAGGCATTTGAGCATAAATATCGAGGCATTGAAGCAGGCTAGTAGATCGATTGAAGAGGAGATAGTGATCGTTGATTGCTTGTGCAAGTTAGTAGCTTGCATTCATGAGTTTAGAGGAGTTAAAGAAGGATTTGGAGGAGGCCTCTACAAATTCTAAGGTACATTTCTTTATTTTTGGAGTAAATTTTGAACGGTAACATTTTTTTGTTGTTTTTTTATTTTTTTACTTTCATATTTCCATTTTTATTGTACATTTGTTTTAGTTTTGTTTCATTTTATGTTGATGGAAACAATAAAAATCCTAGGGCCTAGGCATCCAATAATCAAACCCTAGCTAATTTTTTCCTTAATTCTTTAGCTGCAAACCCTAACTATTCTTGTGTATTATTTATTTTCTTAATTCAATTAGAATGTGTAGATGCTAATGTTTTTCATTTATAATATATTGCAGCATAATGTCTCAGTCTACCAGTACCCCAGACCCAGTTAGAAAGGATAGGGCTTGGAAACATGCCATCCCTGGATCAAAAAAATAAGTAATATGTTTTCATTGCAAAACGAAATATAGTGGCGGAGGTAATAATTGTTGAAGTATCACCTTGCACATATACCATGCCATGATGCCGAACCACGCAAAAAAGCACCCATTGAAGTTATACATGAAGTGCAAGCTCAAATAGAGGAATTTGAAGACATAAAAAGAATTAAAACAAAAGCAAAAGAAATGGACATTGGTGGAGAGGCTTCTCCATAGTTACACTGTTGTCGGGGGTGGGTGACGTCGGAACGGGGGGACAAGTTTCTGGGATGGGGGGACAAAGGGGCTTGAATTTAGGGATGGCGGCGGGGGGCGGTAGGGGATTGGAGTGTATATACTATATACTATACATATGGTACTTAAAATGCTCGTTATGAAAAGATGTATAAGACATAAAGATGTAAAATAGTAAATTATTAAATACTTGAACATTAAATTTTTCAATATCGAATTACTAATTAGAAATTATAATACTCAATACTACATAATGAAAAAAATTTAAATTGTTGAATCAACAAATGGAAGAGTTCTATTATATCATATGATATCAAAAGTATCTGATCATAAAGATGATTACAATGAATTTAAAAATTTGATCATATGAATTTAAAAATGTGTTTTTTTTTTTTAAATTTACTTTCTCATGCTTCCATGATGGGGGACGCCTAGGCGCCCCTGGAATGTTAGAGGGACGTTGTTGCGTCCCCCTCAACGTTTTGGGAACATAGGGACATTGTTGCGTCCCCCTCAATGTTTTGGGAACACGGGGACGTCCCTCCGTTTCCGGTGGTGGGCTGAGTTTGCAGTGGCGCTGCTGGGGACGCAGGAATGCCATCCCCCCCATCTCTAGTGCGTCCCCATTCTGGGAACGCTTAAGGATTTGGGGGGGACGCCTCCCCGGGGTACACTGGGCTTCTTCAATTCCTTAGCCTCCATTTCTTGCATATGCAAGTCGTGATAATGCGAGTGTGAGCCTTGGGCATTGGATTCGCAAAAATAAATCCACATTAGATTCACTTTTTGTTCCGCGCACGATGTTATGTGCCCAACCATTGCTTGAGGGTTGGAATAAGGAGCATGACAGTGTGAAAAGTGCAATTGGAGATTTTTGGTTCTACAACACCATTCCATTTCATGCAGCGAGGTAATCATTATTATTTTGATTTCTATGTCTTGATTTTTTTACTTTTAAGAGTATGCTGCGTTGATTATTTTAATTTTTAAAGCTAAAAGTAAAACTTAATACTTTTTATATTTATTTTACATCTCCTTATTGGCAAATTATGATAGATGTCGTTAGATGTCGTTACTGTTTGTGGTGTAGGTTTCAAGGCCCCTAATGATGAGGAGCTAAAAGGTCCTATTTTGAGTCAAAAGGTGGCTGATGTCAAAGCCACAATTGCCAAGCAACATGAGGTATGGAGGAGGAAGGGTTGCACCATGAAGACTGATGGTTGGACCGACAAAAGAAGTAGAACATTGCTCAAATTCTTGTGTCCCCATCAGGTAATTGTACTTACTACTTTGTAAAGTGTATTGATTTATCATTTAGTGATTAAGTTTTTAAATTTTTATTTTACTAAATCACTTCTTTTTTTTCCTCAAGTGGCACAGTGTTTTGAAGTCAATTGATGCTTCTAGAAAAACAAAAAATGTTTGAGTCTTTATCTTTGTGAGTTCTTGGAGTAAGTGTTGGAGGTGGGTAAGGAGAATGTGGTACAAATAGTCACAAATAATGCAGCAAATTATGTTGCTGTAGGTAGACTACTTATGGAGAGGCACCCCACCTTGTTTCGGACCCCTTGTGCTGCCCATTGCCTTGACCTTATATTGGAGGATCTTGGGAAACTTCCCTGGAACAAAACATGTGAAAAGGAATTGGGATCTAACTTTACATGTGCCAACTTAGATGCTACTATTGCACAATTTGCCAAAGTCTATATAGATAAGGTGGCTTCTAGATATGACAGCACTGGTTGGAATGGCATTGCAGCTGATTGTGGTTCAAATGAAACTGAACCAAATATTGACTTCAATGCTCCCGATAAAGGGCAAAATGCAGATTATTGAATATTGATTCTAATCTTCATTTTGTATCACTAAATTATGAGTTTATGAGTATTATCTTTAGTGCAAATTATGAGGTATTTAATAACTTTTTGTTTACTGGCAATTATAAGTATTAGTGTTTTTATAATTTCAATACATAAAATTATAAGTTATATATCCATATATATGCAAACCATACCCAAGGGGAAAAAATTGGCGTACTAGTGTACCCAAACCCTAAATCTGTACTCATCTCCCTACCAAGACCGGCAACTTAGTTTTCAACTATATGAAAAAGTGAAAATAATGCAACAAACTCTTGTAATACTAGTGAAAATTAGCCAGTGGTTAATAATACAAGAAAAATGATACAAGAGAATTGTACACAAAGATAAATCACAAAACAATTTATTAGTAGCTAATAATACAACAAAATTGTAGGTATAGCAAATTGCTGACAATCATTGTTGTAATCGTGGCATTGATTAGAAATTCTAACCAACTCATCTTATTGAATATCCAACATAAGCAATAAAATTAAAGCATCAAGCAACTAAACTTGCGGAAACGACTATGCCCCAAAAGACTCAAGGACATCATTATTAAGCAGCATTCCAAGAGACACAAAGAGCTCTATTCATAAACAATTCATTAAAGACTCTATGCCTTCACTATCGAAAATGAAAAATGTGAGGAATTTGGTATATCAATGCATTATGGGATTTAAGAACTCCACAATAACAGTGCACTTTGATGTTCAATTTGTTCTTTATATGCCCCAAAGTGCAAGCTCTTCACTACGTTATAAGAATGGTCACTTCAGAATAGTGCAAGAATAATTCAGTATTTATCCAAGTGACTAATTCGGAATTCTAGTCAACATGAGCACAGGTCAACATACATTTATCATAGTTAAATAGAGTGCAAGAGTCAAAATGGAAAACACATCTTGTTCAGTTACAAAATCATCCATGATGATGTTATTATAGGTTCTCACAAGGTCCTTGTTCTTAATTTCCTGTAAGATTCCTTTTGTCTGTTTGAGAATATTGTAGACCTGATCAACTAACTAATACAGTATTCTGACGACAGAAAATAACTTATACAAAATTGGTTTTCAAGTCCAGACCATTGCACAAGTACACTCATTAAGACATCCATTGCCTTCTCATAGGGGATAAATTGTTGTTCAGTTGATTCAGAAGCAAATCCATGATTGCCAAAATACTAAATTTTCTGGGACAGGGATTTTCGCTCCAGTCATTCAACTAAATGACTATTTTGTCATATTTATATATTTATTGATATTCATTCAAAATGTTATAGAATCCAAAGAATGTATTCAATGAGCACCATCTATGAAAGAAAATGCAGTAAGTTACTAGGCCAAAACACAAGAAGTGATTTAAAGTTTGATGACTGACATTTTAACATTCTCAACAGCTGATATGATAAAAATTCACAAAATATTAATGTTGATTTATACAACAATGTTATCTTATTAGAGTTTTGGTTATCAAAGATAATTATCATCTCATATATACCTCCAAATCATATGCTGTGCAAACCCATATGCTCCCCACCAAATTGCAGATGCTGGTGAATTAGAAACCAATGTCATCCCAAAGCCCCTATAGAGACCACGAATGCCCTCTGTCATGTATATTTTATGCACAGCATCCACCGCTCCATTAAACTTTGTCATATTAGGAAGGCCCTGAACCATTAGCCTTTGGCACACCTTAGGAAACATATGGAAAAGAAAAATTAAAAATAATCATACAACACAACCAATCTTGAGTAGACTGATGCACAACAAATTCTTAAAAAACAAGACAGAAAGAAATACCGCAAAATATTAGAAAGAACTGTAGCTTATCTTTTTTTATTAGGTGCATAGTATGTACTGCTGTGCATATTTCAAACAGATTCATTGCACTCCATAACAGTAACTTACACTTAATTTGCATTTGGACAATATTTTCCAGGTTTTATAATTTTATTCTTTTAAATATAATAAAAGCTTTAACTTTGATTCAATTCAGCAAATGAACGTATCGTAGTGTGTTTTTGACATCCTGCCATGTCCATGACAAGATGATTGACAAATCATACACTACCACCTTCTGTACTTTCAAGGTGGTTCAAGATACTTCCAAGATGAAAGTTTTCCAATTATTGGCATCCTCCTCAAGTAGTATCAGATATAAATGAGTAAAATGATCCAATGTTATACTATCACACTTAATGTCAAAAGCCCTTGTCAGAAATATGCTTTGAGTAAAAACTGGGATCATAAAGGACACATCACACATTGTAAACCCACAACCGTACAAGTAGAGATCTAAAGACATGGGAACACTTAATTCTGCTTGTCAGACTCAACACAAATCACTTACAGAATCGAAAGTTAATCAAGTGCACAATATGTGTTATCTTTGAAGACTATATAAATACAAATGCACACTCTTCTAACTCAAAAAAAGGTGCATCACGATTCATAGCCCATGTGAAAACCAAGATTGTTGAAGATACTGGCAAAGAAATAGTTGAAATGAAGTGTGTGTACATCAGCCAAACTACTGAATCCACAAGTTTACCAGGACCTCCCAATCACCTTTAGAGATGGACAAGAAAGACACTGCCCAACCCGCCTTAAAAAGGACAAATATTATTTCATTTTAGGAGCATTTATTGGCACTAGATAGGGGATATGACAAGCTAATTTGAAGAGTCTCCAAATGCATAACTCTAAATACATATTGTTTTACCTTTACACAACTACTCTTTTGACTAGATTCTCCCTCAAACAGCAATGTATCACAAGCATGCATTATGTAGTTGAGCCACATTATTTTTTACAAGATACATTATGTACTTGAGCCAATTTATTGTTTACAAGCGTACATTATGTATTTGAGCTGCATTATTGTTTACAAGCATACTTTATGTATTTGAGTCACATTATTGTTTTCATATTTATTCTAAGTACATAAGTTCCTTGAAAGATTGTTCTAATTCATCCCCTGATCCACACATAGAATGAATGGAAAAATAAAAGATACCTGCTAGTTTAGGATATCATGGATTACCATTCCAAATCAAGGGGTTCCCTAGTTAAGAAGTAAATAGTTAACACAAGAGCTTGGCAATTTAAGGTATAATATTGTCCCATGGGTAAACATTGACCCAAAAGCCTGTCCTAGTTAAGGGGTATATATTAAACAAATTGTTTTAAAAGAAGAGAATGTTAAAGATTTATAAGTATATTTCAGACAAAATCAAGATACATTTCTTTTTTGTAAAAGGTCAACTTACATTACCAAAATGCATTGATGGTTACCACAAAAAAGGGTTTAATTCACAATGGTTATTCGAAGATTAAAACACAAGAAAGCTGAAAGCAGTAAGATACAAAGAGTAAATATACAGTTAAGTCTATTTTAAGCAAGGTTGCACCAAGAAGGGGGTACTTGGAGACTGGTACTCGTACTAGTGTGATTTTTTTTCAAAATAGGAAACAAGGGTACTTAGAGATGCCAATTTTTTTTAGTATATTTTAGTAATTTATAGAAAACCTGAAAATAGGTATATAGTCATAAAACTAAATATGCATATAGTCAAAGTGTATAAGGAAATTGAAGGCAATAGCCCAAATCAACAAGTTGAACCTTTCAACACTGCAAATCCTTTTTCTATTCTATGTGATTATATACATGAGAATGTGAATATAGATTATATATATGAGAATGTGAATATACATTATATATATGAGAATATGAATATAGACATATTCACAAGAATGAAGAAAGATAATGTATATCATATGAAATTTCTTGACTCTCAAGGATTTAATAGAATTCACCCCCATTGTGTATATCACAAAGTCTACATAAATGAATTGAAGGACAACAACAAGCATATAGAAATTATGAATATCTTTTGAGTTTAGCATTGAATTGCAAATAGCTAAATGACAAATACTTGTGGTCTTGTTAGCTTGCATTGACTCCTACCCTGCATTGGCTCCTATTTTTCTTCTGTGGTGTGTTTGTTTTCCAGCTTCCCGGTGCATTTAACTTTTAGGGATTTTTGTTTTATTTGTGTGGGAGTCTGCAACTTTTGTGAGGTAAACAACGGGAGTCTTCGGAAGACCACAGTTGAAAGTCTCTTGCTTGGAGACGTCTCCAACAAAGTCTCTGATATTGGAGATGTCTCGAACTTCGAACACATCCCCAGGGTTCAAAGATAGGTCTCCATGCAACTATGATTTTAAGCCATACACAACAGCAAAATCTGATTTTCTATTCAATAAGGGCTTCCACAAATTCTTCAATATTTTTTATATGTAATTCATTATTAAAGAAAGCTCATGAAATGGATTTAATTGAAAGAATGAGGATCTTGTCCTCCTTGGAGATTGCTGATTTACCATGCAGTCAAAGTAGAGGCATGAGGGTTGAGAAGCGTCTTTGTCCATGTTCCTCTCACATTAGCCTTCCTTGAACTTTCAACTTGTGTGGTGATTTTCTTCGATATTTCGCAATTATATCTATAATTTTCCTTTCGTAGATTCAAGAAAAAGCCGTTCATTGATTTCCTCAAAAGACTTCCCATGTTGCATCCATTCATTCACTGTCTTTATATTTTCTTATCATTTAAAGCACAACATAAGAGCCTATATAAAGTCCTTTCCAAATATGAGTTTTTGTAAAGCCTTGCTTTCATTTGGTAAGATGCCCAATGCAAGTGAGTATAGCACATTAGAAAGAGGATTTTTTGAGGGTATTGATGTCAAGTGAACAATGGTGAGGAATGACATGGGAAGCTTTAACAAGAGCTGAGGTGAATGGGAAGCAAAAGGCCATGTAGGAAGATGCAAGGAAGAGCTGAATGGGCAAATCAGATTTGACGGACCTAGTTAAAGTGGGGGTTTCTTCCTCAAAGTCCTAATTCAGCCCTAATTATTTAGTGGACTGAGGAGGCATCTCAATTGTGGATGAGAAGGACAGCTAGAATTTTCAATCACTGTATTTCCCATAAAGCAAATGAGACATGATTTGTGTAATTTGGAATTTTCAATTATTTGAAATCCCAAAGGATTAGGATTGTTGAGGTGAGTAGTAGTGGATGTTGCACACTGCTATTCTTCTAAAATGATTGGTTGTGATTGATCTCCTTGTATACCTCATTCCATTGTTGGAGAATGTGCTCTAAGAGTATTGAAAAGCTTTTTTGGGTCTTGTTGTGACCTTTTCACACATCGCCCCATTGCAAATGGGGACCCCCTACTTTATGGTCCACTTGGCCCGTTTTGGCTTTGGTTCTTGGTAGTTCTGGCATCAGTCCCCTGAAGTCCCTCGTGTTGCAAATGAGGTGATGAAATTGGCCAAGTCTAGAATGGAGAGTAGTTTCCTACCTTTAAGGGTTTTAGTTTTGAAGGCGTTTTTAAGAACCGTGAAATTGGATGAAGTGTTGAGTTGAAAATCCTTCGAAGTGTGAACCAATGAAATTTTAAGTATTTTGGTGAAGTTTCTATTTTTTAGGGATTTCTATTTTTAGTAAGTTTTACTTGGTTTCAGATTGGCTTCATTTTGAGTTTTGAAGTGGTTCCTATTTTTTAGGGATGTCTATTTTTAGTCAATCCTAGTTTGCCCTAATCTTGCATCTAAATAAATTTACTATTTATAGTAAGTCTAGTTTTAGTAGGTCATTCGAGCAATTGATGAGCATGGACTGAAGAGAAGGAAAATGGGTGTCCAAATCTATGTCTAAAAGGCAGCTCGAAAAAGCATCTCCTGAAAAAGCACCTATGGTAAAAGCAGATCGAAAAAGCACCTCCAGAAAAAGCAACTCGAAAAATGGTCTCTTGGAAAAGCACCTTCGGAAAAAGCAGTTCGAACAAGCATGCATTAAAAACATCAAAAAGCAAAAAAGCATCTAGAGGAGAAAAGCTTAGAAACTTACTAAGTCTGGAAATACCACTGAAAAAGCATGGAAAAGCCATGAAAAGCATTGAGTATGGAGAATTCTTGGTCATGGATAATCAGAATGAAAATTTGAGGAATTTGCTAAGTATGGGTCAAAAGGGAGGAAGAAATGCAAAAAAATGACAAAGTGTCAGGAAAATCCTCCACCAAGCTCCAAATGTGCCCATGATGACAAATTCCACTAAGTCAAGGAATTTCCTTGAGCTGAAGAAATTCTTCCACCAAGATCCAAATGCGACCAAGAGGGCAAATTCCACTAAGTCAAGGAATTTCCTTGAGTTGAAGTAATTCCCCTGCCAGGCTCCAAATGCGCCCAAGAGGGCAAATTCCACTAAATCAAGGAATTCCCTTGAGTTGGAGAACTTCCTCCACCAGACTCCAACTGTGCCCAAGAGGGCAAATTCCACAAAGTCAAGGAATTTCCTTGAGTTGAAGAAATTCCTCCACTAGACTCTAACTACATCCAAGAGGGCAAATTCATTAAGTCAAGGAATTTACTTGAGTTGAAGAAATACTCCACAAGTGCCAAATTTCACCCAAGTTTAAAAGAAGAAAACATGGAAAAATGGTTGTTGGAAAATTCCTCCTTTATGTCTCAGATGTGCTCAAGAGAACAAGTTGAAAAAATGGCCAAGTGTTGGAAAACTCCTTCGTGTCTAATATGCGCCCAAGTTGAAGAGAAGGAAAGTTGAAAAAATGTCCATGTTGGAAAATTCCTCCTCCATGTCTAATATGCGCCCAAGTTGAAGAGAACAAGGAAATTTAAAAAAATGGTCTAAGTGTTGGAAAATTTATCCACTATGTCTAATATGCACCCAAGTTGAAGATAACAAGGAAAGTTAAAAAATGGCTAATTGTTGGAAAATTCCTCACCCATGTCTAATATGCACCCAAGTTGAAGATAACAAGGAAAGTTAAAAAATGGCTAATTGTTGGAAAATTCCTCACCCATGTCTAATATGCACCCAAGTTGAAGAGAACAAAGAAAGTTGAAAAAATTGGCTAAAAGTATAAGAAAATTCCATGACACCCCCTCAAGTGCGCCCATATGGAAATTGAGTGAAAATGGGCAAAATCGACTAAGAGTTGCATTGACAAGTGCTCAGCGTGAATCACCACTAGCCAAGGAAATGTTTGAAAGTGTTAAAAAAATTCTTCACCAGTGCTCAAATCCACCTAGGCGAAATCACCACTGGCCAAGGAAAATTTCAAAAGGGCTAAAATATTTCTATAAACCTCAGTTGCACCAAGAACATGGCATTGTGTGACGATGTTAAAATTCTTCCAGACAAAAAATTTCCATCACCTCGTCTAATTCATGCCTAGGGAGAAGAATTCATTGCAAAGAAATTTTAAGTGTTCAAAATTCTCCTAGACATCCTGTTTACACCCAAGGTGATATTGCAAAAAAGATTGATTTAATAAAAATTGAATGAGGGGAAAATTCATCAAGTGTTGGAAATCTACAACCATGTCCAATTAGCACTATGGAGAAAATTATGAGAGGTTGATTTGAAATTGGTCAAGTATGGAATCCTTGGCTATATTTAAAATGCAATCAAAGTCAAGATCAAACCAAACGTTGATTCTCACATTGAAAGTTGAAGAAACAAGTCTCGAGCATAGGAATTTATAGAGAGCGAAAGAGGTGTGAGAATTTATGGAGAGAGAATTGTGAAATCTTGAAGAATAGTAATTTTGAAGCGGATTGGAGAAATCAAAAAGAGGCATGAGATTTCGAAGAGAATTTAAAACAAAGTGCAAGAATTCAAGAAAGAGGCGTGAGAATTTTGGAGAGAGGAATTTTGGAGAAAGTTTCTTCCTAGAGAGAGAAGTTTTATAGTAAGTTTTTAAGATTCCGAGAGTTTAAATTCTATTCCAAATCTGGAATGAAATGTAGATATGCCTTTTATTTTTATTCCTTGCATGATCTAAGTTCGAGTATAAATGAAGAGGGAAGAATACAACATCTTGAAGTCCCTCCAAAAATCCATGGTCACAAGTCAGAAAGTCGAATCCATTTCAAGAAGATAAATTCCCAAGCAGCTACATGGAAGGAAGAAAATGATCAAAGGAAATAATCAAAGTTGGATCTAGATTGCAAAATGATTCAGTTAGAAAAGTTTCAAGCCTCCATGGCACCCAATATACTGACATGGCCCCAGCCATGTCCACCAGCTAATCAAAGGTCTCCAAGACAAAGTTTGATGCATTTAAGGAAGGGAATCGAGAATAATCTATTCAAGGAAGAGGGCAATTTAATGCATAGTGGGTATTTATTTCACCCCACTCTATTGCTGAGTGGACTTACATAGTGGGCACTTATTACCCCACCTTGCTAGGCGTGTGTATTTCTATTGGTCTATGTGGAACCACTTATTAATTGTAGATTTATTCTTCTTGCCCTAACCCTAATTAGGGCTGAGGTGGAAAAATCTAGGCCGTTTATTTTGTTTCAATCTTGGCCACCCATTGTAATTGAGACCTATATAAAGGGCTCACTTCTCATTTGTAAAGGACGAAATTTTGAGATTGTTGCTTAAGAGCTACCAAGATAATAGAGTCATCATTGAAGTTTGGTGATCTCTTGATGTATTTTGGTGCTTGCATGTTCTCTTTGTTCCCTCACTTAGAGTAGATTTGTTTTCAAGCACTTAGATGAATGTGATTGATAATAGTGTTATGGTGGGGAATCATCTTGCTCATACCTTTTGTTCTTAGGTGATTCCTAAGCACAATGTAAGGATGGTTCTAAGCCCTTATGTGGATGCTTTACTTCTATCATTGATGCACATTGTTCGTTATGATGGTGTTTATTGTGATATGAAAATTATCTACACAACTCTTGAAGATTGCACCAACTTTGTGTAGTTGTTGAATTTGGTTAAGCAAAGTTTGGTAGATTTCATCATAGAAGTATTCATCCTTCAAGATCTTAGGATTAGAATAGATCTCTCAACCCTACTCTAATTTACTTTCAACATATATCGTGAAAAACCCCAAAAAAGTACTTTCATTGCCATATCATTCGAAAAGCTCCCATAATTAGTATTATCTAAATCATCTTGAGAACGAGTATGTAAGTCCCCTCATTATACTAGCATATCACATCAACCATCGAGCTCATCCACAGTCAAGAACTGACATAAAAAGAACCTTGGAGTCAATTGTATGATCTTTCACAGTCTTAGCATACGCGTGATTTTGCTCAAGAGAGGATAAGATATCTCAATATTCATTTATTGTTGGTATGGTCATAAAACACACATCAATAGGTCCCCTATGTCTAATATATACCTTAAGCATAAGACTAGAAGTGGATTTGTGAGGTGCCAATTTGCTTTCATTGTCTCTTGTAAGTGCCTTAAGGACTTGAGATATTACAACATAGATATAATTTCCATTTAGAAATTCGGCATTGTAATGGTTGCATCACTATCACCGTGCCACATATCTTCAAAACTCATTTTACCATGTTAAAAATGGCTGTGAAGATGTTCTCTAGATGGCAATTCAACATTTGAATAGTGACTCAAGTTGTCAAGCAATAGAAAAGCCAGCTGCTTGATATTGAGATGATTATATTAATGTCCATGAGTGACCAAAAGTAAGTCAGTGGCACTCGGTGATACATTAGTCTATGGTAGAGATTTCTAGGAGGTGAGCATTTTGGGAAAGCAAACAAAATGGGGATAAGCACTAAAAGCAAAATGAAGTGATGTAGGGGCAAAACAAATCCAAATTTCATCAAATATCTCTATCAAGGCCTAGAAGGAAAGGATCATCGATGCCATAATCAATTATTGTGAAAGGATCAATACATGATTTGGTAATGCTCATCAAGGAGATCCAAACACAAGGGGGAGGCATTGTGATGCAAGGATGAAGCAAAGCACTTCTTATAGAATCTACTTAACATCCAAGGTTGATATACGCCCATAGAATTGAAGAAATGTAGTGTATATCTATAATTGTGGCCCTAGTATCGAACGAGAAGGAATAGGTTTATGTTGCTTAGGGAGAATATGCAAGGGGATCTGAGTAATAGTGATATGCCAAGAGAAATGTCGTCTCACATATCTATCCACCTTTATGGTGAACAACATCCAAAGGGCATTTTGTGTCATTAATCTCCTAAATGGGATATAAACTAAGTGATCAACATGGAGGCTCTAGAAACTATAGACTTCCTAAAAGGATCTACATTGAAAGGTGATAACCTTATCAAGATAAAGGGCTCATCACTAATAGCCCAGATATCTAAAAAAAGTAAATAGAGTTGTGTCTAAGTCTGTGTTGAGGCACTAGTATCTTCCTTATGTCTCATAGTAAATAGGCCATTAAAAAATGAAGCGTTCCTTAATCTCTACATCCTAGAGGGAATGTTAGCACTTCATTTGTCTCTTGCAAGACCGCATAAAAAAAAAAAACAGCATGGGAGTAAAACCTCTACTCAAATTACCAAGTGAAGCTCCTTGAGATCTAAATAGTACTCCTAAAACCTAAAGCTATGAACAAGTTTACACTTATGCATGTTAGAAAGTAAAGTCCACCAAGATAACTGAGAGGGGGGAGGTGAATCAGTTATCAGATAACTACAATTCTTTTCTTCTTTAACAGATTTCAACCATGTAATCAATATAAACAACAACCATATAAAGATAAACATACACAGTAACACAATAACACAAGATATGTTAACTAGGGAACCTCTTGATCAGAGAGTAAACCCCGGTGGGAATGATGCCCACAAAAGATGCACTAATATGAAAATTCCTTGTGAGAGGATGGACTTTGTTAGGAGCCTTATGAAATACATTAAGTACATATGAATCTCTGTTAGGAGACTTTGAATCCCTGTTAGGAGTTTATGGAAGACAGAAGGACCCATTGTCCAAACAGCTTCAAGGGCAAGATCACTGAACACACTGTCCAACTGATCTTTGTAGTACTCAACAGAATAATACCAAAAGACTACTGATCTCAACAACTTATCACTTCTCTGACTGTGCCAAACCGCACCAGCTACTTCATCAAATCTCAATACCAGATCTTTGTACTTCGCATATCCTCTTACAACAATATTGCTCAATTCCGCAATTCACTTTCATACAATCTCTCATATCTTCTTACAATAAAGGAAAACAATCCTTCCTTTATACCACACTCAAATAATTACAAATGAGTCGGCCAACAAGGCTTAACCAATTACAAAATAAAAAACTTCCACACGTTACACAATATTTTATAATTACATAAAATTGTCAGCTTCCAAACAAGATAATTCTTCACTCGTGCAACCTCTGACCTTGCTGTCACGTCCACGTCACTATCATCATGTCTTTATCATCTGTATAACTTCGCATGCCTAGATTCTATCCCGATTAGGAGATATCATCCAGTTTCCACAAACCGCTTCTCAGGAATACTGTCTGAATACTACTTCCGCTGATTTACACATAACTATCATGAATAATTGAATTTTTGTATGCGCTCTTGACCACGAACACGGGACACAACATAAAGTCCTCAACTCCGCATAGCTTGATCTTCAATATCCCACGTGCGCTAATACAAACACTGTCTGCTTCACTACTAATCTCCAGTAGATCACTGTGTTGACATCAATGACAATCACAGTCATGAATGCAACAACAACTGCTACAAAATGGCTGCGAATACTCCCCCATAGATTATATTCAGCATTCATTCCTAACAATGCACACTTTACGATATTATAAATGGGGTTTTGTATAAAAGAAAATAACCAAAACTAAACTTGATCTATCTCTTTGGATCTCGAATGTTGAGTATAAGCCTTGAAAGGTACTTATCTCACAAACTAGATTTTTAATGAATAAAGCTTGCAACTAAAGTTTAAACAAAGTAATATCAAACAAGAATGCTTACTAGTTAGTTGAAAATTAGATTAGTAGATCCACATCCACAAGAGAGAATTAAACAAACCAATGCTAACAATGAAACCTTAGTAATATTTAAGAAAAGAAAACCCTTAGAAAAACACAATGACTCACTAAGATGAAAGAAGTATTAATACAAAGTTAATCACAATTATTTACTATGAAAAACTTACACGAACAAATTAAACTCAAATCAAATATGTGAATGAAAATTGCTACAACTTAAGCCTAACTTATTTATAGTATATGTGCTCCTAGAACTCATTTATAGGTGACAATAAACTACCTTTAGGGGATTAAGAATAAAAACAAAATATCCCCCAAAAAATTGATTTAAAGAAAATCTATCCAAATGCTATAGAAAATGTCAAAAGAAAACAACTTTAAAGAAAACCTATCCACCTGCAATAGGAAATATGAAAAGAAAACAACTTAGAAAATGTGAAAAGAAAACAACTTTAGAAGTTAGAACAGACCTGTGATGAAACAACTACTAAAATACAACTAACTAAAGCAAACTAGAAACACACATTTATCCATTACTAGAATATAACACTAAAAATAACCACTACCAAATATTTTCACTATTAAAAATAGCAACATGCATGAGTGACCATTTGGGAATTCAAAGCAACTTTTTGCAAAGAAATAGGTGAATCCTCTAAATCTTATGAAGAAACTAAAATCCTAAGAAAAGAAGCAAAGAAATCATGATTAATCAAGGTTGCTAGAGGGGCCAATTTTTAACCTAAAAAAATCAAGATTTTTCAATAAATTGCAATGAATGAATTTTGAACTTTGCTGGTTTAAATATGTTTAAATTGAGTCAAAATCACCAAAAACACATTTTGAATTTTTGCATGGATATTTGACCATTTTTTGACCAATATTGGCTAAGACTTCTATTAGACCACAATAAACCCCAATGATCATGCCAGGGCTAATATTTCAGCATTAAGAACTAGAATATGCAGTGTAACCGGGAGACGCATCTCGGAGATGGAGATGCATCTTCGAGACCTCGCGCGTATCCAAAGACTTCAAATTTGGGTGGAGACTTTGTGTCAAAGCCTCCCAACATCTCCAAGTCTCCCGCCATGAATTTTGACGTCTCCTGCATGTCTCCGGAGGAAAAAGCATATTAAAAAGTAATAAAAATAAAACATTTTATTTTTTACCATTGTTTATGGATTTGGAGGCCTGACGACTTTGCATTTGGAAGCCCAGGCTCTAAATGGAGGCTGAGAATGAGATTGAAGTGGTTGAACCAAATGGCCTTAATGAATTACCCCTGTTGACTTGGTGGTCAGCACCTCCTTTGGGGTTACCGTGGATCTGGGTAAATCTGGTGTTTGTGACGTTCGTTGACAGTTCGAGCTTTTGGCGCAACGGCAAACATACCTACAATTGGTATCAGAGCCTTGGATCACGGGTTCGAATCCCAAAAAGGTCTCCTTTATTCCGTTGGTGCGGAACCCTCGGTCGGTGCTGAGGGGGAGAGAGTCTCCTTCATTCCGTTGGTGCGGAACCCTCGGTCGGTGCTGAGGGGGAGATTGTTGACTTGGTGGTCAGCACCTCCTTTGGGGTTACCGTGGATCTGGGTAAATCTGGTGTTTGTGACGTTCGTTGACAGTTCGAGCTTTTGGCGCAACGGCAAACATACCTACAACCCCCAGTTGTACTACCATTAGAGGAGCTTGAGTTGGAGATTGATGATTATTTGGACAGCATCATAGCTGAAGACCTTGAGATGGATGATCAAAACATTGTGGAGTAGATGATACTAGATAGATTTCTGATTTTTGTTTACAGTTCTGAGTTTTTGGTTTGCAGATCAACAATTCAGCATCAAACTATATATTTTTGAATTTCAAATTTCAATATGTAATGATAATCTAATATGCAATGTGAATTTTGAACTATTTGACTCTATATGACACTATTAAATGAGTACAAGACATTACTATTAGTATTAATATTAGTGATTTGAGATTTAGATTTGATATTTTGATTCAATGATTTTAATTTTCATACTTAAAACTTTCCATTGTTCTTGTTTTCAAAGCTCTATGTTATGATATTTTTTGGAAATTATTAAATTATATTAAAAAAAATTCTTGTCTCCTATTTTTGAAAAATAGTCATACCAATACTGGTACCAGTCTCCAAGACCTCCAGGTCTCCACGTCTCCAAGTGACCTTGAGAATATGGAGGTTGTTCAAAAAGATGGATTTTTTTATAGCCAGACGAACAGCAATCTCATTGAGATGAATTAAAAAGATATAAATGCAAGGAAATGCTGAATTTTGTAACAGGAGCAAGGTTCCTTTGGCAAAGGAAAAACCAAAAGATATAAATCTGAATGGTTTAATGATAATCATCCAAAACAAGCAAAAGACAAACTGATTAAAATCACATCGTAAAAGTATCCTTTTTTCTGAAATAGGCAAACCATTGGCCTGCTTGGGCTCAAATTCAAAATTAGTACAAGGACAATTGGGTGCAAAGTGTGAGAATTCAAAATTTACCCTGCAATTTCTTTCAATTTGAATGCAAATCGCAGGAGAAAAAAGAAACAAAGGCAACTCTGACAATGGATGGAGTAGGTTTTCAAATTAACAATTGGAAACAAAATTTTGAACCAGTAAAATTTCAAATTTCAAATACACCAATGTGGATAAGACTGTACAATCTTCCTTCAAAATACTGGGGTGTACTGATTTTAAAGGAAATCAGAAATCACATCGAATCTTTCACTTCAATTAATGAAAAAATTAAGAATTTCAGCTTATGTGTTCACATTTGTGTATGCCTAAATTTGGTTGAGCAAATTCCTTCATCCATTAAAATCCATATAGAGAAGGATGTTGGATTTAAAAAATTGAAGTTGAAGGCCCCTCAAAGAAAAATCCTAAAAACCAGAAAAATGATCTTCAAAGGAACGAAGTGGAAAAATGATTACTTCCAACATAATAATTATGTTTCAGAAAAAAGATCACACATCTGACATCAGAAAACAATATTCACAAATACCTGAGGAGTGTCATATTGAGGAAGAATTATGGGAAGAAAATAATATAGGAAACTCCATAAAAAAAAAGTTAAGGCTTCATCAAGAGAGAAGCATTTTGGATATAGCATTAGAATTGTTCGGAATTAAAAACAAAATCAAAGTTACTCCCCTATTTTGGAAAAACCTGAGGAAACTCAAAAATCAATTGCTTTCAATTCAAGAATAGTAGAGAAACAGAGCAATGTGAAAAACATAGATAACAATGAGGGAATCACAGAGGCTGCTTCTGAGGTGAATGGAAAATAGGATTTTCAAAAGGTCAATTCCTTAAAAAAAGATGACATAGCCTATCATTATCAAAAATTGATAAACCAAATTGTGATGGATCGGGAAGGGAAGGAAAGGAAAGAAATCTAATGAGGAAGTATCTGTCAAAGAAGGGGAGGCCAACAAACAAATAAAGATAAAATGATGCTTAGATTTAGGAATGGAATACCCCTTCTCAGTGAGCAACAAAAATCACCTCATTGAATCTTAAGCGCTTGAATTCCCCTAACAAAAACAATTGGTCAGGAGTCGAGTGGACGATTAGAGATTGATATTTTTCTGCTACAAGAAACTAAATTAAATAATAAAGTAGAAATAATGGCACATAAAACAAAGAAATGGAAAGGACATTTGTGGAATAAAATAGCACTTCCAAAAGCTTGCCTATTGTTCGGATACCATCAAAAGTTAGGCTGGAGATCATTAAACAGGATCAAAACTGTCAAGCAAGGAAAATGGTTTTTTCTTTAAGTTTTAGTTTTTCCTGAATAATATTTATGGCCTAATTAAATGCACACAAAAGGGAAAAAACACGAGACATTAGATTGTAAAGGAACATTAGATTTTGGTATAAGCATGGTGAGGAAGATTTCATTATCTCACAAAGTGGTGATTAGCTGCGTTGATAGTCATTTATTCCTCATTGAGCAGATGCCAATGTCAAAATCATTGTGCTAATATTATTTTTAATTAAATTCAGAGCCTACTATTTCTCTCTACCATATATAACATAGAATATGGTGTTGGGACTGCTCTTTTTAAGTGTTTAACAAGGCTTCAGCTTTTCCTCTTTGCAATTTTAAGCAAGCATTTTCTAGTGATATGATTTATCTGTATGTCTTTGGACTTGAACATTTAGCTAAAAATGATTTAGAAACATGAGGAACCCAATAGATCTCTCATTTTACTGATGACAAAACAATAACTATATTTTAGTGGTCATTGATTTTTCATATTTTTTATTAATAAACTCCTAACCATATTGTCAAAATAAAAATGCAATGACAATCATGCTACATTACTCTTGTAGGTTCTTCCTAAGAATGTAAAACCTTATATGTAGACAGTAGCCATGTTTCAAGTAACCAATTCAAGAGCCTCTCTACCATATATAGCATAAAATGTGTGTTGGCATTGCTCTTTCAAGTGTTTAAGGAAGGAGGCTTCAACTTTCCTTATTGCAATTTTAGCAAGAAATTTCTAGTGATGTGATCTATATGGAATTGAACATTTGGCTGACATTGAATCAGAAACACGAGGGCCCTAATAGATCCCTTATTTTATTGATCAAGAAAAAAACACCAACCACGTTTTATTACTCACTGAGTTTTTGAATTTTTCCATTACTAAACTCCCGTCCAAAGTATCAAAGTGAAAATGTAATAACAATCATACACCAATACTCGTATAGATTCTTCCTAAGAATATAGAACCATATATGCAGACAATAGCCATGTTTGGAGCAATCATTGTTCTTTTTGATCAAACATGGCCCAACCGAATCATGCGAATAAATATAAAAAGATTTTGTTACTGCATCACACTTGCATACTAAGAATACAAATCCGCATATGTATAATTGAAATCATAATGCTGCACAAAGAAAATTGATAGCATTTGTGTACTGTTGTGAGGTTTTACAACATCGCCCCATTCCATGGGGACCCCCACTTTGAAGTTTCCAGACTTAGACTTTTGCCTTGCCCGACCTCGTGTGATTGCTTTGATCCCGGTGATTGTTGATTGATTTGACTTGCAATGAAATGTTGATTGCGAAAATGCTGATGAGGTAATTAGTTTTCTTAAGGCAATGGGTTCTAATTTGCAAGTGGTGTGACTTCGGTCTCATTTGACTTGAATTGGCGAAACGAATGCTTTGTTAAAGTTTGAAAATTGATGGTGCTTGAAGGATTGAATTTTTTGAAAGGAAAATATATGTGATCTTCATGATTCCATGTTCTTAACAATTTTATGGGGTTTGTAAATTTGATGATCAATCTTCTTCATGTCACTTTGATTTTCGATTCTAAGTGCAATCGATTATCAAAATCATAGTTGTTTCTTTGCCATTTGTTAGATTCAAATCAAATTTTGCAAAGGGATTGTTGCTTTCAAATTCAATTTTTGCAAAGTATTGGGGACAAAATTTCGATTTTTGAGTGAATGATTGGATATTTGATGAAGTTCGAAAATCTGAGAATGCCATGTTTCCTTTCAATTTTCAAATTTCCTCTTGGCATGATTTTCGATTTTTTTTTGTGTTTGGCAAATAAATTCAAAATCATTCATTGCCAATTTGCATCATTTGGAGGCAATTTCGGTTTTAGTTAGATGCTGGTTACATTTTCGAAAATCTGGACTAAGTGGATGTATTTCAATTCTCAAGGATATCTTGGCCATTTTCGATTTGGATGTGTTTGAAATTTGATTGGGTTGTGTGTCAATCTAAATCGAAATTCAATGATTAAAATTTGAATTAGATCCCATCCTTTTGAATTTCGAACAGCATTTAATGATTTTTTTTTCTTTTGCAAAATCGAAAATATTTAATTCCTTGGCCAAGTCGGCCTTGATTTCATGCTAATTTAATTGTTTTTTTTGGCAATTTGGTAGGGGGTCGGCCTTGGAAATAGGCTGGGGCAGCAACTATAAAAGGGAGGCGCTGTCCTTCATTTTACACACAACAAAATTCGATTTGCAAGCTCTGCATTTGAAGAGCGAATTCAGTCCATAATTAGCAGCGAAATACTCTATATTTTGGCAATTTTGCTCCAAGTTTGGTGGCGAGTTGGGTTTGAGTAGTGGCGGCCTCATTGGAGATTAAATCCGGGCTGAATTCATAGCATTTGGAGGTCAGATCTGGGCTCATTTCGACGGCAAAAAGGGCCGATTTTGAGGCAGACTTAAAGGCAGCCCTGTTCATATCAGACCTGGGCATGGTATAGTGCAGTTTGAAGCAATCTTGAGGCCAATTTAGGGCCTAGATCCATCATTTTCAGTAGAGGAAGAAGCAGAGAGTTATTGGATATAATTTGGGGCCCCCCTTTGTGCATTTTTGGCATCCAGAATTGAGGTTTTAAAGGCCTTTTTCCAGCGTTTCAAGGCAGATCAGAAAATTGAAGTCTTGTTGATTTGAGTTGTAATTCCAGATTTCATTTGGGGATTGAGTTTAATTGTTTAAGGCCTCATTTCAGATTTTGAAGGATATTTGAAGAAGAAGATTTGATCTATTTGGGGGCTATATTTTCAGACTTGTGGAGATAGAGAAATTTTGTGAATCAAGCCAAGGCAATTGCATCAAGGAGAAATTCCAAGCTTTATATTTGGTGAGTGGCCTATCTTTTCTTCTCTCCTTAATTGTTGTTCATTTCATTGGTATTATTGTTAAGTGTTGAAAATTAGTTTCAAGAGTAGAGTTAGGTGTTTGGTTAGTAGGTTAATTACTCAATTGTCTTGATTGACTTTTTTCCCTCAAGTTCTTGCTTGCATTCCATCATTTCATCATCATAGAAAGAAGATTGGAGTGATAAGTGTAGTCCATCTTAAGGTAACGGCGGGGAGTGATAAGTGTAGTATTCCACCCCTAGGAGGAAGATTGGAGTGCTAAGTGTAGTCCATTTTAAGGCAAAGGCGGGGAGTGATAAGTGTAGTCTTCATCATTTCATCATCATTAAGAAGAAGATTGGAGTGATAAGTGTAGCTCATCTCTTAAGGTAACGGCGGGGAGTGATAAGTGTAGTTTCCATCTCATTAGGAGGAAGTTTGGAGTGATAAGTGTAGACCCACCATCATTGTAGAAAGGCGGGAAGTGATAAGTGTTTAGGATGGCGGATGCCAATGCAAGCAAGCGACCCAAAGGAATTAATGCTGAAATAGGAGACAAAGAAGTCATGATACCCAATTCCAACTTCTGCTCAAAATTGAAATACGTTGGAGACACCAACATTGGTACCCTTGATATGATTCAATTACGAGAGAGGTTGAGAGACAGCTAGTCCCCTGTGGCAAAGAAGATCAATAAGTATGGATTTGTGCAAGGAAGTGTTCAGTCTACCCCAGCAGCAAACAGAATACAGCAGATCAGAGTTCAGCGCCTTCATCGTGCTTCTCAGTCAGATTCCGGGCTCTACTAAAGGTACACAGTTTGATCCTTGGATGTTTTATTTTATTGAAGGCATTGGAAATGGTAAAGGAAAGATTGATTGGATTAAGATCATTAGCATGAATTTAGAGTTGCAACTTAGATAGTACAAAATTAGAAGCAAGTCTACATGGGGTCCTACTTCTTCAATTCGAATGCAAGACTATTAGTGATGCTTTGCTAGTCGAACCGAATCCAATTTTGGGGAGATGCATTGCACCACTATGGTTGAGACAGATGCTTATACCAGAGGGGGCGAGGTTGTGGCAGTACAATAGTTGGAGGCATCCAAAGATGAAGGTATTAACTAGGTGAGGAGGCAGTTGATGAACTTAATGATTATTTCAAATCAAGAAGATGGGTATATTGTGGAACAATCAAGGAGGTATGGCCAGGGCAGGTGCCCCTGGAACTAAAAAGTATTGAAGCAGAGGTGGGATGCATGCATGCAAATCAAATTCGAATGGACAAGTTGGAAAACCAGGAAAGTTAAAGAAGGCAAGAATAATGAAAGAGGAAAGTGAGGTGAAAGTTGGGAGGTCAAGTTTGATTTCAAGGCGGTGGCCAAGAGCAAGGCTCTCAAATTGCAAGAAGGTTCACATCCAGGCAAGCGACCAAGGTCAAGACAAGATTACCCCAAGTGCATGAAGACCTCACCCTTTCGAGGTCAGGACATCAAGTACAAGCAAGTTCAAGTGGTGGTGAGAAAATTTCTAAGGACAAGCTCAAAAACCTCCAAGGCTTCATCTCATCTCAAGGATTAAAGCACTTTATAAGACAAGATTGATGAAGTGGCAATTTCATGTGCATGCAATCAAATCATGCCAAGTGTCCCATGTTCTCATTGGTTGACAGATTACTGTAATTTTCTCATTGGCCCACAAAGTTGGTGCCCTCATGTAATTGGTTGAAAGACGGTAACCCTAATTAGGGTTTGTAAGGTTTAATCTTGGCCCTTGATTTTGCCTTTTAATCTTGGCCACTCGTAATTTTGGGCCTCTATATAAGGCCATTTGTTCTCATTTGTAAAAGGGAGTTATGTTGGAGAAATTGTTGCCAAAATACTATCAAAATTGTTCTCTATTCATTGTTGTGCCTTGCATGGTGGATATACATGATCATTTTGGTGTATTGCATGTTTCTTCTCATCTCTCAAATTAAAGTAGAATTTTATTTCATGTTGTTAAGAGTAGAAGTAAATGGTTAGTTGCAATGGTGATGTTGGTAAATGTTTGATAGGGATCTATATAGTAGGCCACTAGCATCCTAGCGGCTGGTTAGGAAGCCTTGTGTGGTAATCTAGTCCAATTGCTCCCAAGTTCTACTTGCATTTCATCTTTCCGCTTGTACTTCAAGTTGGGTTGGAAGATAGGTGTTAGTGTGAAAATCCTAAGAGTATCCCTTAAAATCATTGCACCAATGGAGGTAGCGCCGCAGGCAAGCTTTCATTAGGTTGATTCCCGTCCATTTGCCAATCTTTCCATTCAGTAGTAGTAGTAGTAAAGCAATCAGTAGTTCAGTAGTTGAAGTTGAGAAGTTGAAGTTCGAAAGTTTGAAGAGCAAAGCTAGAAGTGATATAAATTAGTTTGATGAGCAAAGTTGGAAATGATATAAAAGAAGAAAGTTATCTCATCATCATCATAGCAAGATTTTAACATCTCTCAAGTGAACAACGTAAGCCCGCCGAAGTGATTACCAGCAAATCACATTTATAAAACTGAGTATCCACAAGTGTAAGGAACCTTGGAGTATTCTTATATACTTTTCAAGAGAGGGTTGAGTGTTTGGTATGCTGTATCAAGTATTTCAATTGCTATATGTTATGTAGTGGTACAAACTAACATCAACATGTACCAATGGTGTTTGTTAAGAAAATGATGACTTGTAACTTTGCTTAGATGAACAATATATAATCACTTTGTGATTGAGTAAATGCTTTTCCTAATTTAGGCTTTTCTTTAGGTTGGTCATTTATGTTGTGATGTAATCACACATTGCCCCATTGCAAATGGGGACCCCCAATTATTTGCTTTTAAGGGTTTTGTTTTAGTGTTTTTGCTTCATTCTCCGGTCTTTTGCCAGTGAAAATTTAGGAGTTCAATCAAAGCTTAGAGTTTTGCCAAGTTCAAGAGTGTCATCAAAAAGTAAAAGGAAGAAAGCATGACCAAATGTGTATTTTGATTCCACATAGGTGTTCAGAAGGGCTTGAGGTCAATCCTAACAACTACATTTTAGGAAAAGTTGCATTTTTCTGCTTTTTGCTTTTTCGAAAGTTTCTACGTTTGGCATTTTGGGGCCTATCTGGGAACTTGCTTTTCTGTTTGTTTTTTTGCTTTTTTGAAATTTCTATGTTAAGATGTTTTTATTTTGGGAAGGCCAAAAGTTGTGAAATCGCCCGTGTAAAATTCTTGTTTTCAACTTCAAGTTCGTATGGATTTCATGAAAAAAAATGAAAAGTGGTGAAATGTTCTAGATTTCAAAAGGAGGAAAAACATTCAAAATTGTGGAAATTCTTGGAAAATCGTTGCTCTAGTATCAAATTTATCATGAAAATGTCAAGAAAAGCTATGGAAAAGAACACTAATGGAAGCATGTTGATTACTGAAATTTGATTGAGTCAAAAAAAAATTTGGATCTTTCAAAATCCAGAATCTCCATTATAACTCTTAGAGATCTGAAACCACTCTCAAACATCCTAACATTATTTATATAAAATATAACTTAACGTATAAGAACTTATACTTAAATGTTATATTTTATATAAAAAAATCACCCAAAGAGAGAAAGTCCTCAAAGTCCACTCTACAAGACTGAAGAAAGCTAAAGATCGACTTGGAAAAGAACTTCTAGAAGAAAGCTAAAGATCGAAATATGAAAATAAATTCTAGAAGAAAGAATAAAAAAGAACACAAAAAAGAAGGTCGATCCCTTCTTGGCTATCTATGATTCCTATAAATACATGAGCTTGGCATTGTATTCATTCACAAACTGGAAATTGCAGCTCTGGAGTTAGGAGTATTTTTTAGATTTCAAAAGGTGAGGGTTTTGGACAATGTTTAGGCCGAGTTTCATGCTTGTTGAAGATATTTCTTGGCACAAACCAAAGGTTTCATTAGAATTTTCATGTTTGCTGGAAGTTTACAGATTTCCATTCAAAATTCCAAATTCTTTCAATTTTCCTAAATTTCTTGAGAATTTTCTTAAGGTTTTCTAATTTGATTGACAAGTTCAGAGTGATCGTATGCAGACTTAAGGGGATTTTCAAATCAAATTCAAGATTTCAATCTGAAAAATCTTATAATTGGGGTAAATTCAAGAGGAAATTCAAGACAAAATTCAAGAAGAAAATCAAGAGCAAAATCCAGAGAAAATTCCAAGAGGGGAAGAGGAAAAGGCCAAATTTGAAAGGGAAAATGTTAAGTTTATGCATAGAAAATAAGAGGTATAAGTTTCTAGAAAGAGAAGGCGTGAATTTTGGAAAGAGAAAAGATTTTTGGAGGGTGAAATCACTAAAGAAGCAATAGTGAAAATCGCCCAAGCATGAAAGATTTCTTGAAAATTAGACTTGAAAGCGCATTTCCAAGGATGGGACTTCATTTCCAAAATTCATAAGACCATTTCCAGATTAAAGGTAAGATTGGTGAAGTCATTTTAATGAGTTCTTGACAATTTTCTCAATGTGACCTTTTTTCATCTTTTTTCTACAAAAGATTTGCACCGGTCAATACTAATACTAATCAAATATTTGTAAGATGAGCAAGAAGGAACTCTTTTTCAGTCTAGGTACTGAGATATTAGTCATGTACACACACATTCTTATTTTATGAAATTTTCTATTGTAGATGATGAAGATCAAATATCTGATTCATTATTTGATTTTGGAATGATTGCAGGTCTAATACAAAGTGAAAAATCAAGGGCAGACAAAGATGAAGGAGATGCTACAACAACCCAAGATTTCCAAAGATTGAGATCGAAGGAAGGAATTCAAATGATATAAGGAAAGATGGCATTCACAGATGAAATCCACAAGGTAGCACCAAGTCCACTCAAGGAAAATTCTAGAAGAAAGCCAAGAGGTTGCCATGAGAAGTGCTAGTGAAAGGCAAGGAAAAAGTTATCCAAGTGTGAGAGATTCCTTAAAGCACATCAAATTCCACCCTCCAAGCATGAAAATACAAGAAACGTGATGGATCCTCATTCCATGGCAAGGAAATTTAAAGAGCAAAGAAAATTTGGCTATGTTGCAAATTCCACAAGCACAGGAGAAATATTGTTTGATTCAAATTCTTGACTTCCAATTGATTTCCGAACCCAAAGTTTTTGCAATCGAAGCAAAGTTAATCGTCATAAACAAAATTTTGCCAAGTTTTGAGATGTAAACTCGAGGAGGGATTTCAAGAGAAGATTTCAAAGTTCACACCAAGAAGTCCAAAATCCTAGATTGAAGAAGAGAGTTCAAAAAGGAGAGAAAAGTTTAAGAAGGTTTAAAGATGATACAATTTGGGAATATTTTTTCCAAAATCTCAAATTCCCAAAATTGAAGAAGAATTGTTCAAGACCAAAGAGATAAGCATGATAAGGTGGCAACCACCTACCTCCACCAGGATTTCATGACAAGGCATCCAAGTTCAATGAACCTGATCTTTTCTTCCATCAGGATAAGATACGCTTTCTTCTAGAAGAAAGCTCCATTACATGTTCGTTTTCCATTGGTTTGTTCTAGATAATCATTGTAAACCCTAATTAGGGTATAGTTGTCTAAATCTTGGCCGTCAACCTTAAATTGATCTAGGTCCTTCATTTGTTTTTGAACTCCTATATAAACCCCACTCCTCTCATTCGTAAAACAGAGATTCAAAGATTGTTGCATAGAAACTACTTAAGTAAATTCATTGTTCAGTTGTTGGTGAATTTAAATATCTTTTGCGAGTTGCATGGTTTATGTCTCTCACTTAGAGTACATTTTATTTTCCAAGTTGTTAGATTGAATGACGGATTTGATGGAAAAGCCTTATATGGAATGAATATGTTCATACTTGTGATGACCCTCAATTAAAAACTCTTACCAATATATATGCTCTATGATTTGTATTAAAATAGAACTATTACCCATTAATGATAATTTAACAATATCGTCATTTTTTCTTAAAAATATTATTAATATATTAATAACATTTTATAATTAATAATCAATTTATATATATTATATATTATAGTATATACTATAATATATGTTAGACAGTATTAATAAATTAATAAAACATCTATATAATATATTGTTTAATAATATATAAAATATATTATTAATATAATTTAATATATTATAATATTATTGTTTAATTATTTAATATAAAATATTATATATTATAATATATATACTATAATATATATATTATAAATCAACTTACAGTGGCAGTATGTTAAAAGGCTTGAATCAGTCACACCTTAGAGGTGCGACTGGATCGCACACATATTAATACGCACATCACCAGGGTTAAAAAAAGAAGGAAAGTAAAAACAAAGATATAAAAGAAAGGAAGATAAGTAAGAAACAAGGAAAAGGAAACAGAGTTTTTGCAGTCGACAGCAGCAGTCTTTTGACTAGGTATGTAATTAAAAATTGAATGAAATAATTTTATTATTAATTAATATATATATATATATATATATATGAATATATATTTATATATACCCAAAGGTTCTATTTTTCATCTATTAAAAAAAATATTGATATATATATATATATATGTACAATTAAGGTTTACATAATTATGTTATATGCATTTCCTATGCTTCTGGATTTTCTTTTATAAATCTGAATATATGATTATATAATTGACATTAAATTTTGGTACATTTATATGTCCACCCAAATTGATGATATGGAGACCATATAAGATGAATCTTATATTCATTAGAGATGGATCCCATATCTGGAGGGGACTAGAGGAAATTGTTATAGTTTCCCTAGTCTCGAGATTATTATAATCTCATATAGGCAATATATATACTGATGCCAGTCATATGCATATGTGTACGCTTGGATAGCATTTATTACTTCCAAGAGATTCTTATGGGCAGTGCTCTATGGGATGACGTGTCGATAGCCCAGTTTCTTAGAGTGGATCTTATATCCCTCAAGCCGAGAATCGGGAATTCTATGAAGCCCGACCTAGAGGCAGCCTTAAAAATCAAATCCCCCCCTTACTAACTTAGAGTATTGCATGAGTCATGTAAATAATGTGTAATATTTTGTACTAATGTCGGTTTTGCAAGAAATTATAAGAGGGAGAATAAGAAGGGACATTACAGTGGTATCAGAGCATAATCCTGCCATCCTGTGGAAGATAGTTCATGCAAACATATAAACGAAAGAAAGGGACAAAAGATATGGCCGAACAATTAGCCAATGAATTAAGAAGTTTCATGGAGCAAACTAATGAGAGATTTGAGTGAACTAATCAGTTAATCCTTCAAGCCATCCAAAACATGAGCAATAACAATAACCACAATGGTCAACCCACTTCTCCAATAGGAAGAGATATACGCTCTAATCATTTTGAGAATGAGCCCTCAACCCAAGATTCCACCATGAGGCTGACTATACCATCATTTCTTCCAAGAGAAGAACCTATCACAGGAGGAGAAGAACCATCCACCCACTCAGAAGAAGAGATCGCTCAAATGTATGCTAGCTTAGAACCAAAAATACAAAGACTCGTTCCCTTTAAAGAATACTATGAAACCAAAACCCTGGCAAGTAATGGTCGGAAAAGAAATCATGGGGAAAAAGACATTAAAGCCAAAATAGGCAAAATGTCCCTACCACACTTCGATGGGACGGGAAAAGAAACAGCTCAAGATTGGGTCCAAAAACTAGACACCTACCTTCCCTCAGCCCTATGATCGAAGAAAACGCCATTAAATTTGCCATAATCCGCCTGACAAGGGAAGCCCACAATTGGTGGCACCATGGAATCATCACCCTGGTCCATAAAAGTATCAACACCTATAGTGAATTCACTCAAAAACTCATTAGTTAGTTTGACCAAAAGGAACCAGAATGGTACTTCCAAGAGTTAACTCACCTCAAACAAACAGGAACTATTGAAGAATTTGCCAATAAATTTCAGGGTCTATCAGTCATGGTCCCTGATATATCTCAAAAAAGGAGGGTCTATATGTTCATCAAAGGACTCAAAGAACACATCAAAATAAGGGTGAGACCTTTCGAACCCCAAACCCTTGAAGATGCCATTAGGAAGGCAAAAATGACGAAATACAATGCAACTAAAGAAAAACAAAAAGGCAACTCCTTCAAAACACCAAATAGAGGAGAAGTTCCAAGGAGAGATCCATCAAAATGTTTCTTATGTCAACAACCATGGAGCAAAGACCACCGATGTAAGGAAAGGGGTGAACTCATTGAGAGAGGGTTGTGCTTTAAATGCAAAGCACCCTGGACTAAAGGTCACCAATGTAAAAGAGGGCAAATGAAAAACATAGGGGAGATACTAGAGGAATGGGTGTGCCTTAAAAGAGCTAGTTTGGAAGAGCCAAAACTAGGAACATTAGCCGTCATTGCCCAGGGGAATGAAAATAGACCATTCCGACTTAAAGGTCCAATCAAAGGACCAAAGATAATTGCCTTGGTGGACACGAGCTTCACATGACATCATTAGCAAGCAACTAGTAGCAAAAAGAAAAATACCAACCCAAGAGTTCAAAGGGTTTGAAGTAATCATGGGCAATGGGACAATTGATCAATGTATTAGAATGGTACCCCAATTAGAAGTCCAGGTGGGGGAACATATAATCAAGAGAAACTACTTTGTGGTAAATTTGCAAAATGATCTCATTCTAGGAATGCCATGGATAAACTCATTAGGACGATTTACAATGGATTGTCCCAATCTTGAAATTCATTTTCAGCATCAAGGGAAAGAAATAATATTAAAGGGAATGCCAGATGGTTCTCCAAAAGTGGTATCATGTAATAGGATGGAGAAAATCCTCAGGCATGATCAAGGGGAGCGAATGGTCCAATGTATGGTCCTTGATAAATCATCCACTAAAGAACAAGAAATTCATGAGGACATTCACCCATCCTTACAAGATATAAAAAGGTCTTTGAGGATATTCCCCCAGGTTCACCCCCTAAAAGAGGATTCGAACACTCAATCGAACTAGAGGAGGGAGCTAAACTAGTTATCACAACTCCTTATCGACACCCCCACAAATTTAAAAAAGAAATTGAGAGAACCATTAAAGAACTTCTAGGAATGGACCATATTCAGCCTAGCAGCAGTCCATTTGCCTCCTCTGTCGTATTGGTAAAAAAGAAAGATGGTACCATGAGAATGTGTATAGATTACAGAGCTTTGAATAAAAAGACTATAAAAAACAAATATCCCATCCCTAGAATTGATGAATTAATGGATGAACTACAAGGAGCTAAATATTTTTCAAAAATTGACCTAAGATCAAGTTATCACCAAATTAGAAAGAGAAAAGAAGATACCCCCAAAACAGCTTTCAAGTGTCACAATGGACATTTTGAATTTTTAGTCCTACCCTTTGGACTCACTAACACACCAGCAACTTTTCAGTCATGTATGAATCACATCTTCAGGCAGCAGCTAAGGAAATCTCTACTTGTTTTCTTTGATGATATCCTCATTTACAGTGAGACATGGGAAAAACACCTCAAGCACATTGAAGAAGTATTGAACATTTTGGAATCAGAATCATTATATGCAAAAATTTCCAAATGCGAATTTGGGTTAAAGGAAATCATTTATTTAGGGCACAAAATCAATGAAGCAGGAGTAAGTGTGGATGAAGAAAAAATTAAAGCTATTAAAGAATGGCCAACGCCCAGAACCCAAACACAACTAAGGGGATTTGTGGGACTATGTAGTTATTACAGAAGATTTGTGCAGGGTTTTTCAAAAATTGCAGCCCCTCTCACCGATCTAGCAAAAAAAGGAGCCTTCACTTGGAATGATAAGGCCCAACAAGTTTTCGAACAACTTAAAGTAACCATGAGTTCCTGCCCAGTCCTGGCTATACCCGATTTCTCCATGCCCTTTGAACTTCAATGTGATGCCTCCGGGGAAGGTATTGGTGCCGTACTCATGCAAAAGCACCCCATAGCATTCAAAAGCCGCAAACTCACAGTAGGGGAAAGACACTACTCCATTTATGACAAAGAGATGTTAGCTATAATGCATGCCTTAGCCAAATTTCGTCAATACTTGGTTTGTGGGAAATTTATTGTGAAAACAGACCACAACAGTTTGTGCTTCTTTTTAAGTCAAAAGGATCTCAATGATTGGCAACAAAAATGGGTAAGCAAAATACAAGCTTATGATTTTGATACAGAATATGCAAAAGGGGTGAATAATGGCACCGCAAATGCACCATCTAGAAGGGCACACCTCAATGCCATCACTAGCATCTCTAGGAATTGGAAAGAAGAGATCAACAAGGAATATGATCAAGATTCACAAGCAAAGGAAATTCTAGAAGGTAACCCGCCTAATGAAAATTATGAAGTTAGAGATAACCTTATATTCTATAAGGAAAGGGTGTATTTGATTCCTCAGTCTGAATTCAAAAACAAAATTGTCCAACAATTTCACAACCCCTTAGCAGGACATCAAGGATATTATAAAACATATAAACATATCCGAGAGAAATACTCATGGAAAGATCAAAAAAAAGATGTACAAAAATATGTACAAGAATGCATGGCATGCCAGCGCAACAAGAATGCATGGCATGTCCTGCTAGGTTACTCCAACCTTTGTCGATTCCCAACCAGAAATGGGAGAGCATATCTATGGATTTCATCACAGGAGTACCAAGGACACAAGGGAAGGATAGCATCTTTGTGGTGGTAGACATACTCACCAAATGCGCTCATTTCTTTGCAGTCTCAACTAAATATAAGGCAATTCAAATAGCAGATCTATTTTTTAGAGAAGTTTTTAAACTCCATGGGCTCCCTCAGAATATTGTCAGTGACAAAGATAGCAAATTTATTAGCCAATTTTGGCAAGAACTCTTTAAATTGGCCGGTACAGTCTTAACCCCCAACACCAGTTACTATCCTCAAACCGACGGGCAAACTGAAATAGTGAACAAATGGCTAGAAGGCTACCTAAGGAACTATGTTAACGGACAACAAAACATGTGGATTAAGTGGTTGCATTTGGGGGAATATTGTTACGATACAACACACCAAATGACCATAGGGATGAGTCCCTTCCAAGCATTATATGGGTATGAGGCTACATCCTTTGGAGAATTAATCCATCAAGAGAGCAAGGTACCAAAAGCACAAGACTTTATTCAGCAAAGTAGAGACATCATTAAATCCTTGAAAGAGAATATACAACAAGCTCAAAATCAACAAAAGATCTATGGGGATAAGAAACGCATAGAAAGAACCTTTGAAGTCGAAGATCTTGTATTTCTACAATTACAACCCTATAAAGAAACTTCTATTAAGAAGAATGGGACAAAAAAGTTGAAACCTCGATTTTATGGACCCTACAAGATAATAAGAAGAGTTGGGGAAGTAGCTTATGAAGTAGAACTTCCCAAGAATAGCAAAATACATAACATATTCCACGTCTCCAAACTTAAGAAAGTCCTCGGACAACACAAAGTCCCTTGTGATGAATTACCCCCCTTAGATGAAGAAGGGAAGCTCATTCTACAACCGGAAATCATTCTTGACACACGAAAAAGGAAGCTACGGAACCGGACCATTATCAAGTATCTGATAAAATAGAAAGATCTTCCGGATGAAGATGCCACTTGGGAAAGAGAGGAGAATCTCAGATTGCTTGATGACAAGCAAATTGGAGATGGGGGAACTGTGATAACCCTCAATTAAAAACTCTTACCAATATATATGCTCTATGATTTGTATTAAAATAGAACTATTACCCATTAATGATAATTTAACAATATTGTCATTTTTCTTAAAAATATTATTAAAATATTAATAATATTTAATTATTAATAATCAATTTATATATATTATATATTATAGTATATACTATAACATATGTTAGACAGTGAGCACGAGCTCATTACGCAACGGTGTTGCGAGCCCCTGTGAATAGGGGTGTTCGAGGTTCGAATCGCTGGAGGTCTCTGCGTGTGCGCTCAAGAGGATATTCCTGCTGACGGTGGTTGGATGCAGGTTTCGTTGATGCTAACAGGGAAGCTTGACGGTAGGCTGATGTGTCGACCAGCAGGCGCACTAGCGGTGGTGTTGGCGGAGGTTGGTTTCGCTGGTCGAGCAGCATGGGAATGGTTCGGCAGTCCCATGTTCTATTCCCACCCCCACTTCCCCAAGTTACGCAGGCTCCCAATCCACTCACAAGAACTACATCCAACGCGAGATGGTGACCGTTGCACTCCTCGCTTCTGCCGCTAGGAGAGATAAGGAGTTATGATGGAGAGATAAGGAGTGTCTTGGAGAGATAAGGTGTTGGATAGGCAATATAAACATAGGTGAATCTAGGAGGCATCGAGGCCTCGACAGCCACTTTCTCATCGGGGATGGGGTCCCCCTTAATGTGACCCCACTGGTTCAAAGCTCCAGTCAAAAAAAGTACTTACCTAAAAAAAAAAAAAACATATGTTAGACAGTATTAATAAATTAATAAAACATCTATATAATATATTGTTTAATACAATTTAATATATTATAACATTATTGTTTAATTATTTAATATAAAATATTATATATTATGATATATATATTATAAATCAACTTACGGTGGCAGTATGCTAAAAGGTTTGCATCAGTTGCACCTTAGAGGTGTGACTAGATCGCATCCTTAGGCTGTGACCAGTCGTACCCCTAAGGGGTGCCGACGGGTGTTGGGGGGGACATGACTCCCCCTCCCACACATTAATACACACATCACCAAGGTTAAAAAAGCAGGAAAGTGAAAACAAAGAGATATAAAATAAAAGGAAGATAAGTAAGAAACAAGGAAAAGGAAACAAAGTTTTTGCAGTCGACAGCAGCAATCTTTCGACTTGGTATGTAATTAAAAATTGAATGAAATAATTTTATTTATTAATTAATATATTTATATATACCCAAAGGTTCTATTTTTTAATCTATAAATATATATATATATATGTGTGTGTGTGTGTGTGTGTGTACAATTAAGGTTTACATAATTAGGTTATATGCATTTCCTGTGCTTTTGGATTTTCTTTTATAAATTTCAATATATGATTATATAATTTACATTAAATTTTGGTACATTTATATGTCCACCCAAATTGATGATATGGAGACCATATAAGATGAATCTTATATTCATTAGAGATGGATCCCATATCTGGAGGGGACTAGAGAAAATTGTTATAGTTTCCCTAGTCTCGAGATTATTATAATCTCATATAGGCAATATATATACTGATGGCAATCATATGAATATGCGTAGGCTTGGACAGCATTTATTGCTTCCAAGAGATTCTTGTGGGCAGTGCTCTATGGGGTGACATGTCGATAGCACGGTTGCTTAGAGTGGATCTTATATCCCTCAAGCCGAGAATCGGGAATTCTGTGAAGCCCAACCTAGAGGCAACCTTAAGAATCAAATCCCCCCTTACTAACTTAGAGTACAGTACGAGTCATGTAAATAATGTGTAATATTTTGTACTAACATCAGTTTTGCAAGAAATTATAGGAGGGAAAATAAGAAGGGACATTACAATACTTCATACCTTTTATAGTTGGCTGATTTCAATTATTTTGCAAAGTTAGTCCAGATGTTTGAAATATACTTAACTTGTATTGTGAAAATCTTTTGAAATACCTCAGAAGATAGCATTGTCATTGTGGAGTTGTTGAACTTGGCAAAGTAAGGATACATTTTTGGATTTCACTTCTGCAATCTTGTCCCCTAGGTTCATAGGATTAACTCATAGAATTAGTTTAGGGTAAGAATTATGTTGGTACACAGATTAGTCACTGCAATATTGTTCTTAGAAATGATCATGTTTGCCCTGTGAGCAGTGAAAATTGCACCAACAATTAAAAAGGTTGAAATCCAATCACGATCAGATTTCAACCGTCCTCTGCGTTTGAGAGGGGCAGCTCCCTCGTATGATGGGGGTATTTGAGATTTTGTGTACTTTTCACCTGAAAGTACAAAAAGGATATAGGACAAAACTAAAGGAAAAGATTAACATAAACCCCAATAGTAGACATACGAATACTAGTTGAGGTTCAAAATAAATAACTGATTACAAGGGGGTTTGAGCATATAAATGCAATGATGACAAAATATGGATAACAGACCTTGACATACACAAAGATAAGCTATTCCAGTATATTCACACCAAGATAGCAACAAATGAATACATTTTGCCAAATCAATTACATAGATTAGGAAGATTATTGGATTGCACCATTACATAAGAGATCGCCAACTTAACATACGAAAAGTAAGCAACAATAACTGGTGAACACATTCAAGACATACGACTAAATGCATTCTTCAATATTTCCTTGAAAATATACAAGTTCATGAACACTTTTGTACATAGTGTAGACCCAAAAGTTCCTTTAGAAATTTCTCCAGCATTTCCCCTTCATAAGAGTTCCCCCCCCTCTTTTACACTACAAAAATGCCTTGTATTTATAGGCTTCATTGCATAACTACCTTCCTAGGTTAATAACTTTCTTTTACGAATTTTGAACAAGGTTATTAACATCATAAGTTTTGTGCAAAAAGAGTCAGCCAATTAACCTTTGACCAAAAGTGACAAAAGTCACTACTAACAAAAATATAATTTGAAACATATACATCTTGAAAAGAAGGTTGCATAATTGAATAATTTATTTCAATGTAGAAAGCATTAAATCATGTCACAATCTCCTAGTTACTGATTTTCCAAGAACTTTATCATTAAGCACATCCACTGCAATTGTATTTGGTGACTATCCTTTTCTTTCATGAATATTCCATTTTCTTTGAGCATCAAAGAAGAAGAACTTGAGTGTGTGTCAAGCCCAAAAATACAATATCCCCCTCTAGCTTACTCACAAGGCTTTCACAATACTTTTGAATGCAATTCTAACAATTTCTTAAACTAAATAGAGACAATCACTATGCATAATGATAACAGCTCGACTTAAGCTTTTTGAATCTTTAGCTAGCTTTTCTTGAACAATAGCTATGCATAGTGAAGTAAAATCTTTTTGCAACATGAGAGGATTTTAATACTATCTTTCTCTTTGATGAGCCCATATCCCTTATTGCTTCATGCACTATCTTCATACACAGTATCATTGAAGAAACATTGATCCCTAAGACCATGAGGGTAACTTTTTGTACTCCAAATATAAATCCACATGTGAATTTTGAATAGTTATTGTCAATTTGGATTTTATGGGCAAACAAGTCTTCAAGCAGTCCTTGCACTTTCACAACCCTAGCATTCGGCATTAAGGTATTTGTAATAAATGTTTCATCCTTGAAGGATTTTTAGAGCCTATTCCAAGTTGACACTTGCATTTCGTAGGGAATTTTCCATGCAACCAATTCATTTTGTACATACATCCAATACCTCATATCATGAGGTGACATTTCCATGAGATGATACCTACATGCACACATTTCTTGAGCCCACATTTTTGTATGCTTTTCTATTGGAGCATTTCAACAAAAATATTCCTCCATTATGATTTAATGAAAACCCGTAAACTGTATAAAAAGTTTCCATTTTGTATAGGCATGGTGGATGTTGGTAAAGGTTGTAAGATTTGGCTCTATACCTGCCAATTGTATTTATTTAAAAATTCTTGCAATTATCAAAGCCCATGAGACTAGCTTTTCTTTGAGGCATTATGTCAACCATTTGGCACACAAAAAAGTCTCAACACCATCGGCTTGGCTCTTCTTTGGCACAGGGATTGTACAAGACTGCATTTCCACTATAATGTATGTTTTAAGGAATGGCAATTCTTTGAGGTATTTTGTCAAACAGTATCATGAGCATCCCGTTTTGTTCATGGCAGCTTACCAAAATGTCCCTGGCGGCTTTGAGAATTTATTATCATTCAAACAATTAATCCAAATACTTTTAGTTCTTCCCTACCAATGCTTCCACATTTTTCATTCCAGTCTACGGGCATTTTGTCATACATGTTGCATGCATTCTCCACCATTCAATATGCAGTTACAAATACATTGTTTAACCAAACTCTTCCCTTTATTTTCCCATGCGCATCGATACATTGTATCAAAACTTACACTTTGCACTGGCTTGGAGGATACCAATTTATTTGTCGCAGATCTAATTGTATTTTATGAGACACCATTTCTCAGAGACCCTTCATATCAATAGTTTATATGCCTGTGTACGCCTCCACATTTTGCATATATGTTGGACTGCTCATTTGCAATTACAACATCTGATAAAAATTCATGTAGAACTTAGCATTGGTCCCGTTAATCATCTTCATGAGGTGAAATCTCTTTGCGGCATTCTATCAAATAATTACCAGCCACAGAGGCTTGGAAGCTTCTACATTTTAAAATATATTTCTACATGGTGTTTACAGCTGAACAAAATGTTCTTCTCCAAATCGTGTTCATGAGACATCTGTGTGACATTTCGCCAAATACTTAGTGGTTGCTCATAACCTCAAGCTTCACAACTTGTTTTCATGGAGGGATTTTGTCAAATTGTTTATGAGCCTTCTCCAATCTCGATATTTTGTTTGTATTTCTTCCAAAGAGGTCGTGGTGTCATCATTAGCCAAAGGAAATGATTTAGAAACCACAAGATAATGTTTGTTGCCAATTCACGTGAGTTATTTATGATTTTATCATTTCAAACATATCTTCTTGGTAGACTTCCCATTGCGGTATCATTCCATGAGATGACATTTCTTTGAAGTAACAGAAATGGTCCACATCTTGCACATACATGGGTTGAACATGAGGGATTGTGAAGCTCCCGTCCAAATCCGACAATTGCATATACTTTGGAAATATGTGAAGCCCTTTTCACTTTATATTTCCATGCACAAGTTGTAATTGCTACGTTCCACATAAAAACTCTTCTTTTTGGCATTCATTTGCAGTGTTTGTGCATTCTCATTTCCAATGCAACAAACATTTTTGTCAAACCATTCAAATTTATTATCTATGATTCCACATTTTCCAGACCACGACATTTGGGAGTTTCTATAGCTTTTACAAATCCACTTTTTGCACTTTATGCAATTACCCGTTCTATAAGAGCACATTTCCCACTAGGACATTCTATTAGTTGGTCTTGTTTCCAACAAATTGATATTCCGCATCATTGCTACCATTTCCCTGTACTTCCACATTTTGAACACATTTTTAGCAAAACCTTCCATAACTAAAACATCTGACTAATATTTCCTTTTGTCGTGCTTTGATGGGCTCCCAACATTTTTCTCACATTTGATCCAAATTGATTTCACATTTGTTGTTTCCAAAATTTGCCGGCAAGTAATTATAACATAGGAAAGTTAATGAATCTTTCAAAAACACGAAAATGATAGCGATTGCTTAACCAAGAGGTTAATCAATCCTATCTTTTTGTGTGTTTTATGCAAGTTAATTAACCTCTCTTCTTATTTTATTTTCAGCTTTATTATTACAAGAGGTTAATGAATCATTACATTTTACGTATTTTTAAAAGATTGATTAACCTTTCTTCTTTTGCAAGTTAATGAATCCCGGAAAAACGCGTGAAAAGAGAAGTGCGATTAACCGGGCATAACTTTTGACTGGGATGTCATTTTTCAAAAATTCAAAATGTAGGGTGGAGCTAGAGAGCTTCCGAATTCAACTAACCCATAAAATCAATGAAATCCCAACAAAAGCTTGGGTATTTTTAAGCTCCAACCTCAGCGACTTTCCTTTGCTACAGAGCTGAATAACTCAAATTTTTGGAAAGTTGAGTACAAAAAGGTTGGTAAAAATTGAAGATGACTAACTGAGGAGAACATCAAGCCTTTAGAAGATGTTATTTCAACACAAAGTTTAAATTTTGGTCGTATAAATATCAAGGCAACAAATTATCATCTCAAACCCTCCTCTTTTGCACTCTATTTTAGAAATCATAAAACCCGGAAAATTTAAAAAAACAATAGAAAAAAGAAATTCAAAAGTTGAATGATAAAGTATTGAGTAACCACGTTAGTCCCCTTGAAGGTTTTCAGAAAATCATCCTACAACAAGAGTCTATCCTGAACAACAAAAACCACACGCATTTGGAACCTTAGAGTCATCTTTGTGAACACAGTTCATCTGTTTAGCACATAGAAGATTTTGTTCAAGAGAGTACATAATACCTTTGGTATTTTATTCTGTGTTGCCTATGTCATAAAACACGCACAAACATTTTCTTGGTGAAAACAAAATTTATATGGGATGAGTAACTATATTGGATGGATGCTAAGTTGTAGGGTTCACACCCTAGACCCATGCACCAAGACTAAGTGCATTCGGGTCCAAGTGTGCAAGCACTGGTGCGCACAGGGTGTGCACCACCCACACTTGGGTGAGTTGTAAGTATGCAACTACGTACCCAAAGAATACTCGAGGATGCTTAGTGCACACCCTGTGTGTACCCACAAGGTACTCGCATGAGGAGCCCATAAAAAATGAAAAAAAACCACTTCAAAACACTTTTTTTGGCTTTTTTGAGAAAACCCTAAAACAACCCTTTATGAGGCCATTCAAACCTAAAACCAAATCATTTTGTTCTCTATTTGCTCTCAACTCATTGTCTCCATTTTGACATTTCGAAGGGCAGCTGGTTTTTTTCAAAAGGGATTGTTTGTGGAGTGCGAGATAGCTTCCACAAAGGTGATTTAAGCATCTAAGGTAAAGCATTTAACCCTATTCTTTAGTCTTTTAACAAACGTTTAAAGATTTTGAAGATTTGTTTCAAGTTTGTGATGAATATTTTCAAGTTTTTTCTATTATTTTTTAAAACAAGAAACAAGTTTAACTCTTTGTTATAATGTTTTTGTATCTTCGATTTGCACTTGTAGGCTTGCATTTATTTATTTTTTTCTAATTTAAAATTATGTTATTTCTTATAATAGCAAAAAGTCAGATTGCAAGAATGGCCAATAGTCAAAGTTCAATGGGCAAGTAAGGAAACCAAAGATTTAAAATTGATAAAGGATCTTATTTATGGAGACATATCACAAGGATTGAATTTTTTCCAAGGGGTGGGCAATGTATATGGAAGTGTAATTTGTGTAATACACAATTTAATAGCTCGTGTTATCAAATGAAACTTCACTTTATGGTCCCTTCTGGGAAAGGGATTGGAATGTGTGCAAGCCCCAATGAGAAGGGGTTGTTTGTCGAACAAATAGCGACATTCATAAGAGAACACAAAGATGTTCATAGGATGGTTGCAAGAGGAAAACAAAGAGCTCATCCTTCTACAAAGAAAAAAAATGAATTTACCCACTGATACAGTAATGGCCTCCTAACATCCCTTCTTGCATATACCCTCTACAAAAGTCGAAGATGAAGTAAAAATTCCCACCTGCAAAAGAGATCCATTAGACATGGCACTTAAAATGGAATCAAGAGATATTGTTGAACAAAAAATACGCATTGCATCTATGCTAATGGTCTTCCATTCAACTTGGTGAGATTACCATGTGGGTGGGAAATGGCATCGACAATCAATAGTGCACCTCTTGGTTTCACAAGTCCTGGGTATAAAAAGATAAGTACCACCTTATTGCAAAGAGAGAAGAATTCTATAGAGACCTCACTAAAACCAATGAGATTCTTGGCTTCAATCAGGAGTTTCTATTGTTTTTGATGCATGGAAAGATGGCAAAAACCATCCATTGATTAATGTTATTACGGTGTTCGCCAAAGGGGTTGTCTATGACACAATATTGTCGGTTGACCCTGAGTCAATGATGACCTTGCATATTTTACCCATGATCTTGCACTTCATTCTAAATAATGCTCTCCTTTGGCTAGGTTCTTCTCTTACTGGTTCTTTGATTAGTGTCCTTCTAATCATCAAATTCTCCCCTTCTTCTGATTCCAAGGGTACCTTTGTTGGTTTGTTACTACTGCTAGATTCTTCTTGAACAAAGTTAACCCTCTTGTCACCTCCTTGGAATGTAGACCCCTTCTCTGGGCACCTATAGGCTAGATGTCCCATTTGGTTGCAGTGATAGCACTTCATTGTTGCAAAATAGGAACCTCTTCCTTGTCCACTATTTCTTCCTCTCCAATTGTTATTGGAGCCTCTTCTCCTATTGAAGCTTCCTCTACTTGAACTTCCCTCATACTGTTCAGTCAGCTTTGCCTCTCCTTGGGTCTTTGGCTCTGTGCTTCTACCACCATAACCTCCTCTATTCCCTCTGCCATCTCTTCCTCTTCCTCTACCTCTATTACTTCCTGAATCTTGTTTCTTCTTCAATTTTTCTTCCACCTTAACTGCAAGTTGGTGGCACCTTTGTATTGTAGTAGGAGTAAGAAGACTTAACTCTTCTTGTATAGTCCACCTTAAGCCATTGAGATACCTGGCTACCTTCACATTTTTATCCTCTGCAACCCTAGACCTCATACATAGTCTTTGAAACTCCTCTGTCTATGAGCTAACATCCATCTCCTTTTGTCTAAGGCTCTATCTCTTCTTATGCAACTGAATCTCATAGTCCTCCAGCACATAAGCTTCTTTGATTTTGGCAAACATAGCTCTCCAAGTGGCAATGGGTTTCTTCCCTTCCTTCTCTCTCTCATCTTGGATGAATTTCCACCAAGTGAGTGCAGAACCCCTAAGCCTTGCTTTGGCCACTTTCACCTTTTGGGTCTCAGTGATCCCATCACATTCAAAATGGTTCTCAAGTCCTTCAATCCAATCTAGGACTACTTTTGGTTCCATTTTCCCATTGAAGATGGGGATACCCTCCAATGCCTTTCCACTTAAGGCTTTCAATGCTTTCAAGAAGGGCTCTTCAGCTAGGATTGGGTCTGGTTTCGGGACCTCATCCTCTAAGAGTACTTTATGTTTTCCTTCCATCTTGTCTTTGACTTCTTCGGTCTTTTCGTCCACCTCATCCAGCTTTTGCTCTAGTTGGGCCAGTCTTTCCCTGAGCACCCTATTTTCCTCCTCTTGCTCATCCACTTTCTTTGCCAGCTCTGCATTGGTCACCATTGTAGATTCTCCTACTGACTCCTCTGTCTGAAACATTCACCACAAGCCTAATCTTGTAGGCTCTGATACCAATCTGATAGAAACTCCCAATAATGTGCTTGCACAAGCCTCCTAGGTCTCTTATTGTTCCTAGGTTACTCAAGACCCTATCTTAACTTTTAGGATCTTCCAAGCCCTAACTCAACCAGTCTAGGACTTTACAATACCTCTCCAAGAGGTGACAACCTTTGTGCTTCACTAGGGGTAACTATCATTAGTTTACTCTCCATTCCTTAGCTCCTTCTTGGATCCATCCAAATGCTTCTTTGTCTTCTCTCCTTAGCAAGTGTTTGCAGGAGTTTCAATTTCTTCTAGACATCCTCTTGAATTCTATTTGATCCTTCTAGGTTAGGGTATCAATGCTTTCTTCATCGATCTCTAAATTCTTAAGAAAACTTGGCAATTAGGCCTAATTTCTCTACTAGCCCTATTTGACTAGTTTTTGCCAATTCTTTCAAATCTTTCCCAAACAACCCCAAAAACAAAGTTGATATTCAAACACCCTTTATCGGGTTATGAAAGATTTTGTAGGTTTCATTTCTCCAAGGTCTCTGTATAGTGGATTCCTACTTTCAAGGGCTTTAAGGGCTAATTTGGCTTCATTGGACCAATCAAGTGATTCTTGCTTCAAAATGTAATCAAATGGATTGGGCAAGGCCTAAGCTTCTTCTAAGGGATCTGTACAACCCCAAGGACTACCAATCCACACTTGGATTCATTCTTCCAATTGAACCCCTGCATTCAAACACAATAAACACTTCACAAGCTCCTAGCCGGGTTACACTGGACTCACCTAGGGCTTGTCTTTAAAAATAGTTAACCAACTCTTCAGAGCTCCTTCCATATTTACACTGTACATGGACTCCCCTAGCATATCCCTCAAGGCCGTGATGATCCCATGGTGGGGTTCTATGGGGGAGTCATTTTTCCTCACACAATCCTGAATGAACCAGTGACTAGTTTATTTACAAAACAATTTACAGAACTAACCTAAAGAAATGAAAAGAACTTCAAAACAACTCAAAATGAAAGCAAACTAATCTAAGTTCACAAATCCCACACGAAGTGCAAGGATTCAATCCATTGAAGGACTGTTTCAAAACACAAATGTTTCACTGTCACACAATATCAGAATAACACAATGTAATTGCACAAGCTTAAATTTCTTGCTCAAAAACTCCAACCTCGGGAAATGGGCTTCTTGAGTCTTAAAAATACCTTCACCTTTCAAGTCTAGGTGGTTAGGATACCGACCAAGCCCAAAAAACAAGCTTGTGTCTTCGTGGAGACAAAGTTGTCAAGCAACTTTGAAAAATTGCTAATTTTGCAATGACAACATTTTGACAACTTTTACATGTTGTCTCCTAACTTGTTCTAATCACCTTAAAACCTTATAAAATTATATAAAAACATGATGAAAGCCATTTTAGGCTTGTTTACAAACTTTTCAATGCTAGTGAGGGCTTTGACCCAAATTCCTAAGTTTACACACCAAAAAGACTAACATCCAAACCAAGATTAACATAGCCAAAACTACTAGATTGGACTAAGCCTAATCTAGACCTCCTAGACACACACATACTAGACCTTCTAAGGCCTTCCACACACTCCTGACTTGGCTAGGATCAGTACAAGCCACACCAAAACTTAGAACTTTGGAGAAAGTCCTAGGTGCTCCTACACCAACTACTAGGGACCGGTGTACAGGTGACAGTCTTCCTTCAGAGATAGAGATTCTGAGCATCAAGTGCTCAATGCTATCCCTTACATCTCTGGTTCATGGATATTCGTGCATTTGATGTTTACGCTTATTAGATTAGTTTCCCTTATTATATTGGTGTTGCTATCAAGTGAGTATTGCCTTGATTATGTATATCCAGTACTCCCCAGTATGGAGCTATCCTTGTATATAAGCCATACCAATGTGGGCAAGCCTACCCTGCTATCGGACTAAGAAAACCCAGTTCTAAGTAGCTTCTTGTACATCATGGCCTTTATGTAGGCAGTTTAGTGCATATGATAATTCTTTTAGCGCATCTGATAAAAAGTTTATTTTAGTGTACTTTAGTGTAGTTAAGCAATGTAGCACATATGAGGTGCAGATTAGCGCATATGAGAATCAAAATAGCGCATATGAGACACAAAGTAGCGCATCTATCCTCTGTTTTAGCGCAAATGTTTTAGTGCATCCGAGACAGTGGGCACTTCCCAAAGGTTTGCCAAACAAGTAATTTCATATTTGGATACCCTTTTTCCCTGAGATGTTTTTCAGATATTCACAGTTGGTTTTCCAATCCAACATGATATAATTGTAATCACTTTTGATGCTTTGGGCTTAAAAAGAACTATGTTATAGAAGTGTATTGAGGATGAGCTTGTCTCCTCAATTGGTGACTGTTGATGATGGTCTGGTCATGACCTATGAGGATCATGGACGAAGTCCAGACTCTCACGTGGTGGCTTGAATGTGACTTAGCCATTGTGCTTGTATCATGGATTGTCTTGGAACCTTTGGTTGTGTTTTCTAGTCTTTCGCTTGTGCGCAAAGTTGCGAACGTTTGAGGATCGTTGTTGCATATCTTTGCTTATGCTTTGTGGTTAGTATTGCACTTGTAAGTTGATGTTATATCCTTATGTCAAAAAAAATGTGAAGTGCATAATTGATCCTATGTTTCCAAGGGTTCCTTGGCGGGGCATTACATGCAGCAACTGAAAATGCAATAGATGACAATTTTTTTGATAATCCTTTTGATGATTGATGAACTACAATGAAGATACTATTTTTGATTGCCAATTTTGTAATTGCAATGATTTTCATTTGAATCGTGACCCTAGACATATATGATATGGCATATAACTTAATATTGAGATTCTGAACAATCAATTGGCATTTAATATTTACCTTTGGCATTTGGCATTGATCAATGGTGAAGTATCATACTATCAAATGATTTAGTTTTACAATTGTGTATGTTTCTTTAAAAAACAATTGTACGTGTGGGTGTGTATACACACGTATCCAAACCCCAAATTTGTTTGCCCATATCCACGTACCAGGTTCTCATACCCCTACCTGAACCGGTAACTTAGGATGGATGTAGAGATCTGATGAGTACATTCCAACAGATTTCCCTTCAAACGCTATGTCCCCATAGGGAGACTGAAGGCTAGTGATGCATCCCAGCAAAGCATATTAAATTAAATGTTAAATGACTGCATTAGATACAATTAATTGAAGACAAATGATAACTGCAGTAAATGTTGTGTTAGTTGAAGTGAAAGTTAATTGACTTGTTTGTTGGAGCAATATTTAATTGCACTACAAAATATTCTGTTAGGATAATGTAAAAGAAGACAGAGAAACAAATGTAGGTTCTCCATACCACATCAAGTGGCACAAAGTAAAAACCAGCAACAACAGCTGAAACCAATCCAGCAGTAGAATTAGCTACTGCAGTACGTGTTGCTTCTGGCAAGTCTCCTGTTGATTTTGTAACAGAATCCTTTGCCATCTCTAAAGCAGTCAAACAAAGCACTCTGCCAGGTACTGATCCTATTGCAGATGTCCCATAACCTCGGAAAAGACCCGGAATTCCATCTGTCCTCAATATATTACGAAACATATGTAAGCCATTCATTTGGGTAAATCCAGCGTCAGCCACCTGAATTCTTGTCTTTACAACTGCCATAGGGTGTAAAACTGCTGACTGCACAGAAAAAAGGACTGCTCCAATTACATGGAATCTTGTCTTGTCCAACCTACAATCCATGTACAGAAAAATGTAGGTCATTTTACACAGCTATTGTCACTAAAAATTAATAGAATATTTGACAGAACTGATGCAAAGAGTAAATGAATCCTACTCAGATGGCTAACCTATAAAATTTTCATGGAAGCTTAGCATTTCCTAGAACAGCAAAAACTTCCAAATGTACATAAATAAGATGCCACCAAAGGAATAGGCAAGAATTGTGCTAGACTACTGAGAAAGGTACTTTAACCGCATAGCTTTATTGTGTTTAAATTTAGGAAACATGACCCATTCATTGTTTAATATACTATAATTTAGAAATTAGAATATCCATTGCAGAATCTGGCGTGTTAAGAATTCCTACTCTGGGTTTTCTTTAGGTTAATAATGTCACTAGAGTAAGAACAGACCCTTTAAAACCCACCATCTACTTTATTGTTTCATTTACTAATCAAACTCTTAAATTTAAAATTTATATTTTGTACATAATGCATAATTTGGTCTTCTGAAAAAATATTAAACAGGTAAGGTCACCGAATAAAAAATGTATCACTGGAAAAGGTATGCTAGCATCATTTGCAGAGTAAGATCAAATATTATAAAAATTAATCTAACAACCAGACAAGACTTGCAATAAGATCATTTAACAAAATCTTTACAATATTCCAATGTTGTTTAGGACATTTATTCAGTTTTTTGTAAACTAAGACATCCCCATAAGCAACAATTTTTGAAAAAGCAATTTGCAGTTTCAATATTTATAATTACACAAAAAAGTGTGTCCATACAACAGAACTCAGCATCATAAACAGTGAAGAGCAAGAGTGTAGCAAACAACGAGATGGTGCAGGAATCTGTGCAAGATAAGAAGACCAAAAAGCACCCAAATTCAAGTGGAATCTCTGGAAAATATTCAGTCCTTATGGTCAATAGTAATACTATCCATTCTTAGATTAGCGGTATTACATATGTACATAATGCAAAATTTATGTTTTGTACATAATGCATTATTTGGTCTTCTGAAAAAATATTAATCAGGTAAGGTTACCAAATAAAAAATGTATCACTGGAAAAGGTATGCTAGCATCATTTACAGAATAAGATCAAATATTATAAAAATTAATCTAACAACCAGACAAGACTTGCAATAAGGTCATTTAACAAAATCTTTACAATATTCCAATGTTGTTTAGGACATTTATTCAGTTTTTTGTAAACTAAGACATCCCCATAAGCAACAATTTTTGAAAAAGCAATTCGCAGTTTCAATATTTATAATTACACAAAAAAGTGTGTCCATACAACAGAACTCAGCATCATAAACAGTGAAGAGCAGGAGTGCAGCAAACAACGAGATGGTGCAGGAATCTGTGCAAGATAAGAAGACCAAAATGCACCCAAATTCAAGTGGAATCTCTGGAAAATATGCAGTCCTTATGGTCAATAGTAATACTATCCATTCTTAGATTAGCGTTATTACATATGTACATAATGCAAAAAAATTTGATGAATAGAGGCCTTTTCTATTAAAAATATTAAAGTACAATATTCACAAAAAAAGCCAGGAGAAAGAGTCACCCCGCAAGTCACACGGCACTTAGGCCAGAAACATACAACTATTCGTCAAAAAACTATATAAACGAGAAACCCTCAAGCTGCAAGAGCAGTAGCAGAAGAGGGAGGAGGATCTTTATCATTAGGATTGCCCCAGACATTGGGCCCAGGAGTCTGATCAGGAACAGCCCAGCCATCTTCTGTATCATCTTTTTCCAATTCTCCTTCCTCCCACCTGGGCGAGATAGCCAGAGCCAGCGCCAGGCGAGGGAACTTGTCTTGATTAGCAGGAACAGAGGCCGAAGGCCGAGCAAAAGCAGCAGCAATGGAAGCAAGCACAGGAGGCCAACCAGAACCTGCATCCCTCTGAGGAGAAGGAGAAGCGGAGCGGCAACGCCATTGACGCGGAGTCCTAGAGTGTCTGGCAGAGGAACTCCGGCTACGACATCGGCCCCTGGGTGGCGTACGGTCAGTTGAGAGAGAATCTGGAGGCACCCGAGCCACAGTACAAGGGGCATTGCCCCAGTGCTGGAGCAACTCCTACAAATGGGCAACCTCAAGGGCCACTTTATCTGCTTGAACCTGAATCTGCATCATGACATTATTACAAATACATGCCTTGGCATAAAGAGAGACATGAATATCCAGAAAACTGTGAGAAAAAAGCACAATGTTTTGATCTTTCCACAAAGTAAACAAAATTTCCAGCCTAAAAGTATGCCATATCTAGGTGTACTAGGAAGGCATTCTGGGAGAGTCACCAAGAAGAGCCATGTGCCAAGAAAAAAGTTTAGGCCTAAAAGGAGCAAAAAAGTCGTGAATCCAACCCCAGTAGTTCTGGGCACGACAACAAAACCAAAAAATGTGCATGAGTGTCTCTGAGTGACCACAAAAAGGGCATTTAGGGTCAGGAACCCCCATATGTCGAAGCCTAGCTCCCAAAGGTAAGCCCTGGTATAACAAACACCAAGCAAAATGAGCAATTTTAGGCTCAGTGACAGAATCCCAAATAATATGAAATCGCCAGCCCCAAGTCTTTTGAGAAGAAGAGAGATGCCAACACTAGTTGAGAGAATCAATCATGGGCAAATGAGGCATAAGCCAAGAATACCCAAGCTTAGGCTTGTAACTGGTGAATGGCGTGGCAGGATACCATTTCCAGTATTTCCACCACGGTCTGACCGACTGAATACCCAATTTATGCAGGAGGTGAAGCGGGATGGCAGAAACCAGTAAGTCAAAAGTATGACGATTTGGGCAGATGAGCCAAAATTGAACCCGAAGATCATCCCAAGATCGAAGACTCATAGTGACTCTGGAAAAAAGGTCTTTCGGGGTTTGAATACCATGCTTGTGAAACCAAAGAGCACGAACCCCTTGAACTCTAGCAAGAGGAGTCCCCTGCTGAGCAAAGAGAGGAGACCACCAAATGTTCTACTGGTTGAAAGAAAGACCATCCTGGAATCCATTCCTAGCCCACCGAAGCCAAGGCTTAACAGACTCCCAAGCTCTCCAAATACTTTTGGCGACAAAAGTACCCTGGATCTGGACGGGGTCCCTCATAACCAGCAGGGTCTGAAAGCCAATCCCCTTCCAGGCAGGCTTGTGAAGAGGAAAGCCTGAGGAAATGCAGTGCCGAAGCAAAATTTTCCAAGCTTCATTGCTCGTGAGACACCGCACAACCCATTTGGCACAAAGGGCGTGCCCTTGTTTCTGGGTATCAATTAATCCAAGCCCACCAGAAATTTTTGGAAGGCAACAAAAATCCCAAGCAACTCTGTGGAAGCCCTGGTGATCAATACCGAAGGCCCAGAGAAAATCCCGAAGAAGTTTATCGAGCCTTTTATAGGAGGCTTTGGAGGGAGCCCAACAAGAGGAGTAATAAACATGCGTGGCCGCCAGGACTTTGGAGCAGATCTGGAATTTTCCTGCGAGAGAGAGCGGCTTCGTGATACAGTAGGTAAGCTTTTTTTCAATCTTAGCAAGAACTGCATTCCATAGATCAATAGGATTGCCTTGAAAAGCAAAGGGAATACCCAAAAAGCGGAAAATTTCCCCATGTTGAATCCTAGTCCATAATGCAAAATTTATGTTTTGTACATAATGCATTATTTGGTCTTCTAAAAAAATATTAAACAGGTAAGGTTACCGAATAAAAAATGTATCACTGGAAAAGGATGCTAGCATCATTTACAAAATAAGATCAAATATTATAAAAATTAAACTAACAACCAGACAAGACTTGCAATAAGGTCATTTAACAAAATCTTTACAATATTCCAATGTTGTTTAGGACATTTATTCAGTTTTTTGTAAACTAAGACATCCCCATAAGCAACAATTTTTGAAAAAGCAATTCGCAGTTTCAATATTTATAATTACACAAAAAAGTGTGTCCATACAACAGAACTCAGCATCATAAACAGTGAAGAGCAGGAGTGCAGCAAACAACAAGATGGTGCAGGAATCTGTGCAAGTTAAGAAGACCAAAATGCACCCAAATTCAAGTGGAATCTCTGGAAAATATTCAGTCCTTATGGTCAATAGTAATACTATCCTTTCTTAGATTAGCGTTATTACATATGTTAGTCATGAATAATATGCAACCACTCTTTGTTAAAACTTCAATACAATATTACTCTTAAAAAGGGGAGTGAAACTTGTTAATATAGGACCTTAGACATGTTTCTGGTTCACACAAGCAATCGGGAATCTGAGATACCCATGTCAAAAAACTTCATAACCTTCATAATTTGGTTTTTGTTTATCATTTCAATTTGCACATTGTTTGAGATTTCATCTATTTCTTAAGGCTGCCCAATAATTACTAAAATGTGACTAGAATCAATGTTTATCAGCAATATATGATAATTGCAAGCCTTTGTCAACCATAAATGCAATTCCCAAACAGCAAATGTAAACCCTAACAAACTATTATATATATCAAGTACAATATTAATTAACTACAACAGCAGAACTAAATTTTATGTGCCAAATTGCTCAAGTATGATAGTTGATTTATAATTGGTTTCTAGTGAACAGAAGATATAAATCCCTAGGACAACCCCTTCCACAAGGTAAAATCCTTTTGACTTCCGAAAATGGTTACATCTTCAGGGCTGCACTTGAGATACTATGCAAGGAAGAGAACATGCAAGGGCATGATGTTGATAGTCATACATTAACAAGTTTGATACATAAGGCTCTTTCAAAGTGCAAAAGAACAAAGATAAGAAAGTCTGAAACAAACTGTTTCCCAGTCAATGCATGGTTTGATAAGGAATGCAAAATGGCCAGGAGGACTCTCAGAGAGTCAAATAAAACAAACAATGACATTAAAATTTACAAGCAGATTTTAAAGATGAAAAAAGCTGATTTTATGGTCACAAGGAGAGATGAGCTAATTTTCCTTAGTAAAAATAACCCCAAACATTTCTGGAAGGAACTTCAGCCAAGAAGGAAACAAACTGAAAATAATATTACAGCCACTCAATGGCTTGATTATGCTAGAAAATTGTATGAACAAGAAGGAGAGGTGGGCCTACCACCCGTGGTCAACAATATGTCAAATCTTTTCACCGTGCAAGAGGTGGAGATGGGTATCAAAAAGATGGGCAGCGGTAAGGCCAAGGACTTGGTTGAACTTCAAGCAGAATATCTCAAGTGGGGCATGAAAACCTTTGCACCACACATCACAAAAATCTTCAACAATATCAGTCAACATGGATTCCCTAAAGATTGGACAATCAGCCTTGCCATACCTCTTTTTAAGAGCGGTGATGTCAATAATCCCTCCAACTACAAGACCATAATGATCAATCCTTTGTTTGCAAAATTATTTGGCAGCATGATAGAAAACATAATCAGTAAATGGGCTGAAGAAAATCATAAACGGGCAAAAGGGCAGGCTGGTTTTAGACCAAAACACTCGACAGTTGATCATTGTATTACTCTAAGGCACATAATCGAAAAAGGATGGGAGAAAAAGGATGAGGTTTTTTGCTATTTCGTTGACTTTAGAAAGGCTTTTGGCACCGTCCCTAGGGACAAGCTTTGGCTCAGAATGGAAGAATTGGAGATCCCCATACATCTCAGAGCTACTGTTCATAGGATGTACGAAGAGGTAAAAGTCAAAATCAGAACCTCAGCCGGCATTTCGGAATGTTTTAGGAGCGATATTGGGGTCAAACAGGGCTGCCCCCTATCTCCTACTTTGTTTGGCCTATATATCGACAAACTTGAAGAATGGTTAAACATGCAAAATGGTGAGGGTATTCAGTTGGGAGCATATTTAATAAGGCTGCTCCTATATGTGGACGACCTCATTTTGATTGCCAAATCTGCCTACGGTTTGCAAACACATCTATCTTCCCTTGAGCATTTTTGCAGAATGGTGGGAATGCAGGTCAATATTAGCAAAACTAAAGTCATGGTTTTCTCTAAGAGTAAAAAACAACATCATCATAAGTTCTATTTCGAAGGAAACATTCTTGAGGAAGTGATGGAGTACAAATATCTTGGCATTGACTTCAACAAAAACCTAATGTTGGATGGTTGCAGAAAGAAAAGAACTTTAGGTGGTTGGAAGGCGCTTTATGCTCTCCAAAATAGATGTCGGGAGGCTGAAGTGTGGGATTGGAAAACTAATCATACTTTGTTTGGTCTTCTAGTTCTGCCAGTTGTTCTTTATGGGTGCGAATTATGGGCCAGTAACACTTCATCCTCACAGTGGAAGCAAATTGAGGGAATTCAAAAACATTTGATCACTAGCAAGTTTAAAACCAAAAGCACGGCCCCTATGATATATTGCTTAGTGAAATGGGGGCTGCCCCTATTGAGGCACTTGCTATGGTGCGTCTTATAAGCTATTTAAAAAGAATTGAAAAAATGGAAGAAGGTAGATGGCCTCAAGTTGTCTTTAATGATATATTGTGCAAAAGTAAAAAAACGTGGATGCAACAAAACATAAAGTGGATGAGTAAATAGGATATCCATTTCAATATGTGTCCCACAAATAACAAAGATATAAAGGTCTTCGTTATGGATAAATTCTACAAGAGAAATTGGGGAAATGAGCTTGGAAGGAAGAAAACATATTACATCAATGAATTCAACCCCTCGTGTGATCAACTTCAAAAAGCATACATAGGGGCTAACATTTCTTGGAGAGCTAAAACTCTTATTGCTCAACTGAGAACCAATTCTCATCAACTCCGATGTGAGACCGGGCGGTGGAAGAGGCCAAAAGAGGCTTGCGAGGAGAGAGTTTGCACGTTTTGCAATTCTGGAACTGTGGAAATAGAACAGCACTTTATTTTAGAATGTGATGCATATAAGGACAGCAGGGACAAATTTGTAGGTTTTTTATCCGATAACTCTTGGCATAATCTATTCAGCGAGGAGTGCATCGAGAAGTTAGGAGTGCTCATCGTCAACTTGCACAAAAAAAGAACCGAGTTACTAAAGCTGATCTAACTTTGGCGGACTGTCCCATAGGCTATGTTAGCCTCGCGGACGTTAAAATTATCTATTCTATTCTATTCTATTCTCCTCTGATCCATAATAGCTAAAAATCAAAATAATTAAAAACTATATACAGCCAAACAGCAATATGTAGACAATATCAAATCTCCTTCAGTGCTGATAAATATTATATTATTACCTAACCTCCTTCAATACTGGTAAATATTTTATTATGAATTTGATGCAAGGAATGTTTATTCTCTTCATTGTAATGTTATCTCTATGTATGCAATAACCTATGAATGAAATCTGAAGTAAACAATCAGCAAACTACTTGTTTGGTTCACATCTTGCAAACACATACCACCCAAAAAAATCAAAGGTGGTCATTACATTGTTGTATTAGAAAAGAGGATGTACAATACCATCGAATAGTTTAACAAATAAGCTCATTAGCCTGCACGGCTAAAGCCTACCATAGGCCAGCTTAAACAGTACATTTCCATCCCAAGCAATACGAGAGGTCATATTAAAAATTACATACAAATAATAACTTCTGGGGGAGAGTCAAATGGGATGCACTCAAGAAATAAACCATCTGGAATTTCATTGCAGAGATTTGTGTTCAAAGCCTTAGGATCTGTGTTGCATGCTCTACGTACACATGTTGAAATAGGGTAAACTACCATTTCCAGATCCATATTTATACATGTCAAATTTAATCAGCTAAACTACCATAAATATACATGTTATATGTTGAATCGGATAAACTACCATCTCCAATTCTTGACGAGGAAATTGGAGGTGGACAAATTGATTGTTATATCAACCAAATTTATTCCTCCAATTCTGCATGTAGTGTAACCCACAAACGAGGGCATGAGTATGTCTTGGGTAAATTTGCTCAAAAATACGCCCTTCTATTGTGTCATCTAAGTTGAAAGAGACCCAGCAGGGAAAATTTACATATAAACTACATCTGAAGGCCATATACACAACGATAGCTGGAATGGACATATAAAAGTATCCATAGAATAAACAACAACAAAAAAAAAGTATCCATAGAACTATACACAGGCAAGTGGAAGAAAAAGATCATCCAATTTAACAGTAATCTTAAAGCGTATCTGGAATTCTGTTGTAAATCAAAAAGATTTTCGGATGGTAGCTGGCGAATCCAATTTGGTTAAAAATTTAACAGGTTGGGGAAAAGAAAAATGATAAACAATTAAAAATGAGGCACCTGTGCCAGTTGATGTCCGTCTGAGAAAGTCCCTGCTCCTCTGTCGCGCTTGACATTGTTTCTTCCTGAGATGACAGTCAAATCATCCGCTTCAGAAGCAACAGAAGAAGGGGAGTGCTGTGAGAAGAAATTGCAGAACTTCGAAAAAGAGGGGCGGCGTCTAAGAAGATTCTAGAAATAAGCGGTGTGGACTGAAAAGAGCTCCCTGCCCTATTTCGTGTTTGAATTTAAATATTGTTCAACGTACTCCTGGCCATGGAAATCATGAATTCAACGGGTTAAACGTGTTAGGAGGAACAAGTCAAATTTGATTTTGGTACCATGAGGCTATTTTTAGCCTATAGTGCATGTTAAGATATTTGTTTTCCCTCTTTAGAAGGAAAAAAAAATCTCTCTTCAAAATAATAGGAATCTTGAAGATATATTTTAGTTTTAAAAGAGTAATTTTTAATGAAATTTTTTACCTTCTTCGTTGTAGGGCATACAAACCTATCACTTCACTAATTTAGGAAACTTCTAAAATTTTGTAATTTGGCCAATTTGTATCCTTTTTCCCAATCAAAACTACAAATACCTATTAGACCTTTGTACAAGATGATGGCCTCAATTTTTCCCAATTTCAACACCTCCATATGCAAACCACCAAAACCAACATCTAAACAAAGAAAAATTGAACCAAAACTTAAAAATAGAACCTAAATTTTTTGGTTGATATTGTTCACTTATGTATCTGGTTGCTCATACATTAGATATGTTGGGTAAGAATTTTGTGAGCTAGATCACAAAATGAGGTTACATAGTAGAACTATTCTTCGAAGTTTGAATAACCTACAACAAACTCTAGCATTGCACCAAGTCTATTGGAAGCATTCTTCATTTGTCTCTTCTGAAATCTAGCTAAGAAACATATTGTCCTCCTCCACCAAGTGTATCCTTTACTACTCTTCCTCCTTGTGGACCCATCTCTATCACAACCCAACCTCCTCCTCTAAGCACTTATCACAACTATCTTCCTCTACTTACACTCTTCAAATCTTCCCCTCTTTCTCATGGGATTCAACTCGCCATAGTCTGACCTCCTCTAGCAAAGACTTTTTGTAACCTCATCTACAATCACCTCCTCAACAACATATACCACTGCAACATCCTCTATCACAACACTTTATATCTCCATATCATTTTTTGCACCTTATTTCACATCTCACATCTCTATTATCTATATATGTGCACTTTCCAACACTTGCATGCCCTCCAAACGATATTCAACAATTTGTACAACATCCTCTTCCTTATCCTCAATAGTTGTTAAAACATTTCCTTCACTTTCTGTTGCAACATCCTCACTCATCTTCCTTTGTCTCTATGGTTTCATGTAAAGGAAATACATTCCTTATGTTTTACCTAATATCTAGACATATGCATTCAGACATTATATCTAAATCTAATAACATGTCTTTATGATTATATTTGGAGCATATCAAATTATTTTATGTTTATTATGTTTAATTTTGTATTATATATTAATTTAATATTGTGGATGATCTTACACATTGTTCATGTATGTTGTACCTTCATCATTTGGGTGATAATTGATTCACAATAGCTTCTTTGTTATATTCTTTGATTTGATCCATGTTATTTATTTGATTATATTTGGTGTCCAAGGGAGGCAAATGTCTCATCTTGAGAAATGGAAGTTTTTGGACTATGGATTAGATTAGGTTCACTTTTGTGATTATGGAGGTGATAAAAATGAACGAGGGGATCATCTTTGATTTCTATATCAATAAAAATATCTTCATCAAAGATAGACACATCTTGTATGTCACTATGAGGATAGGATCTTGATCAAAGATTGGATTATCATAGACATCAAATATTTTCAATGGGGTATGCAATGGTGTTTGATCTAAGATTTCTTGCTTGTGGACATGATCTTGATTTAGGATAGGGCACATTTGGGCATGCTTTTGACCAAGTTCTTAACATTTATGGGTTTTTTGGGCTAACGTGAGAGAGGGATGACATTTTCTACTAGTGATTAGTATGTGGAGGGACTCTTTGAGTTGTGCAAATGGATTAGATGAGGATCTCCTATGCTTATGGATGTTGAATTTAATGTAATTAGATATGAGAGGGGTATGGAAATTATATAGTCAACTAAATATTTAGATGGAATAGGAGTAGTGATGGGATGCCATTGCATTACCATGTTCATACCTTGGAGTTTAAGATCCTTTGCTAGTAGTTTGTGGATAAAATACCTAAAGAATATTTATTAGATGGGTGTTTGGATTGGGATGTATTTTATTGCAATGGTTTAGTGGATGACTTATTAGGACGGGAAGTGGAGACTACAAGGCATTCTTGGTTTGGTGAAGGGGACAAGGCTTTTGGTTATGCATATACAACAAGAATTTGGGATATGGAATGTTATTAAGGAAGGCTTTGAATGAAATATTTGTTTACCTTGTCAAGGTTAGGATGAGGATGAACAATGGATAGTTGATGGGGATTAACAATATAGATTGTGTTAATTCATTATTGAATTTAAGGGTAGGTGGATGGATGAATAGAGCTTATGGGACAAAAAGTTACTTATTGTTAATTGGAAGGATGGTTGTTGGTAAGTAGGTTAGAATATTGGGGGTTGTTGGTATTTGTATAGGGGAAAATGGGGGAAGTAAAATAGAAGCTACTATAACCCAAATCCTACAAACATTGGAATATAAAACCCTCACAAAGTAAATTTGATCGACACAACCAAAAGGAGGATGGGTGCCAATGCAAGCTCTATGCTTAATGGGGTTTGTATATTCCTTAATAGAGATTTGATATGGTCTAATAAAGTGCCATAAAAAGGGAATAATGAATGTACCTTGAAACAAGAAGAGGAGATTTGAACTTTGAGCTTGATTTTGATTGTTGCCAGAATGTCGGATCTTGTTGTAACTCCAAATTTGGGAAACAAAGACCTATAATTGTTTGCTCTGTAATTTCATATACAAACTGAAGGGACAAGTTGAGAAGTCAAATTGTACACAAGGACAAGTCGAGAATTCAACTTGTTCCCAGTGTTGGTTTGTGGTGATTGGTTAGGCAAGGATTGTACACTTTTAATTTATCATGGGAGAATGTTGGTTTGTGGTTAACTTGTCAAGCATTTCCCCAGGGTTGACTTGTCATGATTTTCCCTGGGTTCAAGACTCGTCAAGTATTTTTTGGGGTTAACTTGTTAATCGACATAAGTCTTGTTATAATGGCTTAGAGTTAGGGTTTTTTCATGATGAGAATTGTGTAGCTTCTTGTAGTAGTATTGAGTTGCAAGGCATTGTAGATTGTAATAGGCTGAAATTACTGGATAATAAGATTGGACTCTCTATTAGGTGGACATAGCCCAAGATTGGGCGATCCACGTTAAATTTGTGTGTCTTCTTCTTCTACTTTTGTGTGCTTTATTCCTTTACATTATTGGTTATATTTGCATGTAATTGTTAGATTTATGTTTTATAACCCTAACAAGTGGTATCATAGCAAGTTGTTTTTAGTTATCCTCTATAGGAAGGTCTTACATTTGAGTGGGAGTAATGGAAAATGAGGGTAAGCTGAAGGTTGAGAAGTTTGATGGGAAGAACTTTTAGTTATAAAAAATGCAAATAGAGGACTATCTCTATTGTTAAGAATTTATGGCTGCCATTGAGAGGAAAATCCAAGAAACTGAGAACAATGTTTGATGAGGATTGAGATATTTTGGACAAGAAGGCACTTGGCAATATTTTTTTATACCTAGCATAATCGATGGCATTTAATATTACACAAGAAAATACAATTGAAGAGTTGATGGAAACCCTAGTGAAGTTATATGAAAAGCCTTTTGCTTCAAATAAGGTATTGCTTATGAAGCGTTTGTTTAATATGAAAATGGTAGAAGGTGGGTCAATTTCTAATCATTTAAATGAGTTTAATACCGTTACCAATCATTTGTTAATGTCAATTTTGATGAAGAAATTAGGGCTATTTTGATTCTGTGCTCTTTGCTTGAAAGCTTAAATGGCTTGGTAATGTATGTTAGTAACTTTGTTTTTAGTTCAAATACCCTAAAATTTGATGATGATGTTGGTATTATTCTGAGTGAGAAAATTTGTAGGAAAAGCTCTGGCAGTTCCACATCAGGGAGTGTTTTGAATGCAAAAAGAAGAGGTAGATCAAGGGATAGAGGAAACAATTATGGAAGTCACGGTAAATCATGAGGAAAATCAAAGGGAAAGAGGTATCAATCCAGAGGACCAAATGATTGCTAGTACTATGGGAAACCAAGTCATCAGAAGAAATATTGCTAGTCTTAGCAGAATAAAGATGGAGACAAATGAGAAGGCAATAAGGAGGCAAATGTGGTAAGTAACAAATCTGAAGAGGATATTTTTCTTCTTTTCCTTGAAAATGCTAATGATTCATGAGTTCTAGATTCAAGGGCATCATTTCATGCCACACCCCATTAAAGTTATTTTTTTATTATGTCCAAGGGGATTTTGGGCTAGTTTATTTGGGAGACAATAAACCCTGTTATATTATTGGAAAGGGAAGAATTAAGATTAAGTTATATAATGGGGATCATTGACTACTACAAGAGGTAAGACATGTTCCAAGGCTAAGTAGAAATTTAATTTCAACAAGGCAACAAGGTGATGAAGGTTGCACAGTTACTTTTAATGATAAAAATTGGAAGGTTTCAAAAGGTTCCTTAGTAGTGGCTAAAGATGTGAAAGTAGGCACCTTATATCTTTGTATAGGTCATACTTTTCCTTATACTTTAATTGTTACAGAGAAAAGTCAATGTTCATGAACAGTTGTTACAATCGAGTGGGTAGAACCTTAAAAAATCGATGTGAATTCTAAAACAACATTATGGCACAACAAACTTGGGAACATGTGTGAAAAATGTATGAAATTACTTCATTCAAAGAAAGTTTTACCAGGTCTAAAATGTGTCAATATGGATTTCTATGAAAGTTGTGTGTATGGGGGAAAAAAAAAGAGAGTTAGTTTTCTAAAAAGTGAGAAGGAAAAGAAAGATGAGAAATTAGAGCTTGTTCATACATATGTATGGGGACCAACTCAGGTATCTTCCCTTTGTGGCTCTTTGTATTATGTTACATTTGTTGATGATGCAACTAGAAAAGTATGGATTTATTTCCTTAGGCAAAAATCTGATGTATTTGAAACTTTTAAAAAATGGAAAAGCTTGGTTGAGTATGAGACTAGTAAAAGACTAAAATGTCTCAGATCTGATAATGGTGGTGAATATTGCAACAAATATTTTAAATATTATTGCTCCTCTAATGGTATTTGAAGGAAAAAAATGGTTCTGAGGACTCCATAAGAAAATGGAGTGGTTGAATGCATGAATAGGACAATAATGGAGCGTGGAAGGAGTATGAGGTTGCATGTTAGGATGCCCTTAGACACGTGAGTAGAGGATGTAAACACTATTGTTTATTTAATCAATAGAGTTCCATCTACTCCTTTGGGTTGTGTTATTCCAGAGGAAGCATGGATAGGTAAGAAGTGAGTTATTATTTTCTCATAACCTTTGTTTGTGAAGCATTTGATTCTGAAAATAGAACCAAGTTGGAAGCTAAGTCAAAGAAATGTATATTTGTTGGATATGGCATTAATGGGTTTGGCTATAGACTTTGGGATGTTGAAAAGCATAAAATTGTATTATAAGCTGAAAAAGGAGGATGGAGGTAAGAAATTTTTTTAAGCTAGGTTAGTTGTAAAAGGATTTGCACAGAAAAAGAGCATTGATTTTGATGAGATCTTTTCTCTAGTTGTAAAAATAAATTCTATATGCATTGTTTTAAATATTGTGGCTACTGAAGATTTGCATTTGGAACAACTTGATGTTAAAATAGCCTTTCTCCATGGTAATTTGGAAGAAGAAATATATATGCAACAACCACAAGGTTTTGAGGTCAAAGATAAGGAGAACTTAGTGTGCAAATTGAAGAAAAGTTTATATGGCTTGAAGAAAGCATCTTGACAATGGTATATTAAATTTGATATCTTTATGGTTGAGCATGGCTACAGTCGATGTAATTTAGACCATTGTATTTATTTTAAGAGGTTGGATGATGGAAGCTACATTATTTTATGTTTATATGTTGATGAAAAGCTTGTAGCGGGATCTAACATGGATCACATTAAGGAGTTGAAACAATAGTTAGCACATTCTTTTTCTATGAAGGATTTGGAGGAAGCAAAACAAATAGTGGGTATGAAAATTTGCAGAGATAGGAAGAACAAAAAATTGACTCTATGTCAAGTTGATTATGTTGAAAAGGTGTTGCAAAGACTCCATATGGATAATGCAAAAGCAGTCAGCACACCTTTTCCTAGTCATTTGAAATTGACTAAAGAGATGTGTCCAAAGACACAAGAGGAGGAAGACAAAATGCCCAAGGTACCATATGCTTTTGTTGTAGGTAGTTTGATGTATGTCATGGTATGCACAAGACTAGATATTGCACATGTTGTAGGAACTGTTAGTAGGTACATGAGTCATCCTGGAGTTGAGCATTGGAATGTAGTAAAATGGATTCTCATATACTTGAGAGGCACATCGAATAAATGTTTATGTTTTGGGGGCTCTAATACTGATTTAAAGGCTATGTTGACTTAGATTTGGCAGGGGATTTAGATACCAGGGGGACTACCATAGGCTATGTATTTACTATTAGTGGGACAACAATGAGTTTGATTTATTTCTTGCAAAAGGTGGTTGATTTATCTACTATAGAGATAGAGAATGTTGTTTCTACAAAGATAGATAAGGAGATGATATGGCTGCAATTTTTCATGGAAGAGTTGGGAAAATCACAATCTAAGAATTATTTGTTTATAGATATTTAAAGTGTCATCCATATTGCAAAGAATTTTCCCTTGAATTCAAAGACCAAACACATACAGTTGAGGTATCATTTCATTCGGTCGGTGTTGGATAATGGACAATTTAAGCTAGAAAAGATACATATAGATGAAAATCTAGAAGATATGTTTACAAAGGCTACTACAAGGTAGAATTTGAACTCCTCTTCATCTTTGGTTTGCCTTCAAGACTGAAAACAATAAAAGAAACAACAAAATCCATGGTGCATAAATCTAGTGGGAGCTCTAGGGGTAGCAGTGTTGCTACAAGACCAATCTCCAAGTGGGAGGTTTTTTAGTGTGGAGCCTGATCAGTCCCCAATTGGGAGATTGTTGGTTTGTGGTGACTGACCAAGCAATTATTGTACACTTTTCATTTTTCATAGGATATTATTGGTTTGTGGTTAACTCATCAAGCATTTTTTAGTTGACTCATCAAGCGTTTCTCTAGGTTGACTTGTCAAGCTTTTCCCTAGGTTGACTCGTCAAGTATTTTTTAGGGTTAGCTTGTTAACCGACATAAGTCTTTTTATAATGGCTTAGGGTTAGGGTTTATTCATGATGATAATTTTGTAGCTTCTTGTAGCGGTATTGAGTTGCAAGGGATTGCAGATTGTAACAGGCTAAAATTATTGGATAATAAGATTGGAATCTCTATTTGGTGGATGTAGCCCAAGATTGGGTTAACCATGTTAAATCTTTGTGTCTTATTCTTCTACTTGTATGTGCTTTATTCTTCTTCATTATTGGTTAATTTGCATGTAACTTTTATATTTCTATTTTCTAATCCTAACACCCAGTAGTGTTAAATCTAATGAAACTTTTTGAGATCTTGTGTTTGGAGTTGTATTTCTGAGATCTGGGACCATGACTCTGTAACCTGTTCTTGTACATAGAAAAATAGGGAATAAAGTTGAAGAAAGGAGTTTACCTTAGTCAAACCCCTATTTAGGAATCAACCTTGAAATGAAATGAAATAAAGGAAAAGTGTATTGTCATGTAGTAGAGGCTAAATCTAAACAATGAATTTTATCATACCATATAGATGCAATTGCCTCTTATAATGTGATCAAGTATGTTGATGCAATATCTTTGATAAAAATAAAAATAAAAAGGAAATCATGTAAGATAAAACCTCATGTAGTAGATGTTGTAATTCACCACAATATTTGATTGGGGAAGAGAGAGAAGAATGAAGCTTGATGGATGAATGGTGATCTCCTTCCTAATAGAAAACTCCTTTCCTTGGTCCCCAATGGGCGAAAGAAGCTAGATCTATGGAAGAGAACACCTTGATTGCATGACAAGAATGAAGACTTAGATTCTTGATGGCTCTTGATGGATTCCTTGCACTTGAATGTTTGATTTATTGGATGCTTGAATTATTTCATTTTTCTATGGTATTGTGTGTATATGAATCATGGATGCCAAATGAGGGGAGAGGATGTCCCTTTATACTCATTTTAGAGCTCAAATTGAATCTAGGTTGACCACAAATCTAACCCTTAGAGGGTAACTCTAACATCAAGCCGTAGACCAGATTTGGGCTCAAAAACCTAGGGACAAGTTGTCTCTTGACTTGTACCCTAGCAACAAGTTGAGAAGTCAACTTGTACCCTAGGGACAAGTTGACAAGTTGATTTGTCCTAGGTAGATATAGCTCAAAATCCCAAGAAATTTTGGGAAAGGTTAGGAGTGAAGGGAGAATATGTAGGTTTCCATGGGGTCAGGACAGATCCTGAAATCTAAAAATAAATCTAAGAATATGTAGGAGAATATGTAGGTTTCCATGGGGTCCTAGGTGAGGAAATGAATTATGAGATTGGATGGAAAAGGGGGAAATCATGTCTAGAAGACAGAGCCAAACTTGAGTTAAATCAAGATTGAAGGAGGAGGAGGACTCATATTTTAATTAAGTATGAATTAAGGTGCAATATGAGATCGTACCATAATAAAAACACTAAAGTGGGTACAAAATGGTCCCAAAATGAGCAAAATTTAGGTGCTTACTTTTTAGGATGATATATTTAACCCCCACTTTAGTGGGAGCATGAGACAAGCTTATGATCGTGGTAAAGGAAGAGATAGAAGAAATGATGAAAGAGAGATATGATCATGGGAAAATTGCAAAGATACAGGACAACACTAAGTTCAAGGATGTAAGCCCCAAAAATAAAGGATCTTAACTCCACATCCATGCACAAGGGCATGAAAACAAAACAAAGGAAAAAAAAAGACAAAAGACACAATACACAAAAGGGGTTAGTACTAAAAACAAAAGTCCAAATCAAGTAGTGAAAGAGACCTCAATAAAAAATTTCCCATCCACTAATATCATATCTAGAAAACTATTGTAAGAGCACAAGTGATCACATATAAAGGGCAAGGGCATCACCAAAGATGATACCAACTCCATGATCTTACCTGCTAGAATAACCATGAGAGAATAGAGAGAGAGAGAGAGAGAGAGAGAGAGAGAGAGAGACCATGAATCTGATAGGCTATAAAATTGTGTTATGTTAGGTGATCCATGAGAAGAGAAGAGATAAAGGCTAGAAAGATGTGTTATACTTAGTTTCACTCATATTAAAGAGAGAAAGGAAAATTGATGGGCTAGAAAATTGTGTCATGCTAGTCTATTCTATTTTAAAAATTTGTGCACAAAAGAAACTTTAAAAATGTTCTGCACATAGGGATGGCTTAAAAATGTTTTGTGCATAGGGGCAACTTAAAAAATTTTCTGCACAATGGCAGCTTAGAAAATGTTGTTTGCATAGAGGCAACTTAGGAAATGTTTTGCACACAAGGGAAACTTAGGGATCGGTCTTGTGGATCCATAAACAAAAGGCTTCATATATAGTACAAGGCAGGTGGTATGTATGTCACCTCCTTGTAATGGAAATATAGGTGACATTATAAGGAAAGAGAAAAAGGACACCTGCTTCCAACAACAAGAATATATCCTTAAAATAACAATATATGCCATGAATTAGACAAGATGGATGACTCTTGTCAGCTAAGAAAATGGATAATCATGAAATAATATTCCGCTTGTGGGAAGAGAACCTTAAAAGGAAGAGATATTGGCTACAAGACATCTACCATCAAGAGGAGTTCTTAAACTAAGAACGTATTCAAGACAAAGAAGGGAAGAGAACAAGAATGTGCACTTTTCATCCCCTACTGCTAGGTTAAAAGGCATTCTTGATCAAGGATGACATACTTTGAAACTCAAAGTAAGGGAATTTTCTTATGATAAACATACTTTTACAAATGAAGAAGAGGTTGTGATCAAGGATGCACAACTCTTGCATAAGAGATAATCTTGAATCAAAATGAAAAAATCTTTATAAAAAAAGAATGTCACATGATAAATAAATGTCACTATACTAAGGAAAGTAGATCCTTAGAAAAAGAGAGGGGAAAAAATCAAGAAAACTTGTCACCCAAGTGTGAAGATAGGACAAAATATGTGATGCATCCCTAATGATAGTATTTGATTAAAGGAAAAAGAAGGCTTTGAAGGGACCCTAAAACCCTTTTAAAATAGCTACAAAAGAAAAGTATTAAGATCCATCAAAGAAAAAAACTTTTGGAAACAAATCAAGCCAGCAGAACCCAAAATCCAAAGACCAATAGAACCAAAAGACCAGTCGAAGAAGCAACATAACAAAACATGAACCAGACACAACAAAAAATGAGAACCAAAGCCAGAGAGACACCATGAGGAAAACCTAAGCTAACTCCTTCAGAGAAACCACAAACTCCTCCTCCATCACTGTCATATTCTCCACAGTATCCTTGAGGTCTTGGATATCTTTAGGGATAGAGGTGGACTTCTTCTTGAGACTAGCAAAAGTGCGTTTACCCGAACCATCAGAAAAACCAACAACCATCTCCCTATCAGGCTCAATATGAACAGTGGCTTTCTCCTGATAAGAATGCTCCAACCTAACCACCAAGTCCTTCATGTTGTCAATAGAAACTTTCATACTATGGGTAAGTGCACAAAGATGGTGTGCAAAAGGGGGGGTATAAGTGGCTAGTTCTTTTTCTTTTTTTTTCTGAAATCGGGTAAACTTGAACTTCAAAGAGAAATTGGAGGGTCTTGCACTCAAAATTAGAAGATGTGTAAAGAATAATAATTATATTACTTTGAATCTAGTTTCTAAACTACTAAAGTTGTTTAAAAATGATAAAATTAAGACGGTCAAACCCTTTGCGCACAAAAAATTGTTCTTGATTTTTTCAAAAAAACATAACATAGTTGTTTTCGTGCGCTCAACAAAAGATATAGTTAGATTTAATATTTTGAAAAACCATTTGGTAGGATGGTAAGAGTGAGATCTAGAAGTTGTGTATTTTTTCATAATTTTCTGTTTAGTACTTTTTCAATGATTTTTTGAAGTGACAACATCCTAAAAATTTGGTACTTGTTGGTGCATTAGGCATAACTTCATCAAAATAATCGAAAATGCAATCTTCTTTTTAAAAAAGTGTATCGATTCAAGTGTAGAATAATAATATATAATTTGGTTTTCAATTGGTTGAGTAGATCAAAAGTTATTAAAAAAATGGTATACATATGTTTGTGAGGCCTGTCAAGACACTAGTAAAGAAAATTAAATTTCACTATGTTAATGTTGTCCAAAAATTAAAAAATTTATATTGTTAGAAAGATGAGAAGATGTGTAAGATTATGGTGGTAATTTTAGAGATACCCACTTGATCATTTGTAAACCTAATAAGGATGAAGTCAAGAATTCACATTGGAAGATGAAAAAACTTGTAAAAGATCTTAAATAGAGGGAAAATGAGCTTTCAAGCCTTAGGGTCATTTACTAACCCTTTTTCCAAGCCTAAAATGTATACAGGTTTTTGTGTCCATCATAACACACTCAAGTTTTGAAAAGAAAAAGGTACATTTGAAAATTTTCAAAACCCGTACGTGTTTTGGAGATGTAAAAACATGTAATTTATGTTTTACAGAACACATATGGGTTATGAATAAATCAAAAAGCATGGTCCTAAATTAAGAATACACTACATTTATGTATATAATATATGTCTATGTTTGTATAAATGTGTGCCTCTTCACATTTCCTCTCTCTCTCTCTCTCTCTCTATACATACATACATACATACATACATACATACATACATACATATATATATATATATATATATATATATATATATATATATATATATATATATATATGTATGTATGTATGTATGTATATACCTATATATATATAAGTATATATATACCTATATATATATATATGTATATATATGTATGTATGTATATATATGTATATATGTATGTATATATATGTATATATACATATATATACATATACATATATATATATAGATATACATATATATATATAGATATACATATACATATATATATATATATATATATATATATATATATATATATATATATATATATATATACATATATATATGTATACATATACATATATATATGTATACATATACATATATATATGTATACATATACATATATATATGTATATGTATATATATGTATATACATAGATATATATATGTATATACATATATATATATATATAGATATATATATGTATATACATATATATATCTATGTATATACATATATATATATATATATAGATATATATACATATATATATATAGATATATATACATATATATATATATAGATATATATACATATATATATATATATCTATGTATATACATATATATATATATATATATGTATATACATACATATATATATATATGTATATACATAGATATATATATGTATATACATATACATATATATATATGTATATACATATACATATATATATGTATATACATATATATATGTATATACATATATATATATATATATATATATATATATATATATATATGTTGGAGTTGATGAAAAGAAACCCACAGTTCCCAAGAATCCCTGCATGCAAACACCTATCACAGAAAGAGAAAAAAAGCTATGGAGGCATGTAATCACAGATCTGAGAAAGAGAAGCTATGATTGAGCAAAATAAATAAGAGAGAGAATCTCAATACAATAATCTATTCTCCATTATGATCCAATAAGTGAATGAATAAAATACAAAGAGGGAATCCTTATAAAATAATATCAAAACCCTAAAGGTGAAAACCCTAAAGAATAATAAGATGCTTAAGTTTAACTTAAGTGTAGAGTATAATAGACTAATAATTAAATTAATTAATTATTAGCGATAATATGACAACTCTAACACCCCCCCTTAAGTGTAACTTAGGGAGAAGCTAAACAACTAAGGACTAAAAGATGCATGAAAGAACTATGGTTCCTGGCAACTAGGCCTGATTAGGTACCCAAATACAAGAAATAAACTAGATGAAGGAAACAAAGCCTCCAATCTAGGGAAAGTCCCAAAGAAAGGAACAAGAAAGAGCATGAATAGCATCTCCAAAGCATGAAGCTATAAACATTGTCAGAAGTAATTGCTGGAACCTCCACTGAAGAAGTGCATGATCAGGTAGAGAAGACAAAGTCTAAAGATCTGATCAATTGAAGAGGTGGCCTCCAAAAGTAGGAATGAATGAGTGTCTATATAGTAGATGATCCATCTCACCAAAATGCATAGGCGCCTAGCCACTATAGGAACAAAAATTGTATAGTAAATCACTCAAACAAACCAAGGAAGCAATAGAACCAATAGGTTAACCCCCCCATAATGCTGAACAGAGAGAGGTGTGACAGGAACACATAAATGCAATGTTAGAAACAAATGCAAGAAGAATCAGGAACACCAACAGTGCAAAAGAGGGTACAAACACAGGATAAAGGGCGGTGTCGAAGAAGAAGAATTGATCTTCTAGACACGCAACATGAGGCTAATGTCATGGAAGGGACACTCACTTGACAAAGGTGGATGAGCACAAAAGGCAAAACATCATAACCCCCTCATGGCACTTTATAACAAAGTGTGAGTACAAACAAACACAAGGTGAACAAGATCCCACATATGCAAAAGTAGACACTTTATCTTAGTGCATTTGCAAAAAAGAGAATGCTACATAAGAGAAGTATACAATGCTCAGAAGAAAGAAAGAAGCATGAGCCAGAAGAATAGAAGCAGAGATCCCAGGACCTATAGAACCCAAGTAATCTGCCAGAGTGCGAAAGTGAAAAACTTAGAGGAGAAAGAACCTAGAGAAGAATCTAGAAAATCAGACCCCTGCCATTGAAAAACTCACTGAACCAGCTTTTCGACGATATCTGGTTTGCCCAAAAAGGAGTCTGGATGACCAAGATATGGCTCTTGGAAGGAAAAAACAAACATCAAATTTGACAGAAAAAAAGGCCATCAAAATGGAAAAATCAAAGAATCAAACCTCCTCCATTGGATTGGGCTCGAAAAGAGCTTTCTGATGATATAAAGAAGTCAAAAATCCGATACCGTATGCTCAAGATATGGCCAAAAGACCGCAGACAGCTCCAGAGAACAAAAAACTCAAAGAGAATGACGGTTTCTTGCACGTCAAATTTAATCGTGACATGGTGATGTAGGCATATGTACTGATGACATCAGTACGCAGGTTTGATGTACCTACCTTGGGATGCATGTCAAGGTTGTACGGCTCTGGGCTCAAAATTTTTGCCTCGAATTGCAAAGTTGTCCAAAATGGATAAATTTTATATGGATTCTAGGGTTTTTGGGTGCTTTGAGCGCAACGATGATGTCCGTTTGAGCCCAAAATGACCAGAAACAAAGGTCCCCCTAAATCCACATAAAAAACTTCTGAAAAACATAGATCTGAAGAACACAACCAAACCCTCTCAAATAACGAATGGGGCATGAAGATCTGAAGCTCTGATACCATGTTGGAGTTGATGAAAAGCAACCCACAGTTCCCAAGAATCCCTGCATGCAAACACCTATCACAGAAAGAGAAAAAAAGCTATGGAGGCATGTAATCATAGATCTGATAAAGAGAAGCCATGATTGAGCAAAATAAATGAGAGAGAGAATCTCAATACAATAATCTATTCTCCATTACGATCCAATAAGTGAATGAATAAAATACAAAGAGGAAATCCTTATAAAAGGATACCGAAACCCTAAAGGTGAAAACCTTAAAGAATAATAAGATGCCTAAGTTTAACTTAAGTGTAGAGTATAATAGACTAATAATTAAATAAATTAATTATTAGCTATAATATGACAACTCTAACAATATATGTATATATGTGTGTGTGTGTGTGTGTGTGTGTGTGTGTGTGTATCGCCCTCCCTCCTATCCCCTTCTCTCCATTCCTCCATCCCTCCCTCCCCACCTCCCCCTCTCTTCCTATCCCCGTCTTGCCTCCCTCCCTCCCTTCCTGGGTTCCTATTTTTACAAAACCCCTATGGGTTATGAAAAAGTAGAGGAAATGAAATATGTTCCTTATAACCCATACGTTATGAGGAACTTTTTGTTCTTCATAACTCGTACAGTTTATGGAGAACCCAAATATTTTAATATATAAATAAGGCTCAGGAAATGGTCATTTTTCCCAAGCCTACAAATTTTGAATTTCAAATAACCCGAGTGAGTTATGAAAAAAATTGGTTTTTTTTTCATGTGTCCACTTTTTTGTACACCATCTTGGTGCACTTACCTGTATCATGGATGTTCTAAAGGATTTTCTTCAAAGTTTCCTCAAAATTCTTGTTCTTCATATTTATCTTCTCAACCCTATCTTCTAGAGACTCTCTGGCAACTCTCTCTTCCTTTGATTTCTCCAATAGATATTTATTTGCCTCCAAGGCCAAATATCAACCTTTTTCTCAATGACTTCCTTCATGGTATCAAAATTTTCAAATAGGGCCCTTTGTCTCAGATTGAGACTATTGATTTCACTGAAGATCCATTTATCTATCCTGTAGGAATCAATGGCTTTAGCTTTGGCCTTTTGCAAGAAAACCAAAGTAGGCTCATGCTTGTCATGGAGATTATCCATGTTTAGCTGGATGGACTCCCCTTTACAAACAAAACCATATTTCTGAGAGGTAGTAGCATGCTTGGACACAAACCCATGCAAAATGGAAACCAAACTAGGGTAACCAACCAAATTAATATCCTGGTAGATACCTTTCTCAATAGAGTTTTGCATATCATTCTTCATAGAGGTAGCACCCTTCTCCATACCATCAGCAACATGACCAAAGCCCTAGTTAGAGATGCCCTTGTTATCCTCTTCCATTCCACCATCCTTTCCTTTAATCGAGAGACTCTAACACATATACAAAGTGGAGGAATCATCCCCATTCTTATTTCCAACATCCTCAAAAGACATCCCATCATCTTAAGCATCCATCCCCTAATCTTCATCAAAATGATTAACTTTAGTGGGGTACTCATTAACAATTTTATCCACAGAAACCCTAGTAGACTTCCGGTCAAAATTATCATTGTCATCATTTGTTTCCATACCCTTGACTTCATGAAACTGCTTCTCTAGGCTCTTTGGGGTTTTGGGCTTTTTTCCTTTGGAGGTCTTAAGGGCCTTTTGATTAGAATCCTCACTGTCATTATTATATGCTTTCCTTTTAGCCTTACTATCCTTGATAGGGAATCTAGGAGTCATTTCCCTACAATATTCATAAATTAGCATTATGAGTCCTTCATCAAGTATGAGCCTCATAGGTTTCTTTATATTTTTAGCCAGACCGTGGATCAAAGAAAAATGGAGGAAATAGGGGAAGGACACAAGGTCCTTATGCCTAAAATAATTTAAAAAAACAAAATGGTAATTGTGCACCCTAGTATACCTCTCATCCAAAGCAAAATATTCCATCACATAGGTGAGAACTATTAGAGTAATAAGTTAGTTTCATTACTCTTTTTTACTTAAGCTATCTCTTAGGTACATTATAATTAATATCTTTATTAATTATAATGTGCAACCTAGCTTTTCTAGTTTTAGGGTTTTGTTCACTTTTATAGGTTGAACCTTGTAATTATTTTTCATTATCTTGGAATACAATTTCTCTCACACCACTGAGATTTTCCAAGCTTTGTTTTTTGTGTCTTCTGCTTCCTTCCAGCAATAGGTCATTTGCATGCAGGTGTTCTTAGCGAACTGTGAAGTTGGATTTCTCAACTTCTACATGGTATCAGAGCTTCCCTGCTGCTGCCTATTCTGGTATTTTTGAAGCAAGTTTTTTCAGTTTTGGTATTCTCTGCAGGATGTTATTTTTATTTTTATTTTTGCTTGCAAAAAAGAAAAAAAGAAAATTTTGGAGCATTTTGAGCAAAACGGATGCCACCATTGTGCTTAGAAGGCCCGGGAGAGTCAAAAATCATATAAAATTTGCATTTTTTGGCCACTGTGACCTCTGGGAAACTTTTTCTCCCTCCTAAGGCCATACGGCTTGAAAATCAATTTTTTTTTTAAAAAAAAATCATTTATTTGGTTTTTTTGGGGCACCACCAACACGCCATCGCCGTGCCACCCCCACCCAGCCCTCGCATCACCTGCCAGCCCCCGCATCACCTTGTCGCCACTCTGGCCATCGTGCCTCCGCTCCAGCCACCACCGCCACCGCCCGACCGCCACCTCCCAGAAAACACAGGTGACGTCACCTGTGATGTCACTTGCAGATCAAATTTTTTGGCATTTTTCAAAAAATTTTGGTAGCCAATTCTTTTTTGATGATGACATCATCATAGGTCATGATGATGTCATTGACAGGCTTGTGACGGGCATACGAGCATCATCTTTTGCCCGTGCCTAGTTTTTTCCAAGGAGCTTGCATTTTGGGGGTACCTGGGCTTTTTTGGTCCTACAGGGCTCATACGGACTCGAAATTTGACATATGATATATCGTCGGAAAGGTCTTTCCAAACCCATCACTCTCATGCAAGTTTTACTTCCTAATTTTTCCATTTGATTTCTAATTTTTTGGTCAAAGTCACCCCTTTTTTTGTGCTCCTGTTCTGCTTCTGAAACTCAGGTTTTTTTCTCATTTCTTGTGCTTTCATAGTTCTTTGTTGTGTACGAGGGATAGTATTATACTTTGTGGGGGGGTGCTCTTTACTTTTTGTAATTTACTTCAGAAAGACCCTTCTACTTTTTTCTTCTTTCTCTCAATGGCAGACTCTTCTATCGCTCACCTTACACCTCACAACTATCACACTTGGAAAGGACAAATGATCAGATTGCTTATGGAAAAAGGGCTATTGTCATGTCTTGATGAGACTCAACCAGTTCTATAGAGGCCTTATGAGGCTCTTATGCAGAGAAACATGATGGATGAGGCAATGGGCCTCATTGCAATGAACATTTTAGATGGGTTGTTCCACTTGGATGGTTTGACCACACCCAGGGATATGTGGAACAAGTTTTCCACTTTGTTTGGCACAATGAATCAGTTCAGGGTTCTCCAGATAGATGCAAAGTTCACCTCCTTGGTACCTAAATTGTTCACCAGTATTGAGGACTTCTTCATGAAGTTCAAGTCTCTTCGATCAATTTTACAGGTTGCTGGAAAGATGAAGTTAGATGATGAGTGTATCTTTCTGATACTCTCAAAGCTTTGTGGCCCTTATCAGATTTTTACTTCTACCTTCTACTCCACTATGGATGCACTGGGTGCATGACATGTTATGCCCTCTTTTGAGACTTTTTGTGATAGGTTTACTCGTGAGCAGTCCAAGCTCAATCAGATGGATTCACTTATAGGTTCATAGTCACAGGCATTGCTTGCCAAGATACCTCAAGATACACAGAAGTAGAAGCCAAAGCATATATCTGATTCCTCTTCTCAGCACTCTACTGGCCCACCATCTTCTTCTAAGAAGGAGAAACAGAAGACTGAGAGCCCTACATGCTCCTATTGTCAGAAGGGACCTCATGATGAGTCACATTATTTTTAGAAGAGATTTGATGGCTATGAGAAATAGATTACAGATTTGCAAGCTCTCCTTCAGAATAGCACTATTTCCTCTCCATCCTCTTCCACCTCACAGGGGTTTGCTTTTTAGTCTTTTGCCTCATCTTCGACATCTGGAAAAGATTTTAGATAGGGTCATGCATTACGGGCTTCTATTGCATCCCCTTCATAGGTCCCTTGGATACTAGATTCTGATGCTTCTCACCATATGACATCTTCTCTGGAGATCTTCTCTTCTTTTGAGGCTTCTCCTATTCCTCACATTCTCATGGGGAATAACACTGTCATGACAATTTGCGAGAAAGGTTCTATCGGCATTTAGGATGGCACATTCAATGATGTATTGTATGTTCCATCTCTATCTACAAACCTTCTCTCGATTTATCAGATTACACATAGCGGATCAGGGAAGACAGTTGAGTTCACTGCAGATTCAGTCTTCATTCAGGATAGTGTGACAGGTGGCATTGTTGCTATAGGGATAGTTGATCATTCCACCCATCTCTACACCTTCTCACACTTTGGTCCACCATCTTCATTATCAGAGCACAGCTCTCCTCTTACGCGAGAGCATCATGTGGGACAGTCAGGTCACTTGAACCTCTGTGTTGTTCCTAAGACCACTTCTATGACTGCCTCACCTCATCTTGTTGGGGTTTCTTCTCTTCAGCAGGACTCTTCTTCAGCACTACCAGACCCTCCAGCTCCATTCATCGAGCCACCAGGTGCAGTTGTTGAGAATTCTATAGAGGACACTCATCTCCTCTCTCCTGACAGTGTCAGCACACCTGTCATACCACCTACATTGGGGATTCCCTTTCAGGATCCTCATGTCTACTCCTTTGAGCATCAACTTGGCCTTCCAATGACACCTCATCTTTTGAGGTTACCTCTTTAGTGCTCACTGCCTTTCACTCCTTTGTATTGGCGTCATGGTGGTTTGTTCATTGATCTAGGGGTTCTTTCATTTTGGGGGGGCTTTGGAGCCTTGACCCTCTCTCATGGGGGGTTGGCAACACGCATTGTACTTATGGCTTTGAGAGAGTCTCTTGAAGTCATTTTTTGTCTTTTGCTTGCTTTTTTATCTCTTTTTGGAGAGGAGTTTTTCCCACTGGGTTTTCTCCTTTGTCTCCGATTTTCAGAGATTCCCTTGTATTGGGTACCTGATCAAGCCTTGTTGCCGGGACCCATTTCCTACTTTCATAGCTGTCCTAGGTTAGCTTTCCTCCTAAGCTTCACTTGAGGGGGGGTGTTAGAGTAATCAGTTAGTTTCATTACTCTTTTTTACTTAAGCTATCTCTTAGATACATTATAATTAATATCTTTATTAATTATAATGTGCAACCTAGCTTTTCTAGTTTTAGGGTTTTGTTCCCCTTTATAGGTTGAACCTTGTAATTATTTTTCATTATCTTGGAATACAATTTCTCTCACACCATTGAGATTTTCCAAGCTATGCTTTTTGTGTCTTTTGCTTCCTTCCAACAACAGGTCATTTGCATGTAGGTGTTCTTGGCAAACTATGAAGTTGGATTTCTCAACTTCTACAAGAACCTTACATCATATAGGTTTAAGTTGTTCAACCCCATAAAAATCCCCAGTTTTAACAAGAATATCCTTCTCATCTTCCATTTTTGGGAATTTCCTGACTGCTTCTTTAGATTTTTTATGTTCTTTAAAAAATTCCACTCCAGTAGATGGTAAACATGTCACCTTAGAAATGAGCTCAACACTAAGATTAACCTTTCTACCATGGAAAATAGTAGAATTGTCTTTCCAACCTTGAACATAGAAATTTTTTACCTTTTTGTCATAGCCATGAAGTCATTCAAGAAAAGGAGTGACACCTCCCTTCTAAAGCTTGCATCAAAATTTCTTCTCACGCCTCCAATCTTCACAAATCGCAGGCTCCAACTTTTTCAGATCTCCCCCCATCTTTTTGCAAATGAATTCAGTTCTGATACTCAAACCCTTAGTGGTATTGTAATTCAAGTTAGTGGAAGATGCAACCCATAACATGACCCATAAAGCAAGCCAAATGAATAATTTAATAGCCTTGGTGTACTTCCCCTCATTATCTTTTATGTGATCTTTTTTTTCAAGGTTCGTATATGTCATTTCCATCATCTACAAAAATACTTTCCACTTTATTGTGTGTCTTGTCATAGTTAATGAGCTCATTAATTCCCTTATCGTGCCTTAGCTCACCATGCCAAGTAATCATATCTTTAAAACTCACCCTAATGTTTGTAATGTGATCTGCCACCATGTTCACCTCACAGTATGCATGAGGAATGTGAACCTTATTGAATGTTTTAATGATGGCATCAACTTCCTTGAGTATAAGCTCGATAAACCATGAAGCTTTATAATCACCTTTAATATATTTAATTATGTTATTTGAATCGCCCTCGAGCCAAACATTATAATGGTTCAAATCTTTAGCAACTTTAAGAGCTTGGAGAGCTCCCATAACTTTAGCTAAATGGTTAGTTTGATTTCCCAATGGGTAGGCAAGTGCGCCAACACATTTACCATAAATGTATCTAACCAGTCCACCACATCTAGCAGGACCTAGGTTCCCCTTAGCCGCACTGTCAAAATTAACTTTAACCCAACCTTCAGAGGGAGACATCCATAAAAGCTCACTCTCTTATTATCCTTTTTCCTTATGAAATCAAAAGTGCAAAAAAGGGAGGAAATAGGGATGATATCATCTTCTTTGATATTGTTTCCCTCATTGAAACTAACAGAGTTCTCTTTAACAACCCTGATAACCTTCTTTAAAACCACCTGAGAGGGAACTTCATTATTTATTAAAATCCTATTATTGCATTCTTTCCATATATTCCAGCAAACATGAGGAGCCAGTAAGGATCAAACCATCCTAGTAGCTTTGTTTGAATAAGGGCACTTCCATTGGACCATAAAGTCATGAATACTCCCCAAAAAGACCCATCATAGATTCCAAATCTGAAAAATACTTCCCCAAACTTCACGATCATAATTGCACTGGAAGAAGAGATGGAGGGCAGAGCATCCCAAATTATAGTTACTTCATAAAAGATACACAATTCCAAGCAAAATAAGTTGCAAACTAGAGAAAACTCCTAATGTAAAATATACATATCTACACCAAAATGATATAACATTATAAAGTATTCTAGTCATCAAGGAGTGATATGAATGATTTAATGATATGGAAGATTATTTTGTGATAGATATTCCCTTTAAGGAATGCAAAAAATTGTTAAGCAATAATGTAAGTATCTTGCGTAAAACAATATCTCATACCAAAATGGTTATGCCATTGTGAAATAATACTAGTCCATTAAGGGATGATGAAAAAGAAGGATAAAAAAGGATGCCACATTATGTCATCTTAGTGGTCAACCCAATTATACAATATATGCACTTCCAAGAAAGGAATTTAAGGAGGATATCAATCTCATTAAAGAGAAATATCCTAAACAACAAGTCCATACATGGGAGGACATCATAGTATAAAAGAGATGATCAACAAAGAGATAATGGATTGTTTGAAAGGTTATATAGATGAGATAGAAATACCTTTCCCCCCCAAGTGAGAAGACAAGGAAAAAAACTATTATGTTGCTCACAATGCACATTATACAAAACAAAGAGCCCGCAATAATGTAAGTTGCTTAATTTGCATAATGAAGAGAAACATAATAGGAAAATAAATGCTAAGGTATTACATTTATAATACTAGCATCTATGAGCTCTTGGATTTAAAAGGTAACATTATGAGATGTATTTTTATTAAACAAGAAATGAGCGATGAAGTCTTGAAAAGGGTCGAGAATAATATTTTCTTATGGTGTGAATCTAGTGGCATGTGAAGGAGAAAGATGTATAGGGAGATGCTCTTGAACCAAGGTACCTTTGGGAGGACAATATGTACTAATATCTAATGAGAAATTCATAGGAGTATTAGAGTTGTCTTCATGAGAAAAATATACCTTAGGAGAGGTAAACGTATGACTTAACAATGCTTCATCATTAGAAGAAGATAAAGTATTCCTAGGAGATGGAATGCCACTTTCTCTCTCAAAAATATCCTTGTGGGTAAGAGGGTCTGTAGGAGAAGGACAAACATAATTAATTAAGGCCTCATATGTAGATGAAATGTCAATGAAAGTCATAGGAAGTGGTTTATCATTAGGAGGAATTTTCATATTATCATCCTCTTGCACCGAATGATCCCTTTAAGGGAGAGACATTTTAGAAGAAAGATCATCATTGTTGTTGAAGGCCTCTTTGGTAATAGGGAGATCATTAAAAGGAGTTATGGTAATCTCTTGTATCATAATGTACTAAAGGTTGGGATTAATTCTAGGAGGGTGTACATTATGGGAATGAATGAAGTGAAGAACTAAATTGTCATCATATCCATGAAAAGGAACATCTTGAAGATCTTGAAGAAAACTTGAAATTGCATGAGAAAATGAAGATAATAATTCCATTGAAAATGAAACGCAACAACAATGGATGAAATATTTTTGTATTTTTTATTATTTTTGACAAAATACAATGCAATGCAATCTAAGAATGAACTAGATCTATAAAATAAGATGCAATAATTTTTATCTTTTTCACAATGTAAATATACTAAATGAAACAATGTAATTGATGTAAATGAAATCTAAACACATAATCAGAATGGGAATGTTATGAGTTGGGTTCACCAAAATGTATAGGAGAAAATGGGGGAAGTAAAATAGAAGCTACTATAACCCAGATCCTACATACATTGGAATATAAAACCCTCACAAATTAAATATGATTATAACAACCAAAAGGAGGATGGGTGTCCATGCAAGATCTATTCTTAATGGGGTTTGTACATATATTTTAATAGAAATTTGATCTGATCTAATAAAGTAAGTGCCAGAAATAGGTAAGAATGAATGTACCTTGAAACAATAAGAGGATATTTGAACTTTGAACTTGATTTTGATTATCATCAGAATGTCGAATCTTGTTGTAACTCCAAGTCTAGGAAATTAATACCTATAACTGTCTGCTCTGCAACTTTCAACTAAAAAGTGCAGGGATAAGTCGAGAAGTTAACTTGTGCCCAAGAAGAAGTTGAGAAGTCAACTTGTTCCTATTAGTGCCAAATTTGATGAAACCTTTTGGGATCTTGTGTCTGCACCTATACTTCTCAAATTTGAGACCGTGGCTTTGTAACTTGTTCTTGTACATAGAAAAATGGGGCAGAAGGCTTAAGAAATGGGTTTACCTCAGTCAAATCCTTGTTTAGGAATCAACCTTGAAATGAAATGAAATAAAGGAAAGTGTGCTATCATGAAGTAGAGGCTAGATCTAAACAATGAAGTATATTATACCATATAGATGCAATTACCTCTTAGAATGTGATCAAGTATGTTGATGAAATAGCTTTGACTAAATATAAAAACTCAAAAGGAACTCATGTAAGACAAAACTCCCATGTAGTAGATATTGTAATTCGCCACAATGTTTGATTGGAGAAGAGAGAGAAGAATGAAGCTTGCTAGATGAATGTTGATCTCTTTCCTAATAGAAAACTCCTTTGATTGGTCTCCATTGGGGGAAAGAAGCTAGATATATGGAAGAGAACACCTTGATTGCATGAGAAGAATGAAGACTTAGATGCTTGATGGCTCTTGATGGCTTCCTTGTGTATGGTGAAAATGTGACCACACTTTATGAATCCTTACATGCAAGAAAACTCAACAATGAGCCCTCACAAATCGATCCATAGCTCTCTATGCATGGAGTTGCAAGATTTATAAAATTGCTCTCAGCTAGAGCTATAAACTCATGACCTTGCTAGTCAACCACACAATGAGAGATTTCAAATCAAAGACAAGGGCAACAATGCCAATATCTCCAATGAAATCAATATGGATGCAATACAATGCAAACTAATCTATGAGAATGAAAGATGCAAGCTATGCTATGAAAGAAAAATACAAGTGTTACAAATCCTCCTATTAAGCTATGTGAGATTAATCTATTGCATAAAGAAAATCTATACTAAAAATGTCATTATTATGCAACTATGATGTAAGAAAATAAGCTAAATGAAATGCAACAACAATGTCTTCAAAGCTTGAATGCAAGAATGTCTTCAAAGAGCTCCAAATGACCTAGAAAACCTGCAGCATAACATTAGCATAAAAACCTAAGATATGAAAATGAAGGAGAGAGATCTCCTTTTATAAGAAATGAGATAAAAATGGACCATTGAGATTAAGAGGCAAAAGACTTAATCAACGGTGGAGAAAAATGGAAGCTTGATCCTTGTGCACAAATATCCTCCAATAGAAAAATAGGAGTTGACTTTTGTGTCCCACATAAGACAAAAAGTGTTTTTTCCCTTTTTATAAAATAAGAATAATGCTTTATTTGTGCAACATAGGATAAGAAGAAAAGTGGGGATTTTTTATTTAAATAAAAGGGGAGGAATTTTTTTTTTAATTAAATAAAGGCTTAGGATAAAGTGATTTTATTATTTAATCAAAAGAGATTTTTAATTAATTAAAAGGGAGTATGTTCTCTTAATTAAATAAGATTTTTATTTTTTTCCTCTTTTAAATTAAATAAGGCTCAAACCTTAGGATATATTAAATTGATTATGATTTGATCAAGGAAATTGATATAATTGATATTGTTGATGTTTGAAAATATTGATTCAGGGATTTGATAAATTGTTGAATGGGGGCCCAAAGTCTAGGTGACCATTTTAGGGTGCATACATTTGCCCCTCTTTGACTAATGTGTGATCATTTCGGGAACACATGCAGTCAAAGAAGAATTGAAATGTGAGATCGATTTGGGATCACAAAAAAACTCAGATGTGTGTTCATTTTGGGAACACATCAAGACAAAGATAAGCAAAAGCTGAAAGACAAGACCAACACCGTCGCTGCTAGGTGCAAATCAAGCCTTAGACAAAACTATCGACGTCGCTGCTAGGCAATAATCAAGTCTAAAAAATAGGAGATAAAAATCAAAAGACAAAATCACCACCATTGGTGCTAGGTGATAATCAAGTCTAAAAATAAGAATCTCAAGCTGAGCTGAATGATAAAGCTAAATCAAAGATTAAAGCTGATAGGTATTGCCCCCTTGAAATTGAAATCGAAATCAGATAGAGGAGAGCAACAAATTGATAAACCTGATCAAGTCACAATAAATCATAATCAAAGGATGGAGCATGATAGGATAACCATCAAACAGTGAAGATATGCTCCAGGTTGACGAGGTTTGACTAAAAAAGATATAGGATAAAGATTAAGTCAAACCTCAGAGAGAGGAAGTGAAAGGGGTGAATGAAAGACTAGAAGTTTGGAAGATATGGAAAGGAAGAAATTTCATCAAAGATCGAAGAATTATACCTCAAAAGGTCAGTCAACTACGTAGAAGAATGAGAAAACTTGGAAACGTGACTCGAATTTCGATTTCGAGTCTGAAAATAGATAGAAAATGATGTGATATGAAAGACCAGAAATGAAAGATATGATCAAGAAAAATTAGAAAATGAGCATAGTTGACCAACTAGTCCGTAGATGATAAAAAGGAGAGCTCTCTCCATATGCAAGATGCAAAAATTAAACTATGATGAACCTAAGAATGCAAGCTACTATGAAAGTGGTTGACTTGCAAGGTCACAATGCCTATAGACATCTAATTATCACACTAATAAATTTGGGGCCATTTTGCGACGGCTATGTGTCGTAATTGCGACGGATATGTGCCGCTATAGCGACAGTGATAGACGTCATAGTTTTTTAGTCGCAAATCATGACGTCTATGGGTTTCCGTCGCAATTGCGATGCCATGCCGTCACAATGTCACTACTTCACCCATTCAGCGCCTCCGTCACATTGCGACGGCAAGGCATCACAATTGCGACGGGCCTGGGCGTCGCCAATACGGCACCGTCGTCGCATGTCTTGGGAGGACCGTCGTAATGGCGACGGTCAGCCAAAGCAACTGCGATGGGCCTGGGCATCGCCAATACGGCGCCGCCGTCGCATCTCTTGGGAGGGCCGTCGCAATTGCGACGGTCTTGGGTAGAATTTTTATAAAAAAATTATTTAATACATTGCTAATGAACCACATTAATGCTTTTTTCCTTCAACAAATGAGGACAGTCACTCTCAAGACAACATGATAATGTACACTCACTGTAAGGACAGTCACAAATGAGGACATCTCACAGTGACTGTCCCTTGTGTAATTGCCACTTCAATGTATTGGTATTCAACCACATTAATGCTTTTCTTCTTCAACAAATGAGGACAGTCACTCTAAAGACAACATGATAATGTACACTCACTGCAACTGTACATTATCATGTTGTCTTTACAGTGACTGTCCTCATTCAAGTGGCAATTACACAAGGGACAGTCACTGTGAGATGTCCTCATTTGTGACAAGGACAGTCACACATGAGGACATCTCACAGTGACTATCCCTTGTGTAATTGCCACTTGAATGTATTGCTATTCAACCACATTAATGCTTTTCTTCTTCAACAAATGAGGACAGTCACTCTAAAGACAACATGATAATGTACACTCACTATAAGGATAGTCACAAATGAATCTCACAGTGATTGTCTGATGTAGAGGGAAGGGTGGTGGTATCAAATGCACAAGTAGGTTTAGAAATTTCAGAGGTTAGACACTTGGGCTTATTCAACAATCTTAAATACTTCAAGAACTTGACTATCAAGGCTATCCTAAAGGATGGATTTGAGTTTTAAGGCTTCACTTTACTTGGTTTCAAGATTCTGAGACTCTCACTCAATTCCCATATCCCATTTCACCAATGTTCTCACAAACTGGTCACAAAAAGCTTAACAGGCTGTCTAAACCCTGCAGCAGACTTAAAAAGGGAATAATTCTAACTTTTCTCAAAACATTTGATGAGGTAACAACATTTATGGATACCCTCTTTGGAGTTCAACAACATATCAAAAGTTTTTATACTGTTGCTTTGGACAAACACCCTTGTTCGACACTACTACCCTGTTTCAATGCACTAAAATCTACTAAATTTTCAAAGGAAGTATGGGTTAAAGATCTCCTGGCTCCCAACTCCTGGACAGTGTCTAGTTATGTCTCCAATTGCTCAATTCCAAAAGGAATTAGACACAAATGCTCTGCAACTACAAAACCCCAATTTGTTGTCTTCAAACCCTGTCAACTAGGGCTTCCTCAATCTACTGTCTCCACACGACCCTACAATGAATTGGTGGTAGATTCACCATCAAATGAACATTGTATACTATTCCCAAGCATTAAACATATGCCTTATGTGGACAGATCGCCCACTGCTACACCTTAGCACACTTCCAATGCCGTTTTCCACTGTTCTTGTTTGTGATCACACTGTTCTCCCACGCGGTTCTGCATATATTTAGATTAGAATCATATAATACAGGTTAGCAAATGTCATTCCATGAATTAGGCCTATCAATTCATGGAATGACCTCAATCGCCCCTAAACTTCTACTGTAACAGAAAACTAAGATATAGAACGTTGTTTCAAGACAACTTGTGTGACAACAAACTTAATAGATTGTAACACTCATCAATCTGCAATTCGAAGGATAACAAATCTCCCTCAGAGCATATGGAATTTGATCAATTCAAAATGAGATTCAAAATTAATTAGTTTACATAAACTAGATGCTTTATTGCTCATTGTTTCCCCAAAATGGTACACACAGGTTCATTGCAATGTTTGGAAACATAACAAAAGCAAATGAAATGATTAAAGAACCCTGTCAAAGCATTTCAATTTCAAACCAAGCCAATAAAGTTTCAAAATAGAAATCAAATTGCAAGAAACAGCAGTCTTGTATTGCTTGTCGAGCACAAATTAATACACCAATCTCCTCTCTGTTTAGTAACAGAGCCTTTATCTAAATATAAAGGATTCTAATATAACTTCTTCTAATAGATTCAACTATCGACCAAGTGTTACAACTCGAAACACAACTAACTAAGAACTAATCTTCAACCAACTTTCGTTGAGTTGAATGTTTAAACTTAACACATACCAAACTAAAACTAGCCGTTGGATTTTGAAAGTTCAAAATTCCAACTTACAATTTATTAAATTCTTTAAAACAAAAGACCACTAACTTACTAATTTGGATCTTTTATGATCATTAAACTCTTCTAGACTCCAATTGTAGTGCTTGGACAATCTTAGTCCATTATAATTTGTCTTTTAGTCCTATTAAGGACATTACAATTTAATTGAAGAATTGCGATATTTTACTAACATTATAGGTGCTAAGATCCACCAAGTGATCTGTTGTCCTTGATTAAGCATTCCATCCTCCTGTTTAGCCTTGATGTTCTTTGAAGTCTCCTTTATCTTCGACCATGGATTAAATGTTGGAGGTGCTCCTACACCACTGTCCCTTGTGTAATTGCTACTTGAATGTATTGCTATTCAACCACATTAATGCTTTTCTTCTTCAACAAATGAGGATAGTCACTCTAAAGACAACATGATAATGTACACTCACTGTAAGGACAGTCACAAATGAGGACATCTCACAGTGACTATCCCTTGTGTAATTGCCACTTGAATGTATTTCTATTCAACCACATTAATGCTTTTCTTCTTCAACAAATGAGGACAGTCACTCTAAAGACAACATGATAATGTACACTCACTACAACTGTACATTATCATGTTGTCTTTACAGTGACTGTCCTAATTCAAGTGGCAATTACACAAGGGACAGTCACTATGAGAACTTCTCATTTTGTGAAATTACACAAGGTACTTTCTTGTTAACATATGTTGTATACTGAACTTGCAACTCTATTCTCTGATTATGCATTATAGTTGGGTGTTTTCTTATGTTGTTTCGTGATTGTTTTGTTGGTATTTTTAGGTAATTCAATGGATCTCATTGATGATATTGATGATGATGATGATGATATTAAAATTGAAGGAGAGATTATGAGGAGGAGAAGACTCCTGCCTATTATTGTAGTTGTTCTTGCCACCCTTGTCGCGGCCATAGGGGAGTGTATAAAAGAAGGTAGTCGAAAAATGTGTAAGCGCACAAGAGATGCAATTCCTTTTTATAAGCATGTTATCAACTCCAATGAGACGGATTGCCATGACCAAATACGCATGACTAGACGATCTTTCTTTAAACTAGCCAATATTCTAAGGCAAAAATGAAGCATCAAAGATACAAAATTCCTCACGTTAGAAGAACAATTAGTCATGTTCCTCCATACTCTTGGCCACAATCTGAGGAATCGTAAGATTGCCCATAACTTTGGGCACTCTGGAGAGACAGTAAGCCGATACTTCCACAAGGTCTTGAGGGCTATCTTAGCGCTCCATTCAGATTATTTTATACCCCCTAGTCCAAACACTCCTTGGGAAATTACTGGGAAGGCCCGTTTTGATCCATTTTTCAAGGTATATCTCTCAGTGGTTTAAGTTTGTTTAGAGTTTTAATCCTATTATTATTTGATTAGACCTATGATTTATTTGAGTACAGGATTGTGTGGGAGCAATGGATGGATCCCATATACCAGTCACTGTGGATATCAACTTGCAAGCTAAATATCACGATAGAAAAGGCAACTTGTCGCAAAATGTTATGGGAGTGTGTTCATTTGATTATAAGTTTCAATACATCCTTGCTGGTTGGGAAGGGTCTGCTGCAGATAGCCGTGTTCTAGCTTCAGCTCTATCTAGAGCTGATCCATTGGTAGTTCCCCCAGGTTTGTAAAATATGATTATATTATTGAAGCATACAAAAAATAAGACAACGTTATGACAATGACATTTTGTTTTGTTTAGGTAAATATTATTTGGTCGATGCTGGATATCCTAACGTACCAGGATTTCTCGCACCTTATCGGTGCACACACTACCACCTAAAGGAGTTTTCAAGAGCAAACCCAATAAACACCTCACACGAGTTGTTTAATCATCGACACTCCTCGCTTAGGAATGTAATAGAGCGTACATTTGGGATATTGAAGCATGCGACATCTTATCAAATCAAGACACAAACACATATTGTTTTGGCATGTTGCATACTTCACAACTTCATTACGATAGAGGACGGCCTTCCATCTGAGGTAGAATTTGAAGAGGAAGATGGTCGTGATGGGATAGATGTACCAGTGCTTGAGACATATGGGTTGAGCCAGCGTGAAAGAGATGATTGGGCCAATTTTCGAGATGAAATAGCAAGAAGGATGTGGGAAGACTATAGATCTCGATCTTAGTCGGTTGAATAACTATTATGGCAATGTTTAAACTAATGTCAGATTTCATAAATTTCACAAACTGATACTATACATTAATAAAAGCCGTTATGCCATATTTAGTGTTGTCATGTTATATTCAATGTTGTTATATTTAACGTTGTCATATTATATTTAATATTCTCATGTTATGTTTAATGTTGCTATATTTTATATTTAATGTTAAGTCATGTTATATTTAATATTGTCATGTTATGTTTAATGTTGCTATATTATATGACAAGGACAGTCACACATGAGGACAGTCACTGTAAAGACAACATGATAATGTGCACTCACTGTAAGATGTCCTCATTTGTGACTATCCTTACAGTGAGTGCACATTATCATGTTGTCTTTAGAGTGACTGTCCTTACAGTGAGTGTACATTATCATGTTGTCTTGAGAGTGACTGTCCTCATTTGTGACTGTCCTTACAGTTAGTGTACATTATCATGTTGTCTTTAGAGTGACTCTCCTCATTTGTGACTGTCCTTACAGTGAGTGTACATTATCATGTTGTCTTTAGAGTGAATCTCCTCATTTGTGACTGTCCTTATAGTGAGTGTACATTATCATGTTGTGTGTGCATCAGATATGTCTATGGATGGTGACGTTCAAGTTATCCAAGCAACTTCTTCTTCCAAGAAGGTGTTCTGGACAAAAGAGATGGAACGCAAGTTGCTAGACTTGCTACAGGAGCAAGTGCAGCTTGGAAAGAAAGCTGAAGGGGGTTTCAAGAAAGAGGCTTGGACAGCCATCGAAAGGAGGTTCAATAATGAGATGAAAATGAAGCTATCGAAGGAAAACTTCAAGAACAAGCTGAAAACTTGGAAACAAGGGTATAGAGTTATGAAAGACTTGAGGAATACAAGTGGCTTAGCTTGGAATGAGACTACCCAAACTATGGATGCTGATGATAGTGTTTGGGACGAGTTGTTGAAGGTAACATGGTCTTCAAATCTCCTTTTAAGTTGAATATATCTTTTTAAGTAATGAAGGACCAATAATGAATTCAATTGTTATGCCATGATACAGAGAAAGGAATTTAAAAATGCCAGAATGTTTAAGAGGCAGCCATTTCAATACTACAATGAATTATCCTGTATTGTTGGGAATGACATAGCTGAGGGCACTATAGCTGCAACAACTCAAGAGACGGAGGAGGATTTCATTGATGATGAAGATTTCAGTTATCATGGTATGGATAATGCATGTTTTGAGACTACTGCTGATTTGTCTAATGATGATAACAAATCTATTGATACACCTACATCGAACCAATCTACTACAAGCGGCAAAGATAACCCTTCAACATCGTCAAGGAGGCAAAAGAGGAGGAGGGGAACATTGGCAGGTTCGTTGGATTCGATTTGTGAAGTGATCAAAGATCTGTCTGCAGGCATTACATCAGGCCTTGCACAGCCTCTGAAAGTGGATAAATCATCTAGTTTGAGAAATGAGGCAGCGGAGTTGCATAAAGCACTTAAAGCAATCCCTGGCCTTCGCGACTCTACTATAATTGAAGCATACGAAAAGTTAATGCATGATCCACAATCAGCCGCATTGTTCTTGACAATGGATGAAGGGGAGAGAATCCAATATATGAAATTGAAGTTTAGACTTTAGTTGATCGATGTTTATTAGGTCTTCTATTTAAAATCAAAACTAATGTTTAAAATCAAAACTAACTAACGTTTCTCTCCATTAAGACTATGTAATGCAGTATGAAGATATTTGATAGAATGAATGGAATGTCATTGGTTTAAGTTGAACTACTAATCCATTTTCAAGTGTTGAGAGTTGTGTTGAAGGGTTGTGCTTGGAAAAGTTGATGTTGTCTTTTAGATTTCAAATGCAATTGGTTTCATGTAATTTTGTTAAGTTTTGAGCAAGATATGATAAAAATACCATTGGCTGCCCTGAAAGTTTGTTTTTTCTAAAAGTTACAATTTGAAAATAGGCATGGTATGGCTCTGTACAGTCTGGTACGAACCTGCACATGATTGATAATGTTGATATTGTCTTTTACCTTTCAAAGACAGTTGGTTTCATGAAATTTCATTGGATTTTGATTAAGTTATGGTATTTTTCATGTTGACTGTCCTGACCCTAACTAGGATTTCCAACGAGAGTAATAAATTCATAACCAGAGTTTCCACGGTTGAAAATTGATTAGGATCTTGTATGTTAGGTTGAAGCACTCCTTCCTTTGCATTATTATTGGTATTAGAGCCAAGATCATGCTAGGATAATCATGTAAACAGTAAAATTACTCTACAGCTGTTCATTTTATGTACTCTTTATGTATCTGATTTGCAGATTTATCCATGACACAAATGAGGACATCTCACAGTGACTGTCCCTTGTGTAATTGCCACTTGAATGAGGACAGTAACTGTAAAGACAACATGATAATGTACACATACAATGAGTGTACATTATCATGTTGTCTTTACAGTGACTGCCCTCATGTTGTATATTCTTCTCTGTAGATGCTACTGTGTGCTAGGGAAATTCTTAGAATTGTTGGTATATTCTTAGAACTTGTTACACCTGGGATATTCTTCTCTGTAGATGCTACTATGTGCTGTGGTCCAAACAGGCCCATAAATGTGGTTGAATAGCAATACATTCAAGTGGAAATTACAAATATTATAATGTATCTATCTAGTCCTCATGACTGCTCATGACAGTACAAGTGATATTTTTTTGGGGGTGGGGAAAGGTTCGAGACTTTCAGCTGTATGAAGAATCCTTTCTACCTAATACAAAAATGCACCCCATAAAACATCTGATTGGTTCGAGTAGCTTTGAACTATTTGGGTCTGTTGACAACACTAGACCAGTGTCTACAGAATGACTAATTTCATGCAAGACAATGGCTCTATCTGACAGAGAGTCCATGCTAGGCTTCATGACTTGATGCATTTTACGTTGCCTTTGGGTGAAGATAGGGAACTGTAACTAGTATCAGTATTGAACATGCTTTTACTAGAACTGCTTGTGCTAATGAATCAGAGCAAAATTACCTTTGTCCTCGTTGAAATACATGTTGCATATATATATATATATATATATATATATATATATATATATATATATATATATATATATATATATATATATATATATATATATATATATATATATATATATATATATATATATATATATATATATATATATATATATATATATATATATATATATATATCTTGACACGTACATATGTGTTTCTCAATCATGAATTGGGTGTTTGCCTGTCAAGCATCAATTTGGTCTCTAGGAATTGTGCACTCTCTCTTACTTTTGAAAAAGCATTTGAGCATTGTGCTAACTAATGAAAACTCTTTGTTTTGAGGCCCATAAACTGATCTTTTTACAAAATCTTGACCATAAAAAAAGAGAGTGATGGAACTCAATCCTCTTTGAACGAGGTCCCACCTGCTCTACTTTTGGGTCACCGCACTATATAATGAAAGTGCTCATTATTGGCCACTTCCTTCATTGTTGTTTAGGATATGCTCAAGAGACCTCCTGCCATTTTTTGGATACTGTCCAAAACAACACCCAAATCAAGGGGAGCAGTATGCAGCACAAGGGGATGGGAATAATATGAAAAAGAGTGAATTTAGTACAATGAGGAGGACAACAGAGATGCCTTTAAAGGGTAAAACAACAAATATAAGATTTTATAATACCATTTCAAATATGATTTGTTTTATTACAAATTAGAAGTATCAGGCTTGTCATGTTCATCTTTTTCTTCATTTCCTACAAACTCCATTTGAAAAGGAACACACCCTTCCTCCATGAGATAACTTTTCCACCAATCCACTTCTGAAGCATTCACAAACCCTATCCACTTTTGGAGAAAGGATCACTAGTTTTACAATGTCTGACCCAGAAGAAAGAGCATAATTATTCTCATTTGCATAGCCCACTAGATAAGGAACACAAATTGTGGCTTCAACTAAACCATTATATATCTCTTTCGAAGAGCTATATAACAAGGGTGTTTAGGAATACATACAATATTGAATTCTTGGAGCAAGGAAAAAGATGAAATGGATACACTAGTGATAGATAACAAGGTGTTGACATTTTGGTTTTCCATGGGAGACAAAGTGAAAAGATGTATGGTATGTGAGGCAAATTCATCTTCTACCACAAAGTCCCTATTTAATTCAAAACCAAATATAACACAAAAGCCATTCCTATTTTGTATAGTTTCTCCACACATATTTAGCATAGAAGTTTCTAGTTTAATTCTAGAAATAGTTTGTAAAGTGTCTGGTTCATGTGTGTGAGCCTACTTCATGTGTGTGGATTATAAGCATGCGCTGTCAGAGTGTCTGAATATTGAGTGTCTTATTGCTATTGCTATTGTTTAATTTTGGGATTGTTGATATAGGTGCATTATTGAAATCGGTTTGATGGCTCTGATCAATGTGCCAAGTTGTCGATGTGGTGGTGGGCAGTGCCAGTTGAAGATTTCACGGTCAGTGGAGAACCCTGGACGACAATATTGGTGTTGTCCAAACAAAAAAAAGGTTGCTAATGTGTATATATTTAATGTTTGTAATGTAACTACTATTTATTATATTTAATGTTTGTAATGTAAATAGTATTCAATACTAATGTAGATTGGGCATCGCAGGGCTATCATGATTGTGGGTACTTTAGATGGGTCGATGACAACCCATCTACATCTATTCGCCCATCTCCAGTTATCCATGATCCAGACATTCGCCCATCTCCACTCATCCACAATCCAGGATTTGAGTGCAATAGTTGTCAAGCTAGGACAAATGAAATTAAATTTTCACACATCTACTTATATTGCTATAAAATAATGTGCTATAACCCTACAACAACTCAAGCAACTAAAAATAGGTCCAAAATCCAAGGTAATATAATTTGGTTGTGAGACACCTGCCTATAAATTTTAGACCTTATAAACTTTACAAAATATCCTTAAAGAGTGAAAATCTTAGTAGAAAATATTGCAAGGTTACATATAGAAATGTTCATAACACACTTACCTTTTACGAATCTAATATTGTGTCACTAAATAGGACTGTATACATAAGAGGCATTCAAGTTTTTATGAAATGAGATTTTCTTAGCCAACACAAACTTAGCTTAAGACAGATTCCTTCTATTACAAAGCATCTCTCTACTTCATACCTCCATATTCCTGCTAGCAATTTCATCCATTTGTTGAAGATGTTGCTGCCTCCCGTGCTCATCTTCCTTGAATCAAAGATGAAGCTTGACCACTGAGAAAATACACCGATTCTGCAAATGCCTCAATTGTTTTTGAAATTCTAAAGCTTCAGCCCTATATGTTGTTGTTGCTTCCCTGCCATGCAAGAAAAACAAGACAAAATAATTAATATGCATTAAGCTAGTGACACAGCTAAGTATGAAAAATGCTCCAAGTTATGATAAAATTGTGAAAATAATTTAAACTTCAAAATTCTACGTCTCTAACAAAGAGCCACAATGCAATGATGGTTGTATATAAATTTTCATGCAAACTAGTTCATTCAGAGTGGTAAAATCTGATTGCATCCACATTAGTTAAACTACCTACAGTTTTTGAAATCTATGCTAGATCGATCATCTTGACTTTTTTGGAGAAATTTTTGCTTCAGTTCTGAAAATAAGACTCAAATAACAAGTTCTGTACAAAATTTGAGACATTACTAATTGAGGACAATGTGTATTTTTATGGCACTGAAAGTTTGTGTCTTACAGGCAATGTGCAAGACTATTTATCAAAATGGTTTTATGAAAGCTCCAGGCTATATATGTTATAGTGGAGAAAGTTCAATATGTTCCAAACTTCCAACAAAATAATCAGATGCAATATTTCTTTAGTGTTAGTAATTTATAGTAGCTCCAATGGCATCCAAGACCTTAAAAAATAAAAGAAATTTTTAAAATTAATATCACTAGAATACTTCCATTTTCACACACCAGCCTTTGCATTATTGCTTGTTTGTTTCAGGTATGCACCTTATTTTTATTGGCATATAGAAAGGCTAAAAAACCAACAAGGATGAAGTATCAAAGCCACAAACTCTAGCCACTGGAACTTCTAACTTCATCGTGACTACATATCAACTATCAGATACACCAATGACCCAATTATATTTAACATTTATGAAAATCAAATTAATTTGGAATTGAATACTAAGCACAATTCCATTAGGAACATGATAACATATTCTTAAGAAATAATGCTCTACAATAAAAGTGGCTATTTCTGCACCAAACACTCTAGTAATAGGGGTCTCATGACTAAACTGAACAAGAGAGCTTACATCTGAATGTGTGAAATATCTAGAGTTTCATGTGTGAAGTCTGATAGAAGCTCTTTATAACAGGAAAGAAAAAGGTAATAGCAATTAACCAATCAACAATACACAAAAATTAGAAAATAGCAATTATCAAATCATAAACTTATAAAGAAATCAAATGATCAGAAAGAATAGAGTGCTCTATTTATTATTGAAGGCTCTATTTCCTTTACAACTTGCATACCACAAAGAAATAATCTCAATATTAAAACCTTGGTGCCTAGAGATTGACGATGGTGAAAACTACATTTTACTGATTGCACCGTTAATTTTCTTTATTCAAATTAAGTCTAATGAGCTAAAGGAAGCTATTAGAGCATGAATCTATGTTTTAGTTACAATAATCCATGCAAGCAATTTATTATGCAAACAAAGTGACTAAAATAAGACTACTATTTGATTGGTCATTTCCATTTTTGTCAGTGGTTTTTCGATCTGGGTGAAAAAAGAAATTCCCATAATTAGTCTCTCATCCAAGGTGAGCGGTATACCTTGCCTAGAATAGTAGGGCATTCAGGTAAGGGAAACAATTGGATTTGGAAAAATTAGGTTTCTTAATGCATGGCGATCTCTCTCTGGTTAATGACCATCTATCTTTTGAATCAAGTTGATTAGGTTAATATCTAAATGCGCAAATAGTAGATATTCTAAGATGGTCCTGGATAGAATTAAAAAAATAAATTATTTAATACATTGCTAATGAACCACATTAATGCTTTTTTCCTTCAACAAATGAGGACAGTCACTCTAAAGACAACATGATAATGTACACTCACTGTAAGGACAGTCACAAATGAGGACATCTCACAGTGACTGTCCCTTGTGTGATTGCCACTTGAATGTATTGCTATTCAGCCACATTAATGCTTTTCTTCTTCAACAAATGAGGACAGTCACTCTAAAGACAACATGATAATGTACACTCACTGTAAGGACAGTCACAAATGAGGACATCTCACAGTGACTATCCCTTGTGTGATTGCCACTTGAATGTATTGCTATTCAGCCACATTAATGCTTTTTTCCTTCAACAAATGAGGACAGTCACTCTAAAGACAACATGATAATGTACACTCACTGTAAGGACAGTCACAAATGAGGACATCTCACAGTGACTGTCCCTTGTGTGATTGCCACTTGAATGTATTGCTATTCAGCCACATTAATGCTTTTTTCCTTCAACAAATGAGGACAGTCACTCTAAAGACAACATGATAATGTACACTCACTGTAAGGATAGTCACAAATGAGGACATCTCACAGTGACTATCCCTTGTGTGATTGCCACTTGAATGTATTGCTATTCAGCCACATTAATGCTTTTCTTCTTCAACAAATGAGGATAGTCACTCTAAAGACAACATGATAATGTACACTCACAGTGAGTGTGCATTATCATGTTGTCTTTAGAGTGACTATCCTCATTTGTTGAAGAAGAAAAGCATTAATGTGGCTGAATAGCAATACATTCAAGTGGCAATCACACAAGGGACAGTCACTGTGAGATGTCCTCATTTGTGACTGTCCTTACAGTGAGTGTACATTATCATGTTGTCTTTAGAGTGACTATCCTCATTCTATAAGTGTACATTATCATGTTGTCTTTACAGTGACTGTCCTCCTTCAAGTGGCAATTACACAAGGGACAGTCACTGTAAAGACAACATGATAATGTAGAGAAACGTTGTCATTTGTATTTTCAATAGCGCTAAGAGAGGTTCCCTCCGTGAAATCACAGCTACAATTTCTGAGTACGTTGGGTTTATTTTTCTTTTGTCATTATTATGTAATCTGGTATTCAGCTGTTAGAGAGCTAAAATACCCAGAAATGAGGACATATCTGTGTTGAATTTATTGTTAGCGGCTTTGGTTATTTAGAATGCTTCCCCACAATACTTAATAGGATGCATTTGGTTTTCAAAGCTTTCACTGACTTGGATTCAAGATTCTGAGACTTTCGCGTGCCTTGCTTCAGTTGTTTCCGCAAACAAATCGCGTGCCTTTTGTATGCTTCCACATTTTATATACATGTCCATCAGGGTAGTCACCACCACTATATTTGACAAAAACCCATATTCAATTACTTTTTGGTGAATTTCCCTACCCTGTTCTATGACTGTACCTCTGGTTTTAATGTATAAAAATGACCCAAATTTCAAAGGAAGTATATGATAAATTCCACCTAACACTTCCTAATCCCTGGACAGTGTCTTCTTACACTTTGAAACAAACAATTCCAAAGGGAATTAGCCTCTAGGGCTCTGCAACACCCAAACCCACAATTCTTGGCTCTAAACCCTTCTTAACTAGGGCATTCTCAATCACCCGATTCTACACCCTTCAAATCCAAATTAGTGGATGATTCACCATCTCACAAACATTATACAATGTTCCACATTATAACAATCCACCCTTGCTTGGATAGATCACTCACTGCTATACATTAGCATTCAACTCAAGGTAATTTCCCACAGTTTATCCTGTGATCACACTGTTTTCCACAAAACTTTGCCTATGCAATGTCAGTACTTCATAATACAAGTTAGTTATTGTCATCCCATGAATATTAGGCCTTCTATGTTACAGCAAAATCAAAGTAAACTCATTCAAAATGGTTTAGAATGGATGAAAGAAATCCTTCTAACTCATGTATGTGTTAGTTCAAACAAATGAGGATAGTCACTCTAAAGACAACATGATAATGTACACTCACAGTAAGTGTACATTATCATGTTGTCTTTAGAGTGACTATGCTCATTTGTTGAAGAAGAAAAGCATTAATGTGGCTGAATAGCAATACATTCAATTGGCAATTACACAAGGGACAGTCACTGTGAGATGTCCTCATTTGTGACTGTCCTTACAGTGAGTGTACATTATCATGTTGTCTTTAGAGTGACTGTCCTCATTCTGTAAGTGTACATTATCATGTTGTCTTTACAGTGACTGTCCTCCTTCAAGTGGCAATTACACAAGGGACAGTCACTGTAAAGACAACATGATAATGTAGAGAAACGTTGTCATTTGTATTTTCAACAGCGCCGAGAGAGATTCCCTCCGCGAAATCACAGCTACAATTTTTGAGTACGTTGGGTTTATTTTTCTTTTGTCATTATTATGTAATCTGGTATTCAGCTGTTACATAGCTAAAATACCCAGAAATGAGGACATATCTGTGTTGAATTTATTGTTAGCGACTTTGGTTATTTAGAAGTTTAATTTTATTTGTTCATCTTTCAAGCACAAATGTTTTGTGGACCGTAACGTCTTCATTGTTTCAGGTATGCAATGAAACAGCCCTCACTTGCGACTACCTTCACAGTACTGCAAAACCGAAGAGGGAAAAGCAAGTTAGGATGGAAATAAACAAACTTAAAACTCAGACTTAAGAAAGATGAAGGCAATGCTTCAAAAGGCCGATGCCCTAAACACGGGAAAACATAATACCACCATTAAATGATGCCCTAGTCACCGTATCAATGCTGCCAGCTCCGTACCAGTATGCTGACTGCTCACTTTCATCCTGTGATAAAGGTAACTTCATTAATCATACTTGAAATGGCAGCATACAAACTAAAGCTGATGAACATTTATAAGCTAAAAGTTTAAAACTACAGATTACAAATGTAGTAGTTTCATACGAAAAGAACTTGATGTCTGAAATTTACCATTAGAAGTATCCAAAGGAATACCACAGTACTGTTGAACTTGGAGAATCGGAGATGATCTACACAGCAAGGTTCAACAGCTGTAAGGACTGTTACACCATCTTTAGCATTTGAATACATTTTCTCCTTGGCTTCTGGTGGATCCTCAAAGACCCCCAATGACGTTTTCCCTACAATTATCAATTGTTTGTCAGTATGAGATATTAATAAATAAACATTAATCACAATATTAGGCAAACAATGTTCTTGATGTCTGAATCTAAATCACAGAAAGCTCTAATAAAGCAGTTCTCAGTTTCACATTAAACTAAGTTTCAATTTCAAATGGTTATAATAATTTTTGCAAGTTATAAGTAGCTGGTTACAGTATATGACATAAAAAGAAAAAAAAATCATTTCTATTCTTTTCTTCTTTTTCTCTTTCAACGAAGCTTTTGCACCACACAAATGCATACCAAGAATTTCTCAGCAGGTTTCAAGACCATTGCATACCAAACTTCTTCTCTGTAGATGCTACTGTGTGTCGTGGTCCAAACGGGCCCATAAATGTGGTTGAATAACAATACATTCAAGTGGAAATTACACAAGGGACAGTGACTGTGAGATGTCCTCATGTGTGACTGTCCTTGTCACAAATGAGGACATCTCACAGTGACTGTCCCTTGTGTAATTGCCACTTGAATGAGGACAGTCACTGTAAAGACAACATGATAATGTACACATACAATGAGTGTACATTATCATGTTGTCTTTACAGTGACTGCCCTCATGTTGTATATTCTTCTCTGTAGATGCTACTGTGTGCTAGGGAACTTCTTAGAACTATTGGTATATTCTTAGAGCTTGTTACACCTGGGATATTCTTCTCTGTAGATGCTACTATGTGCCGTGGTCCAAACAGGCCCATAAATGTGGTTGAATAGCAATACATTCAAGTGGCAATTACATATATTATAATGTATCTGTCTAGTCCTCATGACTGCTCATAACAGTACAAGTGATATTTTTTTGGGAGTGGGGAAAGGTTCGAGACTTTCACCTGTATGAAGAATCCTTTCTACCTAACACAAAAATGCACCCCATAAAACATCTGATTGGTTTGAGTATCTTTGAACTATTTGGGTCTATTGACAACACTAGACCAGTGTATACAGAATGACTAATTTCATGCAAGACAATGTGATGCAGAGTGGTCAGCAAGAAACTTGGTCTTAAGCCCCAACCCACTTCAAGACACCAAAATGTTACACCTAAGCAATTTAGCCTCTGATTCTATCAGACCAGTTTAAAATCTTTGTACTAGAGGGACTTCAAAGGTTTCAAGATACTTCTAACACCTTATTGACTCAATCCCAACCAAGACCAAATTTCCTTTTAGGGACAAGTTCCCTGATTTTCTACCAAAAGAGACTTTATTGATCCTAGGCTTTGCCAACCCAATAAAACATTTGAAAACTCTTAAGATTCCCTAAAACATGCAGAATCATGCATTGGTTGTGTTCCAAACAACCCAAGACATCAAAATCACAAATAGACCTAGTGACTCTAGTAGGTCTCCAAAACCTGTTCTGCAGCAATAACTCTTCAATTTGACAAAGGACCTTATGAACTTATATGTTTTTTGAGTACCCTTTTTGATGTTCTAACAATCCTCCAACTCCCAGACCCTGAATCCACTCCAGCATATCAATGTCCTTATTGAGTCCGCAGACCTAATGCATGCCTTTGGGTGTGGGTTCCAAAACAAGGCATTGAAAATGGGTGCATGAAACCAAGATCAGAGTTTGAAGATGTCCACCATGCTCTAAAGATCTAGATTCAACAAGGTTTGAGGTCCTTTACTTGCCGCTACCCTCTGATCTTGCATAATCCATCAACTCCTAGTCAAGAACATTGAGATTCTTGACCTAGGGCTTGCTCTCGAAATTCTCTGGCTTAGTATCCTGTTCCAAAGCTTTTAAAATATGAAAATAAACCCCCTTAACTTGCATTTTACAAAGAACAGAGGATATCCTATGGTTTATTTGCAAGTTAAGGCCATTTGAATGCAATAACCCAAAAAATGAGGGTTTGACAGAACAACAGATAAGAAAAAGGAATAACTTTGATATAAGGTGTCTTGAATCTACCAAATAAACTCTCAAAGCATAAGATATAAATACTCTAACTTCCACACTGGTCTGCCCTCCCTTTCACATCCGTACACTGTACAGTGCTTGAAGGAAATGCACAGAAAAGGCTCTGAAATAGTGGCTCTATCTGACAGAGAGTCCATGCTAGGCTTCATGACTAACCTAGAGCACATTCCTTGTTATGGAGGAAGTTTGAATGGTGAAGAACTTATGGAATGGATAGAGGACCTAGATAACCATTTTGACTACAAGTATCTTATTAATAACCATTTTGACTACAAGTATCTTATGGATAGAGGACCTTGATAACCATTTTGACTCATTTAGTATCTTATTGAGCTTCACTTTGTTTCGAGAATATAGTTTAATATTCTCTACTAAACAGGGCCAACCACGTGAAGGTGGAAGCTCATTTGGCCCCAACCCCCTCCCCCTAACATCACTCTACATTTCCCGTTAACATCTAACATTCATTCATTCTTTCAATTATTAATAAAATGTAACATTCAATCAATATCACATGATAACATTCATCAACACATTAGATTCGTTAACACGCAACATTCATCGATATGAAAATAAACACATAATTCATGAACATTCATTAGCACATAATTAAATTCATTGAGACATAAAATTCAGTCATTATCAATTAAGGTATTTAGATGACAATCATTTCTTTTTTCTCTTTCTAATTTTTTTTTTCTATGTAAGCTCTAAGAGGAGCATCAGTGTTATCATCAATACCCCCCTCATCAGTTGTTTTGTTCTCTGTTCTTGATGATCTCAAATTCCTATGCTGCTGCAAAGGGGGGTCCTCTACAATAACAAATAAAAGAGTTAAATTTAAAATATTTAATTATAATTGTTACAAGTATTTAATTATTTTAAAGAACATAACTGTGGCGCTCTTTAATTACCTGATCTGGCCACATCATTTTGTCTAGACTCAACCTCAACATGCTCATGAGCACCGACCCCTTGATCCTCTACAGTTGCTATACAAAATGTTACATTAATCCAAACACCAATTGTAATTACATATAAAAATTTTAATAGCAAATGTATACCTCCACCACTAGGATGCACATCATGCGAACCTTCATTATGCATAGATTGTGTAGAAGGATTGTCAGGCTGCATTCCAATATCCTACACATTGTTATCATTGCTTTCTTAAAACAGATATACTCACTTTATATTAGAACTTAACATCAAATAGACTAATTGGTAAAGTATTCAATTTGAAATAAATTTCATTTAGCTTATTTACCTGTGGCTCAGATGCATCATTATTTGAACCTTGCACATTGATTTCAGCTCGTAGCCGTTCAGCCACGGCTCTATAGCCTTGTTGGAAGCCAATTCTCTTGTCCTCTTCTATGAGGCATCTATTGAACTCTGACCCCTACATTTTTGCTTGGTATGGTGAATTTTACTTGCATTGTTTGATCAAAAAAAATTTCCTTGCAATATATAAAAAAATTGATACAAGTTTTCATTTACTAATACTTACAACTTGTGCTTGAAGTTTGGAAAAACCACCAGAGCCGAGCTTGTGTGTCCCGTGCTTTTCTAATCTTGCCTTTGTTGCCTTTGATGTGTCAGGCAATCTATGAAAAGTTTGAAATATGTTAGAGACCAGTACAGGAAAAATTTAGAGGTTAATTAGTACATAATTATAGGAAAAATTTAGAGGTTAATTAGTACATAATTATAGGAAAAATTTAGAGGTTAATTAGTACATAATTACATTCTCAAAAGTATCACATACCTTGCTCTACTCTCTACTAGCGTAATTCTTTTTTTCATGTCGGCTTTATACTTTCCATCCAAAATCAAAGCCTGCCACTCAGCCTCAAGAACACAGGGCGGACGCTCGTGCCTAGGGTTAACCTCTAAATATTTCCTGTACTGGTCCCTAATATACTTCAAACATAAACCAACTCTTTCAAGGAGCTTGTTTCTCTCGAATGCACGAGGTCCAAAAAGCTGGGTCATACTATGTACAAGATCATCCTTCAACTTTTTATCTTGGTTATTCCACCTTTTAAGTAAAAAAAAACATGTTAGACTCATAAATGAAGAGAAGCTACCTTTAATATAGTTCAAGAAATTGATGAAAAGGAAAACTATTCTAGCAATGATATGAAATCAAAATAGTGGTTTGGGGTTTTAGTTAGGATATGATGTTCCACCATGTATGTAGGGTGGGCCCGAATATCCGCAAACACTCGTCACCAAGTTTTTGCCAAAAAATATCATTCCCTACAAAATAATCATGGGATCATTAGTCGATGAAGAGTGATCAAAAACTAAATTACTATTATATCACTATAGAATAATAATAACTTTAAAGTACCTAGAACTTTGGCTACTTTTAAGGGAATGCCTTCATCGTCGCTGACGATCAATATGCAATCCTTCACTGTTCCCGTACTAGGAACACGGGAACATCCAGGAAATGATGCTGCATCGGGACTTGTTGCATCTCCTATTGCAAAAAATGAAAACCATTATCAAATGCCTCCAAGAAATAATACTTCAAGGGAAATAAATTGGTGCAGAGCACCCATGGCACAAACATAATCAAGGGATCTACATCGTAAACACATAACACTTAAACACATAACAAAAGAGAGAAAAAGAGGGATTTGTGTACCAGTAGATGGTGCAACAGTTGGTGCATTTAGGCTGTGTGTTGTTGACATGGCAGTCGGCAAGACATTTGTGGCTGTCCTGGATGGAGGCGGCGTTGTCATATCATCATGGAAAGGAGCTGAAGAATAAAATTGTTAGAGCATGCATAAATATAGAACGCGTGGACTAGCATGGACAAGATTGTTAGAGCATTAAAAAAAAAGATTGTTCGAGCATGTATTGTCAATGATTATGATCATTCCTATATATATTCAGTGGAAAACACAAGTGGGGAATGGAACATGTGATCTACCTGAACCACTTGCAGTACCGGCCTCATCATGGGAATGGGGTTCAAAATTACGCAAATAACTCTGTAAAGACAATGCATCAATAAGCAGCTCTTCCCCTGCACGTATTGATTTTATCGCACAGATGAATACACGATTTCCCTCGCGCGCCTCAAATATGCAATTGGGTTGCTTTATAGTTGACCCAGGTCGTGTACTATTTATAAAACCCGCAATATTCCCTGTTGCTTTTGGCCTTCCATCAATGTATATAGCCACACTTTTACTTTGATTATTGTCTTGCTGTTGTATATAATTTGCCGAGAGTGCATACCTACGCATACTTTTTTTATATTGAACAATATGCATCCAACTTTTGTAATCGTAACATGGTCCAACATACTCCATCAATTCAGAAACTTTGTTGTAAGACACCTTTATGCCATCCATAGAAAATAGGCCCAAACCATGTAATGATGATGGTGCTATGCGATATATCCTCTCATTAACACAAAAATCAGTGTTTATTGGAGGAAGTTCCTTGGGTACCCAATGTTTCTGTAGATGTTGGTACCTCAAGGGCACCTCGATGTCGCCTTTCATCTCATCATCATAAGAACATGACCCCCCTTGAGCAAGGAAAAATTTCATGTGTTTATTGAATTTCCTTCTAGTCCTTTGACCTCTAGTTAATCTCCCTATTCTAGATAAACTGCATGTCTCACTTTCCTCTTCTATTCCTATATTTCCCTCACTCGAGGAAGACACTTCTGACAAATACCTATTTGCTGGTACCTGCAAATGGGAGAGATCTTAGAAGACATCAATCTTACTATTGATAAGTGTATTAAATAGACTTTCTATAAGGTGTATTGACTTATACCTGTCGATCCATGAGACTGTGCGGGATGCTCTTGAAAGGGGTTCAATTTCTTGCAAATGTAATTCAATTATCGTGAGCATAATCACATCATAATCATAATCACATCCATCATAAGCATCACATAAAAATTAAAAACATTAAAACGTACACATTATAACACTTAAATCAGGCTCACATTATAAGCCTGCTAGGGAAGTAGGCCTACTGAAGGGCTAAAATTGGGTTTTTGTATCAATTGATGAGTTGAGGGCTTAGTAACCTTGGGAACATGCTATTTGAAGTTGTTTGATGTGTGTGGTGGAGGTGGAGGAAACACCTAGTTAAGGTGAAGTCAAGTTTGGAGCCTATTGAGGCATTGTGAGCATTTGATAGTTTGTTGATTAGATTGCTTGGATGAATCCATTGGATGGATTGAGGGACATTGGGATTATTCCAAAGATGTAGAATGCTAAGGTGGCATAAGGATTTGGTGTGCACTCTGATAGGTTATGGAGTTGGCTTGGATCAAGGAGAGTGATCTTATGAAGATGCTTGGTTGGTGTTGTGAGAACACTTACAAATGCTTTTGACCTGAAAGAAAATAAGGCTCAATACATTCATGCATCAATATGTGTTTTAAATAGTTTTATTTAATTAATTTAGATTAATAGTTAATTTAGATTAGTAGTATTCTATTTGTAGTTGAAACTTGTAGCTTTTAAATAGATAATGAATAAACTATGTAACCATTTAAGACAAATATATTTCTATCAAGAAATGAATATTAAATACATTAAGGATTGATGGCATACCTTTAAATTTCATCATCATCATCCTCATCATCATCATCATCATCCTCGTCATCGTCGTCATCATCATCGTCGTCGTCGTCATCGTCGTCGTCATCATCAACATCATCATCATCAACATCAACATCATCTTCATCATCATCATCAGTAGCAGCATCATCGTCATCATCTTCTTCTTCTTCTTCATGAAAATTTGTCTCAGGAACATCATCCAATAATTGTCGATCGTGATCATCATCTACATCATCTTCTACTTCTTCGGTATCTTCTTCTTCCATCGCATTATACTTTATCGGCCTTCCTCTCGGTTCATGTCTAACAACAAATGACCAACCCGGTTTATGTGAAACCTCTGAGTAAAATACCTGCTCACATTGGCTTGGAAGAACATAGGGCTCATCCCCAACTGGCTCAAATGACCTTGTATTAACCATTGTAAATCCATTATCATGTTCAATAACAGTTCTATTAAGATCATTTGGATTAAGTCGTAGCTTGTACCATTTGACAACGAAGAGTACTAATTTGAAAGAACTAAAGTCGCACTCAAGTATATCATCCAAAATGCCATAGTATTGATTTTTAGACTCTTGAGGATGTAAGTCATTTCTAGATGAAATATTAGTCACTTGAAAGACTGCAGTTATTCCAGAATCACAAGTTTTCTTCGTGTCATCCAACACTTTGACGTGAAATTTTTGACCATTACAGAACATACCCTTGTGGTGTTTAACCTACAATAATATGTGAAACATGTCAAAATTATTATATCATGAGTTGATAAACATACAGGTGATTAATAATTTTGTACGTACCTGGAAATCTCTTAAACCATACGCTAAATCTATTTCCCTTTGCGTAACATTAGAATCTCCATTACGATGAGCTTCTTTAACCAATGAAAATACACCTTCCCATGTTAATGTGTGACCAGAATGTTGACATCGTTCAATCCATACCGTCATCCAATCAAGATTGTTTGCAATATACAAATGTAGTGCATCCCACTCTCGAGCAATTGTACAAAAAAAAAATAGACGACTTACAACCGATTTATTTTGAAGATTAAGAAATAATTTATTACAATAACATCTTATAATTTATTACCTGTCACTTTCCTCAATCTACCTTTCCCCATCAAGTACTCCCCTTTGAATTTTTTAAAAGGGTCGAGATCCCAAATGCGATCTACATGGATATTTGAAGCAAACTTAGGAAGATATTCAGTAATGTACACCATAGTCTGGTATACCATGTATCCCTCTACCATAGAACCCTCAGGATGTGCTCTTTGTCGAACCAAAGCCTTCAAAGATTTCAAGTGCCTCTCAACCATCCACATTGACCTAGTGTGTGCAGGTCCACACAATTCAATCTCCTCAACTTGGTGTATGAGGTAGTGTTCTTGTGCATTGAAAAAAGTTGGAGGTAGACACTTTTACATTTCACACAGTAAATGAGGAATTCTTCTCTTCCAATAGTTTATATCTTCTTTATGGATTTCTTTAGATGACAACTACCTACATTAAGAGATTCAAGTCACAAAAAATATATAAATACGAGACTTTACAAAATAATATACAATAGATTACATAGCAAGAAAAATAAATCGCGAATATAATAAATATATACAACAAATTGAACAGATATTACTGCTTACCTCATGTATTTTCCAAGATCATATATCACTTGTTTGATGTTATTGTTGAAGTGCTCTGGGAGAGATAGAGGTAGCACATACTGCAGTAATTATAAACCAATCATTTCATTATTTTCTAACATAACATAATGAATAGTACACGTAGTTTATGAATATATTGTAAATACAGAAGAACATAACTTACCTTGATGAAAGTATGCCAATCATGCGTTTTGAGCCCTGGCCCAAATTCACTTTTCTTTGATATGAGATTGCTTATGTTCGCAGCAAATCCTGTGGGAAATCGAATTTTTCGTATGACTTCTTTTATGGCATCACTTTGCTGCTCCGTTAATAACCAAGGAAGGGCACTTATATTAATCTGATCTCTATTGCTATTTGAGTGAATGAAATTCTTCAGTGCATGATTGGATTCATGAATGTCATTACAAATTTTGACAATTTTTTCTTTGTCACACCTTCCATCCAGTATTTTCCACAATGTCTCTATTATATTCTTTCCAATATGCATAGGATCAAACAAATGCACAATTTGTAGGTCCTCGTAGTAGGGCAACCTACTAAATTGTCTGGGATAGCTTTTTAGTCCCTTTGGAAGGTTGTCAGTAGTGCCTTGACGACCTTCACGATCATCAATTACATAATTAGTAAACAAAAATCACAATAGAAATATATAAATTACAAACATAAACCATTAGGTGGAACGACATTACCTCAACGATTAATTCTATTATATTCCAACTTCCATAGGCGAGGTGTCATTCTTGGTGGCTTTGATGTAGTCTCTTCTTTCCCATTGAAAAGATGTTTTTCCATACTTCGATACTTATGATTCCTGTGGAGGAAGTGTCTGTACTCATCAAACACTTGCTTTCCTAAACTTTTTGAATGACGAGATTTCATCTTTGGACCACAAACTGGACATGCAAATTTTCCCTTTGTTTGAAGACCTACAAGATAATGATATAATTGGATTATTAAATATGTTGATTTTTATAATTAGAATTATCATGCGCAACTTGAATTCACTATAACATACCACAAAAATGTGTTAGCCCTAGGGCATCATGTATTGTCCATACAAGTATTGCATAGAATTGAAATTTTCTTTGTCCTATTGGTCTAGACACGTCATACATAGTGACACCGTTCCATAACTCCACCAACTCGTCAATAAGAGGCTCAATATATACATTCATATCTTTAACTTGATATTTACCTACTTGAATGAACAGTAACATTACATAATTATTATGACCATTTTACTGTAAGATTTGTAAGTACATGTAAATTAATAACTATCAAATGATAAAATACCTGGAACAATCATTGCCAACATAATGTGCTCCCTCTTTATTGACATCCACAGAGGAATGTTATTGTTGATAACAAAAACAGGCCACACTGAGCAAACAGATCTCATCTCTCCAAATGGATTGACACCATCCGCTGCCAATGAAAGCCTGAGATTACAAGGTTCTTCTTTGAAGTGTTGCCACTTTTCCTCTATGTGCATAAATGCCGAACCATCCGCAGGGATTCGAATAATGTCATCTCAACTTCTATTGCGTGTATGGTAATCCATAAATTGTGCCAAGCTAGTACACCTGAATAATTGTCGCATCCGTGGAATAATGGGGATGTAACGAAGAACCTTGTGAGGCACCTTTTTTGTTATTCGATCTGTTCGATATCTACTCGTATGACATACAGGGCATTGTGTTGCAAATTCATGTTCTTTATAATATATAATATGATCATTGGGCAAGCATGTATTGCTTGATACTCCATTCCAATATCTTTCATAATAGCAGATAATTCTCGATATGAGCGAGGTAGAATATTTGATGGTGGTAACAAAAACTCGCCTATCAATCTACAGCAAAAAATATAAGTTGTTAATATAAACAATATTAGTGGTACATTATTCACCCTTTGTTAACTATAAAGACATATATGACATACCTTAACATACGTGACATTGTTATGTTGGATAAACCATTCATAACCTTCAAGTTCAACAACAACAATACAGCAGAGAGAAGAGTTGTTTGGGAGTCTTTGTATAGGGGCTCGTATGCCTTCTCAAGTAGAGGTACATCGAGGCTATCATCATCATCATGATCAGATCCGCTTGGACTAAATGTGTCATGGATCAATGTATTTATACCATCATCTTCAATTGTGTTTTCTGGCGCATGATCATCATCTTCCATGGGATCATTATCTTCACCTTGGATATTCGCACCCCCATGTTCCTCCATATCATGTACTTCCATGGGGAGATCAACCTATATAAAATTGATTAACATAAATAAACCATGATCTTCAACTCATCATCAAGTGATTTCATATGTATATAAATTGTTAAAATGATATAATGAACAACTTACCAGTGGATGATAGTCATGCCCCCCTTCAATGTGACCAATCTCCCTACAATGTCTCTTAACTGTTTTGATTAGCAGTCTTCTACGGTTTAAGCCCTTACAAATTTTGCAGGGACAATAACATTTTCCATCACCTTTTCTTTTCAAGTTAGACCACAATCTAGCGATTGTCTCCCTATTTTGTTCTTCACTTATATTATCTGACATGATCGTTCTTCGCAGGAAGCAAAAATTGGGCTATGAAAACTTCGGTCTACAACTTTCAGTGACTAAGCAAAATTGTCAAAAGTACACAAATCTTCTTAGACCTAGTTAAATCCTTTAATATTTTAAAAGTCTAGTTAAAATATACATTAGATTAAAAAATATATAATTTTCATACCTGAGCGCGCGGCTACGACTAGTGCAATGGTCTTCTTGCTTAGCTCTAGAAGCTCTCTAGCAATCAAAACATATAAGCTACAAGGCCTAACAACAATTTCAAAACATATAAGCTACAAGGCAAGACATATTACATGACATGGCAAAAGGATTAAAATATACATTAGATTAAAATATATACAATTTTCAAACCTGAGCGCGCGGCTATAACTCGTGCAATGGTCTTCTTGCTTAGCTCTAGAAGCTTTCCAGCAATCAAAACATATAAGCTATTAGAATTCATTAACTTTCTGTAATTGGAAAACTCTATTTGATATTAGACCGTAAACTACTACTATTCTCTCCATAAGAACTAAGTACAAAATTCTTTCAAGTTCACATCCATGATTCCCTTTAGATTAAAATATACAGCAAAAATAAGCTAAAAGTCTAGTTAAAATATACATTAGATTAAAAAATATATAATTTTCAAACCTGAGCGCGCGGCTATAACTTGTGCAATGGTCTTCTTGCTTAGCTTTAGAAGCTCTCCAGCAATCAAAACATATAAGCTACAAGGCCTAATAGCAATTTCAAAACAAGGGTCATCAAAAGAACCAAAAACAATGTGTGCAAACAATACCTTGTGAAGTGGTATAGACAATTAGAAGATGCTACTATGTGCTAGGGAACTTCTTAGAACTGTTGGTATATTCTTACAACTTGTTACACCTGGGATATTCTTCTCTGTAGATGCTACTGTGTGCCGTGGTCCAAACGGGCCCATAAATGTGGTTGAATAGCAATACATTCAAGTGGCAATTACACAAGGGACAGTCACTGTGAGATATCCTCATGTGTGACTGTCCTTGTCACAAATGAGGACATCTCACAGTGACTGTCCCTTGTGTAATTGCCACTTGAATGAGGTCAGTCACTGTAAAGACAACATGATAATGTACACATACAATGAGTGTACATTATCATGTTGTCTTTACAGTGGCTGCCCTCATGTTGTATATTCTTCTCTGTAGATGCTACTACGTGCTAGGGAACTTCTTAGAACTGTTGGTATATTCTTACAACTTGTTACACCTGGGATATTCTTCTCTGTAGATGCTACTATGTGTCGTGGTCCAAACGGGCCCATAAATGTGGTTGAATAGCAATACATTCAAGTGGCAATTACACAAGGGACAGTCACTGTGAGATGTCCTCATGTGTGACTGTCCTTGTCACAAATGAGGACATCTCACAGTGACTGTCCCTTGTGTAATTGCCACTTGAATGAGGAACAAGGAGGAAGTGATATAATAATAGGGGGGTGATCATTTTAAAATGTGTTGGACAACAAAAAATGCTATGCACGGGGTAAAACATGGGCTCAAACCTTAATAAAACTAGAGACTAACAACAAAGAAAATGTACCTCATGATACTTATTGAGCTTAAAGCATAAATAACCTACTATGTACAAGAAGGAAGGATAAACTATTAATAGAAATGTTTAAGATGGATCCTATTTATCAATATCTCAAAAGGATTACCTTCCATGTTTTCCAACTCAAAAACATAATTTTCTTTGTAGCGAGAAATATAAAAAGGACCCTCCCATAAGGCATCAAACTTTGTATGTTGACTTGGATTGGCTGCTCTTTCATTGTACTTCAAAATCATATCATTTTTCTTAAGAGGGGGATTGCATACCTCTTGTCAAACCCACATTATACTATTCTTTGGTGATGTGTCAAGGTATTATAAGCATTCTCATAAGCTTCTTGTAGATTCAACAATTTTACTAATATGACATTCATCGCACCATCTTCCTCTACTTCAATTAATGTTAGAAGTTGTAGAGCTAGGATTTCCATTGATATAGGAAGAACAACTTCTATTCCATTGGCGAACTGGTGCCGGAGCACCTCACACAACCAATTTGGAGACGAAGATTATACAGACTTTCAGGACAAATCAGAGGGATGGAATACATAAACAGGGTCAACAGGTCAGTTGGAGGATCTTAGCACCTTTAATGTTATTAAAATAATGCAATACTTCAATGAGTTTGTAATGATGTCCTTATTAGGACTAAAAGCTTGTTTACAATGGACTGAGATTGTCCAAAGTTCAATAATGTTCTAAGAATCTAGAATAGGCTAGTGCGGAAGTTTAAGTCTTTTGGAAAGTTTAATAATCATAAGAGATCAAAGTTAGTGAGTTTAGTGGTCTTTGGATTAAAATAATTCAATTAATTATAAGTTAGAATTTTTGAATTTTCAAAATCCAACGGTTAGCTAACAATGGAGGGAGTTAGTATTTAGGATTTAGTTAGGCTCAAACTAAGCTCCAACCGATGAAAATTGGTTGGATTAGTTTTTGAGAAGTTATAAAGAATCTTATATATATCTCTGTTACGACAAAGAAGGGAGATATATACGGACTGCAACAGTAAGAAATATAAAACTCTTAGTTTTTGCAACTCCATTTATCTTGGAAGTCTTAGTTTGTTTGAACTAACACATACATGAGTTAGAAGGATTTCTTTCATCCATTATAAACCATTTTGAATGAGTTTACTTTGAATTTGCTGTTGCGCGGGTGTATGGACTGGTGAAGGAAACAACGAGCAATAAACTTTAATTTCTGCAAGTTCCTTGATCTTTTAAGTCTCAAATCATTTGGTTTGATTATTCAATTATTCTTGTTATTGAATGAGTTTACTATTATATTGAGACTGTTGTCGCGCCAGTCACTGCTGAAACAGTCATTCTTTTGTCTAGACTTGTCATTGCAGTAGAGTTTTAGAGATAATGAAGATCATCCCATGAACATAGAAAGCCTAATATTCATGGGATGACAATAACTAACTTGTATTATGAAGTACTGACATTGCATATGCAAAGTTTTGTGGAAAACAGTGTGATCACAGGATAAACTGTGGGAAATTACCGTGAGTTGAATGCTAATGTATAGCAGTGAGTGATCTATCCAAGCAAGGGTGGATTTTTATAGTTTGGTTTTATACCTCCCAATTGCATTTGTTTAAAAATCATTGGAGGTTTTTAAACAAATGCAATTGGGAGGTATAAAACCAAACTCAACCACTTTTTCCAGCATTCTTCAAGCATATGCCAAAATGGGATCTTTAGAACAGGGTAGGGAAATTCACCAAAAAGTAATTGAAGATGGGTTTTTGTCAAATATAGTGGTGGTGACTACCCTGATGGACATGTATATAAAATGTGGAAGCATACAAAAGGCACGCGATTTGTTTGCGGAAACAACTGAAGCAAGGCACGTGAAAGTCTCAGAATCTTGAATCCAAGTCAGTGAAAGCTTTGAAAACCAAATGCATCCTATTAAGTATTGTGGGGAAGCATTCTAAATAACCAAAGCCGCTAACAATAAATTCAACACAGATATGTCCTCATTTCTGGGTATTTTAGCTCTCTAACAGCTGAATACCAGATTAAATAATAATGACAAAAGAAAAATAAACCCAACGTACTCAGAAATTGTAGCTGTGATTTTGCGGAGGGAATCTCTCTCGGCGCTGTTGAAAACACAAATGACAACCTGCTTGATTTCGCGGAGGGAATCTCTCTCGGTGCTATTCAAAACACAAATGACAACCCGCTTTGTTCAAAACACAAATGATAACCCGCTTGATTTCACGGAGGGAATCTCTCTCGGCGCTGTTCAAAACACAAATGACAACGTTCCTTTTTTTTTTTGCCCTTATATCCCGACAACGTCGCAATTGCGACGGTGTCGGGCTATATTTGAAAAAAAAAAGCCAAAACCACTTAACATTTCCCTGTCGTCGCAAATTGCCGTCGCAATTTCACCCCAAATGTATTAGTGTCATCATTGAGCGTTATTGGTAGCATCGTAAGATCATACAATGCACACTAGCATAACTATGTGGATATGAATATGATCTTTATCAGATAGAAATGTGGAAATCTCACCTAGGCATCAAAGACATGGAGGTCAAGATGACTAATGCAGTGAGATTACCTAAGTTTGATATGGCAAGATTATGCTTGTATCAAGACACATGAAAGTCAGGATAACTAGAAGCATGCACTCGCAAAACAGTCAAGGATAATACCTTGTCAATCCATAGTGTCAAGTACGACTAGCATAAATGCTCATGACAGTTAGGATCAATGAATATACCCACAAGCAGATAAAGAAAGAAAACATGTTCTCATACCCTCAATCTTCTAGCTATGCATCATCGAAAACTTCTTAGGGAGAGACCACTCATCAAAGAAATCCTCATAGACAGCACACAAATAAAAATAAAGTCAACATATCTCAAACGAATTGATTGTTTAAGTGTGTGTGTGTTGGTCATAGAGTCAGACTCTGGTTATCACATCTATCAATGAGAAATATCGCATCATACTAGACTGTTGGGTAAGACATCTGATAAGTGTTAAGAAACACTCGACGCAAGGGTAGTGTTGAAAAACACTGTTTGGGGTGGTGTTGAAAAACACCTGTTAGGAAATGCCCCAAGAGACAAACGCACCTAAAGGACCTATGCGAACAGTTATGCCCCCTAGACAAAGGTAAAGACCAATTCCAGACTAAGCCAAATAAGGTCAAGGTATGATGGAGAAAGGCTCAGTGTCGAGGATGCATGCTAATAAATAAGAGTGCAAAGGCCTCAAGTAACGCCTATTTCCAGGTTTTCACCACTTGGATTTTTATTGCAATTTTTCTCTTTTTTTAATTTTTTTGTATTTTTGCTACCAAGGCCCCTATTTCCAAGTTTTCACCAAGGCACTTTTTCTATTTTTTTGAATTTTTTGCATTTTTTGATTTTTTTGTATTTTTTTAGGACTTTTTATACTTTTTAGGATTTTTTCAACATCATATATCAATTTTTTTGGTCTTTTTTCAGGATCATAAAATATATACAAAGGATGCCCCTAGACATAAATGGGCATCAGGGATAGAACTTATTTAGGTGCAAAATGTTGATGGGCTCAGGGAGCTGTTCTTCATCTTCATTCGACAGTAAATATGCACCTGTACCAAAAGTTGCTGTAATAATGTATGGTCCAAGCCAATTAGGTTCGAACTTGCCCTTTTGTTCTCTGTTCTGTTGATTCTTAGAGTTCTCTCTCAAAACAAGATCACCTATCTGAAATTCCCTAGGGCGAACCTTCTTGTTGAATGCTTTGGACATACACTTCTGATATACTCTCATGTGATCAAAGGAAGCCTTATGCTTCTCATCTAGAAGTTATAATTCTTGTAACCTCATGGCGTGGTAATCCTCATCTATAATCAAACCTTTGAGAGAGATTCTAAGTGAAGGTATCTCTACTTCTAAAGGCAACACTGCTTCAGTGCCATAGGTAAGAGCAAAAGGAGTAGCTCCTGTAGGTGTACGAATGCTAGTTCTATAGGCCCATAGTGTCATATTGATTTGTAAGTGCCAATCCCTACCATTCTTGTGTATTGTTCTATGAAGGATTTTAAGAATGGTTTTATTAGAGGCTTCTGCTTGTCTGTTTCCCTGTGGAAAATAGATGGAGGACCAATGTTGCTTAATTTTAAAATTCTTGCATAAATGCTTTAGGTCCTTGTTCTTGAATTGACCTCCATTATCAGTAATAATCTCAGAAGGCACTCCAAATCGGCAAATAATATGATTCAGAATAAATAGGGAAACTATTTTGCCTGAGGCAACAAAAAGAGGGACTGCCTCTACCCATTTCATGAAATAATCAGTAGCTGTGATGATAAACTTATGTCCAATTGATGAGTTGGGATGAATTTGCCAACCAAGGTCAAAGGCCCAGCGTTGAAATGGCCAATGAGAAATAGAAGGAATTAGCTCCCTCCCTGGAGTGTGAATCAAGTTTCCATGTTTTTGACATTTCTCACAAGATTTAGAGAAAGCTACTACATCAGTTTGCATTGTGGGCTAGTAATACCCCACCCTAAGCAACCTTCGGGCCATGGCAAGACCATTAGAGTGTCCACCACAAATGCCCTTGTGAATGTCAACTAACGCTTGGTCAAATTCCTCCTTTTCCAAGCACCTAAGAAGTGTCCCATCTAAACCCTGCCTATATAAATCACCAGAGATAAGGGTGTGATGAGAGGCATTACGGATGAGGTTTCAGCATTCAGAATGGTTGAAAGTGTCAGGGATGATGCCATCACGTAGATATGAATAGATAGCACCATAGCGGGAAGACTCATGTGTGACAAGGGTACAAATGACATTGCTTTTAGATGAGTCAAATATGGGGTGGTGTAGCTCTTCCACTAGGAATTCAAATCTGGATTCATGTTGTTCCAATTGTAGGAGTGAAGCTAATGTAGCCATAGCATCTGCAGCTTTGTTTTCTGCTCTAGGGATCTGTTGAAATGTCACAAAGGAAAAGTAACGTCTCAATGAATCAACCATCTTTTTGTAAGGTATCAATTTATCATCTTTGGTTTGATACTCCTTATTGACTTAGTTGATAATTAATTGTGAATCCCCAAAGACATGCAACTCTGTTATGTTCCATTCTATAGCTAGTTTCAATCCATTGGTTAATGCTTCATATTCTGCAATATTGTTTGTACATGGGAATAAAAGTTTGTAGGATTTTGGTTTATTATACCCATAAGGAGAAACAAACAATACTCTGCACCTGATCCATTTTGCATGTTGGGACCATCAAAGAACATCTTCCAAGTGCGAGTGGTCATGTATAGAATGTGTTCATCTGGGAACTCTACCTGAATAGGCACACTATCCTTAATTGGAAAATCAGCTAACTGATCAGCAATAGCTTGCCCTTTTATGGCCTTTCTCTCAATGTAATCTATATCAAACTCAGATAAAACCATCATCCACTTAGCAAGTCTACCCGTGAGGGAAGCCTTACTAAGCAAGTACTTAAGAGGATCAATTTTTGCAACCAAATGTATAGTATGAGCAAGCATATAGTGTCGCAACTTTTGGGAAGCAAACACTACTGCAAGACAAGACTTCTCAATGTTATTATAATTGATCTCATAAGATACTAGAGTATGACTGATGTAGTATATGGCCCTTTCTTTCCCAGTGTCATCTAATTGAGCCAACAATGCCCCCAAGGAAGACTTTGTTGCTGAAATGTACAAAATCAATGGTTTCCCTAGAATAGGAGGCATCAAAATTGGAGGATTAGCCAAATACTATTTTATTTGATCAAGGCTCTTTTGGAAATCCTCATTCCACACACATGTGACTCCCTTATACAATGTTTTATTGAAAGGTTGTGCTCTATCTGCAAGTTGTGAAATAAACCTCCGTATATATTGGAGTCATCCTTGAAGACTTCTCATTTGACTTATGTTCTTTGGAGGTGGCATATCTAAGATAGCTTGGACCTTTTCAGGATCAACGTCTATTCCTTTTGCTGAAATTATGAATCCTAGAAGTTTACCTGAGGTAACTCCAAATGCACACTTTTTCGGATTCAATCTAAGTTGAAACTATTCCATGCGATCTAGAATCACTTCCAAATCGTTGAGGTGTGTATCTCATTTCCTAGATTTAGCCAAGGTATCATCCACATAATCTTCCATGTTCTTATGCATCATATCATGAAAAATTATGGTCATAGCTCGTTGGTATGTTGCTCCTGCATTCTTTAGGCCAAATGGCATGACGTTCCAACAATAGGTTCCCCATGCACATGTGAAAGTTGTTTTCTCTTGATCTTCGGGAGCTATTTTTATCTGGTTATATCCAGAAAACCCATCCATTAAGGAATATATCTCATAACCCACCGTCATATCCACTATCATGTCTATGTTTGGGAGTGGAAAGTCATCCTTTGGGCATGCTTTTTTGAGGTCTGTGAAGTCTGTGCAAATGCGAATGGACCCATCATGTTTTGAAACTAGAACAATATGGAGATCCACTTATAGCTCGAATGAATCCTGCGCATAAGAGCTTTTCTAATTCAGCTTTAAGAAGAAGAGCTATGTGAGGGTGCATTTTCCTCAACCTTTGTTTGATTGGTTTTATTATTGGAGCTATAGATAGATGATGCATAATAAGATCAGTGTCAAGCCCTGGCATATCGGAATATGTCCAAGCAAAGTTGATTTTCTTCTTTTGCAAAAACTTTGTATATGCCTCATTTTCTTCAACTGATAGAGACTGAGCTAGGTGCACTATTTGGGGAGCCTCTTCTATATTCAAATTCACTGGTTGTGTGGGCTCAATGAGAACTGATGACCTGTCTTAGAAGTAACTTGGCAATTTATTAAGTACCCCATCCTTAGGCACCTCAAAGAGGTTTTCACCCTCAGATATGTCATTTATTTTTACTATTTTGGGTTCTGACATCGCCACAAAGTGGTTTTCACCATCAGAACCATCTTTCTTTTTTTCTTTTTCTTTTATTTTTAGACTGAGGTACTTAATATCAGGCTCTATCATAGTTGTTGTTGGTTCACTGGTGGAAGAGACTACGGGTTCAAGAGCATTTAGATAACAGGCAATTTCATAGTCATTCTGAAAGTTTAAGAGCTGAGGCTCTTGGTGACGTTGAGACCAATCAATTAGGTGGAAATGAACAAGGGGTAGGTCAATGACTGGTTCAACATTGTGTATGTGGAAGGTGTTATCTCTGGTGACCATACAATTGGGATTCATTAAGTCTCCTTCTAAGATACCCGAATCAGGATTTGTCCTACCAAACAAAGCATCATCCACTAAGGAAATTTGAAACAAAATATCTTTCTCTATAGGACCAATTCGGATAGGAAGAACAACCAATCCTTTAGAACTACGTTCTGCTTCATCATAAGCCTTGATAGTTATCTTCTTCCTTATGTCAATGACTTCTTCTAAATAACCCAAGGCCTTCAATAGGCTCAAAGAAAAAATATTAAGCCCAGCACCCCCATCTATCAACATGCGCCTGACACGGGTCTTGTGGATCATAACCTCTATATGAAGGGCCAAATTGTGTGGGTGGCTTAATGACTTGTCAGCTTCTTTTGAGAATGTAAGGTAGTGAGGGCTAGCCAAGTGGTTGACCATATTTTGGAATTGATCTACATCTATATCATTAGGGACATTAGCCACTCGCAAGGCATCCTCAAGGACACGCTTATGCTTAGGGGACAATTCCAAAAGCTCAAAGATTGAAATCTGTGCTAGTGTATGTTGTAATTGGTCAACAAGATTATAATTCAACTTAGGACCAACAACAGATTTAGGAAGAACACCTTTTGACACTGGCTGCTTAGACTTACTAGAGTTAGGACCTCTAATAACAATGGGAGCTTGATATTGACTCCTAGTGACTGCATTGAGGGGTTCAAACATCCTTCATGAGTGAGGACCTCTTAGTACCACAATGGGTCCTTCATCAGGAATAGGATTTGAATCCACATCATATCCATAAGGGTCTTTCCCTCTCATCATGTTGACATTATCATCAACAACTTCAAGCATATTAATAACATTTTCAGCATTTGTGTATGTGTAGTTGATAACAACCTTGTCGTTCTTGTTGTTAGAATTCTCTCCTTTCTCATATTTTGGCAAGGGTTCTTTAAAAGCTTTGTGATCCACATTAGTGGTTAAACTATCAACTTGTAATCTTTCGCTCTCAATAAGATCTTGGACAAGATGCTTAAGTTTAAAACAATTTTCTATATCATGTCCAATTCCATTATGAAAGACATAGAAAGCCTTCTCATCCCACCAATGAGGTTTAGGATCTGGTATGCGGAACTTTGTAGGATCTTGAGGTTGTGCCAAATTATGAGCAATTAACGTCTTGAAAATGTCTGCATAGGAGTCCCCAAGTTTGGTAAATTGTCTCTTTTCTGTTTTAGGTCTCCCTTGATACTTGGGTTTATTTTCTTGTTATGCTGAAGATGTTTGCAACTTCATGGCTTAGACTGCATTAGAGAGATTAAGAACTCCTTCATTCTTAGGTTGTGATGAGTCAACAACTCCATCATTGACCACTTGCTTATTCTTATTCCAATAGGAGTTCTTTTTGTCCTTATTACCATTATTATTGTTGTTTTGGCCATTGTTGTTATTAGTTATTTTGGCCAAAATTCCTTGTTCTTTTACGACATCCTCTATGTGACATGCCACTTCTACCATGGTATCAAAAGAATTAAATGGGATCTTCCTTACTTCATACCTTAATTCTGGTACCAAGTTGCTCACAATGATGTCTATTCTTTCCTCCTCAGGAATTGTCCTTAGATATTTTGAGCACAAACGTCTCCATCTTTGTAGAAAGGTAACAAAGGATTCCCCTTGATTCTGCTTGAGTTTGCACAAATCAAGCATGGTGATTGACCTTGATAATTTGTAAGCAAAATGTTGAACAAATCATTCCACAAGCTCTCTAAATGTCTTAACTGGAGGAGTAAGGTTAGTAAACCACTTCATGGCTTGACCCTTGAGACTCCTTAGGAATAATCTCATCAAGTAGGAGTCTTCATGGTGAAAAGAAAAGCTCATTATGTAGAATTGTCTAACATGGTCGTGAGGGTCACCAACGCCATCATATTTGTCATAGGTTGGAAACTCAACTTTCTTAGGAAACTCAACCAACACCACACTCTTGTCAATTGGGTTGGGACATATGGAGTCCAAATTAAATGTGCTCTTAGGAGCCCTCATCCTTTCTATATCCTTTTGAAGTTGTTTGATCACCTCATTAGTTGATGGATCTTGCTTCTTTACCTTTCGGTCCACATCAAAATTATATGGGACCTTAACACCTTTGTTGATGAGACTTTCTAGGAACTGATCCTTGTTTTGTTCCACATACCTTTCTACATATGCTTGAAAGGATGGTTCTTGTTGCATAGTCATAAAATCTATATGATCGAAGTTGGCATAACTTCCTCCATGTTGTGAGCCATGATGTGCTCATTGGGAGGGTTGCTTTGAAAGTCTAGGAGGTGACTGTCTCTTATGGTGATCATATCTTGATGTCCTTCTACCTCTAGGACTTGGGGATCTTGAGGGCATCCTTGACCTTCTTCTAAGACTTGGTGAGGGAGTAGATGGGGGTGAGTGGGTCTCACTATTAGTACCCCTCCCATTGAGTCAGTTTTGGAGGTGTTGTGCATAGAGTTTATCTTCTTCTTCTTGATCGACTCTTTTTCTTATGTCTAATAATGCACGTTTCTCTTCCTCTAGTTGTCTAAATTTTTCCTTTTTAGTAGCTTGTTCATCTAGATAGGCTTGCTTCTCCCTTTCAATTCTCTTCAATCTCGTATTTGCATATCAAGAGGTATCTCTAAGTGGAGAAGGTTTCCTTGACCGTCTGATTGCATCGGCTGCATTGATGTGGTGGTCACTAGACTCATTGATTTGGTCTTTGTGTTGTGACCCTGAATCTGAGTGAGTTTTTTGGTGATGTCTCTCAGCTCGTTGGTGAGCATCAAGATACCTTGTGTTGATCGAAGGTGATCCAGGTGGACTAGCATATGCAGACCTAGCAGACATCATGTTACCCCTATGCCGTTGAAATATGTCATCAAGAGTCTGGTTCATTACTTCTCTTTGTTGTCAAGTGAAGCTGTAACTCATGTCCACACTTGATGAAATGGGTGCTAAAGAGGTACTCACTTCACTAGGATTACCTTTCAGATTAAAAAAAATCTCAGATTCACTCTTAGGAGATTGATAAAAAAGGGATCCTTTTCCCTTATGCTGTTGACGAGTCTTAACTGGTGGTAACTGGCTAAAGACAACAGGGGGTCACTTCCCTTGATTGACTTGGTACCTTGTTGTAACTGACATGAAAGAAAAAGATTCTTAATGATAGGGTGACCTCGCAAAGTGTCAACACCAAACTAGAATAATCAAAGTTCTTTATTGTCCAAAATGAGATGAAAAGATAGAAATAAAGGGGCTTTACCAACACTGTCAAAGAGGTGCTAAAATCAAAAGGATGAATATCCTTGCACTTTTGAATCAAGAGGTTGGACTAGGCTAAAATATAATTGAAATTGATTAAATGAAAATGATTTGGATAATAAGAGCACTAAAATTCTCCAAGAATGTAGCTAACAATTCTAGAGATAAGCTTTCTCACCAAGAATAACCTTCTAACCTAACAACTATTTCCAAAGTGGCCTTGTAAACCAATTGATGCTATTCCTAGAGGGTAGAAACCAGAGATTTAAAGTCAAAACAAGTCTCTAATGACATGATAGAAAATTGAGCAAGCTGTAAAAAGTTGGGTGTTTCAACTCAGGAATTTAGTTGTTTTATGGTTTAATCAGACACATTAACATATTTCCAGCATTTTATCAAGCACATAAGATAGCAATCAACGAGTTCAAGCAAGCAATTGTTTTCAAACAATGAGCAAGGGGCAAAGCAACCTTGCGCATGAACAAGGATAGTGACTTAGTATTTCTACTCCTTAAAGGTTCTACTTGTGTATGTTCTTTAAAATGTTTTAGCAGACACATAGAACACAACACCTTAACAAGGATATATGTAGCTTTCTAAAAGGAGTCCTTGATATACGCAAGGTACGTGAGGCCCAAATCTGTAGATGAGAAGAATCCAAAATCACACAACCGGGGAGAGACGGTAACTCAGATCTCCTTCTTCACTTCTCAAAGGTATAAAGTTCTTTGAAGCTTAGCCAAGAGTGATATCAAACTCAATTTTCAAGAGAGGTATCTTTCAATTCACCACCCGCTATTTATACTCCGTCGGAACACAGGAGTTAAGGTCATCCCTTGAGGTGGTGTGTCCCCAAGCAGGCCTTCTAAAAATAAAATTAAGTAATTCACTATCAAAAGTATTTAAAGCACTAAAGGTGGAACACTTAACTCTTCAAGTAAATGTGAAGTGAGTCCAAAAGTGAAATATTTAACTCTTCAAGTGAATGTGAAGTGAGTCCAAAAGTGGAACATTTAACTCTTCAAGTGAATGTGAAGTGAGTCCACAAGGTGAAACATTTAACTCCTCACACAAACTCAAAGTGAGTCCAAAAGTGGAACATTTAACTCCTCACACAAACTCAAAGTGAGTCCAAAAGTGGAACATTTAACTCTTCACACAAACTCAAAGTGAGTCCACACCTTAGAAAACTAATGAGATCAAGAAAGTATAAAAAGGGGGAAACTTTGTGGAACACTTAACGCTCTTTTCAAGTAGACCCCTCCCTTATGTATGAATGCTGACCTTGCATCCAAAGGGCGGTAATGAAGGGCGATTAGAAATAAGCGATTCCAACACCCAATTTAGCTAACAAGATCAATCAAAAGTACTCTAAAGTTGCTTATCAATACTACTCACAAATGCAAAAGGGTTTGAACCATGGAATATTTAACTTTTCAAGTAAACATGAAGTGAGTCCACAAAGTGGTGCATTTAACTCTTCATATAAACAAGGAATGAATCTATGCCCTCAATTATTCAATGAGATATTTGATATTGGAACCAAGAATTACTTAAGGTTTAAACACAAGTATTCACTTATATAAACTTGTAAAAACAAATCTATGTTCTTTCATTTTTTATTAAGAGCATCAATTGAAATGTGTTCTATGAAAGCATGTAAACACTCAAGCCAAACACATGAGAGGTTCAATTTTAATCCCAAAATCCAAATGTTGTAGAGATGAAACAAAGTACCTCAAGTCCAACGCTTTATTTTAAGCATTTTCCATGAAAGCAAGAGCACCTTCAAATGAACAAGATAAGAAAATAAGAAAACAAGATATGCAATGTATATCCAACTTATGCAAACCCTAGGGTTAGATCTGAAAATCAATTTTTAGAAGTAATAATAGCCAGCAAATAATCCAAATGATAACTCATATCATGCATTGAACAATGAAAAATAAGTGCATACTCATCACAAAAGTTTATTTTTTTTGCATTTGACCTAGTCAACAAGATCTGATTTTTTTGATATGATTTCGGCTGAAAAAATGGAAATGAAAAATAGAGATCCCTACTTAAAAATAGAGAGCTTTCCAAAAATGTAAAAATTTCAGAAAAATCTCTTCATTTTGTGTCCTAGAGAGCCACTTTTCCAAAATAGATTAGTTTTTATAAATTGACCAAATGAGCTATGATATGATCTCTAAATTAAAAACACAATGAATGGACCCCCTGTATAATTTCAAGATCTTTCAAAAAATGTAAATTTTTTTTTAAAAATACTGATTTGCGTCAAAAATTGATTTTTTATGAAAAATTAAAAAAAAATCATAAAAAATACAAATTACCTCCAAAAATTCTAAATTTTTTTTTGGAGCTTCTTTGATATGTCGCCAACTTGCAAAAACTTTTTTAGACCGAAAAACCAAGTCATTTGGGAGATGTGATCAAATCTTTCAAATCTAGGGTTTTCCATCTCCAAACAAATCTGCACAAGGGTTAGCTCCAAAAAATAATAAAAAACCAGCATGTAAAAGTGGGTTGCCCCATGGTAGGCACCAAAAATGTATGGTGAAAATGTGACCACACTTCTATGAATCTTTACATCCAAGAAAATTCAACAATGAGCCCTCACAAATCGATCCATAGCTATCTATGCATGGAGTTGCAAGATTTGTAAAATTGCTCTCAGCTAGAGCTATAAACTCATGACCTTGCTATTCAACCACACAATAAGAGATTCCAAATCAAAGATAAGGGCAACAATGCCAATATCTCTAATGAAATCAATATGGATGCAATGCAAACTAATCTATAAGAATGAAAGATGCAAGCTATGCTATGAAAGGAAAATATAAGTGTTACAAATCCTCCTATTAAGCTATGTGAGATTAATCTATTGCATAAAAGAAATCTATACTAAAAATGTCATTATTATGCAACTATGATGTAAGAAAATAAGCTAAATGAAATGCAACAATAATGTCTTCAAAGCTTGAATGCAAAAATGCCTTCAAAGAGCTCCAAATGACCTAGAAAACCTGCAGCATAACATTAGCATAAAAACCTAAGATATGAAAATGAAGGAGAGAGCTCTCCTTTTATAAGAAATGAGATAAAAATGGACCATTGAGATTAAGAGGCAAAAGACTTAATCAACGGTGGAGAAAAATGGAAGCTTGATCCTTGTGCACAAATATCCTCCAATAGGAAAATAGGAGTTGACTTTTGTGTCCCACATAAGACAAAAAGTGTTTTTTTCCTTTTTATAAAATAAGAATAATGCTTTATTTGTGCAACAAAGGATAAGAAGAAAAGTGAAGATTTTTTATTTAAATAAAAGGGGAGAAAATTTCTTTTAATTAAATAAAGACTTAGGATAAAGTGATTTTATTATTTAATTAAAAAATATTTTTATTTAATTAAAAGAGTTTTTTAATTAATTAAAAGGGAGCATGTTCTCTTAATTAAATAATATTTTTATTTTTTTCCTCTTTTAAATTAAATAAGGCTCAAACCTTAGGAAATATTGAATTGATTATGATTTGATCAAGAAAATTGATATAATTGATATTGTTGATATTTGAAAATATTGATTCAGGGATTTGATAAATTGCTGAATGGGGGCCCAAAGTCTAGTCGACCATTTTAGGGTGCATACACCTTGCACTTGAATGCTTGATTTATTGGATGTTTGAATGCTTGCACTTGTCTATGGCATTGTTTGCATATGAATCATCTATGCAAAATGAGGGGAGAGGATGTCCTTTTATCCTCATTTTAGATCTCAAGTTGAATCTAGGCCGACCACAAATATAACCCTCAAAAGGAAACCTTGGCATTAGGCTCTGAGCCAAATTTGTGCTCAAAAACCCAGCGACAAGTTGAGAAGTCAAATTATACCCTTGGGACAAGTCCATAGATCAACTTGTCCTAGGTAAAACCAACTCAAAATCCTAGGGAATGTCAGGAAATATGTGAAGGAGTGAGGGGAGAAAATGCAGGTTGCCACAGGGTTAGGATAGATTCTGAAATCCAAAAATAAATGGATGGGTCTTAGGTGAGGAAATAAATTATTGGATTGGATGGAAAAGGGGAAATCATGTTTAGAAGACAGAGCCAACCTCAAGATAAAGCAATATTTAAGGAGGAGGAGGACTCATATTTGAATTAGGTATGGACTAAGGTGCAATATGAGATCCTACCATAAGAAACACACTAAAGTAGGCAAAAAATGATCCCAAAATGAGCAAAACTTAGGCTCTTAATTTTTAGGATGATACAGTATTAAGGATAGATGGATAGGTTACAATACCTTATAGGTTATTGGTATTGAGGATAGATGGATGATGGCTAGGAAATATGGGTTATTGGTATTGAACATGGATGGATGAAACTTGCTTAATAAGATATGATCTTTAAGGTTTTATCACCTTAGGGTTCATACTTGGTTGATCCACAAGATTCTTGTTATCATCATATGGGTCATACTTTAGTTGATCAATAGGAATTTCATCATCATCATTTAAGTTGTTCTCAATTTGGCTAAATATATTATCAAGGTAGGATGAAGGAATGGTTATGAATTTGGTATAGATGACCAATGGGATGATTGAATGACAAGTTGAAAATTTTTGGTTTCATATGCAAAGAATCATTAAATTAGAGAAGTGGACAATGGTTGGATTGTAAACCCTAGTACAAGGTAAAGAAAGAAATCAAATACTTTTTTTTTGGCATTTTAAATCTATTATACTAAGAAAAAACAAAAGATTAAGAAATCTAAGGTTCAAAAATAAAATGTCCCCCTTGGGATTTAAATGGGGAGTTCATAATCTAACAATAATCAAACACAAAGAATACACCAATAATCCTAAAGTTAATAAGGTGAAAGTGACTCTTAGTGTGGGCCTAAAATTAGTACTATTTACATGTGAATGGATAGAAATGGTATGTAAGGTCATGTACCACCATTTCACCACTTACCTTGGAGGACTAGCCTTTCCCAAAGTAAACTTTATGCTTCCACATGGAATTTTTTTGTGTGTAACTTTAGGATATGATCCACATCCCTTGCACCACACTAGTGAGTAGTTAAAGGACTTAAGATAGGCTATAAATTCTCTATAGGGAATCCTCTATATGTCACAAGGACACATGAGGCTTAATCTATGAATTTAAAATAATTGAGAGAAGAGGGTAACCAATCATCCTCCTTCACTTAGATTAGACATAAATTTTCTGGGTGCTTAGCCTAAATGTTAAAGCTACAACTTCCAAGATGAATTTATTTCAATTCACCCCCAACTATTTACACCCTACCAAAAAGTTGGAGTTTAGATTGTTATCTAGGGTGAATATTAAATCCCTAGACAAGCCTCCTAAAAAAAGTGTTGTTTCTAATTTTCAAACTCACACAAGCATGTGAGAGAAGAGCATATGCACACACTCTTCTAGATTAAACAATAGTTGCTCTTTGATTAATCAAAATTGAAATGTGATATTAATTTTAATACCTCATATCAATGATTTGAAAAGGTGCATAAAAAGATAAAATCACACATAAAAAAATGTTTATAAAATTACCTTCTTATTGTTGTCCTCCAAAACCAATATGTTAGAAGTTTGAATATTTTTCTCTTTTGAGTTATAGAAAGGTTTGTTTGTATATTTTACTATTTTAGGAAATAAAGATGTTGTATTTAATAGCAAATTAAAAACATAAAATATGATGTCAAAATAAAAAATTAGTTGGACCATGAGTCTCCTTTCAAAATCACTAAAAAAGAATATTGTACGTGCAATATATACTTGATTCATGGTTTTTTATTTGAACAAATGTCCTAATCCACGATGTTTATCTTAGAACGAAATTTTAAGTGTCTACACGAAGCTAAATATATAATATTGTACTGAAATTTATTAGCATTTCATTACATGTTGGTATTTCTAAAAATTGCAAAAAGGGGAAGAGAAATTAATCTAACAAGTGATTAAACCCCCATAAAGCAAATTTTTAACCAAATAAATAAATAAAATCAATTATTAACAAAATTTAAGATGTAGAACAATGAAAGTACAATCCAAAAAGTAAAAATATTAATAAATGTATATGTAGTGATTATAAAAGAGTGCCAAAAAGTGTGTTTTTAGTTCTAAATGTTATAATCCACCAAAAATGGAGTCTCAAATATAAAAAATTGTTTCTTGGCCCTTCCAAATACATTGTGATGTCCATTTCCCCCAAGAAGCTCTTATTAAAATTTGATTTTCTGAACCACTTCAAAGTACTTGTAACATACAAGATAAAAGAGAAACAAAAACTCGCAAAAAATAAAATTAGTAGCAAAGATTGGAGAGTTTCACCAAAATGTAAGCATTGAATTTAAAAATTAATACATTTGAAAGCATAAAACACAAATCAAATCCCTTTTTATCAATCTCATTGCAAACCTTCAGAAAGTATTGATTCACTTGTTTGGAATGTGGATGCTAAGTATCTACATCATAACACAATGATTTTGACTAGTGATAAATTTTGACACAATGTATTTACCTAAGGCGTGTGATATCAAAATGATGAATGAATGATCTATTTTTTTTTATCGATGATATGGTTATTTTGTATTAATATCAAATATAAATTTACAATATAGTCACTATAATTGTCAAATTATTTACCCCCTATTACATTCACCACTGCCATAACCTATGCTGCTACATACTCATTACATTCTACCGTTCAAATTTTTCATCTACCTATCTCCTACGCTTTACAATTTAACATCTAAAGCCCATACTTCTAAAAATTTGGGTAATATACCATGAAATTTATAATATAGGATCAAAACACTTTATGTTCAAAGCCCATTCTAAGCAAAGATTAGCAAGTTTCACCAAAATGTAAGCATTGAATTTAAAAATAAATACATTTGAAAGCATAAAACACAAATCAAATCCCTTTTTATCAATCTCATTGCAAACCTCAAGAAAGTGTTGATTCACTTGTTTGGAATGTGGATGCTAAGTATCTACATCATAACATAATGATTTTGACTAGTGATAAATTTTGACACAATGTATTTACCTAAAGCGTGTGATATCAAAATAATGAATGAATAATCTTTTTTTTTTATCTGCCATAACCTATTCTACTACATACTCATTACATTCTACCATTTAGATTTTTCATCTACCTATCTCCTATGCTTTACAATTTAACATCTAAAGCCTATACTTCTGAAAATTTGGGTCATATACCATGAAATTTATAATATAGGATCAAAACACTTTATGTTCAAAGCCCATTCTAAGCATTAATAATTAGTAGAAAAGATTAGCGAGCACCAAAATGTAAGCATTGAATTTAAAAATAAATACATTAGAAAGCATAAAACACAAATCAAATCCCTTTTTATCGATCTCATTGCAAACCTCAAGAAAGTGTTGATCCACTTATTTGGAATATGGATGCTAAGTATCTACATCATAATATAATGATTTGGACTAGTGATAAATTTTGACACAATGTATTTACCTAAAGCGTGTGATATCAAAATGATAGGTTCAAATGTAATCTACCTTGAAATTTATAATATAGGTTCAAAACACTTTATGTTCAAAGCCCATTCTATTAACAAAATTGGGCGTATAATCTGGTTATACTAATTTCCAAACAAAACAAATACAAAAGACCACCTAGAATTCGAGCATTCCTACAATTTCTTCAACATTTCCTCCCTACTCTCATTTGGAATAAACATTCTTCAACAAGTATCAATATTCCCTTGTTTTGCCTTCATGGCCACCTTCTCTCCAATGGCACGTCCCTCGATACTGTGTCCTCATGTCTCAACTTTATTCTCTATTTTATTCATTTTCCTTTTCCCTTCTTAGCGTTCAAGTTTGTCCTCATTTTCCTACAAATAGACTAGCAAATCCTCCCAACCACCCCATGCATCCTCCAACTACTTCTCGTTGGATTTTGAAGTGCTCCACACCAAGAAAGGTTGGAATTCTCGAGTTGAACCCTTGACAGCTCGCCAAAGACCATTCGCTATAGAGATACCCATACTTGGATCAGCTCTTCCCAAAATGGGTATCATCCCTCCAACCCACTCTAGGCAGACACATAGCCTCATTGCCCTCAACACCTCTTCCTTGCTACCCATCTCCAAAGCCCACACAAAAAAGTGAAGATATGCCAAAATTTGTATGCGGGTGGAGGTTTGACTTCAAGTACTCTTCACCAAGCATCTTCACTATGCAACCTTAGAAGTGATCATCATCAAATTTTAAAATACCCCTCAATCTCCTCACATTAATGTCACCCCTAAAAGATGGCAATTGGTTAGGCAAGTTCAATGAAAAATTTGCCTCCATTATCTTTGTGCTTGTCCCTTTCACTCTCTGATAAGTCTCTTTCTCGACTGTTGAAATGAAGTTTGATACAAATAAGATTCTGTTGATCTAGAACTTTCCAGAGATTTCCCTATGTATGAGAATCATCACTCGGTCATATGATGTGTGAATGATGACATCCATCATTATAATGCCACCCTCTATTATGCACACCTTTTGATCAATTAAATTCTATCTCCTCTTGAGTTTTAGCATGTAAATTTCATGTCTTGGCTTCCTTGCACTCCAGCCTTTTTGTAAATTCAATTTTACTTAATCTAATTAGAGTGCCTAAGTTTCTCCTAAGTCCATTGTGATGCATCTAATGGTCCTAATCATTCAAAGGACTCTGTTTGAATACTCCTGAAGTCTTCCAAAACTTCCTCCTTTCTCTATTCTGATAAGGAGACCCCAAATTTAGACAATTTATCTGCAACTTCATTTGCCTCTCTTAGCACATGTGTGATTTTGAATTCCTCAAATGTATCAAGTAATTATTTAATCCTGCAAATGTGCTTATTCAAATACCAAACTCTAGATTCACCTTTAATAATATCATTAATAATAATTTATGAATACCCTTCTAGGTGTAATTTCCTTACTCACATCTTCATGGTCATCCTAATAGATAATAGGGATTACATACACTCTTCTTCATTATTAGTCCCCACTAGTAGTCTTTTTGCTCTTGTCATCTAAATATGCCCTTTATCATCTCTCATAACAAATCATGCTCTTGATGGTCCCAAGTTCCCTTTTGAGGCTCCATCAAAGTTAATCTTAATCCAACCCTGCTTTGAATGCTTCCAAGAAACATTCCTTATTATGGTTGAAAGAGGTTGAACCCTCAAAGACCCATTAACAGGCCAATGAATGAATGATCTTATTTATATAACTCTTGTGGAATCAACTCAATAGAGAATAAATCACCATTTTGAACAATGAAATATTAATAACAAATTATTATTTCTAACTAATTGATAGATGAGAAGAACAAGTTTCCATTTGAAGATGAAGTTAACTTATGAGAAAAGAAGTTTCTAATTTGAAGATGAGTTGTACAAAGATAATTATGAATTATGTAATTATTTAAATAGATTTTTCAATCAGAAAATTGCTAATTCAAAGAATGAGGAGAAAGTTCCTAATTTGAAGAATGAGTTAATTGATGGATGAAAAATATATTTCTAAAAGAAGATTGAACAGATGAAAATAAAAATTATAAGTGGATAACTAGTTAACATTTAATTGCATAATAAGAGAGTATTTAAATAAATGGATAAAGTGATAATTATTAAATGAATTTGATAATCATGTGATAAATGGATAAATAATTAATAAATGATAATTAAGAGTTAAATATTATGAAAATAATTAAGTGATAATTTGAGTGTTTGTAGGTCTAATCATCCCTTTATAAGTGCACAAGCAATCAACAAAAATCATTGTGCTTATCAAGTAAGTTATACTCCATGGTCTTAAGTGTTTATAAGAAGGTTAGGGTTGGATATATCATGTTTTAGAGGGGAATACATGGAAAGTTGTCATTGTGCATATAGCTTCCTTGGTCAAGTTGATTGTGAACCTTTTATATTATAATTCAATGTTGAGGTGTTACTTACATTATGATTTTGTTTGTCAATACACATTTGTGAGATGTGTTTGAAATATTAGACCTTACGATGACTAAACTAGGAATTACTATGGAAGTCTAGGCCTCTTACGTAAACTTTTGTGTTTTGAGTAATGTGGTTGGATATATATTTATAATCATGACATTTTTTTAATTTCAATCATCATGGTAGTAAGTTGGAGCCAAGGTAAAGTTATAAATAATATGTCAATTTGTTACTTTTTTCTCACTTCTTGATACTTGTAATATCTCATCATATGAAGCTTGGAAGTCAATATTATAATACACAAGATTTGACCGTGATTTTATGGTTGCTATTTTTTCCAGAAAGATATTTTTTGTTCTTTTACTTCAAAATTTATCTCAATGTCTGAATGTAATGTCCAAATATTCAAGGACATAATATTGTAAAAAAATATTTTAGAGTGTATAATATATAAACTCAGTATATATATATACTTTAATGTATATATATCTCAACTAAAAAAATGTAAAATAACCTACAAAATCTCAGGTTTAAGAAAATTCTGCAAAATGTATAACAGTAATTTACTGAATTCCAAACACAGATCTTTGACAAATTGGGGAACATGAATTAATAAGTTTAATGTTTTACATTTATTATAGATATTATGTTTGTAACTATTATGTGCAGGTTCTTGCTTGATTCCTAATTGTAATTAATAGATTACTTTGACAGTAAATTAAATTAATGCATTTCAACTTATATCTAATTTTATAAACAAAAATTACTGCTTTTATGAAATAGAATAAAGACAAAGATATGTACACGGTCTCATAGTATTTCTTTTTTTTTTATTCATTAACTTAAGTAATGAAGAAATTTAAATAATTATCAATTACTGTATTTTCCTCATAACAAAAAATGAAACTAATAATCATGATTATATACAGATTCAATTGTGTAGATCCATGATAAATTCCTATTTCTAGAAAATTTTACAATCAAAAATTTATATCCATTTATATAGACATTCCTAAGTATATAATAATTTTGGAATGCTTTTACAATATGAAAACTTTACTTGTGGGTTGTAAACTTACTACAAATTCCATTAATGCATGAAGACTTGCAATATCACATTTCTTGCTAGAATTACAGGACATGTTAATAGGGAGAAAGAGGATAATTTAAAATCAAGAACACCTTCATGACTATGGCAATTACATAATCCTTTGAACACAATTATACAAAAGAACTTTTACAAGGATACATATTACACAAAAATCTGCATTAAACAAACTATTCAAGTTTCCTCAAGAACAACTATTATTATCTTCAAAACTTCAAGAAATTCTTCAACCCAATCCTCTTGCAAACCTGTCACAAACAATTCTTACATGACCATGGAGGCTCACCTCCCAGCCAAGGCCATTACATGGCCACCCATGAGCTAGGGGAAAATAAGGAAGGATAGGTAACAATCAAACAACACACACTCACACCAACATGAAACCATAAACAACACAATTACTCCCATTCCCAAGTTTTGCACATAGGATCATATTTGACCCAACAATGGGTGAAGGTGGAAACAATCCTTGGAGATGCCATACTCAAACAACAACAAGTCCTTTTTCTCAAATACAACATGCCTTCACAAGGCTCAACCCAAACAAGCTAGCTCATCTCATAGAGCACAATTCAACTCCCCTTATGGCCCCCAATAAGAAACACAAGTAGGTTGCATGGATGCCCATACATCCATGCTCTACACAAAATATTTTCCCAACTAAGCCCTTCACCCCAAGACACTCGCAAATCCTTCCAAGGATGAGAGTAATTTTGCACTCCCTTAACATACTCACAACATACAAGGGGAAAAATAAGAGAGATCTTCATGAAGGCAAAATGAAAACAAACACAACATAGTCTCACATCATTTCAAATTAAACATTACAATAACATAACAAAACTTCCAAACCCTGGTGTAATGGTGCAGTTCAAGCCTAACATGCTCAATTATCTAAGCTACTATTTTCTTTTTGGATGTGATTTGGTGGTTTGGGGAGCTAGTCTCATTCCCTTTTCTTTAGTTAAGGTTGGGGGAGCCTTTCAAAACCCTGATGGTTTGGAGTAGTTGAAGCTTAACATGCCCAATTATTTAAGTTGTTGTTTCCTATTTGGTTGTGAGTCAGTGGCTTGGGGAGTTATCTTCATACCCAATTTTTTGTTTAAGGTTGGGGGAGCCTTTCAAAACCCTGATGGTTTGGTGTAGCTGAAACTCTACTTGCACAATTACTTAAGCTGTTGTTTCATGAAGTCTGGTTATGGGAGCCATCAAAACCCTTATGTTAGGTTTAGGGAGCCTGAAAACCCTAGATATTTGGTGATGTTGTAAGGCGTTGGCTTTACACGTTTGGTCTTAGCAGCTTGAGCCTTCTTGATTACTTTCCTTCTGGCTGTTGTTGTTTTGCTAGGTGTGTTTTGCTAGTGTTTCTACTGGCATAGTGTGCTGGGGGGTGTTGTAAGGTTTATTAGTTTCCCCAGCTGTTTCACTTTGGATTGAGCAAATGCTTCCTATCTTTCAACTCAGGGTTTTAGTTCCCGCCAAAAACTATTTGTAAATAGTTTCGGGACCCATTCAAAACCTGCTTTTACCTTAATAAAAAACATAACAAAACTTTCATGATAGAAGCACCGACCTTTCCTCAATCTATGGCAATGGTGGAATTGATGAAGAGCTTATCTTTTCTTTCCCAGCTTTCCTTCTCCTTCTCAAGCCTCTAGTTCTTCTCAAGTCAAATTCCTCTCCTCCCAAGAATCCAAGTCTAAAAATGCCCCTCTTTCCTAGTCTCTTTTTCCTAATAGCCAAAAATATTTCTTCTCTCCTACCCTCATCCCAAAGTAAGCTAGGTGTCTTGGTTCTTGCTCACTAGCCACTTGCCCTAAGCTTAGAAATGGAAAGAAAATCAAGACATGGGGAAAGGGATTATCCTAGAAGACACATACAATTTCGTCACTCTCAAAGAAGTCTCACTTTGAGAGGCATTTTGAAAGCCTTGGGAGATGAAAAGGGTAAAAGTTGACCCCCAAACCTATGCACATGCCTTGTAGTACTTAAAACTAACCCTAACTACACTCTAGGGCTCAATTTAACCCTTCAAAAACCTAAGTGAAGTTTACACATGAAAATGAGAAGTGATGTCACATGCCTTGGGTTTCGTAAACCACTAACCATGCCTAGGGACTCACAAGATGACCTAAGGGTGAGGTAGGGTCCACTTTCCACTTAGGCATGCCAACACATTACACTAGTGTCAAGTGACACCTCACAAAAGAAGTACACATCACATTACTTAATTACACACATGACATGCCTAATGGATAATTTACATTTAAATTTACACATTTGGATTTACATCCAATTATGCACATATTAACATTTACAAGAACAATCACTCAAGCGTTACGTTTATGAAATTAAAATCACATAACAACGAGGTCATTCTCTTCCTAGACTTAACCTTGGCCTTAAACTGTTTTCACATAGATCCATCCTTGTTTCCTTGCATTTAAAACCATAGTCATAATCCTGCACACTCGATTAAGATATCAATACCACATGAAATCATCACATATATAAGCGTATCGAAAGAGAAAAAGGATCCATAATAACATTCATATATGAGTACATTATTAAACTACATTTCATGATTTCAACATATACATAACCATATTGTATCCTATTTCTATAAGCATCTTAAGTAAGTTCAGTTTCACTTAAACAAGCAACCCTAAGTCAAATTTAGAACTAATTCATTAGGAAATCAACATCATAACTATCTCAATTCCTATTCCATAAGATAACGTAAATCAAAATGTAGAATTCAGAATTCAATTGTTTGTTTATATCATAAAGTCAGGATGAATCTAACATAAGCATATAACGGTATGTCTAACATCATCATCCATATAATCATGTAAAATCATCACATAATGTCTAATGATAAGAAGTCATAATCAAAATAGGTCTAATATCATCATAATAGTGTATCATCTAGATAGTCTATGTGTGAAAACACCAGTCGAGCTAAGATGGGTCGGGGTAGGACCTCACACTAACTCCATAATTCGAGCTCCAGTGAAGGATCAAGACTCGACCAAGGTCATGAAACCTTTTCTTTATTGGAACTTAAGATGAGAGTTCTATTATATTTCTTTTTAGGTGTTGTATGTATTAATTAGTAAACTAGACTTGTTTGATTCAGATTTGTATGCTTATTAGGGTTAGATTGTGATATCCCAGTCATTAGGGTTAGACATTGTTCCCCTTTATTTGTCTCCCCTAGGAAATGACATGTTGACCTAATGGGGTGTTTCCATGTCAGATTGAGATCTAACTTCTTGGGTAACATATGGCTTATTTGACTTGTAAGTTTGTTCATGTGTATGTGACTTTCTTTTATAGTCATGAGCTCTCAAATAAATCCACTTCACCCTTTCCTTGTGTGAGGTTCGTATGATGGTATGTTATTGAGATTATATTGTATAATAATTTTTGACACCTAAAATTACTTCTAGGCGAACAACCCTATGGAAATATCAGTGAACTTTGGGACCTTACACTATTTCATTGAGAGACCTCCAAGATTTTAGAAGCCAACTCTTCATGTTTCTTGTTGAGGGAAAAGGGGAAAAAGCATTAACCTAAACTAAGGAAAAATGCCAAGCTTTTGGACTACTTTAAAACCAAACAACACATGCTATTTCGAGAAATGGAAATACCAAGGCAATGTTTAGATTGGGGACAAATAGGGACCCTCATAGATCTATGAAAATGTTCAAGAACTATACATGAAGTAAAAAATATATGAGATAATCACATAAAAGAAGAAAATCTCATAGCATAATCTACCTAGCAAAGAAAAATATACATTCACTGAAGCCAAAATGGCACATAAAAATTTCATGGAAAATAAGAGATCCCAAAGACTTCAAAGGGCCAAAATGCACAATTGATATATTCATGATTCAAAAGTGTCCATTACAATTTTAAGGCATGGACCAAAAACATTACTTCACTTCTTTGTTTTTTTTCTCTAAAAGTTATCCTCTGAATCCTCCAATCTCCTTTTACAAACTACAACACTCTACTCATTTAAAGCCAAAACATAGCCTAATTATCCAAAATAGAAAGAGGTTATGAAAATGCACAAAGTGTCTCAGTCCGTTGGGCTGAGAAGGCATGGGCGCTATCGCTAGCTTCTAGTGTTGACAACTAATCTCTCATATACAAAAAGAATCAGATTGTCATCATTCTATTCAGCCACCTCCTCAACAATCATCTCGATGGTTTAATTGAAACATGTACCTAAACTACAAGTTGGAAACCACACCAAGAATGATCAACAACAAGCTCTAGGACACAAGACATGTGGAAGTCTTTCTTTTTGGGCTCTCTATTTCCTTGAGGATGACATGTGGTGCCCGAGCGTGAAACCTTCCTTTAGAAGGTAATAATTATGCAATGCTTGGTCTCATCAACAAAGAGGTGTGCGGATATGTGCTTCGGTAGATACAGGGCATTTGTGTGCGGTCTTCAACAAAGAGAAGATATGGCCTAGCTCAAACGTGCACCCTATTGACATGTGGTTCAAACTTGCGGTTGTAGAGAACTTGATGAGGTAGAAGGGAAACCTTATCCAAGAGCACACCATGATGACACACGGCCCAATGTACTACTATGAAAACAAACTATTGTGAAAAGGAAAATGAGAGCACCAACATAAAGTTCTAACCCATGACATTTGTGTATTTTTCATTCATAGTTTTGGTGACTCCTGGGGGAATATTGATTGCAGGATCTGAACTCTTTTAATCTCTATTTTCATAGACCAAAGCCTTATCCATTGGGGTTGGGAGAAACTTGACTTCACCACCTTTAAGAAGTTATACTGTGAGCCATATGAACAACCTTTGGGGCGAGGAAATTTGCGTGCAGAAAGTGAAGAATTATAACCCAAAAAATGAAAGAAAGAAATGATATTTATTCAAAGAAAAGGTCAAACCAGGGGACTAAGAGCCCAACACCACTATTAATAAAAATACCTCTAAAAGAAGGGGGAAGACTGCAAACTAAGAACTAAATGACGTTAATCAAGAAATGCCAAGATTTTATTCCTAAAAAAAGAGAGAAAGAAGGCTAGCCGATGCTCTCAGAGGAAAATAGATACATCAAGAATTGAAAGTGGACAACCACATTCAATTCTAGTTTTGTGACAGAACTTTACATTTGATACTCCTAAGAGGAAACACTTCAAACTAGCATTCTAGATTAATTAGTCAAAATGAAAGTAGATCATCCAGGGATTTGTGTGTGTAGATGAGTTAATTCTTTCCTTTACTAAGAGGAAGAAATGGTTTTCACTTGTCTACTAGAATATGTAGGTGAGGTATTATCCCATAGACAACCGGATAGAGCCTTTCTACTAGTCAAGCATCAATAGCCCCGATGAGGTTATTGCCTTGAAAACTATTAACATTTCTCTACTATTACTCAAGCATCCATAACTTCGGTAGAGTTTCTAATGTGACCTGAATTTTGCATTTTTTCTTTTTTCTCTTTACTTTTTAAAAATTTCTCTTGATCTTTGCTCATGCCTTCTGATTTTAGTATGCATGGAGGATTATGACATCATCCCTCTGATGAACTACAACTAATTGAATATGTTGATGAATTGAAGAACAATGATTAGAGATCACCGAGCTATTAAAGTGACATGTAAGATGATTAAATCAGTCAATATGTTGTCATTGATGTCAACTAGTTTTGACTATACTTATTATGATAGTTACAAATATCTGAACATCTGTAGAAGAAAGACAAGATAAATATATGAGATATCTACATAAGGAAAAGATGGATATGACAGATAAGGTTAAGGTAAACATTGGGTAACTTATTTATGAGTCTATGGCTTTATATTGTTGACTTGAGCATTTTACATCAATCTATTGTGAAGAAAAGAATTGAATTGAATAAGTTAATGTGGTTAGTAATTGAAGACTTCTGTATATATCGAGCCCGTGCAGTGTATACTGAGTGACAGTAATAAATGATTTAGTTATCACCGACGCATTCAGTAATAATCGAGTACAGATGAAAATATTAAATGCTAAGTTTAGCCGACTGAAATTGATGAGCTGGAAATTGTTATGATTTTGAGGTAAAAGATGAAGTTAGTTATAAGATCCACAACTGACATAATTCAGATATAACCTAAAGGATGAGATTGAAACGTGTTAAGGACACATCTTTCGAGGAAGGTTTAAGTGGAAAAATGGATGAAGGAGATTAAGCAAAATCTGATGGCTGATATGAAAATAGTTTACTTGTCTATTTAAGAGACATGAGTTTCATTGTTGAAACATGTCGAATGAAATATAGAATGCAAAAGATTTCGCGTGAAGATTTTTTCATGCATTCCTGATCAAATTGGTTACAGAAAAAATTGAGCTGCATGCATTACCAAGCGTCAGAGAACTATTTACCGAATGAAGTAAGTTGAGGATATATTGAGGAAGTGAATTTATTAATGATCACATGAGTTTTATGAGCATAACATAGATCAAAATATTTTTAATTGAGTTGTATTTGAATCAGATCATAACTGTATTAGTTTAACCATTGATTCAGCATAATCTCTTTACCTAGTGGACTTAACAGTATTATTCTATTTCCATATGACATTCAATGAATGTTAATTATTATCTTGTTGACCCCATAGTGAATGTTGGTCAAGAGTTAACTATTAGTGATAAATCCTCTAACTAGGTCACACCTAACAGTGTGCATTGTAACCTTTAAGAGGGTTGGCTCCTAACCAAGCTCACTTCAAAAGAGTAAAATATTTTGGGTTACCGGTCTCAGGTGGTTTTTCCCTTAGCAGGGTTTCCACATTAAATCATTGTGTTATGTATTGTTTGTTATGATTGTTTTATTATCATACTTTACATATTGCATACTTAATTTAATTGGTAATCACAGTTTGGATAATTACTGGTATTTGGTAAATGAATAGATAGACTGATATCTTATCTTACCGAGTTGCATAAATTGTTGAAATAAGTTTTGAAATGTACATCTAAGAGTTTGGGACTATAGGATAACCGACTTAATTGATTCACCCCCTCCCCTCTTAGTTATTCTAACAATTGGTATCAGAGTTAATTAGTTTCTTGGAGGAAGGTGAGAACATCACACAATACTCTAACCGAATCAAAGAGGTAGTCAATGCTATCTGAGGAGCAAGAGGTATTTTTTTTGAAGATATTGTGGTAAGTAAGATATTGAGAACCTTATTGCATATCTATGAAATTAGAATATCTGTAATTCATGAAATGAGTTCTGCACCTAATAGCACTCTTACCCTTGATAGTCTGATTGAAAAGTTAACTACTTTTGAGCTGAATAATTATGACAATAGTGTTGTACCGAGTGTTGAGTCTGCTTTAATGTCATTTATAAAGATTGGTAAATCTAGCAGTAAGCATAATATAAAGAATGAAAGTGATAGTGACAGTGAAGATGAGCTTGATGAACTTCAAGCACTTATGGCCTGAAGACTTCAAAAAGGTAAATGAAGGTATAAGGGAAAGTTACCTTTAGCTTGTTTTAATTGTAAAGAGATTGGCCATATTGCTGCTAGATGTCCTAATAGGAAAGAAGAAGATAAAGACAATGACCGATCTGGTGATGAAAAGTTTGGCAGAAGAAATAACAGAGGAGACCAACACTACAACAGAGACAACCGAGATTTCAAAGACAAAGGCAAGAAGACATCTAACCTTGTTGAAGAAAATGAAGATGAAATCGACATTGACACTGATGATGAAATTGAAGTGGTATTTGTTTCAATGAAAGATGATTCAGAAGAAGAGGAAAGGTATGTAGAAACATCCCTTATTTCTAAAATTAGTAATAATGATACTTGGATCATTGATAGTGGTTGTACACATCACATGACTGGTGATGAAGATAAATTTGAACATCTTGAGCACTATAATGGAGGATCAGTGAAAATGGGAAATGATACACCTTGTCAAGTGAAAGGAAAAGGGTCTATCTTATTGAATGATAGGATTAGATGTGATAATGCATACTGGGTAAAAGGACTTAACTACAATTTTCTGAGTGTAGCACAACTGAATAACTCAAGTCATTGAGTTGCATTTGAAAGAAAGAAGGTGAAAATATTTGATGAAAATGGAAAGCTTGTCGATACTAGAGGACAATCAAAAGGTAATTTATTCTATCTTGACAATGTTGAAACTTCTTGTTTACTGGTGAAGAATGAAGATGTATGGTTATGGCATAAGAGACTGTGTCATGTGAATTTTGATAACATTATTAAGATCAGTAAAAATAACAGAGTTAGAAGTCTATCGAGTCTAACCAAACCTGATCATGTTATGTGCAATCAATGTCAGAAAGCAAAGATGACCAAATCTAGTTTTAAAAGTAAAGACTATTCATCTAAAGGTATTTTGGAGTTGGTACATATCGACTTATGTGGTCTTATGAGAACTCAAAGCTACTATGGTGACAAATATTTCATTTTATTTGTGGATGACTACTCTAGGATGATGATAGTTATGTTCTTAAAAGAAAAATCTAAGGCATTCAATTTGTTTAAATGGTATAAGGATAAAGTTGAAAAAGAAATCGGGAAAGACTTAAAATGCTTAAGATCTAATAGAGGAGGTGAATTTATTTATGATGAATTCACTAATTTCTATAATGAGCATGGAATCAAAAGATAGGTTTATGCACCTAGGACACCGCAACAGAATGGGATTGCTGAAAGGAGGAACCGATCTATTGTTGATTATGCCAGAACATTGATGATTGAGAAAAATGTTGCACAAATGTAATGGAGAGAAGCAATTAGCATTTTTGTATACACCTTGAACCGAGTTCAACTGAAGAAAGACACGAACAAGAAACCTTATGAGTTATGGTTTGGATATACACTGAATGTAAGTTGTTTTAGAATCTTTGGAAGTAGGTGTTATATTCTAAAAGATGATAGGAATGGTAAATTTGAATCTAAAGGTGATGAAGGAATATTTTTAGGATATTCTACTAAGAATAAAGCTTATAAATGTTTGAACAAGGCTACTAATAAAATGGTAGAAAGTGCTAATGTAAAAGTTGATGAGTTTGCTAAAAAGAATGATGAAGAAAGCATGAAGGAAATAGAAGACTATGGTAGGTTTACATATGTTGAGAATCTAGGCTATCTACCAAAGCCATAGGTTGAGTCTACCGAGCATCAGGAAAATGCTACCGAAAATCAGCAAATGCAAACTGAGAACTAGGAAGAAGCTACTGAGGAATTGAATGAACTTGAACTTAATGATGAGAAAAGAAGAGAACAAGTGCTGGAAAGTTTTTTTAGAAGACACCATCCACAGAACCAAATCATTGGAAATACACAAGCTGATATGATGACCCGAAGTAAGTTAAGACAAAACACATGCTTAGTTTGTGAGTTTGAACCTAAGAATGTTAGAGATGCACTTGAAAATGAAGAATGGATTAAGGCTATGAATGAGGAAATTGAACAGATTGAGAAGAATAAGACATGGACATTGGTGCCAAGACTTAAAGATAAAAATGTAATTGGTACTAAGTGGATATTCAAAAACAAGTTAAATGAGAATGGTGAGGTTACTAGGAATAAGACAAGACTTGTATGCAAGGGATATGCACAAGAAGAAGGAATAAACTACGGTGAAACTTTTGCACCAGTGGCTAGACTTGAAGGAGTCCAGATATTAATTGCATATGCTGCACATAAGGGATTCAAAGTATATCAAATGGATGTGAAATCAGCTTTTCTAAATGGAATTATTGAGGAGGTCTACATAGAACAACCAGAAGGTTTTGTTGATCCAAATCAGAAGAACATGGTAAGTAGAATGCACAAAGCTTTGTATGGATTGAAGCAAGTATCGAGAGCATGGTATGAAAGACTACATGCTTATCTTATCAGTATTGGCTTTGTAAGAACAAGTGATAATAGTAATTTGTACATGAAAGGAGAATCTGATGATAATATTTTGATTGCTGAAATTTTTGTTGATGACATATCTTTGGTGGACATGATTTGATTTGCAAATATTTTGCTAATGAAATGAGAAAGGAATTTGAGATGTCAATGTTTGGAGAGATTAAATTCTTTCTAAGTTTGTAAATTATACAACAGAATGATGAGATTTTCATCACCCAATCAAAATACATTAAAGAAGTGTTAAAGACTTTTGGCATGGAAGATTCAAAACCGGTAGGAACACCGATGGTAACATGACGTAAGTTGACAAAGGATGATGAATCTGTAGAGGTAAATCAAAGATTGGAAAATTGATGTATGTGGTACACAGTAGGCTTGATATAGCACATGCATTTGGGATTGTGGCAAGATTTTCTGCCAATCCTAAAGATTCACATATGATTGTTGTTAAAAGGATTCTGAGATACTTGAAGAATACTGAAGACTATGGTTTATGGTACACAAAGGAAGGCAAATTTGAACTCTGATTTTATACAGATGCAGATTGGGCTAGAAACATTGATGACCGGAAGAGCATAACCATTGGAGTATTCTTTTTAGGAGAAAGGCTTGTGACTTGGATAAGCAAGAAACAAGCATGCATTTCTCAACCTATTATTGAAGCATAGTATGTTGTTGTTGCTGCAAATTGTTCAAATATTGCTTAGATAAAACAAGTGTTGGAAGGAATGAATGAGGTAATCACTAACCCGGTGATTATATATTGTGACAACACTACTGCTATAAATATTTTCAAGAATCTGGTGATGCATTAAAAAACAAAGCATATATCTATTAAATATATCTATTAAGTATCACTACTTAAGGGAACAAGTTCAAAAGAAGCAGGTGAAACTGGAATTTGTAAAATCTAAAGAATAACTTGATATTTTTACCAAGCCCTTACCGAAGAACATTTTTGAGTATTTGAGGACTAGACTAGGGGTCTGTCCCCTGTCTATCGATCACTAAGGTGATCAGGAGGTTGCATCAACCTATACTGTATCAGAAAATCATTCATGTTGATGCACACATCTCACACTTTAGGATTTCTAAGGTTGTGAAAGATTGTAGAAGCTGGAACAGAGAATTGTATATCAGTACATGAAGGTACTTGATCTGGATCGAACAACATAGAATTACTTGGCTATTGCAGAGCTATTTATTTTCTTTTGGCATTGCTGTCAAAGGGAGAGAAGGACTTCATATGAAATATCTGTTAATGAGAACATGGAAAGGGAGAGAGATTGAAATATCTATCCACTGAAGGGAGAAAGAATTGGAGAGCTAAAAAAGATCAAATCTGCAGGGAGAGTTTGCATGGAATGTTGTATGTAGTGATTAAACATATTAAATTTCAAGCTAGGGAGAGTTTACCGAGCTACAACATTTACCTACATAGTTGTAGTATACATGTTTGGTATGTGTATGACATATTTCATATTGTTTGTGTTGCCATCAATGCCAAAGGGAGAGATTGATGAACTACAATTGATTGAATATCTTGATGAATTGAAGAATAGTGATTAGAGATCACTGAGCTATTAAAGTGATATGTAAGATGATTAAATCAGTCAATATGTTATCATTGATGTCAACTAGTTTTGACTATACTTATCATGATAGTTACAAACATTTGAACATCTGTAGAAGGAAGACAAGATGGAGAAATGAGATATCTACATAAGAAAAGATAGATATGACAAATAAGGATAAGGTAAACATTAGGTAACTTATTGATGAGTCTATGGCTTTATATTGTTGGCTTGAGCATGTTACATTAATCTATTGTGAATAAAATATTTGAATTAAACAAGTTAATGTGGTCAGTAATTGAAGACTTATGTATACACTGAGCCGGTGTAGTGTATACCAAGTGACAGTAATAACCAAGTTAGTTATCACCGACGCATTTAGTATTAATCGAGTATGGATAAAAACATTAAATGCTAAGTTCAGCTGACTGAAATTGATGAGTTGGAAATTGTTATGATTTTGAGGTAAATGATGAAGTTAGTTATAAGATCCACGACTGACATAATTCAAAGATGATCTAAAGGATGAGATTGAAATGTGTTAAGGACACATCTGTCGAGGAAGGTTTAAGTGCAAAATGGATGAAGGAGATTAAGTGGCAAAATCTAATGGTTGATATAAAAATGGTTTAGTTGTCTATTTAAGAGACATGAGTTTCATTGTTGAAACATGTTAGATGAAATATAGATTGCAAAAGATTTTGCGTGAAGATTTATTCATGCATTCCTGATCAAACTGGTTATAGATAGAATAGAGCTACAGGCATTACCGAGCATTAGAGAACTATTTACCGAATGAAGTAAGTTGATAATATATTGAGGAAGTGAATTGATTAATGATCAGATGAGTTTTATGAGCATAGCATAGATCTGAATATTTACAATTGAGTTGTATTTGAATTAGATCATAACTGTATCAGTTTAACCATTGATTCAACAAAATCTCTTTACCGAGTGGACTTAATAGTCTTATTGTATTTCCATATGACATTCAATGAATGTTAATTGTTCTCTTGTTGACCCCATAGTGAATGCTGGTCAAGAGTTAACTATTAATGATAAATCCTCTAACCAGGTCACACCTAACAGTGTGCATTGCAATCTTTAAGACGGTTGGCTCCTAATCGAGCTCACTTCAGAAGAGTGAAATATTTTGGGTTATTGGTCCCAGGTGGTTTTTCCCTTAGCAGGGTTTCCACATTAAATCATTGTGTTATGTGTTGTTTGTTATGATTGTTTTGCTATCATACTTTACATATTGTATAGTTGATTTAATCAGTAATCACAGTTTGGATAATTACTAGTATTCAGTAAATGAATAGATAAATTGATATCTTATCTTACCGAGTTGCATAAATTGTTGAAATAAGTTTTGAAATGTACATATGAGAATTTGGGACTGTAGGATAACTGACTTAAGTGATTCACCCCCCCTCTCAATTATTCTAACACCCTCTGGGTTGGCTGTCAAGGTGGTAGTAGGAAACCTCTGATTTTTCACCTAGCATGTGAGGAAAAGACATCTCATCGTAATTAGTGTAGGCATTTAATTTTTAAGCGTGCGAAATCCACGCTAGAAATTATCATTTTTCATGAAATGATTAGAATTAAAGCATAAATGGTAGGAAATAAATGTTTGCACATACCAAATATCAAATGTAATATTTTGTTTAAAGCAAAATCTAAATGTAGTTAACCTTTCAAAATTCAAGAAGTACAAAATTCCTCTGATGGTATCAACACCAACAATAAAACTTGGCTCACCATCCAGGAAAATAAGCAAGTGGCAGTCTTTGGAAAATGGGTAAAGTACCATTGCAAAATTTAAAAAGATCTTCTTTCAGAAGGATTAAATGCAACAATGCCTACAAAAATTAAATTCTTTCTCTATAACAGAGCAATCATTCCCAAAAGGTGGCACAACATTTGAAAGGCTTAGAGAGTTTGAACAAAGCTTAAATTAGTTCAGCCTAAGGGAAATGGATACTCCTATGAGATTGACCAGCCCACTACATCAAGATAATTTCCTAGGGATTATAGATGATGGCATGCTAGTTGCATTGATCATACCTGATAAAAAATTGGTTCTTGCGGCCATGAAATAGATCCTCAGTGAGGATTTCTTGCAAAGAGAAGACCAGTATAGGCTTAACACGGGTATTTTGTTTCTCTTTGTTGGGTATTTTTTGGATTTGGGAGAGTCCAAGGACACAAATACCTTTCTAGTAGAGGCAATGTTTGGCAAAGATTATTGTGAGGGAATCAAGGACATGCTTGTGGTGGCACAATATGGTGTGGGGTTACCACTGCCAACAAACCTTAGGATTCATTTAGATACATGCATGGAGGTTCCATTTGAGATGAACTTTCACTACAACCCCCTTGAAATTCACTACTACTACATGAGGAATGAGGTCAAATTCCTCAAAAACTACCTCGACCCCAACACACAAATGTCAAAGGAGGTGATAGAAGATTTCCATTTGTGAGTGATTTTTGAGCAAGCATGGGATACACCGTCAACTTCAAGTGAAGGGGTCTCTTCTGAAATAGAAGAGAATGAGTCAACAAGTGGAGAAGACTTTGAAAATGATAGCCATGGGTTTGGAGAAGTTCCACTGACACAATGTGCAATAACCATTTGTTTCTTTTGCTAAAAAAAATAACTATGATATATGTAAATGAAAAAAGAATTTTGACAATTTTTTTGAAAATTTCACAAGGTATATAGCTACTACTGTTAATATAAGATGTGAATCTTGCTTACATACATTCTTCTTGTCATTATTTCTCTTTGAAGTTCTTTAATTCTTTATGTCATAATATTTTCTTCTTTTTAACCATGGAGAATTAAAAGTATCATAGCATAGGACTTCACTACTGCATACAAGATGATAATAAAGTAGAGAGTACCTTTCTAAGAATGTGCAACAAAAGAAAAACCTACATCAACACGCTTTCTCTTAACATACAAAAAGGGGTTAGCACAAAACAAAATAAATCATTGTTAAAATTGAGGAAAATGCAACCCACAATGATAATCATGAAAACTGACCATGACTAACCAAGGACTTTACAAAGGATGCCAAAGAAATGCATCCCACACGTATTAGTGCTTATTGAAACTAAACACACCACATGTAAAAATAAAAAGCTAACTATTTACACTAATGAGATTACTTTCCTTTTAAGAGAAGCTATTAATCTAGTTAGGGATATAATCACCCTTACGCTCTAATTTTTTCTTTTTCTTGAATGGCTCTAGAAATTTATGGAAAAATAAGGAAATAAAGGACATTTCCCTTCTTGGAACTAATACTTTTGAGGTAATGAAAATATAATTTACCTCATGCATTTCCTCCAATATCACAGGAGATGACCCCTCAACCCTTTTGACAAGATCTTCGTGCTCTAGAATCAGCAAGATCCGAGGTAATGTGTAGATGTGTTGCAAAGATAAATGCCTTATAGGGAACCCTCTTAACAGTACTATGTTAAAGAAGTCATTTTGGAATGTATTTATGTGTGTTGCAATGATAGTACTTTGCTAGTCTAAAGCTAACTCTTTGACTTTGTAAGGAGGGGTAAGACCTTGCACTCCTTCTTCAGAGTGCTCATGAGCCCTTTATGATACATATGGAATCTCGCGAGCTACATAGGTCACCACACATAGTAGTAAAAAATCACAGTCTTCCGAAAAAAGAGTGGATGGCTTGATGTCTATGGATGAACAAAAATTTTCTAGCTCATCCCAAAACTTTTCCTCATCCTCTGATTCCTCTAATTTTAACATCGTAGTACACTTAGCTTGTGAAGATATTTTAAGCATATCTATGTGCTTGTTCTCAAGGATCGAGCTATCCTTGGGATCTTCCTTTTCATCCTCCAAGTTATAGAGAACTCCATGCTACAACAACTGATTTTCTACTTTCTTTTGTATTGATCCCTCTAGATTTGGTGAAATCTCAACCACCAAGATCTATTCCTCTAAGGAAAAAGTTTCTTGAACCCTCTCTACCTCCTCCACAAATGAGGGAAGTTCTTTAAATGAGAAGACCGAGTCTTCTTCATTTTGTTAAATTTTCATTCGTAGAGAGGTTTGTAAGGGAAAAACCTTCTCAAAATCCTTTTGCAATAGTTTCCCATCATCTTCCTCGTCAGATTCTTCTTTCTCTGCCCCAGGTAAAAGCTCAGGATCAGAAGGTTCTTGTAGTGCAGGGGTTTTTCTAAAGCTTGTGATGACATATTTAGGGAAAGAAACTTCTTGGCTTTCTAATTCTTGCATTTTGACTAATAAAAGCTTCATTAGTTGTTCCTTTTCAACAACTTGCCTTGTAAGTTCTTCCTAAAAATTTCTTTTCCATTGAATCTCCATTTGATAAAGGCAAGCCTCCCTCCTTTGTTGAAATTCTTGCAACATTTGGGGCGTATTTAATTCATCCATTTATTTTCTAAAATACAAAAGTATGGCCTAGATCTCACTAATTCCATTTTGGGATGGTGAGACTAGTGGAACAAGAGAAGGGGAATAGTAGGTGTACTAGTCATTTGTTCCAACAAAGGGATTCTAACCTAGCCAAACTATGGTTGAGGTTGGTAGTAAGGAGGTTGAGGGAATGTTTTCTTATAATATGGAGGAAAATAATGCACACTTCTATGAAATGGGTCCATAGTTAGAGCTTCACAAGGCCGTAAATGATCTTAGACATACTAGCATTAGGACTGCTTGGAACCAATAGATCTTGCATTTAGAGTCCATCATTTCGTGTTTGATAAAAAAATTCTTCTAAATGCTGATGGAACTAAGGATAACACCCGAATTCCTAATAAACTATAACTAATTGGAAAACCAACGATTTTATCTAAATGGGTAGTGAATGTGTCCCATTGGGCATGCCAAAGAAGGAATTGTTGATGCCTAAAATTTCTTCTAGGTGAACAACCCTATGGGAAGCTCAATGAACTGTGGGACCTTGTGCTATTTCACTAAGCAACCTCTAGGATTTTAGAAGCTGAATCATCATGTTTCTAGCAATGGGAAAAGGTGAAGAAGCATTAACCTAAACTAAGGTGAAACACTAAGCTTTTGAAACACTTTAAAACCAAACTGCATAGGCTATTCTGAGAAACAACAATATCAAGGCAACCTTTAGATTGGGGACATATAGGGACCCTCACAAATCTATGAAAATATTTAAGCGCTAGACATAAAGTAAAAAGCATATGAGACAATCACATAAAATTAGAGAAGCTCATAGCATAATCTACCTAGCAAAGCCAAATATACATTCATTGAAGTAAAATTTTTTTAAAAAAAAATTCATGGAAAATAACCGATCCCAAAGACATCATAGGGCTAAAATGCACGATTGATATATTCATGATTCAAAAAGTGTCCATTACAATTTTAAGCCCTGCACCAAAAATATTACTTCAGTTCTATGTTTTTTTCTCTAAAACTCCTCCTTCCAATCCCCAAATCTCCTTTTAAAAACTACGATGCTCTACCCTTTTAAATCGAAAACATGGCCTAAATCTCCAAAATAAAAAGTGATTATGAAAATATGCCAGGTGTCTCAATCCGCAAGCTTGAGAAGACACATGCGCTATTGCTAGCTCCTAGTATCAACAACTAATCTCTCATCCATAAAATAATCATATCACCATCATTCTATTCAGTAACCACCTCCTCAACAATCATCACGATAGTTCCATTGAATCATTTACTTGAACTAAAAGTTGGAAACTGTGCCAAGAATGATCAACAACAAGATCATAGACACAGGACGTGTGGAAGTATCACTCTTTAGTCTCTTTGTTTACTTGAGGATGACACATGGTGCACGGGTGTGAAACCTCCCTTTAGAAGGGAAAATAATTCTCTCGAACATCCATGAAATGACCACGTGTAACCTCCTGTTATAAGATGTAACACTTATGCAATGCTTAGGATCATCAGTGAAGATGTATGTGGATATGTGCTTTAACAAATACATGGGATTCGTACGTGGTATTCAACAAAGAGAAGAGAGGGCCTAGCTCAAATGCATACCTTGCTAACACATGATGCAAACTTGTGGCTGTGGAGACTTTGATGAGGCGGAAGGGAAACCTTCTCCAAGATGCGTGCCATGATGACACGTTCTGTAGTGCGCTACTACAAAAAAAATTACCGCGAAAAGGAGAACAAGAGTGTCAACATATATTTCTAACCCACGACATTTGTGGATTCTTTATTCATAATGCCCATACAAGGTTTCACCTTACTATAATTTGAAATTATTTCCATTACATGATAATTGGAATTAGATATTCATTTGTAAAAAATAATTAACATTTTTTATTATTTGTTGTAATGATAAGTGAGATGTTGATTAAGGGGTAGTGAGATTATATATGCTCATTATTTTTTTACCTTTTATATCAATTAACTCTAATATTCAAATTGAATGATTATAATATTATTTTAATGGGACCATGTTAACTCAAGTTAGGGTCATTACTATAATGCCCTTGCCAAGGAACCCAAGAGGACAACTCAAATATAAGGAAATGGAAACAAATATATATATATATATATATATATATATATATATATATATATATATATATATATATATATATATATATATATATATATATATATATATATATATATATATATATAAGATTGCAACTAACATTATACACATAACTTCAGGTTACAAGAACTAATTTTAAAATGCTTATTATTATTTAAAACATGAGAAATAACTCTAATCAAATAACAAGGTCCTCGTAGGTTCCTCAACATTTCTACTAGAAACACATAACATACCTAACTAATATAGTTAGGCCACCATGAAACTATGAACATGTTTACAATATGAATGAATTCATTTAAGTATTGCAACCAAATAACATATAGTCACATGATCAAATCAAGGTCAAACATATTTATCCCCTTTTTTCATTGCATCACAAGTAATATGAGGTACTCGTTACATTTACAAATTATAAGTAATCATTGAAACACATTAACATATTCATTATGCATTGATCTCCTCAAGCAGATTACAATACAACATCAATACATCCATATGATGGTATAGATAATGTTACATCTTTACATCAACATGAAGGTACATAATAAAATACAATGAATCATAGAAATCATTTGGCTTCAAATAGGAAACTATAGAGAAGAAGATGCAAAACCATCCCAACTCTCGATCAAACTTTGAAAAATAATTGATCGGTAAAATATTTACCACCTAACCACATGGAACCCTGAGACCCACTCTCCCAAGCTAGGATATAACACAAGACCCCATAACACACAAGAAAACACAAGCAATGCAACAACCAAAGGAACAACCAACTAAGAAAAGACATAGGAATCTACAAGGCTATACAACAAGGATACAAAAGATACCATAGGTGGACCACAAGGCTAAATAGAGGGAATTCTAGGACACATGTAGGAGAGTGTCATCACATATCCCCCAACTATCCTAGATTTTCCTGACAGACACCCCCTCTAAACCCCGATCCCCAGGTGAGGATTCATGTGGAACCGACCTTGCTTTCATGAGGACAAAGAAGCCAATTTTCCAACTACATGCCACATAGGAAACCACACCGATAGTTGGCCTTCTCCACCCATCGATGGTCCACACAATATTTCTCATAGCCATGGGTGAGAAAATATATTTATCTTGTTTAGTATTTTATCCCAACCCAAAATTCTAATCAAGTTATCACTAGATTATCTGCTCATAATGGGTTTTCTCTGGCAACCACTTTTGGGCCCCAACCCCATTATGAGCCACTCCCCTAACCATGCTCTTAGAAAACTACTCCTATGCTCAAAACTGAAAACTAAAAGAAACACCACAAAGAAAATAACCAAAAAGAGATCCTCGAAATACATCAATCCAGTGAAATATCATAAGAAGAGTTTGGAGCATGTATAAACATAAAATCACCAAAATCACAAAATCACAATTGAGGGGAAATCGAAGCCAAGTCATATAAGCCTTAGGTTGAGAATCTCATGGAACCTCTCTAGATTGCAAAACATAATCATAACTAGATACCACATGAATCAGGCAACTATCATCTTTGGATCTAATCATCACTATCATAATGCAATCATTATCAAAATGACCCTGATAAAATCCAACCATGAAATACCCAAGAATGGAATTTGACCCTCATGTGACCTCAATTACACAATTGGGCATCAAATCAACATGTCATAATAAAATTCTACATACAAGCATCAATAGACATATGAAATCATTAGCCATGGAAATATAAAATATAAATTGCAAATGTATGATCAAGAACATAGACTAGAACAACCCATAAGGCCTTTGCTACCAAAATGAAAAACCAACCCCAAAACTTAGGAATCATTACAATAAGTCATTCATCATGAAATAATGAAGCAACCCATACCATGATAACATCAATAATAAAATCACGCCCCTCCAAAAGGAACATAAAACCACCTCAAATGACATGTTACCTCAAAAATACAAGACTTGAAAGGAACTCACGCCTCTAGTGACCAATGATTTCCATTTCCCCTAAACAAAAGACCAAGGAAAATGAATATGCATAGAAAAACAACTCCAAGAATATCACTAACAATGTCATCATAATCATAATGTTACTATATAGCAATAACCAATATCCAAACTTAAGACATGACAGTTAACATAAATACATATTGACATTATAAAAATCAATTCAATGCAGTAAGAATAAAAGAAACATAAAAACACTCTATTTACTCATTAATTAAAATACATAACATACAATCATGCTTATTAACAAAATAAACGAAGGCAAGATATAATATATTCATTCACTTATACACATACCATAAACAATCAACCAATATTACTAATATATCCTAAGGCACAACTTGCAACTCATTTTATAGTTCATCGATTACAATATATCATATTATAAATAAATTTACTATTTTATCTCAATGAGTATTATCAAGATAAAATTTCCTATTTCAAGAAATATAATTCCTACTTGTATTCTAATTCATATCCAATAGAACAAATGTAATAATACAACTTACATTTCTATCTAAATCCTATCTATAACTTATAAAATTACTCATGAATTAATAACACTACCTACAATAAAGAAAATGTATGCCTAACAATAGTTATAAGTTCCATCTAAATTGTCACGACTACCTAAAGGGAACACTCTTATTAAGATAATCTAAATCTTGATAAGGAGAAATAAATGTTAATTGATATTGCACAATGGTAATTATGACTATAGTTTTAAAGATATAATGTAACATAATATAATTTATTTAATCCTTATCTCTAAACATTATTAGCAAAACTTCTAATGACCCAAGGCCTCATAATAAGAGAGCACCAACATTTGTAAAAATCCAAATAAACGTAACAAATCTAACCCAAATAACACAAATCTCCCGTTAATAATACAAATGAACTTCATTTCATCTACATTTTAATACTATATAACATCACAAACTTAATAAGAAAGTAATCTATTATCAACACAAATAAAACAAACTTAGCATAGACTGATCCCTAGCCTGACTACAATTATGACATAAGGGTAGCTTAGGCTACAACATACTACTAACATGAAGGGGCTTCACAAACATAAGATTTTAATTAGTCCAATATGATAAGGGAATAATATTTAAGATCACATAGAATTACTAATACATGGAGAGCCACAAGGAGATTGTTTAAGACAAAGAACAACCATGTTCATCTTCAACATGTAACAAGAAGATGCATAATCAAGAGAAGATTTTGGTTATGTTCAAGATGCATAACCAAAATAAGGTAACCACGATAATGTGAAGAATAGAAGCAGAGAATTTCCATACCTCTCAGAGAGACACGTATTAGAGAACCACAAGGGAGATGATGGAATCAAACCTTCTCTGAGTGTCATACCCTAGCATATTTATGGAAAGGATTGCATAGAAGGACACCCAAAGAAACAAATAAAATAATGCCTCCAAGGATTATCAAAATAATAAAGAAATAAAAAAGAGTCGTCCAATAGAGAAACCTCCATTAATATTATTATAGTTAAAATACTAATTTCTTATTAAATATGGAGAATCATTAAAGCACCTTAGTATATGTGCTTAATACATAACGAACCCAACATACAATTACATATCTTATTAATTACTTGTTAATATTTTAATATTTCATAAGAATATATTATCTATAAGTTGTATCTACAGTATACTATCCAATTAAACGATCTTTAATTTATATTAAATTAATATAATAATAACAATAGCAATGATATTTAGAATCATCATGTCGCAAGTAATATTAGATTATCGTTGACATTAAAAGCATCTCACTGCTATGATGCCATAACTATTGTACATATTGGTTTAACGTTAATTTTGATAATCACTTGTCTCTCACATTAAAGTAATAATTAATAGCCATATTATTATTTTAACAAGAAAGAATTTGTTAAATTCACTAACAACATAACATGAATAACCCAAGGACATCATGAATAGACGCTAAAAGCACCCATAACAACACTATCAAGGGAGGGTACTACAATTACATTCATTTTCACATAGTTTGTAGTAAGACAAAAAATAATATTTGAATACAAACAATGCTTATCAATCAATATGCCTATTGTTGGTACTAAAATGAACCGACACTTCTCTTAAATGCACCACAACTAGATATTGTTGGCAAGTTGGATGTGTTGTCATTGGTGTCAACATATCAGCTTGGTGAGTAGTGTAGTATGCTTAGAGGTTAGGTTATTGGAGATAAGTGCTTGCAAACATCAAGAGATGTTCAAGATAGTCTGTACTTGGTGTATGTCAAGTTACATAGTTTGCATGATGATTTGGATATGTTATGAGGTCAAGTATGGTGATTGGTTCTTACACTATTTGCCAATGTTGATAGTGTGATAGAAATTGGTTCAGGGTGAACTTCTAGGTTGATATTTTTTGTGCACATCTAGGTGTATGTTTTGGACATTATAATGTGTCCTCAATTCAAAAGGTTTGTGATCTAGAAATCTGCAAGGCAATTTTTAGATGTATCAATGGATATCGATAGTGTTCTCAAGGTTCGGTGTGTGAGATACTGGTGAATTTGAAGGTTTAGGTGGCTTTGAATATTTGTGTATTTTTCATGATGCCTATGGATATTCTTGGGTTGTGTGTCTATTGAGTTAGTGGTCCACATTGATTGTGGTGATTAGTATTGGAGGATTTTTTGGTTGGTGGTGGTTTTCTTATGTACTAGGCTAACTTGATCCATAAATAATTTTGCAAAAGTTCGAGGTGTGATTTCTGGCAATGCTATGTGCTTAAGATTAATGATATGGCTCCTTTCTATGCTTTGGCAGGCCAACATGAATTTGAATTAAAAAATTTGGCACGTGGATTGGCAATTTGAAATTGGGGTTTTGCTGACCTTGTTTAGCTTTCAAGGTTGATAATTTATATATAATTTTAGGGCAAAATTTGTTGGTGCAGATGCGTGTGATTTCTTGGAGAGAAAGTGTGCATATCAGTTGAGGGTTGAATCAATCATATAAAGGTGGTAGAGAGGATTTGAACACAAATATCATTATGCTTCATTGGAACTAACCTATGCATAAGGTAGATATCATTATACAGTTCACAAAATTTTAGATTGTAATCTAATTGACCATTGTAGTGGTATTATAAGGGAGCGAGCCTTCCTTTGGGTTGATCCCTTTGTATTTGAGAAGTGATCTCTGAGTAGTGTGCCTAAATGCAAGTGCATTTCCCCATTTGAAATAATCTGCACTTTTAACAAGGTATAGTCTTATTGTGGGTTCCAACCCCACCATGGGTTTTCCCCTTTCAGGGTTTCCATGACAAAGATCTCTATGTTATGTGTTTTTGATTCATGCATGCAAGCTTAAATCATTAAAATCATAAATAAGGGTTTTGAAGTTTTGTGTTTTTGGAATAATAGATTCACCCCGCCCCCCCTCTCAGTTAATGTTCATTGCCATGTTTCCTACAATTGGTATCCAAGTTGAGTCCCTTGAAGGAAGCTTAATCGCTTGAGGATGATCCAGGATGGAAACCTATAACTAAGATAGTCCAGGTTTGATGGATCTAACTACACCTTATAGAAGAGTCACATGATAGTTCATCTCAGATGCATTGATGGAGATTGTTGGAAGATCACCAAGTTAGCCTATTTTGTTCCTACAAACCCTACTACACCATATGAGACCAAGGATACCAAATCAAACATCAAGGAAAAAAAAGCTTTGGTGAGTGCCTTGTACGATGTTGAAATGATCAATGTCATGGAATTGGAGACAACCAATGAGTTTTGGGAGAATTTTTAGACCCTTACGAAGGAGATAAAGAAATGATCGTTGCCAAGTTGCAGAGCTTGAAGGAAAAGTATGAAGCATTGAAGATGAGTGATGATAAAATTATTGCCTATTTCATGCTCAGAGTTAATGAGCTGGTGTGTGCTATCAGATGTGTTGGAGGTACCTTGGAAGAAGAAGATATTATTTCAAAGGTTCTGACACATAAAATTGCATCCATTGAGGAGATTCAAATAATGATAGATGTGATGAGACACAATTTGGTCGGTAAGCTTACTACCTTTGAGTTAAGTGAATTTGGTAGTTCATTACCTAAGGTTGAAATAACATTCAAGGCTACTGTATCTGGAAAAGGTATGCAAAGATTTAATTCGGGAGAAGGATCCACAAGGAGAATGTCAAGATATAAAAAGGAAATGAAAGATCTTGAAGAAGAGGGGCGAGAACTTCAAGAGTTGGAAGCACTAATTGCTAGAATATTGCCAAAAGGTTCTGGTAAGTATATAGGAAAGATGTCTCTCAAATGTTTTTCATGCTATGAGATAGCACACTTTGCATCTAGATGTCCTAAAAGAGTTCCTAAGTTTAAGCCTAATGCACCTAGATCTCCAAAGAAATGCTATTATGTTGTTGATGAAGGGGTATCAGATGATGAATCTGATGATGCTAACAAGTGTGATGATGATTATGAATTTGTATTTGTTTCTATTAAGGAAGAAGAACCTAAGTTTAAAGATCCTATGCCCACTACTTCTTCTAATTATGTTGTTGAAGGGAAAGCCCTAGCCGCTCAAGTTGTTAAGAATGATGAATGGGTAATAGACAACAAATGCTCTCATCATGATTGGTGATAATATAAAATTTGTGAGATATATCTTTGAAAATTTAAGTAGAAGACCCCAGGGATAGGGTGAAACTTGATTTGTACTTGGGTACATAGAGAAACTCGATCTGTCCCACCCAGTTTGCAATGAAATTTTAGGGGCATAAAGCTACAAGTCTTTGTGTGCCAAATTTGCAAGAACAACTCATCCTACGACTCCAACGGCTAGGAAATTTGGATTCAAAGTACATTTTTCTCCTTATTCCTAGGTGCATTTGTTCCTCCCCCTTTGCCTCGTACATCACTTGCTTTTATTAGATCAGATATGTTATTAGCATTTCATTTCCAAATCATAGCAACACAGAAATAAAAATCCCAAATGCATAGATCTTGAATTAGCACCCTTATTCTTTGGTTGTGCTAATTAGATTCACTTTGAAGAGATTTCATATTCCAATGTGTGTCATGAATTGGGCAATAGTAGCTTTCATGTTGCTTCCAATTTCATAGATCACAATAATATATTTATATATTTCAATAAATAAAAATAAAAATTAATAGATAACATAATACTACTTTTAAAATAATTACTTTATTTTTCATTTAAAAGGATGATGTTATTTCAATATTAATACATATTACAAATATTCAGTCACTATATACATCCTATAAATATTATTTTTACTATTTATCTATAAAAAATTGTATCACAAAAATGAAACATCAAGATTTATATTTATTTATATCACAAATTATAAAGCATTGATATTTATATTTTATTTTTATGAGACGAAATGAATATTGAAAATTAAAATTATGCAATCATTTCTCAATAATACTTTTGACATGCACTTGAAGGTCGTGTCTTCATTTTTAACATTTTCCTAGATCACTGATAAATTTTGGAAATATCTATATCATAGATCGTTGATAAATTTTGATCTCAGTTACTTGACACTTAGCTGATATTTGATCTAAGACTTCTAGACAACTATTTGGTTACCTTATTAATTTTTTTTATGAATATAACATATTAACAAGCATTCAAAAATGGTTTTTAAAAAATTTTGGTGACTTCTGCAAGCTATCCTCTTTATTGGGGAATTTTTGTCCAACATTTCTGATTCTTTATCCTTGGACTTGTAGTGCCAATAACTGTAAAAAATGGTTGGTGGTAGAAAGAGGGGCAAATTATGGAAACATGGGACACTAGAAGTGAATTGAGGAGATGTGACTTGTAACCATTGCACTAAAAAAATGGCTAGAGGTATAAGTTAGCTCAAATATCAACTTGCAAAGATCGAATGTCATGATATTACGCTATGTGAAGACTGTCCCGAAGAGGCTACGAGGCAGGATTTTGCAAGCCTTGAAGAATATGCACAAAAGAAGGTAGGAAAAAAGAGGACAATAGAAGCCATGATAGCCCTAATGGGAGATTTTAATTCTACAGGGTCGCAAATAGGTGTAGGGGATTCTTCTTCAATTGAGCCATGGATACGAGGATCAAGAAATGTGGGTGGGATATATCAGACTTTTTGGTTCCACATAACACTCCTGGTGCTTAGCCTAGATTGCAAGGCACTACATGGAACAAATAGATGCATGAGTAGACATAGGTGGTAATTGCAAGATTTTGGTACTACAACAATATTCCCTTCAATGCTTTACGTAGTCCATATTGGGATCAATTGGTTACTACAATGACTGTGTTTGGTAAGAGGTTCAAAGCCCCAAGTCATTATGAGGTGAGTGGGTTGTTGCAGGATGAGGTCCAAAACATTCATCAACTTGTTGAAGAGAAATGAAGAATTTGGGAATATAATGACTACACTATTATATATGATGGGTGGACAAATTGCAGGAATAGGATGCTCATCAACTTTCTAGCTGCTTCAGGGGGATAGTTAGTATATTTAAAATTAATTGATGTCTTTGATCAAGTGAAAAACATAGAGGCTTTGTGCGGCATGTTGGATGAGGTGGTGATGGGAGTGGTTGTAGGTAGTGTCATCCATATTGTGACTAATAATATAGTTGCATATGCGACAGTTGGTAAACTTTTGATGCCTACGCATCTAACATTATTTTGGAGCCCTTGTGTTGCCCATTGTCTTGACTTGCTCCTTGGGGACATAGAGAAACTGAGTTGGGTGGAGAAGGTGGTTGAAGATGGAAGGAATATCATAGAGTACATCTATGACCACACATGGGTTTAGAGTCTTATGAGGGAGCACACTGATGGTAAGGATCTCGTGTGAGCAGGGGTCATGCACTTTCCTACTAATTTTCTCACCTTGCAGAGCATATTAGCCACATTGCCCAACCTGAAGTGGATGTTTGTGAGTGAGAGATGGTTGGAGAGTCCTTATGCCCAAAAGCATGAAGCAAAGAAGGTTGTGAAGGCTATTTTTTATGTTAGATTTTCCAAGATGATGGAGGAGATCATCAATGTAAGTTTTCAAACTTTGATTGGTGATTTATAATTTAATTTTCAAATATTGCAATTTGCTGATTTTGGTTTAAAAAATTATGTCCAGGTGTCAAAACCATTGGTGAGGGTTCTGCGAACGGTGGATGGGGATAAAAATCCCATGGGGTATCTAATTGAGGCCATGGATATGGCCAAAGAGGCCATTCAACACTTATATGGGTCAAATGAGACCAAATATAGACCTATATGGCACATAATCGATTAGAGGTGGAATCGACAACTCCTTCAACATATTCATGTTGTTTTTTATTAAGGGAAAACATGTTTTAAAGGGGCCCCAAAACCCTGTACAAATTGGTCAAATAAAATATTCAAAGAAGCACCCTAGAATGAAATAGATCAAGACCACAACGAGGGTTTTACAATAGGCTCTCACAACCTGGAGACAAAATGGTACCAGAAGAAGGAATCTAGAATCCAGACAAGAAAAGCTACTGCAAAAAAGAATAATACAATTAAAACCAACATCCTTGAAACTTCCAGCGGACAACAAAATAAATTCTACCAGCTAAGGTCCAACTGCTCGCAAAGAAAAGCCCAAGAGAAGTTATTTATTCCCCTTTTGGGAACGAAGGGACATATCGAAAGATGGCAAATGTTTAGATTTTTTTTTCCTTTCATAGAAGTCCACCCATCTTCCATTTTCTTAACCATATCCTGCTAAGAAAGCAAATCAAGAATCGAGACACCCAAATTCGGAGAATCAAGAGATTATCCTAGAATAAGGCCACAAGTTTCCAAAGAAGCCAATTCAAGAGATGAATTAGTAGCAACCATTCTAGAGTGGGCCAATGAAACATTGTCAATAGGAAGAGCCGAAGCCTCACAACCAACAAAGGCCCGAACAACTGAAACTATACAAAGAGGTGTTCCAAGGATGGAATTAACACCCGGGGAAGAGCCAGTAGCGGTCCCAAGAGGCACATTGGCTCAGCAGTCTCCTGAGAAGAAGAAATAACTTGAGAAAAGCTTATGATAGACGAGGCCTTCACAACAAAGTAATGTTGGGAGGAGGCTCCCTTCCACCAAGAAGTAGGTTTCTTAACCTTTTCCAATCCACACTGATCTGCCAAGTGACCAGTCTTAAAACATCTCCTACATTTGAAGGGGAGTCCTTCATAGTCCAAGGATTGGATCTAGAATCCTTTAGGATGCTTCAACATAATCTTTCCTGGAAGACCCTTGGAAGAATCCAAATCAACTAGAATCCTAGCATAAGTGGAATGAAGAATATCATCAGATTTCTCATCCACCATCAGAAAATCCCCTAGAGCCTCCCCCACAGCCTCAAGCAGAGAGTCTACCCAAAAATGAAGAGGAAGGTTGGGAAGCCTCACCCAAGTAGGAACCTTGGAGAAAGTCTCATACGAGGCATCAAAGTCAGGATGTCAAGGCTTCATCATGAGCATGAACTGGACATCCCAACTAAAAACATTATCACATAGAATCAGATTCTTATCATCAGGATTCTCAAACTTAGCTATGAAAAAACCCCTTGCCAAAGGGAAAATGTGAACAGTTTTAGAAATGATAGGTTCCCACTGGCGAGTGATCCAAGCATGCAGATCAGAAAGACTCGACCAAAAGCCTTTAAAGCTACAGATAAGACCATGATCTGAGAAAACAGGGGACGCTCCTTCAATGTCTTTCACAACCTTGTCATCTAGAGAGAGGATTAGAGGGTTAGAGACACAGAAAGGGGCAACACCCCTATGTCCGGAAGACTGCTTGGAGGCGACAGACTTGAGCTGAGAGGAGCCCCCAGGAATGACTGAATGTTCCCCAGCAATCACCGGAGAAACAGAGACACCAGGGGAGCCGACATCCCCATCCGCCGATGAGGAACCCGACTGCCTAACCCGACCAGAAGGAGGGAGGGGCGAGGCCTTACCAGACATTGCGTGAGTGGATAGTAAGGAATTGACCTCCGCACACCCCTCAGATCCCTAAGTAGCAGAGGAATGGCCGCTAGAGGGTAGAGGTGTGGCGGCAGTAGGAGCCCTAGACGCAGTAGCAGGAGTTACAGCGGGAGCCCTAGTCACAGAAGCAACAGGAGCAGGAGCCATGATCTCTTCTTAGTGTTGATAGTTACATATTCATGTTGTTACCTACTACTTGAATCCCAAGTTTTACTCCAACACTTTAAGAGTAGATGTAGTGGTTCAGGTTGGCCTTGACACATGCATTCAAAGATTAGTTGATGATGAATACCTTTGAGACCTCATACTTGATGAGTTACAGAGTTATAAGAAGGCTGATGGGCCATTGTTTTCTTCACCTGATTGCAAATGTAGGAGAGACACCATGCAACTAGGTAAAAAAGAACATGTGTTTAGTTTTATTAGACCATTTATTTTTCTCATTAAGTTTATTGGAATTTTTACCAAATTATAAATGACACCTTTTAGCCTTGTAGATTTGTGGTGGGAAGATTATGGTGCCACAACACCTAATCTTCAGAAGCTTGTCATCCGAATATTATTGCGGCCATGTAGTGCTTTTGGTTGCGAATGGAGGTAGAGCATTTTTAGGCCTGATGCAGTCAAGGATGGTGGATCCAATGAAGGATAGTCCAAACCTTGTAGCCAACAGAATTACACAGCGGAATACTCAACACAATAGATAACACCAAAAATGTTTCAAGTAATTTGCATTAACATGCTCGACTGTAAGGCCTTCGGGGTTAGGGCCAATTACAAAATGAAACAATTCTGTAAGATCCACAAACAGATCCAATACAATCTCAGCTAGTTCAACTCTGAAGACAATCAGAAGTTGGTGGAAACCCAAAGGCAGATCTAAACTTGAGCTCGCAAGCCTCCAAGCAATCTCCTTGTCTCCAAGTGTGCAACCACTAGCTCTGCTACAAACAACTATCAGATATCAATCTAATCTGCAAGATCTTTTCCACAACTTCACCAACTTCAGCTTTCAGAACCTCAGATTTGATTCACTAAGTCTTCCATGTCAGGGACTTCTATGATCTCTCAAGGATCACCTTCTATTCTTCCCTTTTCTCTTCTCCCCCTAAACATCTACCCAAACATCTTATAAATACTAGTCATCAGCCACAAGTCGGCTGGATGAAACCCTTAGCTCCTCAAAACAAATAATTAAATGTCATACAAGTCGGCTTACAAATGTATACAAACATTTAATTCAGCATGTCGGCCTATAACAATAGCTACCAACAATAAATTCATCAAGTCGGCTCAACAAATCACACAGAACTCCAGTCGGCAAACTAGAACTACCAAGCAACAATGAATTAACCGAGCACGCCAGACATTGTCGAGCACCAGTGTCGACCAAGCACCGCAGGCATGACCGACTAACACTTTCATCGACCGCCAGAGACTACTGAGTTCCTTCAGTGACCGAGCTTCCTTCAATGACCGAGATCGTCGGTCAAGGCTGCAACTGAGTAATACCGGTCAAAATACAAACACCCCATGTAGTTTCATCGAGGACAAGAATGCCCCTGCCTTAACCTTGGATGCCCCTGCATCAAGGCCATACACACAAAGAAGCACAATAGGTTGACTCGAAAGCGCTTGAATCACTTTGTCTATGTGCAGTATTACCTTCAATTGCACGAAAATAAGGTGGAAGGGCAAGCTTCACATGAAGCAATTGACTTGGATGACATTGATCCATATTCAACAGATTGGGTTGTTGCTCCTGATGGTGATGTTGTGGATGTGGATCCTTTCTTGATTGATGATCACCTAGCTGAGTTTGAGATGGATGAAGATGACTGGGATGCATAAGTGGCAACACGTGAAGAGGAGGAACACAAACTTGGTCATCCATCAGAGGCAACTGTTGAGGAACCTATTCAAGCACTTGTTGAGGATGCTACAACTACTTCAACACCACCCACCCAACAACAACAATCTCTTTTGAGCTTTAGTCGTAGACACAATTTATGATTTATAGTTTTCATTGATACTGAAACTTGAACTTAATATGTATTCAAAAGTTGTAATTTCATAGAGTTTGACTTCGATATGTATTGAACTCAAGTTTATTTAATGTTGCACTGTTTTGGCATATGATTCTATGTTAATTTGCTAAGTTCTAATTGCTACGTATTTAACACAAAAGTTTGATTTATATATGATGAAAATCTCAAATCAATATATGTTCTACAAATTTGATGTATATGTGTATTTTTTAAAGAATATTTTAAGAAATTATATATTTTCGAATGTTTGATAAAAGTATCAATTTTATTTTTTTCATCAAGTTTTTGACAAATTCAAGCTTTACAAATTTTTTGAGCCTAGTGAGTCCGACATTTTCACCTATGATTACCATTGCTCCACAAATTTAATTCCACTTTTTACAAATATTCACCTCCTTTTAATTTTCCAAATTTCAACTGCACAAACTGTTACTAATAATACTTAATAATTCACAACATTAAATTTACAATTTTTAAATCAGTTGACCAATAACTGCTCTCCAATGCAATCCCATACGAACCTGCCCTTCCAGAGGCAGCACCGAAGCAAAACTAAAATATAAAAAGAGAAATCCACAGAAATAACGAAACGTAAGCACAAAAATATCCTTAATTGTGATTTTGGAATTGAGCAGAAATGGAATATTGTTCCATGGGAAAAAAAAAAACTCAACACCTGATACAGTCATCATTTGAAAGAAAATAGTTTCATTTTTCCTGTACAAATCCCTCGAGTTCTTGAACGAGGGAATTTTCTAGCAAATTCTTTGCCTCTGCCATCAATGAAGGGCTGAGCGTGAGCATAAGAACACAAAACTCATTTTGATCGAGAACTCCATCACCATTCAGATCAGCCGCTTCAATCATCGCTCTGACCTGATCTTCATTCATCTCTTCCATTCCCAACGAATTCCCATTCTTCTTCAAACTCTCCAAAGTTATCACGCCTTTCTCTGGATCTGCCAGAAGACGGAAGCCATTGCAAAGCTCCCCCATAAACCCCTCTTCCCCCAATTTGTCCGCCATTACAGGCAAATGGTCCTCAAATCCTTCAATCTCTTCCGATCTCTTCGCCATTTCCGCCAAATTCAACCTAATATTTTCAATTCCCCTGCCTGCAATCAAATCTGGAAGCTTTAAATAGGGTTAAGGGCATAAAAGCTACTTCCATTTTCATACCTCCTTCCAGGAAATTGCTGTGCCGCTAGTCTACATCTGGAAACAGAAAATTCTGCCATTTGGACGAACAAGAAACGCTGGCGTATAATTCACCATATAAAAATCGATGGAATCGAGTGGTCCGCATTGGATCCGAGGCAATGTGGGAAGGCAGGAAACTTCGTTCTTCGTCATCCCCTTTGTTTTCTACAGCGACCCGCAAATTTTAAAATGCTTTTGTCGGGTTGGAAGAATGGAAATTGTGGATCAAATCGGCTTTGAAAGGCATTAAATCTTGTTTCTTCGCCTGCACCGCCGACTTCATCGTCTGTATTATTGTTTATCTAATTATATTTGGAAGGTTTGTACGTGGATAAATTTGCGAAATAAACTTTTAAGGGGTAAAATTTGAGGCCGGCTGCAATAATTAGGGAAGAGGGTAGCTCCCCACATGAGTTAGAAGTTGCCTAGCAATTTCTTTAATAATTGTCAACCTTGTTTAAGAAATCCCTGGTTTGTTTCTTGTGTTTGTCATGTACGTATCTATCAAATCTATTAAGTTTCCACAATCTTTACGTATGATTATATTAGTTTCTCGATTCGATTCCAAATATAATCACATGTACATATCTAGTCATGCATTCACATCAGTTCGACAAGTTACATTTAGCAATTTCTAAAAGTTTGTTTAGGGTGCCCATTTTAAAGACAAGTTTATTTTTAAGCATAATACCTATTTATATATTGGATTTTAAAAATAAAATTCAGTAGACCGATTATTTTTAAAAAAAAAAAAAAAGGGTTTAATGGAGAGGAGCTTCTCAAAAAATTTCAATGAATATTGTTGAAAATTTATAAGATTCTCATGAATTTTGTAGAGGTCTAAAAGTTGAAATTCTAAAATTTATGGAAGGTGGCCGTCTCATAATTTATGTTGGGTCCTATGGAAGGGGTTTTTTTATAAAATTGAATTGGAGTTGTTGGAGCATTTTTAGTAGTATTGTAAAAATTAGGGTTCCTTGATTTTTGTAGTATAATTAGCTTAAAAGTTTAAGCTCCAAAATTTAAACAAGCAAAAAAATATTTTTCATCTAAAATTAATGAAAACCTAAGCTTACATGTTTGACAAGTGGAGATAACATTTCTAAACTGGTGGGGTGATTTTTAGCCCCACCCCTTGAAGGGTAAAAAATAAGAACTTAAGTCCCCCTCATGGACCTGGGTGCCTCGCCCATTGCATATTCAATGAAGAAATAAATAGAAAAAAAGTCTAAGGTGGTGGGGCAATTTCTAGGTTGGGGACTCCTTACCTTTTCCTTTTCTAGTGCTCAAATCTAAAAGATAGAGGTTCATATTATTTGAAAAAGGTTCCAATAAATTTCATAGCTATTTTTTAACTTCATGGAACCTCCCTCTAAACTTTGAAAAAGAAGATAGAAAATAAATAATAACTTTTTTTTTTGTTGAAAAAAATCATTTGACTTCAACATTTTTTCTCTCCTTTTTATTTTTCTCCTATTTTACTTTTAAATAATATTTATAAAAAATATTTTTATTTAAAAATACTATTTAAGAAGATTGAAACTTCTAAAAACTTTTATAAATAATCATGAACAAATTTAAAATTTGATCATTTCATTGTTTTTTAAAGAAAGAAATGCTAAATCTACTAATTTATAATTAAATTTAAAAAATTATTAACATAAATTTTAAAAATTATAAATGAATTATGTGTGACAACAAGATTTTAGGAAGCGAATGGGAGAAAATTCTAGCCCCACACTAAAATCGGGAAGTGGGGCTCCTATGTTCTTCCACAATATTCTAAATTGTCTTTGACATAATTTTCTTCTTCTAATGGGACCTTCTAGTCCACTAAATAATAGTTGAAATAGTTCCATGAGTACCCTTAATAAAATTTATAATGAGTTTTTAAAATGGCTTGCATAGTAAAAAAAAATGTTGTTTGGTTTGGATCATATTTTATTTATTTATTGCCTTTCACTTAATTTTTCAAGGATTTGTTATATTTTTGGAAGTATTAATAATTCATTAAAAAAAGTAGGGTTAATGTTTAGATTGATTTATAAGGTATATACAAAGAGAATATTTGTTGTTTTTTTAACAATTCAAGTTTATTGATAAATTATTTTTTATTTTAAAATATCATTTATGAATTTGTTAATTTTAAAATTAATTCATATAAGTGTAATGTTCAAATTTAGACATTTGTGTAAATTTTCATTTAGTTTTAGATTTATTTTGATTGTGATATTGCTATCAAGATTTAACTGTGTAGTTTTTTGAGTCAAACTCATTGACCCATGATTCATGAGTAGTGGTTCACATGAACCCATCTCTCATGAGAATGAATGGAACACTTAGCACTCATTGGATCTAGGTGATGCTCACATAGGTGAAGCACCGGGACTTCCCAGGAGGTCACCCATCCCAGTACTACTCCAGCTCGAGCGCGCTTAACTACGAAGTTTCCTCCATGGTTAAACCCACTCTACTTGCATCCTCATTTGCAAAACCTTCACCAAGTGTTGTGCCTTATGAACCATTCATTAGAAAGCCCCTTAAGCTCATCAATTGATAAGTAGGAGATATTTTTCCACAGCAAGTCAAATTGTGATATAAGACTTAATATAATTATATAGTTGTAAGGGTGGAGTCTATGAATTTTGTAGTTTAGTTGAATGAGGCTTCCTAAAAAATAGAGTTGGAGCTATGAGCTGAGTCTATGAATTTTGTAGTTTAGTTGAGTTTAAAAAATTTAACTCTACATTTAAGGAAATGGGTGGTTGTGCATAAGAAAAATAAGTTAAAAAAATCTATTTTCCCACAAAAATCATATTTTAGAAATTTTTTGAAATTAAATATTTGACAAATGACAAAAAAACATTGTGGCAGAGTAAGTAATTTCTAGCCCCCCCACCTTTTCCACCCACTTGCTTAAAAGTAGGACATCCTATTTTGAAGGAGAAGATTTCAAATAATCTCTTAGCCAAACAATTTATTTTTTCCATGGAACCGCTCTCTTCCTCAAAAATAGAGCTTAAGACCCCCTCACGGGACCCTACCTAAGAAACAAACTTTGATATTAAGTTTAGTTCCTTTTCAAATTCCTATCCATTTCCATTTATTCCTTTAAGTTGGAACTATAAGGGTTTTCTTTATGATGCCCTTTTCTAGCTAATTAGATATAAATACCTATAGAAAAGCATTAACCATCACTATTAAACATAGCATGCATGTAATGCTCATCATTTTTTATGAGATTGAAGAACCAAATGACCTCGATTCCCTATATTCAAAACTTTTTGAGATCTTATGATTATGAACTTTCCATCCTTTAGCTTCCATCTCCTCCCTAGTTGAGGATATAATAGAATGAGAAAGGGACTCATTAATAGAATCAACAATATGATCACCCACTTTCCATTCTTTAGAGGGGATTAGTGTTGACTTGGTGGTCAACACCTCCTTGGAGATTCGTGACATGGCTTAACCGCCTCCCGTGGATCGGGTTAAATCTGACATTTGTATCGGGCATTGATAGTTCGAGCTTTGGTGCAACGGCAAATGATTCCAACAATTGGTATCAGAGCCTTGGGTCACGGGTTCAAGTCTCCCTTCAGTGGGTGCTGAAGGCTCAGTCGGTGCTGAGAGGGAGATTGTTGACTTGGTGGTCAGCACCTCCTTGGAGATTCGTGGCATGGCTTAACCGCCTCCCGTGGATCGGGTTAAATCTGACATTTGTATCGAGCATTGATAGTTCGAGCTTTTGGTGCAACGGCAAATGATTCCAACAATTAGAACATCTTTCTATTCTACATTCTAAATTCTATATGGAGTAGAACATTACTTTGTTTTTATAGATCACCAACTTATTTCTCCTATCCAAACTAGCAAAAAGACTAAATGTTTTCCTTATTGATAGAATCCTAACTAAAAAACTCTCCTCCTTTTATAGATTGGTGTTGTATACCCTCTTTTTTGAAACATGAGGGGAATTAAAACACATTACACATATAGAAACATGTAGCATAGGAGACACTTGAGAAACAAAATTTGCTAACTACAGTGGAATCTCCAAGCATTGAGCAACTTGATACGTGGTTGCCACCTTTTTGTTACCAACCACCAAATTACTAATAGCCTAATCCATAAAGCTTTTGATTTCTAGATGAGCATACAAAGCTCCATGCCACCATGTCACTCGCTTGAATCTCAAAATTTGCCCTTATACAAGTTAAACAAAAGATGACCCGCTTAGAAGCATTTCCTATGTTGAAAGGGAATATTTTCATAGTTTAGTATTATTTCCAAATCCACTTTCCTACTTGCAATCATATCTCAATTGATTCCACTTGGATTCTTGTAGAGCTAGAATGTGCAATCCTATTAGTTTTATGACCTAAAGACAATAATTTGCTTAATTTAACAAATCAACTTTTCTTTGTTCCAAATAATAATACAAAAAATCCTTGTGCATGGGGGAATATTTTTATAATATTTGTATGTTCACATTTCAAGATTTAAAAATTTAATTATTCAAATGTACCAAACTAGGCCAAAAGGAAGTTATTGACAAGAAGAATGTTTAACAAAATTCAAAAGATGTTCGCTCCCACTTTGACATTCACTTGGTTATCTACTATGTCATGTGCCCCAATGTCTCTTGCAGCTTTAAATGAGACATGCATGTTGGGTGCAGGGGATGGGGTCATTTTCATGTCTACATCCCCTATGGGTTCCTTTGTTCTTGTTGGTGGGTTAGGGGGCTTTCATCGCTGATTTGTCTGCTCCTGCTAGTGGGTTGGAGGGATTCTCGCCCTAATCCTTCTTCCATGGTGTTGGGTGCTCCACACCTGGTTGTGGGTGATTTGGGGGTTCTTGTTAGTAGTAGGGTTTATGTTGGAGTGATGCACACTGGGCACTCTTAATAGAGACATGGTATTGGGTCTACTAAGGTAGTGAATGAAGGCCCCCTTAAGCCTCTCCTTATTGTTGGTGGACAATTTTTTGTTTGTGTTGTGGAATATGTTGTTGCTATTCCTTCAAAGGAGAAATCTCAACCTTTAGCATGTGCCAAGACATCCCTTATGGTGGTGTGTGGCTTGGATATGGTGGATAGTGTGAATTTATACCAACATTGTGGGTTGGTATGTAGATTCACTAATTTCTAGCCCTCTCTTCCAGATCCGCATCACTAGTTGACAGATTTTTGGAGATCTTTAGTCTCTCATAACATTGAGTTTTTCCCTTATGCAAAGGGGTTTGTTATTGCTTCTTTTACTTCTGTTGAAGAAGGTGATTTGGTGTTGAGCAAACTATGGGTGTGGGGGAATCACTCTCTCTCGGCCAAACCACAAACAATGTGGGTTCATCTCTCAGCCAAACCCTAGTCTCCTTTAACCCTCTTACTGAACACTTAGTGTGTGTCTAGTGTGGGTTCATCTCCCCAATCTTTCCCTTCATTTTTGGACAAATTCTTGCTTTGAGGCCATTGGCAACTCTATTGGTCATTTCTTAAAGGTGGATGAGGTTACAACAGTGATGGGCCTCTCTACCTATGCTCGCATTATGGTTGATATTGACATCTCCACACCCCTTCTGGGGGAGGTGGTTCTCATGGTTGGGGACAAGCCATTGACCCAACATTGGATTACGAGAGCCTCCCCTTTCGATGTATGTGGTGCTTCTCTACTGGTCATCTGGCTACAGATTGTTCTCTCTTGCATTGTAAAGGTGTTGTCACTTGGTGGAAGGACACAAATGATGATCATTTGAATGCCTTGGCCTCTTACTCTTCCTTTGACAATTCTTTATATGTTGATGATGCCTTACCCCAAAATGGTGCTCCTACTAATTTTGCCTTCTTTGACTTGGTGGATCTGACTGCACCTCTTGTTGCTGGTACGGTCCCCTCTGACTACATGGACCCTTCTTTGACTATTGCAGCTCGTGATATGCTCGAACCTATGGCTAATGAGTTTCAACATTGGCATCACTCTATTCTTGGTGTCAGTGCTAATTCTCTCTCAATGAGGGTTCCACCATGTTCCCCCTGCGGTGGGGACCATATTGAAAGTATTGCTTGGATGATTCTCCATTAGCAAATGAAAAATCACTTGGCAGTCTCTCATTCTCCTCCCCATGATGTGGGTAAGTTGTCAACCTAATCTTGATGTGGGTTACTAGTTGTGCTACAAGTCTATTGCCAATGATCTTTCTTGACCTCATTGTAAATAGTTGTTTTGGTATATTGTTTTAAGGCCTTTTTGTTGTAGTTTTGTAAGGGACAACACCCTAGTTTTGCTACTTTTAACATAAAAAATTAGGCCAAAAGGATTTAACTTATAAATAAGTCCTCACTTGATTTATCTTCCTAAAAAAACCTCCTTCCCCAAGGACAAGATAAGAGGTGGTGCTATACAAGGAACGTGTTTACTACCCACTAAACCAACATCACGCTCCTACATATCCAAACAAATATTGGCCTTGTATTAATTTAAAACTTTCCTACGTTAAACCCTTAAAGGACATTGAAACCTCCTTAGACGATGTTTCAAGAGCCACATGCCCTCTCATGCCAACTAAAATGAGATCCAATAACTTGTTCCCATTTATGCAAGCATCATTGTACATCACACAAACATTATACTTTGCATATCTTGACCCCAATACTTGAGCTCCTATACATGTCACTCATGATTATTTATCTCATCTATCCTCATTTATTCACACCTTCACACACTCTTAAATATTTGACCTATCCCACCCTCATTACACACTTTTCCATGCATTTATCATTATTATAGCCCATTTATTGTATTTAAATTTACACCACTATACATTTATACATGACTTGCCTTGAGGCATGTGCATTTTAATTTATGTTTTCTCTTGCATTGTGCAAGATTGAATCCAAACTTCAAAAATTAAAATAAAAAAATCCTTAACTTTTGCCCCCTTTTTATAGCTATTTGGAGTTGATTTGATACACATTTGTGAGACTATTTTTAATGTTTTGGTGTGTTAAGCATTTTAATGTGCACCTTTTAGTGTGACAAAAAATGATACTAATATGCACTTGGAACACCCTTTGAATATAAAGAGGAACTTCCTTGTTAAAAAAAACTAACCTAATATAAACAATATGCACTTTCTATTGACAATGTATATAGTATTTTTTTTTATATTGGTTCAAGCTAATATTTTTTATTATGAGTTAAAATAGGTTTTGAAGAGACCCAAAACCCTATACAAATAGATTTCGCTAGAATCCAAAATTCACTTATGTAATGATGCTAAAAGATAGAACAAGGTCAAACAATAGCTGACGAACAATAGATTAGAAGAATATAAACATTAGAGTCAATTGGTTCAATAACAAGGTTGAAGCCTCCAAGTACATCAAATCAAGAGAACAAGAACAACGAGTTTAAAAAAAGGCTCTCATAACCTTCAAATGTTACAACAATGAGCTCTTTTTACCTTAGTCTCCACCTAAATAGAAGAGAAAGAAAAGAGTTCTAGAATAAGGGCAGCAACAACCCCTTTACAACCAAGATCTGGAGAAAAGGCAACAACCCCCCTGCAACAACTCCAAACCTCTCTCACACAAACAATCTCCACCTTAATAAGATAGGCAAGAGAGGAAACCAGTTCAAGATGATACAAACTCTCAACCTCTCCAACATGAATAGTCTTCACCTCCATAAGAGAACTCTTCACCTCTATAGAAGTACAAAGAGAATCCATGGTAATAAAAACATCACCCCTCGTCTAAAAATCAATAACTTGAGAATACAGATCCCTATCAACACTCAAAAGAACATACTTCTCCAAATCAACAGGAGAAAAAACCCAACCAAAAACACCAAAAAAATAACCCCTACAAATTTAGAAACAACAAAATCAAAATTGAGGAAAACCCCAAACATCCCCTTACAATCATTCTGTTACTATTAAGCACAAGGGGGATAATAGCTCCAAGCCAATAGCTCCAACAAAACCAAAACCAAGAAATGGGTGTAGAGACTTAGGTAACATGAGACAACATACCCAACAAGGCCAAGTCATCATTCTGAGAAAAAATGATCTTGGAGAAACTCTCCAAGAAGTAGATCTACATCATAACAACAACATCCAAGTTCTAGATATGTAAACTTTGGACTAGCTTCTCCATGCATGCAATCGCCTTAATATCATCATCCACAGGGCTCACAGAAGCAACCTCCTCAATGTTAGCTTCTAAAAGAACCTCAAAATTAGCAAGGAAGTAACATAGACAACACCTGACAAGGACCCCAGGTACAACCAGCTCACAACTTCGCTCATTTAAACCAATGATATCTATAATAGAGGTAGCCTCCACAAAAAACATAGCAAAAACACCAAACCCCAAAAAGAATAAAGGGGCTTAGGACCTAGAAAAACAAGAGGAGAAACAAAAAAAGACAAGTGCAAGGTTGTTTAGAAGACCATCATCATCCTCCAAGCCAAGCATGTCCAAACTATAGAGAGGAACATCAAAAGTTTCAACACTAGGCACAACACATACCTTTCTGCCACACTCTCTCACCTTCACAAACCCTCCTCCCACTTTCCCTCACAAGACCACCTCTCCAAAACACCATCGCCTCTTCAAAAATATATGTGGTAGACTCCAAATCGAGGTGCGTGACAAAGGAGCGAAGCCCATGAAGGGCATCTTGCAAAAAGAAAAGAATCTCAAACTAGGTGTTTCAAGGATAAGAGATGCCTCACCAAAAACATCTTCCTACACTTGAATAGAGGTTCTCGGACATACAACAAAGCTAACATCACTCCTAACAATATTATCACTTCCAAAGATATGGGAACCAAGAGTAGGCCAAACCTCCTCCGCCAAGCAAGAATGATAAGAAGAAAACAAGCCCCCAATTGCAACCCATGAAACACCCATGGAGGAGCCAAGAAATCCAAAAGAACTGAAATAAAACTCCCATGCATGCTAGCAAAAGCCTGACACATTTTCTAGCCAAGGAAGCCACAACAACCACATCCACATTTGAGTCAGGCTCTCCATTGTTCTCATGATCATCTTCATATGCTACACCAAAAACCCTACCTCTCATGCTTGCCATTTGAATAAAATTATGGAGGCGTATTCATTATAATGTTGTATAAAACAAAGGGTTTTTTAATGGATTCACTTAGGAAAAATGGTTGATACAATCTTCAATTCAAGGGAAAAGATTTATATTATTATTTATTGAATGAAAACCCTGTTAGTATTTGATGGTACTGAGAAGGTGGGGGGGTGAATGAGTACAAACAGGTAACCTACTAATTCAACCACAGGTCTGATTAACTTTAGTAGCAACTTCCAAATAACAAAACATATAATTGATGCAATGAAATAAAAGTAAATAACATCAGACATCCGCACATGCATCACACATAACACATTGATTTTTCTCGTTGAAACCCTCAGTTAGAGGGAGAAAACCACGGTGGGGATGACACCCACAAGCCCTTCACTGCAGTAAAAAGTTTGCCATGTTAGGAGCTACAAATACCCTTTATGAAGGTTCACCCTATTAAGACTAGCTAGTACACTGTTAGGAGTACAATGAGACCTGTTAAGATCTACCTCACTAGAGGATTTAAGACTCTTTTTGTGAGTCCACCTAGTTAAGGGTTCGCAATAGAAGACCTGTTAAAGTCCACCCGTTTAAGGGCTTTTGCTTGCTGCAACTATTAGGGAACAACAAGTAATGATCTGGATGTAGCATTGCTTGCCTGTCAGATCCAATCTGTTATCTACCCTCTGTAACTACTCTTTGATCTGCTTCTGCTCAAAACCCTCATCGCAACCCTAGTAGCCACAAATTTCACTTCATACAATCAACCATCAACAACAACTTCATCATCATTTTCAATAAGAGAAGTACCAATTATATACCCAACTTGCACCGACATCGAATATACCAAAAATGAAATTCAAATACCTTCCCTCTTAGGTACCACGCGCCAAAATGAAAATCTTGATGTAAAACACGTTTTACCATGACCGCATCGGCCCAAAATAAGATCTGCAAATTATATCTCCAAAAAGTCAAGCACATTTTGACTTCTACAATGCATCACCCTAAGTCCACCTCATTGCATGCGTCGAGCGTATAAATGACAACTCATCAAATCCTTATCGTCTAAGACACGTCACCATAACAACTATATTCACCGCAATATCCATATCGGTCACTGATCTAATAAGATCTACCACCGGTAGCTCAAGAACTTAGACTCATAAACCTATAACCTCTTCTAGCAATAAAATGCTTGCACATCGATTGTCCAAATGAGTTACGGTCGCAACCATAAAGTGTTATGAGTATATCCATGCTATGTCCAAGACCACTCCACTTAATTTCTTCTCAAGCATTACCAATACCAAAATCTCCATCTGTAGTTGTCCTTCATGTACACCGCTTGTTGTACTTAGTTGATTCCTTCTTACCAATTGAACAATGACCTTACCGATTGTCCTAGTCATCTAATATGACTTTGTTTGCATCAATGACAACCAAAATCACAATTACCTGTGACCGCACACCAAAATACATCACAATGCCAACAAATGCTACAATTACTACATGTTTATGTTGCTCAAGTGAAGATTAAGAAATTCAAATACACATAAGGATTGAATATAATTAAACACAAGGACACAAATGTTTTGATAGAATAAATCAAGGAATTGGTACAAAGCCGCAATCTCCAACTTCAAGCAAATATGCAATACAAAGCATGCAAATGTGCCAAAAAAAATCTAACCTATCTCAACACACATAAAAAATACAAAACCTCTAAAGCAAAAGTCATAACCTGACACAATCAAAGAACAAAAGGACTTAACCAGTACTTGTAGAAGTTGGAACTGAGGAGATTATAAAATTTTGAGAATAAAATAATAATAATATATTTTGTTCTTATCACACTATAATAGTCCATTACATATACAAGATTTTCATTTCCCATATTCTAGGAAACCTCCCATAACAACTTTTTTTTCACACACAGGTTGTTCTAACAAAATATGAACCTACATATTATTCTTACAAGTGATTAATAATAAGTTGTATCTCAATAACTTAATATTAAGACACATTTACAATACTAATTTAAATACCCATGAAAGCACTAATTTCTAACACAAATACCAACAACCCACTTTAATGACAAACCTAATAGGTTTTGTCATTACATCATTTTAAACACAAGCAATCTCTTCTTTGATGAGCTTGGGCATAAAAGTAGTTCACTTATATGAATCCATCATGAAACCCAAAGATAGTTACATCTATAGATCCATCCTAAAATCTACAAAGAGTTTACCAAGCGAACTCTTCTTATGGACCTATCCTAAAATACAAAAGTTGCATCATGTGTTAAAGAGATTTATAATAAATATGTAATAAAATCTACCAAGTTTGTTAGGCCTCCCTCATCCTTTGTTTCAAATCAAGACAACTCATTATTTGTCAAACAACACATGCTATCTTAGCATCCAGCTAGAATACAAGTACAACTGCCACCCTCGTACCTTCATAGTGGTTTATTCCACAGCTAGGTGTCTGGACTGAGATTTGGTAGAATACCTCATTTGTCCTACATTGTCCATCAAGACTCACGGATGACTTAACAATAGATTGTGTCTAACAAATTTTGAAAACAAATTTTACAAATAAGTAATAACAATCACACTTTGTAATAACATTTTAAAATGCAAATTAATCATCAAATGTTTGAGAAAGATATCACTACCTTCATTAGTGTCATACTCTTAAATGTCTTCAGATGTGATCAATACTTCTAGCTTGAGCTTTCCGTTTAGCAAGTCCTTAGCCCTTTGAAAACAATTGATTTCAATATGACCATTTTGGTTACAATAGTAATATGTACAACAATATTTAGGTGAGGATTCTACCTTTACTAATTGATGTGTTGACTTTGCTTGACAATTTTCTATTGAATTGGTATCCCTTGACTTGAGATGCAAAAGCACTATGTCTTGTGAATGAAAATATTCAACTAGCATATCTCTTCTTTCCTTTTTGCAAAAGTAGAAATGACAATTTGTTTAAGTCAAGTGTCTGAGGTCTCACAATCAAGTACAATGATTCAACAAAAGCTCCATAAGATGTTGGTAGCCCTCTTAGTACTATGTTGAGCATATCTTCATTGTCTATCTCTTTCTTCATAGATATTAATTGATCATGCACATCATTAAGAAGCATGATATAGTCTCTCCTTCCTACAACTGAGAGGAGTATAGTTGATTCTTCAAAAAAAAATGATCTACATCCAAAGAAAAAGAGTCTCCTGCTTATATTCCTCCTACAGTTCTCCCTTAGAACACCAATTGGAACAACCAACATACAACTTCAGTTCAACAAAGTCTCATTATGATGTCTCACATACTCTTTTAACATTGGTCTTTGGTTTGTCCTTTTTTAGTAGGGTCTTTCTGAGGTTCCTATACTCACAAATCGTCAGGGTCTTATGACTCCAAATATCGTAGTCTGTCCAAATACTGTAGTTTGTCCAAGTCAGTTTTTGTGACTTTGATAGCAACAAAGCTTGGACATTCCCTATCATTGACAACTACAAGTTTGAGTTAGACCATCAACTGTAATTACGTAGATCTCTAAGTTGAAGTAGAGGTTAATAGAATGATGACTAAAGAGAGGACATCAAGTGACCTTTGAAGTAGGTAATGCATACTTCTCTCTGGTCAAATTGACTTCTAGATTGAAGTCTAAAATCATGAATAAATGTGACGCACACATGAAGGGCTTTGTTGAGCCTGCACAATCTCCTTTAGTTGACATCAAACACTTCCAAAATAACTTTCATTGGTGGTTATGCATCAAATCAACAACTAATTACTTACTTGTCTGGTGAAGAATCTTATTAGTGATCTCCAACAATATTCCTTTGAGTGAATACTTTTGTTCTTTCCTTTTGTGGTTTCCCACAATATTCTTCAACCAAGCTAGAATCTTCCAATAGCCTTGAGATGGTGACTTTAGAATTGAGCAGCTTGACTATTAGATTGAATTTGACACAAAAGGGTTATGCTTATTTGTAGGGACACTTTCACCATGAATAGCAAATCTTTATGTTCTTGTGGGTACTCTACAAACCTTACAACTAATGCAAGTATGGACTTTTCTAGAACATTTCTTTGGAACTTAAAACACACAAGTATTTGACATCTTGATTCTCACATAATCTATAAACAACCCCTACACCATTTTCTTTGGAAATACAAGCTCATCGTTCAACACCACCTTTATATATTCACCAATAAAACATGTGTCTAGCTGTGCTTTCTAAACTTCAGCTTATGTGAGTGACAGAACCCAAATCAATAAATACGAGCTCATAGAAATGAATTGTATCATTTTTCCAAATTGTTTTGGGTCCATTTGGTTGCTGGAATTAAATAAAGTTGGAATTGTCAAATTCTAGTATTGACAATTCTGGAAGTTTATAATCCAGAAAATGGCTTTTGGAATATGGCTGAAACCATTTGGTTCACTTGGAATTCATAATGAGAAGATGGAAAATGTTGTTTGCATATGGATTTCAAAATATTATAAATTTTTCTTTACCCCCAATTCCCATTTAAGTGGAATTGGAATTGATTTCAATTCCACCTATTTAAATGGAAGATTCAAATGCTAGTTTTGGGGGTAAATGAGAATTAACAAATCCCTATTCCAGTTTCATGTTTTAAACATAAACATCGAAAATGTCAATTATGGGATTTGACAATCCCAATTCCAGTCTAATTCCAGCAAACAAACGGACCCTTTGTGAATCGCACATGCAAATTAGAATCCAAAAAGAAATAAAAAATCAAAAGACAAGGTGATGGTTTTGCAATTGAATCTATCTACATACAAAGGCATATCTAATAACAATGTTGGCAATGAAATAATAAATATTTCCACATTAAATAGAAATATGAATTTTTTTTACTTATTTCAATGACACTTAGCATATTGTGAAGGCTAACTAATAATCTATTTTCTAATACATCTCATTATACATTCTCTCAAATGGTCTACCGACTAATCAGCCCAATCACATCCTTCAACCTACTCTAGTTGTACTTCAAGCTATTTCGGTAAATTAGGTAGATGTTTTTTCCTTGCCTACTCATGAGAGCCTACTTTACTACCATCACCTCTATAACATTTGTACATTCACACATTATCAAATGACCGAAGGTTAAGAAGTTCTTCATGTTGTCTGCATGGCATATTACTTCTTGTCGCGTTGCTTCTATAATGCTTCTACATTGGAGCATTTAATGGACATAAATCTATCTGCATTCACATTATTTCATAACCTTGTTGCTACTCACAAAGTTGTTTGATTCTTTGACTATCTACACATCTCCACACATTCCACACATTCCACGCATTTATTAGTCCATACTTCGACTTATCGCTTCCTACTCCCAAGAACAAACTTTTCCCATCCTACGCCATTTCATGAAATGAAGATTTTAATGATGCACATGATTAATATCTCACATGACACAAGTCTGACTAAAAATTCTTAACTTCTTAAAAAAATTAAAATGCTAACTCTCACCCTTTGCCACCTTTTCCTCGTAGCCATTGGGAGTCAACTCGGCACACATTTGTGTTACAATTCATTATGTTGTGGTATTTGACAATATTCATTTAAGCATTAATTCACATCCAAAAAAAATTGTAAATTTGAATGCATTGAAGGAAGAATCATTTTATGAATACTTCATTCAAGGTATTAAAAGGAATCTAATCTTCTTCAAATCATTCGGACACTTGTATACCTATTTTATTTCTACCAAAATTCACAAAAGGCTGTAAAGCCAGTAAGCGGGTTGACTGAGGAAAATTTGAACCCTTGCAATGCAGCAATTTCCCCTTCATATTTCTAAGTATAACCAGTTCTTAAGCAGCATTAGATAGCAGATATTTAAGCAAACCAGATAGCTTAAGCACACATTTCACCAAACCCCAAGTTTACAAGGCAGATCTGTGCCACTCGGAATTGATCCAGAACCATAGCATCAACCTGGAGAGAGTTCTAGGTCAGCATAGGATTTCAGACAGCACATCGAAAGCACCAATATTTCTGTACCTAATGACTCAGCTTTTTGCAGCATCAGGCTATATTCTACATAATAGTCCCCACAGATAAATACCCCTTTCCTTTTAATTTCCTAAATTAGCATTTACTTATTCTGATATTTACCCAGCTCTCATATTTAGGTTTATTTTGTTTTTTTGGATTGGTAATAGGCCGGAGCCGATATCAACATGGGGCTTGAGTAGACTCAAACCCAAGACCTCTTAGATGAGAGGCTCGCAACTTACCGTTGCGCTGTAGGGTGTTCCCCCTAGCTCTCATATTTAGGTTAATTGTGTGCTTATTGATAGCATTATTTAATGAACCTAGATAGCACTACTAGAGAGTATATTTTTCCTTTACAAATTTATATAACCATAAATTTCCAAAACATGACTCAGATCTTCTGAGAGTATCTTGAGAAATAAATACAAATCTTTGGTTTTAAAGAAAGAAAAATTATCATGTGAGAAAGATTCACGTGTCTTTAGATGGCATTGTCAAAGGCTTCCTAACATCAGTCAGTAGGCAGCCTCGATACTTAAGGCTCAATCGACTACTTTTTTATACTTTTTAAGTATCAAATATGCAGACAATGAAACACAAATCAAAGTCTAAAGTTTGGAACTATTGTATCAAAATAAGAAGGAATGAGCCATCAGATGGCTTTTCGATTTCTTATAGCAATGTCAATAGATTCCTAGAACTCAGCAGCTGGGGAAATCCCATGATAATTTCTAAAATCTTTAAGACTTCAAACTTGTGAACAATAATATATGAAGATTTTGATTGTTAACTCACCTCACTAACAGAGTCTAAAATTATGCAGGCCTGACTTACAACAATTACTGTCAATCAACAAGGTGAGAGAGTCAAGATGCTATTCTTTTCCTCAATTCATCGGGCATGACCACTTTTAATGTCAGAAGGGAGAGTAGCTCTGGGGGCTTGGTTGTGCAATCACCAAACTCGTCAAATCATCTACCATTGTATTAGTGCCACCCACCATGTCCAAGGCCATATCCATCAATGTACCCACTGCCATGACTGTGCCCATGGTCTCCATCATGATGATCATGTTGATGGCTATGATGGCTGTGATGATTGTCATGGCTTGCCTCATCAAACATTCTCTGTATATGCTCTGGCAAAGGCTCCTCCGTAATGGTCTTTACAGTAGGTGGTAAGGTTGATATAAATTTTACAATAGCTTCTGTAATTTCTCCTGCTACATCTTCCTGGAAAATCATCAAGACAAGTCAAAATGTCAACAAAAGAAGCTAGATAAAGGATTCAAGCAAAGTATCAAAATGAACAAAAGAAACTGTGCAAAAATATATACTGGATCCTTAAGAGCACAATCTAGAGCAAAGCTTCACCCTTTGATAATGAAATTTTCTCTTGGTCAATTTGGCATCATAAAACTCTACTAAAATTTGAAGTATGGAATATCCCATGCATGTAATTATTTAAGACATTTAGCCAACATCAACCACAATTCTTATGATTTCCTTAAGTTGTAAATAAACCTTATAGTTTGCTGTCGTGAACTAGATCTGAAAAAGTGGATGTGAAATTGCATAAAACCATAGGCAACCCTGTAATAAAGAGCATGAACACTGTATATCCATCGAATATCTCAATCATAAATACCATAAGGGCTGCATTTGCACGTATCATGGAAGTGCTTTTAATTCCTCCCTACCTATATCTTTGCTGAATAAATATGTGATTTGGAATAACATTATAACACTGACTCATGCTTTACAAAAAGAGTTGCAATGGAAGCAATCTATATAGCAACATGATAAGCTCTAGTTTCTGTATATAGCAAGCTAGTTGCATCAGCATTTTGAATGATTATTATGGTGAAGATCATGGGTTGAGGGGCAGTGCCCATGGGGTGTGCATCAATGCACTGCGGTGCAGAACCAACTGGTGGGGAAGATGAACCATCACACGAAGAAGGCCAACACTTTCATCTTCCAGAACAATTCATTTTTATTTATCTCTGTGCATTTGAATTAGTTTAACATATATCCTTATGTCTTCTGAGAGAATGATACATACAAGTTGTCAGATAGTAAGCTTGTTATAGATTGAGGTGTGTGAGAATTTGTGTTATTTCTGGTTTCTGATTTCTATTCATGTTTTGCCTCTGTAACTCATTGAATCTGTCAATTTTGCATGTTTTTGATCAGAAATCTCCTGTAATCTGGACCAACAGGAGAAATGAAACTAGTTTGATCTGGGAAGACAAAAAACACAAATACCATGGAATTGGATTAAGAGCTTGTTCTCAAATTAACATATCATTAAGCTGTTTAAAACTTTAAACTTTAAAACCGTAGGTTGCAATTTTACTTGTAACTTATGCTTTTAATGGAACATGTTGCTAGAAGGTGGCTTCTTGTTTGTATGATACTTGGTCAGATGCAATAATAGCTAGAAAAAAAGGTAAAAGAATTATGATACCCAAAAAATTCTCAGGAAGAATTCAACAATATCCTGGGATTATGTCAATTGGTGAGAATAAAAGAAACAAAAAATCGGAAATCAAAGGCACACACAAAGGGAAACTCAATTGAATTGCAAATCTTTTTGTGCTACCCCAATTGCAAGGAAGAGCTTAAACAGATGGCATGACTGTTTAAATAGGAGAGCTCCCCATGTAAAGAACAACGTGCCAGCTTGTTACTTTCAGCTGAATTGAGAAAAATTTCCCCATATCATATGATGGTCATCCTACTTGACCTCCTGCAATCAGTAGCTCACTCAAAATTGTACACTCCTGGGCACATTCAAGTAAAGGAGCTTCTACATAGATTTCAAATATCCGAATCAGTAACTCTTCCAGAATTTGATAGCCCGGCCACATTTTCAGTTGTGAACTTGTAGCTTTGTGCTAGTGGCTGAAGTAAATAGCAAAGACCAAGCATCTCGAAAGTTGAAAATCAAGGTATGTGCTAACTCTTATATCAAATGACGAAAGATTAAGGACGACGCTTTCATTCCTTCATGGAAGCAAACAGTTTTGATTGTTGCAAGGAGCTCACAGAAATTATATGAAGAACCTATACAAAAGAAATTCCATTTTAAGCAACAAATGCACACATCATCATATTAATGAGGCATAGGATCCAAAGAAATCCAATGCACTCATGTATAAATTACAAAAGTGTGTATGTATAGGGTAGAAGTCGCCTTGATCCAGCATCTGAAACCAAAGATGCAAAAGTGTAAATCACCAAAGTTAAACCTAAATTTGCTATATATCAATTTCTAGTATAATCTAGTATCTAATTTGCATGGAAATGGATGTTAGTACTGATATAATATCAAGCACAGATTTGGCTGATTTCAAAAACCCTTGGGCATGGTGCAGTTAGAATAGAGTATCTGTGTGTGTGTGCTGTGCTCATATCTGTAGCATTACCCTTTAAGTCACGAGTAGTCAGTTTTTCTTCAGGTTATCAATTATTAAAATTATTCAGCTTCTTTAAAGTTTTGGTTACTTAGTTCTAATGTGTTTCTCCGAGTTTCACATACGGGCACCAGAACAAGTTTTAAGGATGACCAAAAAATTCCAGAATTGGCGTAAGGCAAGTGGATAATTGTTAAAATAATATAAAAGACTGATACCTCAAAAATAAAACGAATAAAATTAAAAATAACTTAAATTAAGTGAAAAGAAGCTGAAATTTTTTAAAAATATAAATGGATTGAATTTGTAATGGCATTTCATATATCCAATAATCCATATCATTACCATATGATATATTAGAATTTATTTATATTAGTGAAAATTACAAAGGAACTGAGAATCACAAGTGACAAATAGCAAACTGACAAAATGGCAATGTCAAAAGAAGATATGTTTAAGTGGTTTGAGCAATAAGTTTAAAAATCAGAGCCATCATCCAATGGAATGTCAGAAACCACTACAAAATGCTAGAACTAATGGACTCAATTGGCTAGTACAACATGATCACAACCAATCCCCAGTTGCACATCTTGATCCTCATCAACCTACATCCCACTATGTTATTGGCCTCTGTAATTAAGTGTCTAGCAATCAATAAGACACAAGGCACTGTATAGCAAGACAAGCTTTTCTACTCGGTTGGAGGAACTAGAAACTTGAGAGAGGCAGCAAATGATAATTGTACACAAATATACTCACGACCAACTAACTAGCCTTTCATAAATCAAAGCGTGCCTACCAATCTTTGTTGAACACTTGTAGACATCAAATTAGTCAATCTAATCCACTTGGATGTGATCAATGAAGGTTCATCTGCATTATATATTTTCTTTAGGAATTTCATGAGGCCATCCCTCCCCTCTTGCCCATCAAGGAAAATAATTCTGCAAGTCTCTGCGCATACCACGTTGGATTGAATGACTGTGTTGGCATCTATTATGAGAAACTTAGGTAAAACAGCTTTATCATGACCTGACAATAATAGTAGATATTTAATTAATTAATGGAAAGTAGATGGAAGTAATTGTACATGTAAAGCAAAGAAATGTATAATATACCATAGTGCATATATGGGTTACTTGTAGGTGTGGCAATGTGCATATGATTGTAAAATGGAAAAGGTTTGCATATTCATATACATATATACTATGGATTTGGAAAGACTGAGAGATAGAGATGGAGATAGAGATAGAGGAGTGAATCCATAACCTGAAAGCAAGAGGACAAAGAAAAATTGTTGCAGTTGTCTATTTGGGAAAGGAAGGCCATTGTCTATGTTATTGTTATTGTGTCTATTGTGTTTGCATCTGTGTATATGTGTGTGAGTCTCCATGACACAACAAGCATTGACTTCTCAAGTCCATGTGCACTTTGGGTGGAATGGCCCTTCAGGGTTTTCTGCCAGTGGCAGTAAACTAGTGCTAAGCATATGGTCATGTGTATAGTTGGGGGAAAATATGTCCAATATTTTGTGTCGCTGAGACCCAATCAATTTTTCATGGATCTGAGTTTTTGTTTGAAGCATGCAAGATTGATGTTGTATTGTTGTGTTTTTAATTGCTAATAATATATCTGAGGTATCTCCTTGTCCAGCCCTTGCAGATCTCAGTGTTTTTGAGGTGTTTGTCGAAGCTGTTAGATTGTGTTTTGCATTCAAATGAATTGCTGGGTTTGGTATTGGATCTGATGGGTGTGAAGTCTTGAGGTGCGGAGGCGTTCTTGTCAGATCTATACTAAGAAGAATATTTGTTTTGTTTTATATTTTAAATGTAGATATATTTTCTTTGGCCACACAAGCACATTCTACATGCAGGGAGTTATGTAGTTGTGTTTGTGGGATATAAATGGTACATAAATAACACAGGTGTTCAATAACTGTATCATTCCAATGGGATAGAATGTGCTATAATGATGCATTTACACAGAGGACTGTCGTATGCAGATCTAGCCAGTGAGACATCAAGGAAAGAGGATGGAGATGGATGGGCTGTAATGTTCCCTTTTCCAATGCCCTAGTTCTTGCCCTAAAATTACAATTCCAACATAATCAATAAAACATATCTTTCCTACTAGGGTTAGGAACATTAACTCAATCATAAATTCATCATGGCCTTTCGCCTTACATCTCACAAGAGGCAGGAACATCCAATCAGGACCAAATTCCCCCTCTTGGGGGGTGGTGTACTTAGTTCAGAGGAGTCGTTAAACTGCATCTCTCTATCTTACTTCCTCCAACTCATATGGAGTAAATACATGCATATATGTAAAAAAATAATTTTTATTCATAAGCAAGAAATCATGGATAAGATCCATTGATACTTCTACTGTAGGTTTGGCTGTCTCTGCTGTATGATTGCCTCTGCTGTAGGTTTGATTGTCTCTGCTGTATGATTGCTTCTGCTATAGGTTTAATTGTCTCCGCTGTATTAATTGTCTCTTCTGTATATGTATTTCCCTCCGCTGGTGTTCGATGGTCTTCTTGAAATAAGTCCCTCTACACACTGCCTTAAGTCTTCTTTGAATCTGCTATAAATCTAACCTTTTAGATTGCTCTCAATTTAGCTTATAGGTCCTGCTACAATTCACTTTTTAGGTCTGCTCATATCCTTCCTTGAGATTTGCTCATAAGCTTTCTTAATACCACAAAGTCTGATTTTTCATTACCTCGGATCTGCTTTATAAGTCTTCTCCTAAATAGAAAGATATTGCATTGAATGGATGACAAAATAAGTCTCAACATACCTCTCTCTAAACCTTCCAAGGGGTACCTCTTCACCAAACAATACAACTTATCAAATCAGGCCGGCTAGCACATATAATATTTAATTTGCATTGAAATACGTCACAACTTTCATTGTTGCCTTTGAGAATAATATATTATTTCCCAAATTGCTCTCCCTTGTCCTCATCTTAGTTAAGTATTTAATTTTTAGATAACATAGAAACTTTCCTGTTAACTTTTTAGAAAGTTTCTATTTTGTTCTCAATTATTTTCTATATAAGGAGACTACATCTCCATTTGTAACCACTCATTTATGAATAATGAAATATTGTAACATGGTATCAAAGCTGGTTGATGGGCTTCTTTGAGGTTTGGTCAATTTTTTAAAAGAAAAATTCGTAGCCCTTTTTGTCTTGGAATTTATTTCAGAAATTTTTTAATCATTTTTTATTAAAAAACAAGTTTGCAAATTCATTGGCGGATCCGAAGATTTTTTGCTAAAAATTGCAACCCTAGTCGAGGGTTTTGGTTGCGAGATTTTCTGATTTGAGCAAAAGTTTACAAATTTTGTGGGTTGCATGTACTTGCATGTTGCTTCCATGTGCTGTTTTCCAATGAATTTTTTAAAAGAAAAATTCGTAGCCCTTTTTTTCCTGGAATTTATTTCAGAAATTTTTTAATCATTTTTTATGAAAAAACGACTTTGCAAATTCATTGGCGGATTCAAAGATTTTTTGCTGAAAATTGCAACCCTAGTCGAGGGTTTTAGTTGCGAGATTTTCTGATTTGAGCAAAAGTCTGCAAATTTTGTGGGTTGCATGTTTTTGCATGTTGCTTGCATGTGCTGTTTTCCACATGGTGTTTTCATGTTTTACCGTGTGAAGTTCAGCCATTTTGGGGGGTATTTTACCACGCGAAGTTTGGTGTTTTGCTGCGTGAAGATTTCTATGATGGATTGTTTTGTTTGTCGCAATTGTGTCTTGTTTTCTGCGGTGCAAGGATTTTGCATGATTTTGTCCTAAAAATCATGGTCTCTTGGGTTTTCTAATTTTTGCCCTTAAAATTTTAGTGGGTGGGTTTTAGAATTTTTTCCCTTTAAAAAAATTCTGGTGGGTTTTCATAATTTTTTCCTTCAAAATTCTATGAGGGTTTTATAATTTTTGTCCATAAAAAAATTATTGTGGGTTTTTTGCTATTTTATGTCTTAAAAATTGTTTTGTAAAAGGGTTTTACTATTTTTCCTCAAAAACGAAGTTTTGTATTTTGATCTGTGTCTCAGGGTTTGTGTCTTGGATTTTAATTGATTTTTCTCCTCAAAAATCGTGTTTGGTTTTTTCAATTTAGCCTCAAAAACCTTTTCCAAGTTTTCTATTTTTTTCTGAAAAAATTCATGACTAGTGTTGCTAGTCTCAAGGTTTTTCAATTTAAGTGAAAAAAATCATTAGAAGGTTTTGTCGATTTTTTTCCACAAAAATCGTGGTTTCTTGCAGTTGATCTAGATCGCACCTAGACTTGCTAGGGCAACAGTCTGCACAAGGGTTTTTCGATTTTTCCTCAAAATCGTGGTTTCAATTTCATATTGGTGTCTTTGGCTACAAGGAGGGGTACCTTTGTTTCCCAACATTAGGTTAGATGGTTTGTGGTTATCTTGGTCATTTCCAAAAGTTTTGGAGATTCAGGGTCTCAACAGCAAGGTCATGTCGCAGAGTGTTCTGGTGAGAAGGGGGCAACCTTCTATGCATCTGTGACCAAAAGACCTACATATTGTATTTTGAAGGGTAGTTAGTAGGATGACCATTAAGGGAAGGTATTAAAATAATAATGTAATATTTCCAATGGTCATCTTTAGTGAGTTTAGTTTTATTAGTTGGTTTCTATTTTTGTATCTAGTGAGCAATTGTTTCATTTACAAACATCGTCTTGTACTTTTCTATTTAAAGAGACTTTCTCCATTGTTTAATACATCAAACTATCAAGTTTTATAACACCTTTGGACACATCTAACCTTCATAACTTCCATCTTTTGAAAGAGTCACTTCCTTATTTTCTTCTCATTTCTTTTTTCTCTTCTATGAATTCTTCTTTGCTTCACACCTTTCCTTTTCTCTTCCTTCCTCTTTCCTCACTTTCAAATGAAGTTCTCTTCTCCCTTTTTATATCTCATGTTTGAGGGAGTCACAACTTTTCATTTCATGCCTTTTGAACCTTCATTAACTTATCTAAAACTAATTGCATTATATTTTAATTTTATTATTTTTAATTTTTAATTTGAATTTATTTTTATTATTGTTATTTATTATTAAATCCTATTTAAAAAAGGGGACATCACAACCTGTGCAAGAATTGTATTGATATTTAAGAAATGCAATGGAATAATGAGATACTATTTCATTCAGGCCGCATGTTGACACTTTCAATGGGTGCAAAATCACTAAAGATATCAACAATTGTCTGATTCTGGCTGAAAAGAGGCATTTGATGGTGCAACTGTCGTGATTTTTGTGCTGGAATAGATATATAGAATGAGGACAGGTGGTGGAGTCAAAGGAAGATGTTAGCAGAATCAGCACCAACAAAATACATTTCCAAAATGGATATCTTAAGCACAGATTTAATGGCAGGTACTCGCCTGAACTATGGAGATATGTGGTAGTACACAAAGAAAAGAAGTGAATTTTCTGGTGCAATGACTAATTTGTGTACCTGGCACATCACGAATGCAGTAGCACAAGGAGAATGATGTATTCACAGCTCAAATTAGGGATCTGTGCTTTAACAGTTTCTATGTGAATACTTTTCTCAGATTTAGAACAATTGCATGAAGTGAGGTTTTTGAGCTTCTGAGATAAGAATGGATGCATGCAAATGGCACAGAAGTATAATCAAACAAATCTGTAGCATATGCGAGACAGAAAAACATTATGAGCAGATATATTGAGGGGCAAAGAGATGTAACCTGTGATGCAGACTACTCAATATTTACAGAGGGAACCTATGCTTAAGGAGGTACAATAATGCTGTAAAATGGAAAGCACAAAAACCAGCGATTGGAACTAGAATATGGGTATATCAAAGAAATGTCAAAAGGATGCACCAGCACAAGGATTTCATATACTTCAATCATCATAAGCCACATCATGTTCTGAGTGCACAGGGCAATAGTAGGGAATACATCATAAATGATAAATGAGTGCTAAGAGGAGAATTGATGAGCATGTTCAATTAAAGAAAAAAATTATACCCAGAAAAAAGAAACAGGTTTTCATTTATGCACAGATCTATATTTGGGCAGTATTTGTGATTGTTGTTAGATGCCTAATTGTAGATGTATTGTCCCCTATAATGCAACAGTAATCATTCAAATAGTCATGAATAACTATAGATCATAAATAGCATAATGTGAGCAACCCAGAAGTATCACAGAATAACACAGTGCAACATATGGCAGAAAGATAGATCTGTTCATAGCATAGTGTTTCCACACAATCAACGACACTTGTTCCAGTCTAAATACAAATAGACTCCACGGTTGGTTAAGTCTGCCAACTGTTAGCAACTGACACCCCTTTGGAACAAGGTTTATTATACTTCCAAATTAACTAACAAAAGTATTATTTGATTACTAATGGCATAACTGTCATCTACATCATCTCCCCCACAAAACTTGTCGTCTTCCAAATGACAAAAAACAAAATGGGGCCAAAAAAACATAAAGGAAATCTACTGAACAGGTGAGAAGATGTCCCTAGAGTAGCTGGGGATGTGGCACGTGGAAGTTGCTGGCGAAGGATCCTCAGGTCCCTGTCTGCTACCATTTTCTTTTCTCGTGCCGCCTATAGTAATCTCAAGGCATCCATCAAATCCTTCTAGAAAGTTGCTAGTTGTGCCTCCTTTCCTGCGTGAGCTACCTTTTCTTGTGCCAACTCGTCTTCCAGCTCCCCCACTTTCTTCTACAAGGCTGCCTCCCATTGTACTGCCATGGCATGTCCCTACCCTGCCTTCCGAGTTGTGGATATCATCCCCTATAGTTGTAGGAATGTTGCTTGGAAAGTTTGCTGCATCCTAGAGAGCGTACTCATCGGATCTGTATGCCTAGTGTGACCTATGAGGTTGTGCAGCATGCTCCATGCCTCTAGCATCTTTGGTGTCTTCGTCTCGTGCCATCCCTGTGCTGTGAGGCGTTCCATGAATCTGAGGAGCGCTTCTGCTGCCATGGAAATTGCCCCCATGTCTAATTCTTCCATACTCTGCGTGGCGACTCTCATGGTCTCTGGTTCTACTAAAAACCATTGAACCGGGGCTCCAAATCCTGTCACTTCCTCCTGGGAAGGGGTGGCCCTATGCTCGCTTCACTCTTCGATTCCAACAATCTCTGGATGTGCCTGTGCTACGGATGGTATATCCCCACTCTCCCCTTCAGCATGTTATCCCATCCATAGCATGGGTGAGGGTGGCAGGATGTTATGCACCTTCATATGGAATTTAGCCAACAGGCTATCGGCCCTTGCATCCATATCTCCTCCATCCTGATCAGTTCCTACCAACCTAGGGACCTCTGCCTCGTGTACCATAGGGTCCATATCTCCTCCCCATTTCCATTCTTGCCCTGCTGGGGACTGCCTCCGATGTTGTTTCCTGTATTGAAGTGGTGACTATAGTAGTTGGGGTGACTACTCTAGTTGGAGGTGCAGAGGTGGCCTCTGGTGTCGTTTCCTGTACTGAAGTGGTGACTATAGTAGCTGGGGTGACTACTCCAATCGAAGGTGCAAGGGTGACTGAGGTGACTACTCCAGCAGAAGGTGCAAGGGTGACCACTAGTGCGATAGGGAGCGCTCTCTCCACGCCTCGCGAAGTGGGGATGCGAATGGTGTGGGCCCCGCTTTTGTGTGTTCTTAGATCCACCAATTTCATCTGAGGTACCTGTTTTGTTGGGACTAAGTGAATTGTGGGTGAAAGCTAGGGTGGAGTAAATATTATCTTCTTCTTTAGACCCCAATCTGGAACCACAGGTGACCTCTTTGGCATGCCTCCATCTTTCTGGGTTACTACAGCTTCCTGTGGCGTGGCCTCCCCTTCCTGTACCGCCACCTCCTTCTGCACAATATCCATCTATACGACCTCCTTCCGTACGACTCCCGTCTACACGACCTCCTCATGTACGGCCTCCTGTGCGGTCATGAATGGAACTATTATGGGTAAGGGTCCTTCCTGCACAGGTACGAATTCCATCTCTTCGCACGTGCTCCTACCTACGTGCCTTCCACACGAGTTGTACGGGCATGTGTGCCTACAGTATGGTTCTAATTACCCTCTGTACGAGTTTGTCTTCCTTCTGTAAGGGCTTCCCTTCCTCCAACCGTACTGTTGATGTTAGTTTTGTACCACTACATAACATATAGCAATTGAAATACTTGATACGGCGTACCAAACACTCAACTCTCTCTTGAAAAGTATATAAGAATACTCCAAGGTTCCTTACACCTGTGGATACTAACTTAGTTATATAAATGTGATTTGCTGGTAATCACTTCGGCGGGCTTACGTTGTTTTGTTCACTTGAAAGATGTCAAATTCTCGCTATGATGAGATCTAGCTTTGTAATGTATACTCAATGACTTTCTCCAATTTACCACTTTCAACTTTACTTCTCAAACTTCTAACTAATAAATTACTTCTTGCTTTACTACTACTCCTCTTGAATGGAAAGATTGGCAAATGGACGGGGATCAACCTAATGAAAGCTTGCCAGCGGCTCTACCTCCATAGATGCAATGATTCAAGGGGAATAAGACTAGATTACCACACAAGGCTCCTTAACAAGCCGCTAAGATGCTAGTGGCCTAGTATATAGATTCCTATCAAACATTCACCAATGTCACCATACAACTAGCCATCTACTTCTATTCTTACTTTAACAACTTTGAAATGAAATCCTATTTTAATTTGAGAGATGAGAAGAAACATGCAATACACCAAAATGATCATGTATATCCACCATGCAAACCACAACAATGAATAGAGAACAATTTTGATAGTATTTTGGCAAAATTCTCCAACATAACTCCCTTTACAAATGAGAACAAATGGCCTTGTATAGAGGCTCAAAATTACAACGAGTGGCCAAGATTAAGAGGCAAAATCAAGGGCCAAGATTAAACCTTACAAACCCTAATTAGGGTTACCATCTTTCAACCAATTACATGAGGGCACCAACCTTGTGGGCCAATGAGAAAATTACAATAATCTGTCAACCAATGAGAACATGGGACACTTGGCATGATTTGATTGCATGCACATGAAATTGCCACTTCATCAACCTTATCTTATAAAGTTCATTAATCCTTGAGATGAGGTGAAGCCTTGGATGCTTGAGCTTGTCCTTAGAAACTTTTTCATCACCACTTGAACTTGCTTGTACTTGATGTCTTGACCTTGAAAGATTAAGGTCTCTATGTACTTGGGGTAATCTTGCCTTGGCCTCGGTGGCTTGCCTGGATGTGAACCTCTTTGCAGTTTGAGAGCCTTGCTCTTGGCCACCGCCTTGAAATTAAACTTGACCCCATCAACCTATCCTCTCGCTTTCCACCTTCATTATTCTTGCCTTCTTTAACCTTCATGGCCTTCATAGTCTTCTTCAACCTATCTCTCAATTGTATCATGTCAATGGTACCGATGTTAGTGTCTCGGACTCGCTTCAATCTCGAGAAGAAGGTGGTCTTGGGCATCATATCTTCCTTGTCTGCTATTTTGGTATTAGTTCCCTTTGGGTTCTTGCTTGTACTAGCATCCGCTATGGAGTGGTTCATGCAAGCAAGAAGGGAAAGAATCCAATCAAGACAATCGAGAAATCTGCTTAATAAGCCAGCCTTCACCCTCAAAAATGAAACTTATCTCCGACACCCAAACAAACGATCACCTGAGAAAAGATAACAATTAAGAAAATAAGTTAAACTGATCTTCTTGCCATAGAGGACTGGCCTCTCTCAACCTATCTCTCAATTGCATCATGTCAATGGTACCGATGTTACTGTCTCAGACTTGCTTTAGTCTCAAGAAGAAAGTAGTCTTGGGCATCATAACTTCCTTGTCAGCTATTTTGGTATTAGTCCCTTTGGATTCTTGCTTGTACTAGCATCCGCTATGGAGTGATTCATAGCAAGCAAGAAAGGGAAAAATCCAATCACGACAATCGAGTAATCAGCTTAAAGAACCAACTCTCTCTCTCAACGAAGCTTGTCTCCGACACCCAAATAGTCAAGTGACCAAAGAAACAATAACAATTAAGGAGAAAAGGCTAAAAAACACCACTAAAACATAGTTTCTCAATTAAAATCTGAGATCCTCTATGAAAATTCACAAGCCTCACACTCAGAATTTAGCCTCAAATACCCCCCTTCTTACATACTAGGCCACAAAAACATGGATACAAGCCACTACACAAATCAAACTCTCCTTCAAATACATCAAAATCTCTCCTTACTTCACAAAATCTGATGCCTTACACCAAATTCTACTCTTCTTTACTCACACCAAATCTGATATCTCCCAAATTCAGGCCTAGCCTCAAACAAATCAAACTCTCCTTCACTTCTCAAATCTGATATCCACCAAATAGATTTTGCAAGTCTCCCCAATGGATATCGCAAGTGCCAGCCCTGCCAATGAATCACGCTGCCTTTTCCTCCAAATGATATCGCTGTCTCCACACACCTCACTGTTCTCGGGCCTGCTGCCTTCTCCTTCACTTGCAAACTCACATATCAAACTCCTTTTACCTCCAAAACAAATCAGGCCTGCCGGCCCTAAGACAAGCCTGCCATACTGATTTCAGATCTCTCTTCTACAAATTCACATATGCTAGGGCCTGCTCTTCTACTAATTTCGGCCTCCACTCTGCTCCAAACTGATTGTCTTCTCTTTCTCCAAACTGCCTGCCTTCAAATTCGGATGGCCTCCTTGTCTAATTTCGGACCTGCCAAATGCCCTAACTGCTCTGCTACCAAATTCGGGAGCCTGGGATCTCCGAGACTGCCCTTGGATGGAACTCGGGCCTGCTATTAAATTCGGGCCTGCTGCCCTAAATGCCGCACCTGCTCCTGCCCTTGTTCGCACTTCCTGCTGCCTCCAGATCGCATTTGATGTGTGGAGAGGAGGGAGGAGACCCCTCCTCTATATAGGCGGCCTGGGGAGCCAATATGAGGGCCAACCCTCCTTGACTGCCACCGAAAAAAACAAACAATTAAATCAAATGAATTTAAGGGACGACATAGCATTTAGGAGATTAAAATACAAACAAAACAATTAATTCCCACCTTATTAATTTCGAAAATCACCAAAATTAAATGATTTTATTTAAAATTTCCATGGCAAATGATTTTATTTATTTATAAATTAAATTCAAGCCCAATGAGATATATAATTAATGCTTAAATTTCGATTTTAATAACCAAGGTTATGCTTTTTTTAATTTTTTAATTAAAAAATCGAAATAATTAGGCTTAAGTTTAATATCTTTTAAATCCCAAATTTATTTTCCATGCCAATTGATGAATTCTCCAAATTTGTCCTTTTTTGAGGATCGAAATTGTAATCAATTATAACCCAATTAATTGTTTTCAAAGCAATTTCCAAATTGACAAGCCTGGATTTTCGAAGATAAATCACAAAAATGCCAAGAAATGATGAAATTGAATTGCACAAAATGAAATTGAGGGTAAAAAAAAGACAAGTGATAAGTTCAAATCGATACTAAATCACCATTTAGCAAGTGAACTCCATTTCGAACAATCCAATCCATCGACAACATTCATCAAAAACCTCACAAAAATCGCCCAGGCTTGGACAATCGAAAACAGGAAGAAGGCCAAGCCCAGTTTGAAAATGGGGGTCCCCAAAATTTGGGGCGATGTGTGAAAACCTCACAACACGTACGCAGCAAGCTTGTGGGTGTGCCTTCCTGTGTTGGACAACATACGACCCTCTGTGCGATGTATGTCACTACTACCTCCGTACAAGGTATGAACAAGGACCCATACTTCCTTGCCTTGCTTCCTTCTAGTTCATCGCATACGGCTACTAGCCCCTTGACACTTCTTTTTGTCTTCTTCCGTCTCCACTTTGCTCCTGCATAATTGAGTGCAATCCGTTGGTGTTGTCTCAATTTATTGAACTTTTCCAGGGTTAGGACTTTAAACAAGCACTTACTTTTTATATAGAAGACTAATGTTTTTATCCCTTATGATATTCATTTTCATTTTTTTTGTTCCTCTCTAACTTTATTTTTCTTATTTCCTTTATGATCCCCTCCAATAAGTCCGCCAACCACAACTAAAGGTGGCAATCACCAATGTAGGTGATACCCATGGTGATCAAGAGAAAGGCAAGCTTATTGATGAGACAAAAAAAGAAGACTCCAAAAAGGGTACTTCCACAAATGGTACCATTGATCCAATGATGTCGGCAGTCAACATCAAAAGGACCCCAATAGTGGTCAAGATGGAGATCATGGGCCCCTAGATGCACTTTCGGGTGGCATCTACAAGGCACCCGAATCAACTTCCGGATCCGCATCCGAACCAAAACCCCGCGCATCAGTATCCTAAAATAAATCTAAAACAAATACAGAAAACTAAACGACACAATATGAAAACATGACACAGGTGTTTGAGCTAAAGCTCTGGGATTAAACCCCTAGAGGGGAAAACCCAGAAGAAAATTTTTATTGCAAGGAATCCTCAGAGATATAGTTACAATAGTAAAACTATTAATCTCAGATTTACTAATCTCAAATGTTGTTCAACTTTGCCCAAAACCAGTTAAGACACTCTCACATCTCTATTCACCCTTCTTTTGTTCTTAGGAGAATCAAGCATCATGCTCATCACCATTCAATATAAACCTCTCCTTATACATCGTCAGTTGTGACAGCATGTGTTGCTGTTGTTCCTCTCACCAAAGGGGCGAACTTCCTGAAGAAGGATTACAGTTGCTATCACCGCAACCTCCTGCTAAAACTATTATGAATAACTCTTCTCGCACCATGAATAACATGCCTCAACCACCTCTACTCTATCATTTTCAAATCTTAAACTTGCACTCACCCTAAACCTAGAAATGAACAGTGGAGATAAGAACAAAGGGAAGAAGATCGATGGTCATCTAATCTCACACAAAAACATCCCGAAAGTCTAAGATAAACAAATCATGATAAGGAAAAATGATCATTAGTATTGTTTGATATATTAATGTGAAGGGGCCCACAACTCCCTTACTAAAAGCCTAGGCATAATGACTTAAAGTAGGGACCACTTTCCATTGTAATATTTAACATATTGATATCATTGTGTGAGCATCGGCTCACGTGGCTCATGGAAAACCTTTGCCTATGCGCATGTGCCCAAGGTGACTTGTCTTGTTGGTTTCATATGTGCTTGATCGTACCTTGTGCAAATTGATATGTGTTCATGGTGGCATTGCAGACTTGGTGATTTGGAGCTTATGTGGCGTGGGAAACCGCCACAAATCTTTTCTATCGAGACCCACTTGGCTCGAAGGGCCCCAGCTTTTTGCCATTGGGTTCATTTGTGGTCACATGGTGGAACCAAGAGCCTGATTTGATCTCAAAGTGCCTAGAATAGGCCTTTTTTTCTTATTTGCATAATTTTTGCAAATAGAGGCCATTTTTCGCTAGCCAGATATCGATGGAAAGTTCTTTTCGCCAACTTTGTCGTGGTTGAGGTAGTTTTTCACATATTTTGTTGTTTGATGGTTCTTTTAATCTGTTGAAGTTTGATATCGGTTTGCTTCATTCTTATGAACAAAGGGTTTGATTGATTACATTGTGAAGGAAATTTCGTTGCATTCTCTTGTTTCATCATGGATTTGCCGAAAGTACAGCTTTTAATCCCATACAATTATCATAAATGGAAATCCAATATGGAGATTTTGTTGTTGAAATTAAAATTAAAGCGAATCCCTTATGGCCAAAATCCAGAACCCACAAGTGTTGTAGAGAAGGGAAAATGGTTTGATCGAACAGATGAAGATCTTAGTGCACTTATTATGTCTATTTCTCCTGATTTAAGATATATGTATCTTGTGAAAATCCTAATGAAATTTGGACAACCTTGAGTTTGTTTGGTAAGTCAAATAAGATGACGAAATTTCAATTGGAGAATGTACTAATGAGTCTTGATCCCAGACATTTTGACAATATTAAAGATTTCTTCACAAAGCTTAACTCTCTTAGATTGCAATTGAAAGAATGTGAGGTTACTAAAGAGGATGAACAATTGATTCTCTCTATTCTCTCTAAGCTAGGTCCTGATTATTCAATATTTGTTTTTGCATTTTATGCTATTATGGATGCTCTAGGTAGTACACACAATATGCCTTTTCTTGATGGTTTTGCAGCTTAGCTCACAAGGGAACAAGCAAAGTTGGCACAAACGGGCACATTGACACCTTTGAGGTCTCAAGCACTTCTTGCAAGAGATCCACATCCAAAGGTTTCAAGTGGCAAGGGCAAGAAACAGAATAAGGATTTTACGCCTCATAAGAAATTTAAGGAATCTCCTTCATAGCGTACCCCTGAATCCAAGACCTCTTCTGAGGAATCGTCACAAAAGAAGAAGATGAAATGTGCTTATTGCAAGAGATTAGGACATGACGAGCATAGGTGTTATCCTAAGAAGATTGATGAGCTTACACACCTTCAAAAGCATCACATCCTGCTGCCCTCATTAGTGTCTCCTTCAGCATCACAATCAACAACGTCTTCATCTTCACAGTAAGGGGACATAGGATTTATAAATGGGATGAAAGGTAAAGCTCTCTTGGCCTCTACTATTCTTGAAAATGGGAGATGGCTTCTAGATTCAGATGCATCACATCATATGACATCTTCTATGGATATGTTCTCTTCTTTTGAGCCTTGTCATTCACCTAACATTTTGATGGGTAACAATATATATGTGAAGGCTTGTGGGAAAGGATCTATTGATATGGGTGAGGGATCATTTACTGATGTTCTTTGTGTAATCTGCTTGACCATTAATCTCCTTTCAGTTTAGCAAGTTACTCATGGGGCACAAAGTAAAATAGTTGAGTTCACTCCTGATTATGTATACATTAGAGATATGGAGACTAGAGATATCACTGCAACAAGTGTGGTGGATCATGCATGAGGATTGTATTCTTTTTCTCATTTTGCTCCTGATGATGATATTCCTTTGGTTGATGTTCACACCCTTCCATCAAGGGTGAATCATGTTTGCGAGGAGAAGTTTGGTCATTTGAACCTTAGTGTTCTTGAGCCTAGTGTTGAGCTTCCTCCTCCACCACCAGCTTCTTCAATTTTGAGTTCTATTCTTGAGCAGGTCGATCAGAGCATTCCAAATCTTGCTTTGTGGGATAAGTAGTTGGCAGTTATTTCAGACTTAATTGTGGAGTCTCATCTTACAAATTTGGGAGACATACTTGAGGGGATTTCTCCCCTCTTTGATTAAAGTTTTAGCTCAATTATTGATACTTTGCCTTTGGAGATTGACATTGATGAGCTTCCTCATTCGCTTGATTTGTCAAATTTCTTGGTTGAGTTTGATCGTAATTATGTGGTGGATTAATCATCCTTGGAGACTCATACTTAGTTTTCAGAGATTTCTACTTGGACACTGACTTCATCCTTTCAGTGGGACATGGAGTGGCTTCTTCATCATTCGATGGACTTGTTTCTTCCTAAGGGGAGATGTGTTGCATGGAGGCATTGGATCATCTTTTGTTTCCAGGCATACTTCATCGGCATTGGAGCTTCTTCATTATGGGGGGGATATTATGTCTCTCTTTTCCTTCCTATGGGGGGATTACTTGATTGTATATACATGATGTATCTAGTCCTTGAGGGGTATGATTGAGTCCTCCATGTATCATCTTACTTGTTTCCTTTCTCTCTTTTGGAGAGAAGTTTTCTCCCATGTGGTTTTATCCTTTTCTCCGCTTGTGAGAGATTTCATTGCATTTGCATTATACATGGGTACCTAACATGGTTGTGTAGCTGGGATCCATATTGCATTGAAATCTTCTCGCTGAGTTGCAGTTAAGGGGGGTTTTGGTGTAAATATGGAGTTACCCTATTCACCCATGCTTAAGTTTACTTTTTTATATTTTAATTATTAGTGCATTTAGTTTTGGTAGTTGGTTGTCAGTTATCTACCAGCTCTCTCTCTCGTTGCCTTTATAAGCAAGGCTTTGTAAAATATTTTTAGCATCTCAATACAATTCATCTTATTGGTGAAAAATCTCTGTTTTTCTCTTTGTGAAGGTTATATTGCAGGTTGTTCATCCTATTTTTGGAGCCTACTACAAGACATAGCTGGAGAATTGATTAAAATACAATCTATCACAAGGTATGAGATCACATTTGCAAGGGCAGTGATCAGCTGGATTTCTAGGTTGCAAAAGTGGTGGCCCTTTGCAGTATGGAAGCAAAATATATTACAATCACAGAAGGAGATAAGAAGATGTTGTGGTTGCACTGCTTATTATCTAAATTGGGTAATAGGCAACAAGACTTCATTTTGTATAGTGACAGGAAAAGTGCAATTCACTTTGCAAAAAATGCAGCTTTACAATCACGCATAGAGTTTAGACTAGGATACCGATGCGCAGGGTTTTGGCCTGGATGTGGATCCAGATGCGCACGGATCTGGAAGCTGATCCGGGTGCCCTGTGGATGCCACCCAGAAGCGCATCCGGGGACCCAGGATGAGCTTCCGAGTGGCATCCACAGGGCACTTGGGCGCATCCGCAGGCATCCGCGGGCCCAACATCTGAATAGACGCTTTTTACAAAAGAAAACAACTTAAAAACACATTAAGACGTGTTTTTTTATATTTTTTTAATCTTTTTTTTCTCCTAAACCCTAAAACGGCCCTAAAAGAGGCCATTCAATCATTTTGCATCTCATTTTGTTTGCAACTAGGCTCTCTTCTCATTTGGTCTCCATTTTGGCATTTTGAAGGCAAGGTGATTATTTTCAAAGAGGATCGTTCGTGGGGTGAGAGATAGCTTCCACAGAGGAGTTTTAAGCATCTAAGGTAAGCATTTGATCCCATTCTTTAGTTCTTTCATAAATTGTTTTGAGGTTTTGATGAATTGTTTCAAGTTTGGGAAGAAATTTTTCAAGTTTTTTTCTTTTATTTTTTTCTTAAGAAATAAAGAAACAAGTTTAGCTATCTATTTTAGTATTTTTGTATCATTGTTTTGCACTTGTATGCTTGATGTTCATAGTTTTTTTCCAATTTAAATTTTTTTATTATTTTATTATAGCAAGAAATTAGATTGTATTGTGCAAGAATGGCCGCCACCAATAGTCAAAGTTCAGTGGGAGGGCAAGGAGCCGATAATTTCAAAATTGATGTGGGATCTCCTTTATGGAGACATACCACAAGAATATCACAAGTTTCAAGAAGTGGCTCATATCTTTGGAAGTGTAATTATTGTCAAAGTAACAAAGGCAATCCATTCAATAGCTCATATTCCCGGGTCAAACTTCATTTTATGGGCCCTTCTAGCGAAGGAATGGGAACGTGCAAAGGCAATGATGGGAAAGGGTTGTCTAATGTACAAATAACTTCATTTGTAAAAGAACAAGAAGCTGCTGATAAATTGATTAAAAGATCAAAACAAACTTCTTATCAACCTCCATCTGAAAAGAACAAAATGCAATTACCCACTGAAACAATTGTATCCTCCAAACATCCATTCTTGCAAGTACCTGTACCGAGAGAGGAAGAGGAAGTAGAAATTAGCACCCCCAAAAGAGGTCCATTGGACACCGCATTTAAAATGGAGGCAAAAGAGCTTGCTAATCAAGCCATTGCATGTTGCCTCTATGCCAATGGTCTTCCTTTCAACTTGGTGAGATCACCATATTGGAAGGAAATGGTGGCAGCCATCAATAAAGCACCAGCTGATTACACAAGTCCTGGGTATGAAAAGGTGCATACCACTCAATTGCAAAAAGAGAAGACTTCTATAGAGAGAGCTCTTCAACCAATTAGAACTTTTTGGAAAACTTCAGGTGTTTCTATTGTTTCTGATGGATGGAAAGATACACAAAACCGGCCATTGATTAATGTGCTTGCAGTGTCCCCCAAAGGGGCAATGTTTTTTAAGGCATTTGATTGTGAAGGGAAAGTAAAAGAAGATTCATAGTTGATTTCTAGAATTCTCATTGAGGCCATAGAGATGGTGGATAGTGAGAATGTGGTACAGGTGATTACAGACAATGCCAAAAATTGTAGGGGTGTAGGTGCTTTGGTTGAGGGCCGGTATGACCATATTTTTTGGACACCATGCACCGTACACTCATTAAACTTGGTCATGCAACAAATTGGCACTCAAATAGATTGGGTGAAGCAAATATACCAAGAGGGGGAGGAGATACAGATGTTTGTGACGAACCATCACATGTCACAATCGATATTCAGATCATTCTCCAAATTGGATTTGTTGAAGGTAAATTGTAATTACTAAATTTAATTTATTTATTTAACTTGAATAAGTTTTATGTCATGTTCAATTATCAAATTGTATATAACTTTGCTTAATATTTATTGACATATTGTTATTAACTTGCCTAGGTTTTTGAGACCCGATTTGCGTCTCATACTATTGTTATGAGACAACTTATCAAGGTGTAAGGGGCATTAAGCCAAATGGTTATTTCTAGCCAGAGGGGTATATGGAAGGCTTCGAATTCAGAGAGGGCCCAAAAGGTCAAGGCATTGATCTTGGATGACAGTTGGTGGGCTCGTGTGCAATTTGTATTGGATTTCACGGAGCCTATCATGACTATGGTCCACTTTGTTGATACAGTAAACCTTGTTTGGGGGATGTCTATGATGGCATGGACACAATGGTAGAGAAGTTAAAACTTTCCATACAAACACATGAGAATGATCCCACACAATGTGAAGCCTTATGCAATAAGCTGGAAACAATCATTCATCATCGTTAGGAAAATATGACTACCCCATTGCACCTCCTTGCAGATGCCCTATCTCCGAGGTACTATAGCGAGGAAGCACTTGCTATGCCAAATAGAGTAGCACCATATGTAGATGAAGAAGTTGCTAATGGGTGCTACAAAGCTTTTGCAAGACTCTTCCAAGATGATGAAATGCATAAAAAAGTTAGGCTAGAATTTGGCTTATTTGCTTCGGGAGAAAAACTTAGTCCAGTTGCAATAAAGGACCAAAATGACTTCAACATGGGAGTTATCACATGGTGGTACCTCTATGGTCAACCATTTAAGAATCTACAACCTCTTGCAATCAAGATCCTCTCACAAGTAAGTTTCTCTTGTTTTTTGTTTGCCAATTGTATTCTACAATGTAGTGCTTAACATTCTTTAATTTGCTTTTCATTTGTCTATTTAATTTTGTGAACACTATCCAGGTTGCAAGTTCTTCTACTGCTGAACGGAATTGGAGTACATACTCCTTTATCCACTCAGTGAAACGTAATTAGTTGGGCTCAAAAAAAGCTGAGGACTTGGTTTACATTCATACCAACTTGCGCCTTTTGTCACATAAGGAGGATCACTACAAGGAAGGGGCAAACAAGTATTGGGATGTAGCCCTTGAGTGTGCCAACTTGGATGCAACATTTCATGATCTTATTACAACCATAGATGATGATGATGATAACATCGTGACACATGGTGCATCTAACACAAGTGGAACCATTTTGGGTTCAAATGATACTGAACTTGCAGCAGTTGGAGATGATGAGGATGCAGATTTTCTTGATAATCCTTATGATTCTGAATCTGATTAGTGAATCTTGATTGATGAACATTGAATTATGAACTAAATTTTGATTTTGTAATTCAAATTGCATTGGAATCGTGAACATAGACGTATATGATATGGCTTATTAGTTATTGAACTTATTTCAATTTGAATATTTGTAAATTTGAATATCTTTAAACTTTGATCAATGGTAAATAGTAAAATACTAAAGTATCATACTATCAAATAATTTAATTTTGTATATTTCTTGCATTTCTTTGCATATATATATATATATATATATATATATATATATAAACGCATCCAAAGCCCCCCAAAAAAAAATCTGCGCATCCAATTCCCGCATCCACACCCGAATCGGTAACTTAGAGTTTAGATATCACTTTATTCAAAGTGTCCAAGAACAGGGTAAGCTAAAGTTGGCAAAGATACATACCAGTTTGAATCCTGCAGATGTATAGTTTCTTCAAAGAGAAGTTGGAGTTCTGTAGAGCTTCTCTTGGTCTGGTAAACATGTGACAATAGGCCTGGAAAAGCGGGTGATATCTCTGAGCATGGTCATTTGCAGCATAGATTGGACTTCAAGTGAGAGATTGTTTGGTTGTGCAGTCCAATCCTTATCTTTTCTAGCCAAAGGTTCAACGACTATGCCAATGAAACATTTCATCTCCCCTGTTTTTAGACTCTTCATCTGCCTTGATGAGTTCAATATAGTTTTGGGGGATTGAAACATTTTTACAAATGATTAAAAACTTCCTTTTAATTGCCGCAATTGATAAAAAGATGAATACCTTCCTTTTCCTGTGGATATAGCCAAATAGGTGAGCCAGATAATTTTCTGAGTCTGTGTTCTAATACCTCTTTTTTAATTATTGTTTGGTGATATATCTATCCTGCTTACTTAACATAAATAACCCTTTAACCTACCAGCGCAATGCTGGTGGAAACTTGAAACAATGTTCATGTTCTTTGTCTTTAATTTTGTAAAATGGTAGCAATAATGAGATGCAAGAAGCCATATTTACTTTCTTAATGTTCTTTCACTTTAAGATATCAATTTTTTGGTGATTCCCTTTCCAAAGTAAGGTTCCTCAGAATTCAAGCTTTTTCATTTTAGAAGTCAAAGGTCCGCCCTACAATATGGGTGCTACACGTGTCTTTATGTATTTAGATATGCATTGGTAGAGTGTTTGGTGGATAATACATGTAACTCATTCACACAGTTTCAATATGTCATAATGTAAGTGCCTGTAGTAAACTTTCTATTTCGGACACAGTAATTGTCAACACTTATAATTTGTCTCCCCTGCAAAAATAGCTTCACAATATGATTCTGGAAAATAAAAAATTCATAAACCAGTCATCGTATTGATAAAAATCATCAGCATAACTTACTAACCTCTTTCATTGTACATGGAAGAAAAAACACTACAGATAAACACATGGAAGACTGCGCTGTGTCTTATTTTATCTCAAATTATTTAAGTTGCCTTAAGACCTAATTATAGTTTGGTATACAAGTAAATACTTACTAACAATAGATAGATTAGAAGATGAATTTTTAATTGTCTCTAGGAATTCCACTCAATTGATGCAGCAAAAATTAGTTTGGCAGCTACTGGTACAGTACACAATCAGCCCATAAAAAACCCTGCAAACTGAAAGATGGCAATAGGATCCATTTACGAAAACTATTAGGACGACTCAGGAAGAAAAATCTACATTACCAGAACAGTTTAAGTTCAAAAATAGGAGATGTATCGCATTGATACTGAGTTCTAAGAAAAGTGGTGACTTGGCTAGCTATATGTTAAAAGTGCCATCATTGCTAAAAGTGAGTAGTGAGGATGTACAAACTAGCTTGCAACTTATGATACCAAGAATGATGTTGGCTGTGTTGGTACATGCGACTTCAGTAATTGCACTGCCAGGTGCTTCTGGTTGAAAATACAGTTTGTTGTGAAACATAGTTTTTTTTACGGGACAACAGGAACTGCGTTTGGCACCAGTTTTCAATTACTTCTTAGCACTAACGGAAAATAACTACTCAAAAATCATGACCAATTCGTACTGCTAATAGGAACGAAAAGAATGTAAATTTTCAGATTCAAGACATTTTGTTCTCACCTGAGGCCATCTCCCACCACTATGGGAAACAAACTCTGCACGAGGGATTCGCTGAGATATCAGATGACCTTCTCTCTGCCAATCCTTAGACCAATCATTCGCCCAGAGTATTTTGATGGGCACTTCTTTTATCTGATCTGCATTTGCCCAAGCCTCGAAGTCAAAGCTAAAATTTGCTCGGTTTGTAATCTCCACAATAGCCTTTGCAGCATTCTTGGTCCTCAAGAGAAACCCATGGGCCTCTGCTGCAGAAGTATCAATGGCCCTAGAACAGCAGCTTTTGAATAAACCCAATTGCAAAAAGGACAAATGGGTCACTACACCACTCAGTCCTGGCACCTTCAGAATCCACAAGGGAACGGAAGGGTTATGTGGAGTTGCATCGATGAGAGTAATGCTGCGAACCAATGAAGGGTTGCTGGCAGCCCAAATGGCACCAGACTCAAATCCTGTATCATGAAGAACCAAATGCACTGGCCCAAGAGCTAAGGATTCAACTACCTGTCCCAAGCTGCGGCCCAACTCTTCTGCCCCGCATTGCATCACTTGGTAGCTTTGGGTGACTCTGATCTTTCTATATGGCTCTTGGTAAGGCATTTCTCCTGTCTCAATTAGCTGATCAAATGCCGAGAACAAGCCCTTCTCCTTTATCTCAAGGTACACATCTCTAACCCTCCCAATAAAACCAGGCCATTCCCTATCATTTTGTAAGCTGGTTTTGTCTGAAAAACCAAAGCCAGGCAGATCAGGTGCAACTGCACGAATTCCCCTGGAAGCCAGCATTGACACGACGTTTCTGAAAGAGTATGAACTGCCTCCAAAACCATGAACCAAAACCACTGTTTCTGCATGATCTCTAGGTCCCTCATCTCTTACAAACATTTGGATGTAGTTCCTCTCGTACCCAATTCGCACTTTGATCATCTTGCCCTTGCTATAATGTGAGCGTAAATCAGGAGGCATGCTTAGAAACTCTGTTTTCTCGTCTCCTGGTCTGATAAACGAGGAAAATATTACGAAGGCCAGAGTAACGATCGAGATTATGCCCACAAAGAATGCCCAGAAGAAGAAGACATTTGGAGTCGATTCGTCTTTTTTTGTAGTTGGACTTCCACTGACATCAAGATTAGAACCAGATTCATCTGATGTAGGGGCATGCTTCCGATTTCGAAGTCCTTCCCCTGCTGTGCTTTCAAACTCTTGGCGGTCATTTATATCATCTTCTTGTTTTTCCTCTGGAGAAAGAGGTTGAATCTCTGTAATTCCACTGTACTTATCCTCCATATTCTTCTACTGCACTATACTAACTGAAAGCGTGCATTATCTTCGAAAAATGAAGGTTCTTGTCGAGTAGCAAGCACTTAGTGGGGTTGGGTTATATATATTTTACGTCCACCTCTTGCCTCTATATTTAAAAGTTTTATAGGATCTGACAAATAGGATGGGTTATAATTACAAAGGCTGATTTTGTAAGAAAGGTTATTTTTATTTTTATTTTGGTAGTTTTATTTTGTTTTAAAGATTATGGTATTTAATTTTTATAAATGTAATTTTCATTTTGCTGGTTAGAGGTTAAGAAAGATTGATATTTCAGTTTTGTCATTGGCTAATGGTTCATGTTGAATAATAGTTTCAGTCTCCTTTATAATATTTAATTGTAATTTTTATTGTAATTATTTAATTTTTTAAAAAAGTAGCAATTGTATTATAAAGTTAATGTTATGAACCTTTTAATATTTTTTTTAGGGTTTCTTTATATGAAATATATTTTAGGAATTAAGTTGTGTATGGGGCACACTGGTTATGTTGAGATGTGAGAATGGGAAAATCATATCATGAAAATTGTTGGTGAGGAGAATAGAATTATCATAACAAGTTACTAAATTTTAAAACGTCTTATTGCATACCTATGTACAAGAATAAGAAACTAATTATATTCCTATCTTAATGAGATTTTGCTAATGATTGTAACAAATTAATAAGATTGAATAAGGTGTTTTTTTTAATGGCAATATTTTGTATTTTTGTTAATATATATGGAAAAAGTACATAGCTTTGAAATGAAACCATTGTTTGACCATACCCAAAACCACCCTCGGTTACAACCAAGACACTACCTTGTTAGCGATTTTTAAACAATTCACCTATCACCCTAGACCACATAGCCCAAACATTCATCAATTCAATACAGGTAGATTAAACAAAAAATATTACAATTGATGGGCGTTTCCAGCCCCTTCGACACAATGACCATGGCACATTTTCACAATAAACTCTCTTCAGCTTCCCTATTTTTGCCAAAATACAGGGGATCGTGTGCCCTACTAAAAAAGATAAAACCCTAGATGATACTAGATACCTATACTGCTCTGCCATTGTTCGGGTCCTTTGTCTTTTTCCTAGTTATTCCTCTTGCCCTTCGCGTTATCCTGTGATGCAACACGTGTAGATGAATCGACACTATATGCCCCATTTGTTGCCTCAACACCTCATAGTCCTAAATTTATTTCTTCAACTTCTCCCATGCCACCCGTACCTTCCCACAATACTCCTTGTTCAAACGACCCAGCCATCGAATGAGCAGGATTAGATTGAATTCCTTTGCTTCCTGGGGGTCTTCAATAGTCTTTGAAACATCAAAGCCAACTCCTGGCACCGCCCATTCAAAAATGGAGTCCAAGCCCAACATCATATCCTTCATTACCAGTGTGTTTAAGACCCCTTTAATGACATCTACATCTTCAGCTAGGTAGAGTGTTCACCCCAAAATCATGCTAACGATATCCATGTTGATGTGATATTGATGTTTTGCATCAACAAAATCTTCTCCCAACAATGCTAAAACTACCTTCAACATTGGTTTGTGCTTACATTTGCACATTCTTTTTAGCCTCTGTAGTTTCACCTTCCTAAAGAAGGCTTGTTGCTACCGAGGCATAAGGAGGGTGAATGTTGCCTCCATTTGTTCTATAACTCCAGAGCCAAGGCACAAACCATTTAATTTTCTTCTTTTTGAAGTATATTGCATCATTTAAAGACCATCAAAAAGTACCCCCATCTCATCACACACTTAGAGCATTTAATACACTTGCTACCTTCATCCTACCTTGTTAAAGTAATCATCATTTGTCCAATTTGCAATAATCTTCAAGTGTGAAGTGGAGATTACAGAAATCATCCTTGCGTACTTCCCCCACCTCCAACGTTAGCAACCATTTTGATAGCTTATCTGCCACCTTATTTCCCTGTCTTTTAATATGGGCAATTTTAAAGTTTTCAAAAAAGGGAAAATTCATTTTGAATAGCATTGATATACTTATATAAATGACATGCTTCAAATAATCCTGCAATAATTTCTTTAACAATGATCAAAGAATCACCTTCTAAATGCAAAATTTTAACAACCAATCTTCTACGCATCTTAATTGCTTGTAAAGATGCTAGCACCTCAGCAACATTATTGGTACCATCCTCAATTTGTTTTTCTTCAATACTCAAAAGGTTACCTTCACTATCTCTTGCAACACATCCAACACTAGATGGACCTGGGTTACCTTTTGAGGCCATGTCGAAGTTTATTTTGATCCATCCTTCTTCAGGTTTGCTTCATTTAATGACATCATTATCTACCACTACTTGTTGAACGCAAATCTACCCATTAATAGGTGAGGTTGAATAAGGTTATACTAATAATGATAACAAACTAATAGGATTAAATGGTAAGTATTTTAGATGGGTAAGTTTTAAAGAATGAGAAATGGAAAAATTAAGAGTGTTAAATATGTTATTATAGTTTATCATTATCTAAATATTTCATATAGTTATTTACAAGAAAAAATAAGAATATTACAAAATTGAGGACCATTTGATTCTCTTGAAAGGATCATTTGAAACTATAAAATTATTTATAATAATGTACAATATAAAGTTACTTTAAAAATAAATAATTCAAAAATAGATTTCACCATCAAACATCAATATAAGTACAAAATGCATCACCAGTGAGCCATGAAACATACATAGGAACTACAAACTAATATATATACATTAAAGAAAAAATGATTGTTAAAAGAGCATATGAAAGTTGAAAACCTTTGATCATTTTAATATTGTTACCTAATTTTTGTTATCAACTCAATTAGGTGGAGCTAGTTATGTATTTACTACTAATATCTAAAGTACACATTTGCTTTCAAATTAAGTGTTTTACTGAAATAAAAATGTTGATAAAAGAACATTATATCATTTTATGCAAATGTATTACATCATAAATTTACACGTGTTTGCATTAAAAGTTCTTTTATTCATCAAAATAAAGTGGATATCTCACACAAGTGGTGATAATAACTCTAAAAACTGGCATTTACAAAAGTGAATATACATGAAAGATGAGAAGAAAATAAGGAAAAGGGACCCTCCATTATCTGGAATGGAGAACCCCATAGATGCTTGAGCATCCTTGTCTTTATCTTTATCTTTAGCTCTAGTTGCTTTGACACGATCACACCAACTACAGAAAGTTAAAAAATTTTTGTTAGAGCTTGGGGTCACAATTTCATATTACATGTCATTAGTACATGTGTAGCTCACTCACATAAATGCATCAAATCAAATTGAAGGAAGCAGAAAAGAATAGATCCTAACTTCATCTTCTTATCTAATGAGTTTGCTTATTGTGCAAATACATATATCATTTATAATTCAGCATGTGGGATAAAATAGGTTCCCACAAGGGTTGAGCCTAGCATGTTGTTGATGGAAAGTTATTGATCATGGTAGGGTGTACATCTCTACATCAAACATGTCATGATGTTTTCATCAATAAAATACATGTCATTCATAATAGAAAATTGTATTGATTTAATGTCACAAATAACACATATTTTCTTGATGAGATCATCAGACATGGATGAGGCAATCATCCTCTCATGGTTAAAAAAATTCCAAAAAGGGTAGAAAGGAAGTGTCATTAAGTTCACTGTTACATTTAGGGCCGGACTACAATGTCTCAAATTAGCTATAGGATCCAGTCAAAATAGTGTCAGTAACATGTCAAAAGGGTAAATGGTTCAATACAATGAAGGCGAGTTGTTATAATAGTGATACCATCATACGAGATAAACAAAGGAGACCAAAGATGGGAATGCTACAAGATTACAAAGAACAACCATAGTGAATAAGTAATCCACATGGTACCAATGACAAAAGTTGTCATGATAATGAAAGATCATGCATTCATATGTAATAGAAATCATTGAGAACATTCATTATCATAGGACAATAGCCTATTACAGAATGGTCAAAAGAAAATACAAAACATGGTTCCATGGTATTTATTACAAGGACAGTGAACCATAGAAATATTTTACAAGAAAAAGATGAAACTGTGCTATAATATTCTGCTAGAAGTGAATTAAGATGCATTGACAAAGATAAATTCTTGTTCATTATCATATAAAATAGTATAACATGCACATTAAATAAATAGAAATTTTATTAAAATCAAGATAAATAGTGATCAAAAGATATGTTACAAGACAAATAGCATGCATGGAACCTTAAAGAGAAGTCGCAAGTAAAAGTAATGATGATAAAATATGTTATCAAAAGCAAGATGATAGTGATATTAATGTTATTAATGTTGCCATATCATTTAGTGATAATATATCAAAGTACAAAAGGGGTATGGACATCTTGTGGAAAACATAAGTCAAGCATTGACAGTTGCAAAGGAAGGTAGAATGAGGACAATTCATCATAAGCATTGGCATCATAACAATGACATTAGAAACATAGAAAATCATTGTGTCATCGGGCAATAAAGGACAATTAAAAGATAATACAAAAGGACATCGATCTCAAGAAGATAGACATCAAGTATGACCATAGGCATACCCACTAGCCTAAAGATTATTTCATGTTTCATGGGATTTCTGAGTATCACACTTTATCATTCAAAATACAATCCTTTGGGACAACAGTTTTTGGCATGGCTGGTGGGACTCTGAACTACTTCTCAATTCAATGAGCTTTATTTGGATTGTTATTTTGGTATGAACAACAATTTTTTTAGCCTTCAAGAGGTAAAGAAAATCATACTCGACAACTCTATACCTTTGGTTTCAAGATTTAGTGGATATAGCTTATGAGAAAGGTATAAACTAGGTAGAGTAGAGACAAATTTGAGTATCAGAAGCTTCAACTAGTGAGAAGAGGAGGTGGGGAAACAAGAAGAGCTTCTAGATTGCTAAATAATTTAGGAAGGACAACTCCTTCTAGTTCTGATCCTATAGTTACAACTTTTGGAAACCCTCATTTCTTAAGTTTTGAAGACTTTGAAAACTGATACTGAGGCATCCAAGGTTAAGGCAGGGGCATTATGTGTCCTTGGTAAATTGCATGGAGTGTTTGTATTTTGGCCGATTTTACTTGGTTGCAGCCTTGACTGACAGTCTCGATCATTGAAGGAAGCTCGGTCACTAAAGGAACTCAGTAGTCTCTGGTGCTCGGTGAAATTGTTGCTTGGTCATACCTACGGTGCTCAGTCAATACTGGTGCTCGGCGATGCCTGGCATGCTCGGTTATTTTACTGTCACTCAGTAGATTTGACTTATCGACTGGAGTTCTGTGTGATTTTTTGAGCTGACTTGGTGAATTAATTGTTGGTAGCCATTATCTTGGGCTAACATGCAAAATTAAATGTTTGTATACATTTGTAAGCCGACTTGTATGGCATTTAATTATTTGTTTTGGGGAGTTAAGGGTTTCATCCAGTCGACTTGTGGCTGATGATTAGTATTTAAGGAGGGCTTGGGTAGATGTTTGGGGGATAGATTTTGGGAGATCAGAACTTGGAGAGCTTAGCAAATTTGGAATTCAGATGCAAAGCCTGACAGCAAAGTTGTGGAAAAGTTCTTGATGTTCTTGCAGATCAGATTGTAATCTGATAGTTGTTTGTAGCAGAGCTAGAGGTTTGCATACTTGGAGACAAGGAGATTGCTTGGAGGCTTGCAAGCTCAAGTTTAGATCTGCCTTAGGGTTTCCATCAGCTTCTGATTGTCTTCAAATTTGAACTAGCTGAGATTGTATTGGATCTAGTTATGGATCTTGTAGAATTATTTTCTGATTGTAATTGGCCCTAACCCGGAAGGCCTTACAGTCAGGCATGTTAATGAAAATTAGTGTTAAATAATTACTTTGTGTTGCATCATTGAGTAATCCGCTGTGTAATTCTTTTGGCTACAAGGTTTGGACTATCCTTCATTGGATCCACCATCCTTGACTGCATAAGGTGGTATCAGAGTGAAGTTTTATTCCTACTGGAGTGAAAGTTTGATCTTGTTGAAGCAGAAGCTTGACTCAGCAAGGTTGATCTTGTGAAGTTGATCTTATTGGAGCAAAGATTGTGCGCAATCTAGATTGCAGATCTGAAGCACTGAACTTGTGAAATTATGCCCTAGTTGTTTGCAAGATTGCAGGTTGAGATCTGACTTGTTGCAACTTGGAAATTGTCACAAGGTGGTCAGTGAGGGTTTGTTGTAGAGGGTTTCTCTTATCTTTAAGGATGCATCTGAGAAGATTGGACCCTAGAGTTATTTTAGATCTTTGTGATACTGTTGAATCCCGGATCATAGAGAAGGTGAAATTAGATTTCAGATCTGAGATGGAATTGATGAAGAATGATATGGTCGCTGAGATCATGAGAACTGTTGCTGGTATACCTTAGAATGTTGGTACTGAGGATGGCTATGAAGAAGCTGCTGAAGAATTTGAAATTGCTGGATCTAGTGGTGGTGACCGGAGGAACAGATCTGGTGAAGACATAATTGCTCAGTTGCCTAGACCTGCTGCTCGGTTTAGTAATTACCAAATGGAAGTTTCTACTTTCTCTAGTACTTTGAAACTCGATAATCTGATTGATTGGATTGGTGAACTTGAAGATTTCTTTGAGCTGGAAGAAATTGAAGATCCTCTTCGGGTGAGATTAGCACAGACAAAGTTGAAAGGACATGTTTCTCTTTGGTGGAAGGAACTACAAAGAGACTGAGAAGATGAAGGTGAAATGAAGATCAATCGGTGGAGATTGATGGTGACTAAGTTGAAAGCTAAGTTCATACCGTCTGACTATGAGATTGACTTGTTTAAGAAGTTGCAGAATCTGAAGCAGAAGGATTTGACTATTAAAGATTATACCAAGGAGTTCTACAAAATTACTATTTGGTCTGGACACCGAGAGCTTGGTAAGGAAAAGGTAGCTTGGTATGTGAATGGTTTGAGATTCAATATTCAGGATGAGCTTGGTATGTTGAGGATTGATTCTATTGAAGATGCTTATCAATATGCTCTGAAGGCAAAAGATAAGTTGAAGAGGAAACAACCTAGTAACTCTTGAGGGAAAGAAAAGATTGATCACTCGGTGAAGGAGAAATCAACTGATGTAGAAGATGAACAGAAACCTATGGAACCAAAGAAGAAGACAGGTAGAGTTATCTTTAAGGGTACTTGCTATAACTGTGGAGAGGAAGGACACCATTCTTTTGAATGTACATAGGAGAAGGTTGACCGATGAACTACTGTGATGAATGAGAACATTCAGAATGAACTTGAATCAGAGAACTTGTTGCTTCAGCGAACATTGCTCAGTACAAAGGATGAACCTTGTCAAAGGAGTAACTTGTTTAGGACCCGATGCAAGACTGAAGGTAAACTCTATGATATTATTGTTGATAGTGGTAGTACTGATAACCTTGTTGCTGAGGACCTGGTTCAAAAACTTGGTTTGAGTAGAATGAAACATCCTTGTCCTTATAGGCTTGGCTGGTTGCAAGATGTTCATGCTTTGGAAGTTAGAGAATAATGTTTCATTGATGTTTAGATTGGCCAGTACAAGGATCTTTGTTGGATACAATTGTCTAAAGGAGATTGTTGGAATGATTATGTGTTGTCTTTGATGTCACACAAATGTCATATCAATTGTCAGCTCAGTCGGTCAGCAAAGCAGTTCCCAGTGTCTACCGAGCTCAGTCAGTCAGCAAAGTAGTTCCCAGTGTCTACTGAGACCTCTCAGGTGTCAAAAGAAAAGTATGGAAAAAAATAGTGTTAATCGAGCTTCCTCGGTTATCAAAGGAAAGTTAGTGTCTACCGAGTTCACTCGATCTCCAAAGGATGTTGAAGAATTCGCAGTACTTACCGAGTTCTCTCAGTCACCAAAGGAAATCTTTTTCAGATTAATGTTTACTGAGCAAGGTCGGCCCAATAAAGGATTTTGTCAATGTGAGAAATAAAGTTGGTTTATTCCAGCCGACTGTTGTAATGATTAGTAATGTTTTGTAATAATTATTAGTGCCGACTTGACAATCCTAATGGTATATATATAGAAGGTCAAGTTGTGAATTATGAAAAAAGGAAAAGAAAAGTGAAAGAGAAGAACAGTATGAGCGAATTTTGAAGGATGGTTAGATATCCTTGAAGAGCAGCAGAGATATATTTGATCAGGAAGGATCTAGTGAAGCAGAACAAAGATCTGTAATCAGCAATTCAGTTGCATCACTATTCAAGTCACTTCATTGTTACTTTCTTACCATTGTAGCAGTGATTTCAAAATCTCCTAACCGAGTTGGTTTAACAGCCATTTTGTAAATCCTCTAACAAGGTGACAGTTCTATTGAATTATTTCAAGACCTCTTACAAGGCCACTCCTAGCAGGGTGATTAAATCCTCTAACAAGGTCACACCTAACAATGCGTTTTCTACCTTTTACCGGGTTGGCTCCTAATAGGGCATCACTTCAGAAGAGTGAAAATCAGTAACTAGTTACATTGGTGGTTTTTCCCATATTGGGTTTCCACGTTAAATTTGGTGTCTCTTGTGTTCATGGTATTTTCTTTATTCATGCATGTTAATCACTGATGAATGCTTAAGAACAGTTATAATTAACACTCTCTGCAATTACCGAGTTTTCATCATTTCTCTGTATGTCAGCAGTAAATAATTTAATAGGACATCTAAGGGATCAATGGTAATATTTTGTGGTTAACTGATTCACCCCCCCCCGCCCCTCTCAGTTACTACATCTATATTTCCAACAATTGGTATCAAAGCTTTTGGTGCTTGCAGGAAGGGTTTTAAGGATCTAAGCTAAAGATCAGGATGTCTTATAAGAGAGAAATTCCAAGGCTTAACAGAGATAACTTTTTAGCATGGCAAGGTCTCATGAGACTTCATCTAGCTTCCATTGGTGATTCAGGATGCAAATATATTGATCAAGAATATACTGTTCCTACTGGCACATTAACTGTTGAAGACATTGCAGAGAAAAAGAACCATAACACCATGATGATAGATATTGCATCAACCCTTAGCTATGAAGAATTTGATGAGATCAAAGACTGCACAACTGCCTATGAAATGTGGAACAAGCTGAAGAAAATTTATGGTGGTGATGACAATGTGAAAAGAGCCAAAGCAGAAAGTCTAAGAGGACAATTTGATTAGATGAAGATGAAAGAAGATGAAAACATTGCAAAATATGTTGAAAGGATCAAGGTGAGTGTTAGTGCAATCAGAGCTTCTGGAGGAAAAATTGATGATGAAACTGTTATAAGTAAGGTTCTTAGAACATTGCTTCCTATCTATGCAATAAGAGTATCTGCTATTCAAGAAAGAAGATGTGAACAAAATCACAATATAACTTTGGATGCCTTAGTTGGAAGATTGACAGCTTTTGAATTGGACAACTATGATAACTATGTTCCAACTTCTAAAAATATTGAATCAGCATTTGAGGCCAAACTCTCACTTAAGAAGGGCAAGAAAATCCAGTCAGAAAGTGAAGAAGAATCAGAGGAAAGTTCAGACAGTGATCTTGAAGTTATTGAAGCATTACTTGCAAAGAAATATACTAGAGGCAGAGGTAAATACAAAGGTAAAACTCCCTTAATCTATTTTTCATGTGAAGAAATTGGTCATATTGCAGCTAGGTGCCCAAACAAACAAAGCAAAGATGAGAAGAAAGGTCACAAGTACAATGGCAAGAATAATTTCAAGTCATTCAAGGATAAAGGTAAGAAAACATGTTTTTTGACTAAGGATTATAATGATAGTGAAGAATAAATTATCTTCATTGCTGTAAAAGATGAATATGATGATGATGAAGATGAGATGACACTTATCTCTCATATAAGCAAAAATGATACATGGATTATAGACAGTGGATGCTCACATCATATGACTGGTGACAAAACTAAGTTTGAACATTTTGAAGACTATGATGGTGGTAGTGTAAGGTTTGGAAATAATGAACCTTGTTGTATAAAAGGAAAAGGATGAATTTCATTAAACAAAGAACTTATATGTGATAATGCATATTGGGTTGAAGGACTAAAACATAATCTTCTAAGTGTAGCACAACTAATCAATAGTGGACTCAAGGTTGAATTCATGAATGGCAAAGCAAGACTGCTGAATGACAAAGGAAAACTGATTGGTTCAGGCAAACAAACCAAAGGTAACCTATTTTATCTTGATCTCAGTGAATGCTCATGTTTTATTGCTCAAATTGAAGAAAGTTGGTTATGGCACAAAAGGTTATGTCATGTAAATTTTGATAATATGGTGAAAATAAGCAAATTCAAGAAAGTAAGAGGTATTCCTACTTTGAAGAAACCTAATATTGGTCTATGCAAGAATTGTCAGATTGGTAAAATGGGAAAGACTAGCTTTAAAAGTAAAAACTATTAGTCTGAAGATATTTTGGATATTGTGCATACTGACTTATGTGGACCTATTGGAATTGAAAGCTATACTGGAGAAAAATTCTTTATTCTCTTTGTTGATGATTACTCTAGAATGATGACTGTTATGTATTTAAGAGAAAAGTCAGAAGCATTTGAGAAATTCAAATGGTATTTGGCAAGAGTAGGAAAGGAAACATGAAAAAGAATGAAGTGCTTGAGATCAGACAGAGGTGGTGAATTCATCTCCCATGAATTCAATAACTTCTGCATTGAAAGAGGAATCAAAAGACAAGTATCAGCTCCAAGAACTCCTGAGCAGAATGGAATAGCTGAAAGGAGGAACAGATCTATCATGGATTGTGCAAGGAATCTAATGATTGAAAAGAACATTGCTATGAAATACTGGAAGGAAGCTATTAGCACTGCAGTTCATACCATGAACCGAGTACAGTTGAGGAAAGACACATTCAAAACTCCTTATGAGTTATGGTTGTAGGAATTACTAACATGCAAATCCACAGACCCCGAATACACCTGCATGCAAGAACCTGATACAAAATAGAAGTAAAAAGATGAAAAAGAAGAACTCAGATGTTTACTCAAAATGTGAGAGCAAAATTATCAACTGAATTAACAAAACAATTACAAAGTTCAACCTTAAAAAGGTGAATGAAACCCTAAAAGGGAAATACTAGGTTGCACATTATTAATTAAGAATTAATTAATAATGCACCTAAGAGACACTTAAGCAACTAGAGTAAAAAGAAATAATACTCTAACACCCCCCCTTAAGCTGAACGTAGGGAGAAAGCAGACCTAGCAAGACTAAGAAAGCAAGAAATGGGTCCCGGCAACAAGGCCTGATCAGGTACCCAGTACAAGGAAATCTCTGTAAACCGGAGACAAAGGAGAAAACCCAGTGGGAAAAACCCCTCTCCAAAAAGAGATATAAAAGAAAGCAAAGACAAAAGGCATGACTTCAAGAGACTCTCTCAAAGCCAGTAGTACAAAGCGTGCTGCTAACCCCCCCGAGAGAGAGGGTCGATGCTCCAAAGCCCCCCAGAATGAAAGAACCCCTGGAGCAATGAGCAAACCACTGTGACTCCAATGCAGAGGAGTGAAGGTCAGTGGGTGCTGAAGAGGTGACCTCGAAGGATGAGGTGTCACTGGAAGGCCGAGCTGATGCTCAAATGTGAAGACACGAGGATCCTGAAAGGGAATCCCCAATGCAAGTGGTATGACAGGTGTGCTGACACTGTCATGAGAGAGGAGATGAGTGTCCTCTGAAGAATCCTCAACAACTGCACCTGGTGGCTCGATGAATGGAGCTGGAGGATCAAGCAGTGCTGAAGAGAAAAGTACTCCTCAGGATGTGGTGTAGCAGTCACAACACGGGTCTCAGGAACAACACAGAGGTTCAAGCTACCTGACTGCACCACATGATGCTCTCGTGAAAGAGGAGAGCTGAGCTTCGACAATGGAGATGGTGGACCAAAATGAGAAAAGATGTAGAGACGGGAGGAATGATCAACTGTCCCTGTAGCAATAATGCCTCCTGTCACACTATCCTTGATGAAGGCTGAATCGGCCGTGAACTCAACTGTCTTCCCTGACCCACTTCGAGTAATCTGATAAATGGAGAGAAGGTTTGCAGAGAGAGATGGAACATACAATACATCATGGAATGTGCCATCCTGAATGCTGACTGAACCTGTCCCACAGACTGTCTGTACAGTGTTATTCCCCATGAGAATATGAGGAATAGGAGAAGTCTCAAAAGAAGAAAACAACTCCTGAGAAGATGCCATATGGTGAGAAGCACCGGAATCCAGTATCCAAGGGACCTGTAAAGGGGATGCAACAGATGCCCGTAATGCATGACCCTGTCCAAAATCCTGTCCAGATGTCGAAGAAGATGCAGAAGACTGAAAAGTAGACCCCTGTGAGGTGGAAGAGGATGGAGAGGAAATAGTGCTCTTCTGAAGGAGAGCTTGCAAATCTGCAATCTGTTTCTCATAACCATCACATCTCTTCTGAAAGCACTGTGACTCATCATGGTTCCTCTTCTGACAATAGGAACATGTGGGGATCTGAGTCTTCTGATTCTCCTTCTTAGAAGAAGATGGTGTGTCAGTAGAGTGCTGAGAGGAGGAGTCAGATATCTGCTTCGGCTTCGGCTTCTGTGTGTCTTGAGATGACTTGGCAAGCAATGCCTGTGACTGTGAACCTGCAAGTGAATCCATCTGAGTGATCTTGGACTGCTCACGAGTCAACCTGTCACAGAAATTCTCAAAAGAGGGCATAACATGTCTGGTACCCAAAGCATCCATGGTGGAGTAGAAAGTGGAAGAAAAGATCTGGTACTGTCCTCGCAACTTTGAGAGTATCAAATAGATACACTCATCATCTGTCTTGATTTTTCCACATCCCTGCAAAACTGTACGCAAAGACTTGAACTTCATCAAGAAGTCCTCTATAGTGGGGAAATCAGAAGGAGTCAAAGAGGTCAACTCTGCATCAATCTGAAGCTTTCGGAATTCGTTGACTGTACCAAACAAGGCTGAAAACTTGCTCCAAATAGCCCTAGGAGTGGTCAAACCTTCCAGGTGAAATAAGAGACTGTCAGAGATGTTCAGTGCAATCAAACCCATGGCTTCATCCATTTTATTCCTGTGCTGAAGAACCTCAAAGGGATGCTACAGGACAGGTTGGTGTTCATCCAGACATGACCATAAGCCACGTGACATGAGCAGCCTGGTCATGTGTGCTTTCCATGTGTGGTAATTGTGCGGTGTTAGCCGGGCCACAGAGGGGTCCGACATTGAGAGAAGAAGAAGACAGAAGCAGAAGGGTCTTTTCTGAAGTAAATTACAGAAATAAGGAACACCCCCCCACAATGTATATATTCTATCCCCTGAGCACCACGAATAATCAATTACTGAAAGCACACAAAAAATGAGGAGAAAACCTGACTTCTAGAAGCCGAATAGGAGGAGAAATGAAGCTACAACTTCAACACTGAGAATAGGTACTCAAATGGCTGAATTAGAAAACAAAACTAGCACCATCGCATCCAGCTCGGAAACAGCTTTCCGACGATATTTTGTTTTTTGAAAACGGATACCGGATGCTCAAGATATGGACAAAAAACCAACTGTACCTCCAAATAACAAGCTCTCTAAAAAAAAACAGGGCCCACCGTAAATTTGACGGCCGGTTGGCCGTCGGTTGACGTCCTGGTGACGTCAGATGACGTCACTGTCGGCAGCTGGGCGGCGGCTGGGCGGAGGTGGGGCGCGGGAGGAGCCCGAGCGGGGTTGAGCGGCGCAGGAGCGGAGGGAGGGCGGCGGGTTTGAGCCGGTGGTGCGCCGGTGGTGCGACGGTGGTGGTGGTCCTCCGGAGGCGCGCGGGAGGCGCAATTTTTTTAAAACTGGTTGCATTTTTTTATACGCAAAAAATCATTAATAAATGATTTTTTTTAAAAAAAAATTTCGAGAAATGACCTCGATTTTTGAGCCGTACGGCCCTAGGAGGCCAAGAAATTTTCCCTGTGCTTTCGGAGGCTAAATAGGTCAAACTTTATGTGATTTTGACTCTCCCGGGCCTTCTGAACGCAATGGCGGAGTCTGTTTTGGCTCAAACAGCACCAAAAAGTAGTGCCTCCTTAGAACTCACAGAAAAAACCCCAGAAAGGCTGTGACTGACTTCTTCGAATCGCGGCTTCAAATATCTTCAAACCAGACAGCAGCAGGGCGGCTCTGATACCATGTAGGAATTGCTAACATGCAAATCCACAGACCCCGAATACACCTGCATGCAAGAACCTGATATAAAGTAGAAGCAAAAAGACGAAAAAGAAGAACTCAGATGTTTACTCAAAATGTGAGAGCAAAATTATCAACTGAATTAACAAAACAATTACAAAGTTCAACCTTAAAAAGGTGAATGAAACCCTAAAAGGGAAATACTAGGTTGCACATTATTAATTAAGAATTAATTAATAATGCACCTAAGAGACGCTTAAGCAACTAGAGTAAAAAGAAATAATACTCTAACAATGGTATGGCTATAAACCCAATGTAAGTTACCTAAAAGTATTTGGTAGTAAATGTTACATCTTGAAAGAATCTAGAAAAGGCAAACTTGATGCAAAAGGTGATGAAGGAATATTTTTGGGATATTCTTGCAAAAGTAAGGCATATAAATGTCTAAATTTGTCTACTCATAAAATCATAGAAAGTGCACATGTGAAAGTAGATGAGTTTGCAGAAAAGACTGAAGAAGAAAGCAAAAGGGAACCAGAGGATTACAGAAGATTTGTTTACATTGAACCTGATACATTGCCAGACACATCTGTCAATGAGGAGACTACATCGACCAAGCCCAGTACAGTAACTGAGTCACAAGAAGAAGTTCAGACCGAGTCACAAGAAACTGAGTCTCAGCCTGAAGCTACCGAGCAAATATCTACCGAGCTCGAGCAAACTGAACCTGAAGATGAAATTCAAGAAGATGACAATGTAACTCATTCAAGAGGAAAGGAACCTGTATTGGCCAAGTATGTCAGGAAGCATCATGCACCAGATCAAATTATTGGAAACAAATCAGATGGCACTATGACAAGGAATAAACTAAAAGGTACATGTTTACTTGCTGATTTTGAACCTAAAAATGTCAAAGATGCATTGGAAAATGAAAGTTGGATTGAGGCTATGAATGAAGAAATAGAGCAAATAGAGAAAAATAAGACATGGACTCTTGTACCTAGGCCTAAATATAAAAATGTAATTGGGACAAAATGAGTATTCAGAAATAAGTTGAATGAAGATGGTCAAGTATCAAGAAACAAAGCAAGATTGGTATGTAAAGGATATTCTCAAGAAGAAGGTATAGATTATGGAGAGACTTTTGCTCCTGTTGCAAGATTAGAAGGTGTAAGGACTCTACTTGCATATGCAGCACATAAAGGATTTAAGGTATATCAGATGGATATAAAATCTGCATTTCTCAATGGTATTCTTATGAAGAAGTCTACATTGAGCAACCTAAAGGTTTTATGGATCCAGACAAAAGGGATATGGTCTGCAAGTTACACAAAGCACTGTATGGTCTAAAACAAGCCCCTAGAGCATGGTATGAAAGATTACATAACTATCTAACTCATATTGATTTCAAAAGAGCTAATGACAACAGTAATTTATACATCAAAGAAGGACCAGATAACAAAATTGTTTTGGCAGAAATATTTGTGGATGATACTGTGTTTACAGGGAATGATGATCAGTGCAAAGAATTTTCAGAGCAAATGAACAAAGAATTTGAAATGTCTATGTTTGGTTAGATAAAATTCTTTGTTGGACTTCAAATTCAGTAGAGCAAGAATGGTATCTACATTACTCAGTCTAAATACATCAAGGAAATACTTAAGAAGTTTGGTATGGAAGATTCAAAACCAATTGGTACACCCATGTGTACTGGACTAAAGCTTACCAAAGATGATGATTCAAAAGAAGTAGATCAGACCTTATACAGATCAATGATTGGAAAATTACAGTATGTAGTACATATAAGGCCTAATATTGCCTTAGCAGTTGGTATAGTAGCAAGATTCTCAACAAAACCTAGAGAAAATCACATGATGGCAATCAAAAGAATCTTGAGGTACTTGAGAGGAACTGAAGATTATGGCTTGTGGTATAAATTTGGAGGAAATATGGATTTAAAAGTGTTTACTGATGCTGATTGGGCAGGAAACATTGATGACAGAAAGAGTACAAGTGGTGGAGCATTTTTTCTTGGCAAAAAGTTAGTATCTTGGACCAGTAAAAAGCAAAATTGCACATCCCAATCCACAACAGAAGCAGAATACGTTGTTGCAGTAGTAAACTGCTCTAATATTGTTTGGTTCAAACAGTTATTGGAAGGCATGAAAGTTGAGATCAAAGAACCAGTTGTTATGTTCTGTGATAATACAAGTGCAATAAATATTTCAAAGAATCCAGTAATGCATTCCAAAACCAAACACATTGCTATAAAATATCACTTTGTCAGAGAATTGGTGCAGGACAAGGAAATCAGATTGGAATATATTCATACAAAAGAACAAATTGCAGATATCTTCACCAAGCCACTACCTAAGGATGCATTCTTGTATCTAAAGGTAAGTTAGGGATCATTCCCCTATCCGAGGCTCACTAAATTGAGTTTTAGTAATGCATCAACTAGAGCATGTTGAAGATCAGTTAGTTGATGCAGCATAGTCAAGGAATCATTGCATATGAATCAGTACTTAAGGTACATTGGTATTCACCAGAAGTGTGTTATCTTTGGCATGTGTTGTCAAAGAGGGAGAGTTTGCTATTTGCTGTCATTATTTCATGAAATTTCTAAGAAAGAGAATTTAAAAAAAAAAGAGAAAAGAGGGAGAGTTTTTAATCAGAGAGAGAAGTTTGCTGACAGAGGGAGATGAGAATCAGAATGAAGCTAAGGATATGTTCCTTATTCTATGTTTGCTGTGAAATTTCATTGTGCTATGACATATTGTGTTTCCATCAATGCCAAAGAGGGAGATTGTTGGATACAATTGTCTAAAGGAGATTGTTGGAATGATTATGTGTTGTGTTTGATGTCACACAAATGTCATATCAATTGTCAGCTCAGTCGGTCAGCAAAGCAGTTCCCAGTGTCTACCGAGCTCAGTTGGTCAGCAAAGCAGTTTCTAGTATCTACCGAGACCTCTCGGGTGTCAAAAGAAAAGTATGGCAGAAAATAGTGTTAACCGAGCTTCCTCAGTTATCGAAGGAAAGTTGGTGTCTACCGAGTTCACTCGGTCTCCAAAGGATGTTGAAGAATTTGTAGTACTTACCGAGTTCTCTCAGTCACCAAAGGAAATCTTTTTCGGATTAATGTTTACCGAGCAAGGTCGGCCCAGTAAAGGATTTTGTCAATGTGAGAAATAAAGTTGGTTTATTCCAGCCGACTATTGTAATGATTAGTAATGTTTTGTAATAATTATTAGTGCCGACTTGACAATCCTAATGGTATATATATAGAAGGTCAAGTTGTGAATTATGAAAAAAGGAAAAGAAAAGTGAAAGAGAAGAATAGTATGAGCGAATTTTGAAGGATGGTTAGATATCCTTGAAGAGCAGCAGAGATATATTTGATCAGGAAGGATCTAGTGAAGCAGAACAAAGATCTATAATCAGTAATTTAGTTGCATCACTATTCAAGTCACTTCATTGTTACTTTCTTACCATTGTAGTAGTGATTTCAAAATCTCCTAACCGAGTTGGTTTAACAGCCATTTTGTAAATCCTCTAACAAGGTGACAGTTCTATTGAATTATTTCAAGACCTCTTACAAGGCCACTCCTAGCAGGGTGATTAAATCCTCTAACAAGGTCACACCTAACAGTGTGTTTTGTAACCTTTTACCGGGTTGGCTCCTAATAGGGCATCACTTCAGAAGAGTGAAAATCAGTAACTAGTTACATTGGTGGTTTTTCCCATATTGGGTTTCCACGTTAAATATGGTGTCTCTTGTGTTCATGGTATTTTCTTTATTCATGCATGTTAATCACTGATGAATGCTTAAGAACAGTTATAATTAACACTCTCTGCAATTACCGAGTTTTCAACATTTCTCTGTATGTCAGTAGTAAATAATTTAATAGGACATCTAAGGGATCAGTGGTAATATTTTGTGGTTAACTGATTCACCCCCCCCCCCCCTCTCAGTTACTACATCTATATTTCCAACACTTGTGCTTTGTGACATTATGAAGATGAATAGTTGTGATGTATTGCTTGGTAGACCTTGGCAATATGATTGCAAAGCTATTTATGACTGTGTAAGAAATGTATTTACTGTTGAGAAGAATGACAAGAAGTTTTCACTGATGCCTTTGATGGATGCAACACTCGGTAGGAGAAGCCTGAGTATTGGTAGCCAAGGTTAGATTGTGGACCTAGAGAAAATGAATGATCAGTATGGAGAACCAACCTGTACATTATCAAGAAAAGACTTGAAGAGACAGAGGAAACTAAAATGGAAGATTTTGCAAGCAGAAAAGGTGGAGGACTTGTATGTGAAGAACCAGTTTGGGATTTATGTAGTGAATCCTAGAAGATAATCTTCCCACATATGAACATCTTTTGGAAACTGGGGTGTCTGATGCAGGGGCATCCAAGGTTAAGGCAAGGGCATTTTGTATCCTCGGTAAACTACATGGAGTGTTTGTATTTTGGCCGGTTTTACTCGGTTGCAGCCTTGACCGATGGTCTCAGTCATTGAAGGAAGCTCGGTCACTGAAGGAACTCAGTAGTCTCTGGCGCTCGGTGAAATTGTTGCTCGGTCATACCTGCGGTGCTCGGCAACACTTGGCGTGCTTGGTTATTTTACTATCGCTCGGTAGATCTGACTTACCAATTGGAGTTCTGTGTGATTTGTTGAGCTGACTTGGTGAATTAATTGTTGGTAGCCATTATCTTGGGCCGACATGTAGAATTAAATGTTTGTATACTTTTTAAAGCCAACTTGTATGGCATTTAATTATTTGTTTTGGGGAGTTAAGGGTTTCATCCAGCTGACTTGTGGCTGATGATTAGTATTTAAGGAGGGCTTGGGTAGATGTTTGGGGGACAGATTTTGGGAGATCAGAACTTGGAGAACTTAACAGATCTGGAATTCAGATGCAAAGCCTGACAATGAAGTTGTGGAAAAGTTCTTGATGTTCTTGCAGATCAGATTGTAATATGATAGTTGTTTATAGCAGAGCTAGAGGTTTGCATACTTGGAGACAAGGAGATTGCTTGGAGGCTTGCGAGCTCAAGTTTAGATCTGCCTTAGGGTTTCCATCAGCTTTTGATTGTCTTCATAACTGAACTAGCTGAGATTGTATTGGATCTAGTTGTGGATCTTACAGAATTATTTTCTGATTGTAATTGGCCCTAACCCGGAAGGCCTTACAATCAGGCATGTTAATGAAAATTAGTGTTAAACAATTACTTTGTGTTGCATCATTGCATAATCCGTTGTGTAATTCTTTTGGCTGCAAGGTTTGGACTGTCCTTCATTGGATCCACCATCCTTGACTGCATAAAAAACTAGGCAACTGAAGATTTTACATTTCCTAGTAGTTCTAAAGCTCCTAGAATCTCTAATTCAATTTTACCAACAACCCCAAGTCAATTACCAATAGTAAATCAACCATTACTACTTGTTGTAAATCTAGTATTACTTGTTCTAGCTCATATGGCTCAACCTATACCTCCTAGGAATCAACCTTTTGTTACTTTTAATCCAGGCAACCCCTTGAATCTTACTCAACATCATGATATACCAACAATAACACTAAAAATCTTACCATATTTCATAGGAGAGAATCAAACAAAAACCATTGATCATATCAGAGATGTAGCTTCTTTGTGTGGACTACATCATATCACCGAGCAAGATGTAACAGTCATATTATTGGTCATGTCATTCAAAGGAAAGGCACTTGCATGGTTTAGAGGTTTACATATGAATTCCATAGCAAGCTGGGATTAGTTGGGTGCTATTCTATGTACTCATTTTGAAGACAAGTCAGATAATCTCTCTTTGGTTGAGCAGTTGACCACAATAAAGAGGGCATGCCATGAGCATATGATAGATTTTAATTACCATTTCCAAAAAATATGGGATAAAATTCCACCTACGGTAAGACCATCTGTTGATCATTCATTTTTGCATTGTCTGAAAGCTCTTAGTAGTAATATTTTGGTTATGATACAATCCATGTGTGGCACTAATTTATTGGCTAACTTATGAAATTATTATAAGGGCTAAAAATTGCCTTATTCAAGTTGGTAGTATAGCCCCAAGGCCTCCCATGCCAATTTTTGTTGAAATACATCCTGCTACCCTAGTAGTACCACCTATTATAGTTGTTGTTCCTACATTTTCAGCCTTTAATGCCCAAGTTTTAGCCTGAGAGAGTACTATTACAACACCATCCCAAGAGATTTTAGAGATTAGCATGTCGAGGAACTTAGGAAAGAGGTAGTCAACCTCAAAAAGAAAAATCAAGATAATAGGCCTATATATCAAGCACCATACTAGTCCAATAGACCTCCTTACCAATATGACAATCACAGCCACATAAGGAATTTCAATTGTAGAACCAATCAGCCCTATAACCCTAATGTTCCTAGTGCCTCGAGAGAATTGGTACTTGTACAAAATAATATGGCACAAGATAATGATTGGTGCTTTTCTTGCAACGAACAACATAATTGGACCAATTGTTCAAAATCATTATTAAATCAAGCTATTATGGTTCAAAATAATGAAGATTTTTAGCAAGGTACATAAAATCAGCCCAATGAGCATCCAAGTTGTCAAAATGATCAAGGTAAACCTCATGTGGCCTTGATGAATTTCTTGCAAGGTGAGGAATTTTGTGGTGCTAACTTTCAACAGGGGAAAAATCAGAATTATGATCCTATTGTAGCCAATACAAGGTCAAAGAAAAGAGCTATTGATATAGGACAAAAATTTGATAAAGGTCAATGTCAAGCCAATAAGGCAAAAAATCTAGCTTCTATAGTACTACAAGGTCAAGTTGTGACCCCACAAGCACATAATATTCAAATTATACCAAGGGGACAAGCATTGCTAGCAAAAAAACAATAGAAGGTACAACAAAATACTTTACAAGGATAGGCAAATGTTGTTTTTCCTAAAGGTCAGAAAGAGGTTAGTCTTCCTACATATAATATTGTTGAGAAAATGAGGAAAGATACTATTAATATGTCCATGATTGGTGCCCTGCATATTCCCGGTCAAAGGGATTTAATGATCAAATCTCTAGATGGGATTGCAATTTTAGATCATCCAATATAGGGAAATTCCAAGGTGATGCTCGCTAATGCATCTCAGCCAAAAGGTGAACAATTGAAACAAGAAGTAAAACTATCACCATTCTATGTTACTCTTATTATTGGTGACTTATTGGTTTATAATTGCATGATTTATTCAGGATCTAGTAGCTCTATTATGCCAAAGCAGTTAGTGGATAAATTGGGTCTAACATATGAGTCTTTAGAAAATGAGGTAGTTTAGTTAGATAGTTTAGCCATTAACACAATGGGAGTTGTTAAAATCTAAGTCTTACCTTACACTCATGTCCTAATTTTTCTATTCCTCAAGATATTTATGTAATTGATTTACAACCATCATTTTCCATTTTCCTTAGTAGAGATTTTATAGCAAAATTAGGAGGTTATCTTTCATCTGATTGGTCACACATGTTTTTCAAAACAAGGTATGGTACTAGAGTGATGTAATGCCCCGCCAGGGAACCCAAGATAAATTAACCTAAAACATAGTACTAAGTTTATAGAATAATTTTTTCATAAGAGTTGAAAAACAAAGCGGAAGCAATATAAAATACATGCATCACATACTCATAAGTATAACTCATTAACAGATTACAATTCTCAAGGGTTCCTTGACATATAAATTACATAAATACAAATTAATCTATTAAGTACAATAACCATTCAAATAAAGTACATCATCTCATAAAGGAAAACATAGTACAACTGATACCATAATGTATACACAATAAACCAACATCTGTTGCATAGGTCACACGATATGTAGAAATGATCAAGTATAAAGTATAATACAATAAAAGAAATTTAAGAGTAAGTTTCCAATGATAAACAAGAAGATACAACTGCAACAAGGATCATCCAGCACTGGTACAAGGACATCAAAATCTCTATGGTAAAAGAATCACTACCACCCAACCACATGGAACCAAAGGTCCACTCCCACTACAATGAGGAGATAACAACAGACCCCACTTAGATATCAAACACCAAAATCCAACACAATACAACACCTAGATAAGGGATCCTAAAAGCTCTATATCTCAAAAAGGCACAACACCAAATGCAAAGATAAAATATACTCAACCAGAGACAACCAACACATGTAGGAAACCTAAGATGCATAAAGGGGAGTGTCATCACATGATCCAACTCTAAGATTATCCTAGTAGTCTCTCTAGACCACAGTGCCCTAGTGACTCTATGTGGTATTAGTAATCCTCTCATACAAATGAGGTACCAACTATGCCATATCCAGTCCACGCGGGCGACAAACATCTTCCTACTCCCATCCTAGTCAAACCCTCAATCAAGTACTCAGGCATGGACAAGGCACATATTATCTTATTAATTCAAACTCTCAATTTCTTTAGGTTATCACTTTATTAAGTAACTTGTAAAGGATACCCAGGTAGCCACTTCTAGGCTTTGGTGCCTCCAAAACAAGCCACTTCCCATCTATACACTCAGATAACCTACCTTAATGCTCCAACCAAAATAACAAGGAGAAGAATGAACCAAAAACCACAAAACTTCTCATAAATCATAAACCATGATAATCACCAAAGTAAAATAATGGAGCATAGTAGAGAACAACACATCCTATACAAGGATCAAACAGTCCATCTCAATATAGGCATTATCAAAGATCATCCATCCCATAATGGATATCTTAACGAAACAATAACAATCCTCATAGTCTTATATCACAAGACCAACGATAATCATAACATCAATGACATCCATCCCCAAACATGAAGTAACACAATCAATAAAGATAATCATCAAAACAATCTTAGTAAAAGAAAACAAGGTGATCAAATAAAATCTCAACACAATGGTGGTTGTCACCCTTTTTATAGGGTCAACTATCATAATAAATCGAGACTCGTGACATCTCCCACAAATGCACCCCCAAACCACACCTGAATCAATCGTGACACAAAAATGGTCATAACATAGAAAATAAAACCCCAAAGCCTCTCATTCGCATTTCCTAAAGGCCATCTAACCCCCCCCCCCCCCCCCCAAGTAAACAAAATTGACCAATCAAGATTTAGATAATAGACCATAAATACATAATCAATTAATTTAGAAAAACATCTTTTCCCAAAGAAAAAATCCCCAATTGATTTAAAAATAAATGAAACCAATACAATCATATGTACATATAACAAAATAATTCCCATTTAATCGTATTTCATATCTCATGTATATAAAGTACTAAACCTAAACAAACTAAATTGATTAATTAATATTAATAAAAAATAAAAATATTAACCAAATAAATAAATGCCAAAATAATTATCAAAATTATTAATAAATATTAATAAACTGAATTATTAAATATTAATAATTACTATTAATATCTCATGATGAAAGGACGGAAACCTTTATTGCTCGATGAAGATGGCGACTTTATATTATTTTTTTAGCAGTTTATTTGTGCGAAGGTGTTGGTTTTCATGCAAAGGACAAGCTTTAGTTCTCGCATTGTTGCAGATGCTTATAGGTGATTTATGGTTTTTTGAAGTGTTGCATTTCTTGGAAGTTTGGCTTTGAAGCTATGATGAAGGGTGCTCCCCTTAATACCACAAACACATAACAGACATAGAGAAACAACAACAATAATATGCAAGAACAGAAAATTGGCTTCTTATTATCTCCACAAATGTGGAATTACAAATTTTCAGAATTACAACATGCAAGCCACATGGGCATTCCCTTACAATATTCTGTAGGAAAAAGCCTCGAACTATTACCCAGAACTATTCTGAACTACCTAAGACAATAATACAGCCTTCCTTATATAGGCAATTCCCCACCGCCTGGGAAGGTTCCAGAATTTTAGCCAATAAGGCCGACCAAACTTTGAATTATTTTATTTTACATTTCATTACATCACAGTCGGCTCAAGATAACCTTTGAAACCCGAACAGAAATTTTGAAGAAAATTATTTTTCGCCATTTCAGGTGGCCCAACTTCCGAAGACCATAAGTCATCACCAGTTGACCCGATCGGCTATTATAACCCCATTTCGGAAACGCCACGAAGCGCTCTATAGGCTTGACTCGCGCAAGCACCCATCACCCCAAATTTTTGACCTCATCTAGGGCCTCTAAAGCTTCAAAACTGAGTTCAAAGTTTCTGTACCCTACTACCAATACCGAAAATCTTCAATATCTTCCAATATACACTTGATCTGGCAATGAAACTTTACTGGCAGACTTATATGACCAAAATCAACCTCCAAGAAAGAAATCAGATCATTCTGAGCACATACAAAAATTACCAAAAATAGTAACTTTCCATAATAGCAGCTCTGCACAAAATAGCCTTTATTGAATACAAAAGCAGAAATATTTTTGGGTGATGCAAGATTGCTCTTACACCCAGGATGCTCTTGCATCAAGCTATGGAGCCAAACTCCACATTCAAGATGAAGAAACAACAGAAGGGATTATTCGGGCCGGTGGAGAAGATTAGGTTGCAAAAAATGTTAAAAATTCCAACCGAGAAGGTTATAGCGGCAATGTAGGATACTCTTGGTCCCCTGTTCAATAATAATGATAGGAGATGGAAGTTGCAAGTGGATATCGCAGCTTTGATTATGGTATGGGGGCTCGAATTAGGGGTGCATGAGGATAGAGTTAAATGGGTGATGGAATCCCTCTTTGACCAGGCCCTATTGGTGGGTATAGAGTAGCTTCTTGAATGGGCGCACCTGGGATGGGCTTTCAACTATACTAGATGTTTGAGGATGAGCAGGAAGGAGAGGATGTGGGTGTGGTTCCTTTTCTATTTTGGCCAAGGAGAGTTAATAAAATGGTTTATATGGGGGACCGGGGAAGAGCATGGAAAATGCTGGAAAAGGTGATAATGGATGCTGATGAAGATAAATGACGAGTGATGGTGCCGTTAAGGGTCTTGAGGAAGCAAAGGATGGCGGGGCTTTATCGAGCAAGGTGTCTATGAGTGTTACAGACTAGTGTTTTTGATGGTGGAATGGCGGACTGGTTCTTTGGTGGTGGTTTTTGTGGGCGATGAAGGTTTTTTGCAGTTTGGCTTATAGCCACCGTTGATGATTTTGATAGGGTCGAGGTCGATTATGCAACGGGTGATATTTTTTGTTACTCTAGACTGTTCATATGTTATTATGTTCTCTAATATTAGCAGTCTGGTTATCGGTGACTTTTTGGAGTCTTTATTAGGGGGATGTTTGTATAGGCTGTTTGTTGAAAGCTTATGGTGTAAAACTTGGCGCATTGTTATAAGCGACCAGTAACTACATTTGTAGTAAAGGAGTACTGTTTTGTAGTTACTTTGATCAGTCAGGAAGACTTAACTTCTATATTGTAATCCTTTTAAAAATCAATAAAAATTACCTATTACAGATAAAAAAAAAAATACTATTAATAAATATTAATTAATTATCAATTAATATAAAATTTAATATTTAAAAATTTAATTAAAAATATATATAATATAATATAATAAAATAAACCCCTTTTGGGTGGGGGCCTGCGACACAAGGCCGTTAGCAGTCGGCCCTGTCGTAACTGCCACAACCCTTCCATGGACAGTTCATAGTAGCTCGCGGTTGCAGTCAAGGGTGGGGGGAATTAAAACCCTCCCCCCTTATGTTATTTGATATATATATATATATATATATATATATATATATATATATATATATATATATATATATATATATATATATATATATATATATATATATATATATATATATATATATATAGATAAGTATATATATATATATATAAGTGTGAATGTTCTAAAAATAATTATATATAAAAAATAATAAAAATAAAATATAATGTTGATGGAAAATAATACAGACTGACAATGCACCAAGAAAAAAATTATACATACATACATACATACATACATACATACATACATACATACATACATACATACATATATATATATATATTATATACATACATACATACATACATACATACATACATACATACATACATATATATATACATATATATATGTATCTATATATATATATATACATATATATATGT